>OX602115.1:7314024-8514024 GCA_951449985.1 Falcaria lacertinaria
GGATGGCAAATCATTTCGCACCCTTCCTGGAAGAAAGCAATAAGTGAAAACAACCAAGTTTTCAGAAGCGTAAAAAAACTATGCCATAAATTGAATTTAAGTCCTAAAAATACGTCACCTACTGCAAATGTTAGCTAAGAGCAGCCGTTACGTCCGAACATAATTTTATTCTTGAACTTATTCATATTTCTCGAGAAAAACGTAAAAAAGAGTGTTACCACAATATTCCTCAAAGCCATAAAATTAAATGCTGGAGTAAGTACAGTTATTGATTTGTTACTAATTTTTATACTCTGTGGTTAACTGATTTAACTTTAGTTACCCACACTCTGGTCTCAGTCTAGTGTAAAGATGTAAGTATAGAATACGTAGTTATTCCACGAGCACTTCATTTGTGTATCAATACTTACATACTTTAACCATGAAAAACTAGCTTAACTTTGCCAGCGTATCTGAAAATACGGGGTTTTTATTCAGGAAAAATATAAATTATATTTATGTATTTCTCCAAACCTACTTCTTACACCGGGAAACTTTTAAACTAAATAAACGTATATGCATTTACTTATTTATTGCAGTTGAATAGTACAATTTTCTTATGTTGCAGAAATTCAAAATTATTGCTTTTATTCTCTCATTTTTTAAGATATAGTTTTATGATTTTTTTTGAGGAGGTGTATTATTTGACGCTTGATTTGTTGGAATAATAAAAAAAAGCGTAAGTGAACTTACCTACTTATTCCACGTAGGGTGCGATTTATTTATATACGTCAAAAATAAGAAAGGACCTAATATGGAGCCTTGCGGTACTCCCTCATTAATTAATGACACAGTTGATGATATGGCTTTATATGACGTTGTCTTTGTGATAACGAGCGGACACAAAAGAAGCTCGCGAACAGTTCAGCAAATACCAATTTGAGTTTGAATAGTAATCGATGATTAACACAATCTCGATATCTTTTGGCAGGCCGTTTGGCTCAGTTGGTATTGATTAAACCTGCCTCTTGTATAGATGTTTGCTGGTAAAAGTCACTCTGTTGATTTATTCCATCTGACTAATTAAACAATGTGCTAGGATATGCCTTAAATGATAAAATCAACAAAAACTTAAATATGTACCTAATTAATTATGAGCTTAACAGTTTCGGTATATTTTTTGGAGCTCCCTAAGAATCGATTTCATATATAGGCCTGGTATATAAATTCAATGAGAGTGAAATTTATACAAGCGTTAACTCAAAAGCCTTACGTTCTCTGAATTACAGAACAAACACACACTTTTTATTAAGAACACTAGTACCTATGCAGTTCTCCGAAATAAGAGATTTTCCGTTATGAAAACTAATGTTTGGCCTGCATTTATGACCATTTGGGAAAATCTGTAGTTTCAACCTTAATTCTTCATAAATAAAACCTCCACACTCCACACCAAATAAAAATACCACGAAAACGGAGGTATAATGTAGCGATGAATTGGGGTTCATTACACATTGTAATATTTAATGGACCTCAATGATATTGACTTCAATATACCTGGTATAAATGGTACCAATTGTACGAGACTGTTCCTTCCCAAATGAACTGAGATGTGGTTGTCATTTTGTCACACATTAATATTATAAATGCGAAAGTTTGTATATAAGTGTGTGTGTTTGTATTTTTTTATACCACTTAGGTGGTACACAATCATTCGGCCCACCTGATGGTAAGCAGTCACCGTAGCTATAGCGGCTAGCAATACCAGGAGTATCACTAACAGGTTGCCAACCATGTTGTTGATGAGGACTCACTGTGCTAGCAGCATTACTACTAGCCCAGCGTATCCTCGCGGAGCACTGGCAACCTTACTTACCGCAGAAACACAACACTAAGTCAAGTAGTGTTATTTCACTGCGGTCTTCTGTAAGGTGGAGGTACAGTCCCCAGTCGGGCGGCTCCAATTTAAATGGGAAAACCCACGGGAAATCCCAAATCGCCCTACCTCTCTTTTTATTGCATCCTCTTTACGCCTCAACGCCTGAATTGATTTGCACGAAATTTGGAACGGAGGTAGTTCTTAAGCTGGAGTAACATGTAGGATACTTTTTATACCGGAAAATGCGGGCCTAGCTTCGGGAAAAAGCTAGTATTCTATATGTTGATGTACCCTAATTATCTTCATACATTGTGGCGCAACTTTTTATCCTTCATCAATCAGACGAAAAATCTTAAACTGTTCTTTGAGCTAAAGTATCATATTTTAACAGTATCGTTTTATCAAAAATAAATTAAATACCCAGTTTGTGCCGTTTCAGCGAGTACAGTTGTCACAGTAGCAATTTTTATTAAATATATTTCGCTTTTTTTTAACTTATCTATCTATACATATAAAAGGCTTTGTCCTGAATGATTGAAGCACAGCTTAAGCCGCTGATCGTAGATACCTGAAACTTGGAGGGTGTATTCTTTTTATAACGTAACGCATCCGATAAGAAAGGATTTTCTGAAATTCTACCCTTAGGGGGGTGAAAAAGGGGGGGGCAAAGTGTGTATGGGACAACGTGATTCCTTGGGCATATCTACTTCAAATTTTGCATAAACCATTTTTAACAGAATTTATGGAGACGAGTTTTGTATATAATTAAATTTGATTTGGATTTTGGAAATATCACCCCTATGGGGGTTTAAATAGAGGATGCAAATTTATATGAAAATCCGTCATTTTTAAAGTTACACCCATGATTATAGTCGCGGGTATCAACTATAATTTATATATCTATAGGTATATCAGCTATATGTTGACTTATACACTTTACTACGCGTGCAAAGCCGCAGGAAAAGCTAGTAAATATTAAAACAATATAATTCATGATTCTTTTATTAAATGGGTAGTTACATCACATGGTTTTAGTAATTCATCAAATTAATTAAGAATCCAATATGGTCTGATATTTAAGAAGAGAGATAGATACTTAAAGAAACTTACGATAATTTTTTCATACAATATTTGAAATTATTTGGAATATTAGCAATACATGTAAATACTACAGGATGTAAGGACTAAGCCGATAAAGGACGAAGCAGCCAGGGCTCGCAGTCTATCCTGAGTTAACATTTATGTTATTCTTCGATTCACTCTGAGAATCTGATGGATTATAGCTTCCAATACCTGAAATTAGTTTGTATATCAATTAAGGCTATGTACAGTTAGCGACGACTCGTTATAGTTAGTCTTAATATAATGATGGTCAGATAGTGGTGCCAATTCTGTTGTTCAAAATTACTAAATTTAACTAATTTGACAGGTCTACAAATATTGCCATCCTTATTTAACCCCGCACATGAGAAAGACTTTTAGGCCTGTCAAATTAGTTAAGTTTAGTTATTTTGAACAACAGAGTCGACACCATTATCTAATTAGTTGACTGATAGAATCATTTTTTCATACGGCAACCGTGACCAACAAGTGCGTTATGTCTGATGGAAACAGTGGCCACCTAAGCCTATGGAAGCCTACAATACTAGGGGTTACGAATAGTTAGCTAGTAATCTTATTTTGATGGGTATTGCTGCGCTAGTAGCGCAAGAAACGAAGTAGACTCCTTACTGCTAGCATAAGAATACCATAAAGAAGTGGCTGCGATCTTCTGGTGGAGGAATTAATTCGTTTGCCAGTTTCTATTTTGAATACTATTGTTTGCCGAAGTGTGTTTCTGTAATGTAAAAAATTGGTTTGTTAAAATTACCATTAGGAGGTTCATTGAAATTATTTCCGTAACCAGGCTCTCTTATGTATCCCCCTTCATATTGCGGACCCTGTGGACCTCCTTCGCTGCTATATTCTTGCGAACCTGCCGACTGCACCACGCCTCCATTGCTTCCGTTGAGCGGTTCAACTGTAAATTTGCTATCTTTATTTTGAAATACTATGAAAAGACTATCATTTTATATTACATAATATTGCAATATATAGATATACGGCGCCGACTTTACATGTAAACTAGTTATGAATCTTGTAATATAGTAAATATTATATTGTACTATTGTATATTTCTATAGGCCTTAATGGCTGTCACATATAAAAAGAAAACACAATAGTATTAGTGGAACGCGGAGTCACGCAGAGCGGTTGAGATGTTGCCCAGTATAGATACTGAACCGGCCTTAAGTCTTTAAAGAAAATCTGTTATAGTGCATGTGAAATTAGTTTTTCTTCGTAACATCTACATGAATATTTTGTACCGCTGATTTGAAATTTCATTATTAAATTCTTATTCAACTTAAACTCACCATTGCCACCTCCCCTTCCCCTTCCGTATGTAACAGTAGTTAGAGATAACAGGAACAGCAAATACCAAATTGTCTTCAACATTTTGGGAAGCACTCTCTCAAAGAGAATGAGGCTATCAACTTACGTTCACGCTTTTATAAGAATGTTTTTTAGTACAATTCAGTTTTATATCCATATCGTGATCATTTATGGACACATGTATTTTTTTAAATGTACATAAAATTATTTTATCGTTATCATAAGAAATAAAACGAGTTATTAAATTAATACATTTATTCAACAACAAATCCATTAAACCAATGATATTATAATATAATATCAATGCATTAAATAGTGAAATCATCTTGTACATGGCATATCGTGACAAATAAAAGTTTTAGGGAAGTAAAACTTTCCAATCACTATTTAATGATATTCTTTGTTTACGTGTAAGTGCAACTACTCTACATTCGTCCTTAAAACTGTATTAATCGTGTAAAATATTAAATTATTGTAGTGAATGTTTTTTTTTTGTGCGGTAACCTATTTTTTTCGGCACTTAGATTATTTTTGTTGATAGCAGTTTCTAGTTTCTAGTTGATAGCAGATGCTATAGCATCAACTATCAACCAGAAAGTTCAACCGTTTAGATTTGGTTCACAATTTCATGGCTTTATATGTTTCACGAAATCATAATTATTTTTCCATAAAGTTTTCGTTCCACAAGTTTACGTTCTGTTATTTGTTTTTTGTATACCTTAGTGGTATACAAAAAAAAATATGCTTGCTTGCCACCTTAGCGATATAAAAAAAATCGCATGCATTCCATCACTTGATTTTGTATATTTTACAAAAGTTTTATTACATATTTTTTGACAGAAAAACGGTCAAGTAGGTCAAATGAACTTACCTGTAAGTAAAGCTCGGCCATCATTATATAAGAAGACAATTGACTTTCGATGATTACTAGTTGGAGTATCTTCTTTCGAGTGGTCAGGTGCCACGGATTAAAAGCATTTAAAAACAAAATCAAATCAAATTGACGTATCTAAAGTTCCCTCTTGACAAGTCAGCTGCTATCATCTGTCAATTCATTTATCAAAAGCTACATCTGTTACCATTTCATATGGGTACAAGAGAAACAGCATAATAAGACGATTGTTTCTCTTGGATCTTGGGAGGGCTGATGTAAATTATTATCTTTTTATTGTTTTTCTTATTATTATAATGTTGTGGGCAAACCTTTAAAAGCCGTGGTGGCCTTGTGGTTGAAGCAACAGGCCTGTCATCTGATGGGCCCAGGTTCGGGTCCCAGCCTGTACCAATGACTTTTTCTAAGCTTAAGTACAGTGATTAATCACACCATGAGCTTTTAAAAAGAGGTAGGGCGATTTGGAATTTCCCGTGGGTTATCCCATTTAAATTGGAGCCACCCGACTGGGGACTGTATCTCCGCCTTACAGAAGACCGCAGTGAATTAACACTACTTGATGTAGTGTTGTGTATCTGCGGTAAGTAAGGTTGCCAGTGCTCCACGAGGATACGCTGGGCTAGTAGTATTGCTGCTAGCACAGTGAGTGTCGGAGCCGACAAGAAAAACTCTGTATTTGCTTGCAGTAGTAGTTTATTTCTTACAATAATATGTTTTGCCGCCGAGCTAAGTAAGGAGCCGGCCGGCTTGGGTGGCTTGAGGTTGAAGAAAAGGATGAGTCGGAGTATTTTGCCGCCACTTGCTTGTCTTTACGTATAGATGACAGCGACAGCTTGGCCCCAGTGAGTTGACGTTTGTCACATTGTGTGTACCATCTGGAGCGTGTTCGGAGGCCCGAACATCATCCCGCCCCCAAAAAAGAAGGCAATTACTCTTAATGTTGAGGTAGGAGGCAGATCTTGTTGAGTGCACGCTTGATCGTGCCGCGGGCGGTGGTGATGTCCGCCACGCGAGGAACACCGTCAGCACCAGGGTAGAGTACACTCTACAGCGTGTAGAGTGTACTCTACCCTGGGTGGTACACTCGCTGGGCCGCGTTGCTACAGCAACGCGGCCCAGCTTCCAGCTGAGCGGTGGAGCGCCCTCTTCCTTTATCAGGACCAGATCCCCTGGCTGCAGGTCTTTGCTTCTGACGCGCCACTTCGAATGTTCCTGTAGCTCGGAGACGTACTCTGCCGACCAGCGCCTCCAAAAATGCTGCCGCATCTGCTCGATTCTCTTAAAATGATCAAGCCGGTTTGGGTTAATGTCTTCAAGCGACGCTGATGGTATCGAAGTCAGTGATCTGCCGATGATGAAGTGCCCAGGCGTTAAGGTGGAGAAATCATTCGGTGATGAGGATAAGGGACAAAGAGGACGGCTATTAAGGATAGCTTCGACCTGTACAAATATAGACGACAACTCTTCGAACGTTAAGTGTGTATTACCTAATATACGTTTAATATGAAATTTAGCTGATTTAATACCTGCTTCAGCGTAGCCATTAAAATTAGGGGCATAAGGAGGAGAAAAATTAAAAATTATACCTTGCTCAGCTGTAAACTCAAACAAAGTGGATGAATTAGAATTTACGAAATCTCTTATTTCTTTGTCAGCGGCAACAAAGTTAGTGCCATTATCACAGTATATCTCCCGGGGCCTACCTCTGCGGGAGATAAACCTACGAAGTGATAAAATAAACGATTTTTTTTACAATTCACTCACTGCTTCCAAATGAACACATTTAAATCTGAAACATATGAATAAACAAAGATAGCACTTTGTTATTTTACAGCCTCTGCCACGACGATCTGTAATCATGAAGGGACCCGCGAAGTCAGCAGCTACAGTAATGAAAGGTAAGTCTGGAGTCAGCCGCTGTGAAGGCAAGTTACCCATAATGTTATGCATGGTGCCACCCTTTATACGTCTACAGGTGACACAACTACGAGCTGTGCGTCGTGCCAGCTCCCTACCACCTACAGGCCAATAACGTTCCCTAACAGAGGAGAGCAACAACTGAGGACCTGCGTGCAGAAGATGTATGTGTTCATGTTTGAATATGAGTTTGGTGAGTGTATGTGTAGAGCTAATTAATAAAGGATGTTTTTTATCGAATGCGAAGTTTGAATGTTTAAGCCTGCCACCTACTCTCAATAAGCCTTCAGAATCAATGAAGGGGGTAAGTGCAGATACATTTGATTTGGGATTAAGTTGTTTGCCTTGTTTAATTATATTTAATTCTTTAGGAAATGATTCAAGCTGAGCCCTTTTTATTAGAGTTGAAAGAGAGTCATCAAGCTCTTGTACACTAAGTGGGCCTGTCAGTTTGTTATTAGAGTTTTTACAATTATGAATAAACCTTCGAATAAAGGCGGTGACATGTTGAAGGGTTTTTAATTTCGAATATCTCGAAAATACGTCAAAGTTCTCTGCCTCAGTATGTTCAAGAAGTGCGACAGAGAATGATTTTACCTCAGGAAGGTCACCGCTCGATGGTTTGTCTAATGTAGGCCAATTAGATTCGGGGCCATGAAGAAAATGGGGTCCATGCAATGAAGAATTGTGCTGAATGTGGTGGGGGTCCACCCCACGAGAAGCAAGGTCTGCTGGATTATGTGCTGTGGGCACATAGCGCCAGGACATGCCTTCAGTGAGTTCACGAATGATGGTCACCCTATTGGCAACGAAAGTTTTGAGCTTAGAGTGATCGGTGTGTAACCACCCTAATATGACACTGGAGTCTGTCCAGTGCACTAGACGTGCAGTAGGCTTTCTTAGAGCTGAACGAACTGCGGAGCTAAGACGTGCACTAAGAAGTGCTCCACAGAGTTCAAGACGAGGTATTGTTGTTGCTTTGATGGGGGCCACACGTTCCTTAGCACATAATAAGTTGACATGTATCTTACCTAACTGATCGATAGACTTTATGTATATGCAGGCTCCGTAAGCTGCTTGGGAGGCGTCACTGAAGCAGTGTAGCTCTACTGAAACAGGTGAGTCACAAATTACATTTCTGTTTATTGAAAGAGAGCTTATATGATGTAGGTTATCACTAAAACGCGCCCATGATCGCCTTATCTCGTCAGGGACAGGCTCATCCCAAGACAACTTCGCTGCCCACAGCTTTTGTATCATGATCTTGGGTAGTATAGTGCAAGGACTGAGGAGACCCAGCGGGTCGAATATTTTAAATGTTGATGATTTTGATGTTTAATGATGATGATGATTTTAAAAGTTGGCGCCCCCGGGTGGGCGCCAACTTTTCTTGTCGGAGCCGACAAGAAAAACTCTGTATTTGCTTGCAGTAGTAGTTTATTTCTTACAATAATATGTTTTGCCGCCGAGCTAAGTAAGGAGCCGGCCGGCTTGGGTGGCTTGAGGTTGAAGAAGAGGATGAGTCGGAGTATTTTGCCGCCACTTGCTTGTCTTTACGTATAGATGACAGCGACAGCTTGGCCCCAGTGAGTTGACGTTTGTCACATTGTGTGTACCATCTGGAGCGTGTTCGGAGGCCCGAACAGTGAGTCCTCATCAGCAACATGGTTGGTACCCAGTAGTGATACCCCTGGTATTGCTAGCGGCTATAGGCTACGGTGACTGCTTACCATCAGGTGGGCCGTATGCTTGTGAGCCACCAAAGGGGTATCAAAAAAAAAAAAAAACCTGCCCCTCAAGATCATTGATTTTTACAAAAATGAGACTTATTTGTGAATTTATTTATTATAATTTTCTACTGTTTTTATTATAATTATAATATTGTGGGTAAATCAGCCACTGTGAGAACTGTGATTTGTATGTATGTAGACGTAAAGTGAATTAAAATTGGTGCTTACGAAATATAAACAACGTGTTTTTTCTACTAAGACATTGTTTAATTTTTCTGCCATCCGTGCGGAATAAAATACTGTGACGAATTTACAACTATCAAATTTAATATTTCAGAAATTGACTACATAAACTAGAATTGTGACGAATTTACTTTACAACAACCACATTAACAACGATCGTTACTGTCCGTCGGACAAAATTATCGTCTTCTGTGCAGCCAATGGCACTCGTACCCAAATATTCAATTATGTTGTTATATGGTGTATTTTTACTGTTTGTATATATTGAATTTATATTATAAGGTTGTTCTATTGATATTCTTCGATTATGGGTCCAAAAATATAGCCAGTAAAACACATAGGTGATAGATGTACATAATTTTTATTATACAAAATTACACAGCTCAACTCAAACTCAAAATGTTTTTTATTTGACTATACTTTACAGTCAAGTACTTTCAAATCGTCAGAATCTACCGCCGGATTCGAAAGGTCATTTTTTGCTGAGAAGAGTCCGGCAAGAAACTCGGCAAATACTCTTATAAAACCAAAAGAAATACATATAATTTACATTTAAATTACTAACATGACATGAATTTTTCACAAAATAATATATAAAAAATAAAATAATATTAACTAAATAACATTAACATAGCATAACATTAGCACATAGACAAGGATATAACGCTTGAAATTAAAATTTAAGCTAGTAGTTAACAAAAAGGCTTGATGACCAGCCTCCACAAGCAGCACCTGTTCACAAGTATGACGCGAATGCAGCCATCGCACCCTTCAACCATTATGGAGGGAAGTGAGCGACCCGTATTTCAGACGCCGCCGCAGGCAAAGGCAGTTTAGTGAGCATGACATACTTAAGACCATTAAAAACAAAATATGTGGTTTATTTTTTATTCAAGCAGAAGTAAAGTTGTCTATTTGATTCATATGGTTAGTTCATCAGGCGGAACTTAATATAATATTACTAAGTTTGCTTACAATATTGATCATACTAATGCAAACGGAATTAAGAAGTTGCTAAAAATAAGCCCAAGGACACCATTGCAACGCTTGAATTACGGAACCGGGAAAATCAATACAGTATAAATTTATCAATATAAGCAAGACACTAGGCTTGAGATGACCAGCCCCCACAAGCAGCACCTGTTCACAAGTATGACGTGAATGCAGCCATCGCCCTCTTCAACCATTATAGCATAGTATTAAATAATGTACTTTGATCTCGTTGTGGGTCTGGCACTAGACCTGCTCTTTGTCAAATACATGAAAGGAAAACAGAAAACATTAAGCTTATTATAGAACCGATAATTGAGAGATTTCTTTTTTTTTTATTGAACTTACCGTATCTCCTGCCACGGTTACTATCTGACTAAGTAAGTCCTCCAGCTGAAACGAAGATATAATAATTAATTACTAATTTAGTCACTCGAGATCATACGAACATTTGTAGTGTCCAAAACATGATTAAATGGTATGCATCAGCTTACATTTATATATTAGATGGGTAGAACCATATCATAATTTACTCAAATCAAATAAAAACATGAAATAAAATGATAGCGTGCATCATATCGCTAGTCTAGGGCGCGAAAACGATAGACTGTATATAATTACTATGTATGACGTCGTCGCCGTCCTATTACTCTAAACAACATAATACAGCTGCTGGCGGGCGCACGTGTTGCTTACGTCACTTACCTCCACTACCATCACACTACAATATAAAGCCACACTCGGCGACCAAGGGAACAGGCAAAGAGAATACCACCGCTACGCTGCAATTGTCTTACCATGAACGTCGCCCGGAGAGTATCGTCTAGTGCGCAGTGCGCTCTCGGTATTTAGACCGCGTTATACAGTGATATTATAATACCATTGTTAAAATGACTGAACAAGTGTATAACGGTCATAATAAATTAGCTCAGTTATGGGTTACGCACTTTGTTTTCCTTCCGATGTCATACCTGCCCCGACATGTATCATACGTCTACGAAAGTATAACTTCATGTATTCAACGTACGGATTCAGAATTGCCGGACGATCCCGGAGGTGGGGCGGTGGTTGGTCCACCTGAGGTTGGTGAGGGCGGTGTCACATCATATATATTGATTTTGTTTTCTGCATTACTGTCGGAGTTAGATGGGTTGTTCGTAAACCTACATAAAAATAACTTATTCACTAATGCAGGCATAAATTCAAATGTAACTATAATTTGTTTTATACCTGCTTGGTCATTATTAATGCAATGTAAGACAACGAACTCAGTACAACTAGCAACTGGCTAATGATACCGGATGGAAGTAGTACGATTTTACTAACTACGCCTAGAAACCACCTAGGTAAAAACAATGTAATGCGTATATCCTGTTACCTAGCAGTGAGTAGTGTATAATCTTACTTATTTACAGATTAAAATGCACTGTAGCTAGTGAAATTACTGGGCCTTAATAATAAAGCCGTTGTGAAGGCGCGGTGAAATGCCATGTAGGGTTCTCTGGTTCTGGGTGGCAACTGGCATTACAACAGAAGCGCATTTACACGACAAAATGCTCACTGTACAGTCAAATAAACAACAGTACTGAATAAGTGCTATGTTATGACTAATAACGTATGTCTTGCAAGTAGAACTTTATATTGGGGCCTGAAATATACTCGGCTAGGTAAGTCTATGAGTGGCAATTTAACCAATTAAAGATATCTACTCGAGATCCTTTTGAAAAGGTGCTTTAACATTATTATTTTTGATAATAATAATAATATAGGATTTTATTACAGCGCTATATATTTTGTTGGTTATTATGTTGGTTATTTATAAACCTCCAAACACAAGGCGGTCGTAACGATTTTTTTTTTCTCGACGGTAATCTAGACCTCGACACCTAATGTAGCAGTTGGACATACTAAATATTATGTCATATGGGGTATCTTCAGGCCCGAATTCTTCCGAGGATTCCTGAGATCCAGCTATCTGCACTACACACCATCAATGGGCGCAACTTAGAAAAGTCGGAATTTTTAATTATTAACGGTAGCGACTTACTTGTATTACAATAAAAGCTGTCGTGATTGCCAAACTTTATTTACTGGGGTAAATTATTAGAGAAATCAATGTCCTGTTATCAGTTTGTGCGATAATTTTTACATGTCCTAGCTGATTTGCAAATACTTTTAAAAATCTATATTGGGTTTTATGTTATCATTTGTCGTATAAAAATTACCTGTGATAAGATAAACAGAATTGAGATATTTTTAAAACATAGGTACTCATGTTCCCTCGATGGATGGATAAGGATTACGTGCGTCCATGCAACCTATAATCCTAGGAACCTATAGTACTGCATGGCACTATTGGCACTGCACTGCGCTCATCACCTCGAGTTCTTATCTGTAATTCCACAAGTTACAGCTCCCTATAAACCGGAACACAGTAATACAATACTGGACACCAGAATATCTGGAACTGCGGCGGTAGCCACCTAGCCGGCCTCATGCAATTAGAGACCTACAATTTGATAGTGATTTAAATAAAAAGGCGTATGCATATTTTATAGATGATATTTACTAGCTACATGCGCATATATACAGAAATAAAAAAAACATATATATATACATATATTACTTTAAACAAACTTAATAAATGTTATACAACTAAACACTTACCATTGCTACATCTTGCAGTAATGATTAAAAACAAAGAAAATATAAACAGACTCCGTATATATGTTGCCATGTGGGTTGAAGCTTCGTTCTACACTGACTTTATGAATATATGCACGAAACTTATAAAGCGATCCAAGATTAAATTTTATAGTAAAACAATTAAATTTTATTAATAATTCGTGATTGATTGAATTCAGTTAATATCGAAACTACTTAATAGCAAATAATATCAATACGTGATATTGTCATAAAGTAAAAAAAATGCCAAGAGTGTATCGGGCACCCAAAATACATTCCACAGTACGTATCATTAACGCATGAGACTACTAGCCGTTGCCCGCGACTTCGTCCGCAATTAATAATGTAGTGTAGCGTAAGTGTGGTAAGCTCGGCATGTCTTATTATTATCCAGAAAAAATCTTGTCGAGTAATTAATCCTCAATCCTCATATCCATAGGATCTACTAAACACATGAATACAATTAATTGACCAGCACCACACAATACATGCTATTAGCACATGTTTTTATTATATTTAATAGTGCGGGGTTTCGACCCCAACTCCCACCGAGGTTTCGCCCCTGGACCCCACGGGGACTGCACTTCTACCAGCCCTTATTAACAATAAAAACTCATTCGTCAATATTTCATCGGAAACAGCAGTATTATACCCTGAGTTGTTTTAAAATAGCAACACCACACAATAAGTAAAAAATGATATTTATGTAAAAGAGTTGGGGGGTTTGCCCCCCTACCCCCACCGGGGCTTCGCCCCTGGACCTCATAGGGCTTTGCTTCTTTCAACTTCGGTTAACAATAAAATACTTCAATTAATATTTACAAAGCATTATTATCATACCAGGTCAAAATGACTTTTTCCTGGAATAACATGTCAAATTAAACTCATTGTCTGTTATTTACGTAATGATGCCTATAGATCAAGATTTATGAAGCAACGCATCGTTTAAATTTATCGTGTTTTTCGAATTTAAAAATTTGCCCCAATCGCGAGATCCCGTGTCCCATTTTCTAATGGGACACGGGATCTCTCGATCTCGCGATTTCTGTGGATGATATATATTATTGATTAAATGGCCTCCTATACTGAATTACAATTCAGCTTAGAATTAAACCAATTTAATCAATATAATATTTATAGTTGAATAATTTCGGCCTGCTATAAAAACTATAACTATATAAGAAAGAAATGGTAACATGGAATCAAGGCCGTTTGACCTCTCATTATCGTCGTCTGTGCAGCCAATAGGTACCCGTATATATTCCATTAAGTTGTTATATATTATGGTAAATGTTTACTGTTTTTATATATTATATACTAGCTTTTGCCCGCGGCTTTGCACGCGTGGTAAATAAGTTAACATGTACCTATATCTAAAATTCTAAATGATAGCTTTTGCCCACTGCTACCAATTTCAATGAATTTAACTTCAAAAATGACGGAATCTAATACAAACTTTCATCCCCTATTTTATGCCTTATGGTTGGAATTTCTAATTATCCTCAAATACATATTTATATATTGTTAACTGAAAGAGAAAATACCGATTTTTATGCGTTTAACTTAATTAATGTCGGATTTTTATTCAAACTTTCATCCCCTATTTCAACCCTTTAGGGATGAAACTTCCAAAATCCTGATATACGTGTTTATTTGTTTTTAACTAAAAGGCGAAATACCAATTTTTCTCATACAAAACTTTCATTCCCTATTTTACCCCCTTAGGAGTGGATTTTCCAAAAATACTGAAATAGGTGTTTATTTGTTTTTAACTAAAAGGTGAAATACAAATTTTCATGCGTTTCAAAAACGACGGATTTTCATACAAACTTTCAACTCCTATTTTACCCCCTTAGGGGTGGAATTTCCAAAAAAAAAACGTCATAAAAGGTACGTACTGTCAAATTTTCAAGTCTGTAACCCCAGCCGTTTAGGCTGTGCGTTGATATGTCAGTCAGTCAGTCAGTCAGCTTCTTCTTTTATATATACAGACTAGCTGTGCCCGCGACTTCGTACGCGTGGAATTAATTTTGTTGACAATTTCATTTGCACGGCAAAATAATTACTCCTAAAAAAATTATGCCTACGTTATGCTTATAGCATCAGCTACCTTTCAGTAAAAGTCCTGTTCAAATAAACCCCGCCGTTCGGATGTTAATCACCATAATTTTTTGTCATTAGTACAGTGCTTACTTTCATATGCATATAGTAAAGAGCTGTAACTGTTAGTTTGACATTACAAACAGACATTTAAATTTTATTTATTTGTATAGTCGTATTGTATTTATAGGTTATTTAATTAGGGTACAGAAAAAAAATCCCCATAATATTGATAACTAATTTAATTCCACGCGTACGAAGCCTATAAAGTTATTACGGTCCCGTATTTGAATTTTCTTATTGCGCGGAATCCTATTTTTTTTTTACATAATTATTGTAATCTTAGCGACTGACGCCTTCTTTTCAAATCAGTCCCGCCCGTTCAAATGTTATTGACAAATTCAATTGGTTTTTATTTTTTGTACGTTACCCTAAACATTAATTTATCCCTAATTTTTCCAAAATGAAAGTAGCCTAATTTACGCCATAATGCATCAGCTATCTACCAGTTCCGTTCAAATCGGTCGAGCCGTTCGGATTTTGTTCACAATTTTATGGTTTTTTGTTTGTTGTGCGGAATCTGGGTCCAAATATAGCTAGTAAAACGCATAGATGTGTACATAATTTATTTAAACAAAATCACACAGCAGTTATAGCATATTACTGAATAACGCATTTTGATCTCGTAACTTGTAAATCTGGTACTAGAGCTGCTCGTTGTCAAATACATGAAAAGAAAACAGAATATCATTAAGCTTATTATAGAACCGACTACACAGTATTTGGGAAAATTCTTAATATTTTTATTTGACTTACCGCGCCACTTAAGCTGTTCCCCACCTGAAAACAAGAAAAATAATTAATTTATTGATTAAGTAGTCACTCGATATCATACGAATAGTTGTAGTGTCCAAAACATGATTAAAACGTAGTTTTGTTTGAGTTTTCTCTCGGAGCGTGAAACCCGATAACTTTTTCTACTTAACCGTTCAAAGGCGAGACCAAGATGGCCTCCAACCAGGCAAAGCAACACAGCCAAGGACGCCCCATAGCGGGGCTCGGACCTTGGGTTAGGTCGTTTATGGGGGGCAAGCTAGAGAGCTAGGCTGGATTACTTATTATTTAAATATTGGAGCATGTTCGGCGCGGGCCGGCGGATGCAAGGATCGCGGAGAGCAGTTACGAGATATTCGTGGCGAGCCTCGCCGTAGGCTACAGTATCCATTTATTTATTAGTATTATAAGGTATTTCAATTAACTCATTACACAAATAAAACAAACAAGCGCGTACATTTTATCGCTAATCTGGGGCGCGAAAACTATAGACTGAATATAATATTATAATGTATTATAATATAATATTCAGTATACGTCTACGAAAGTACAACTACATGTATTCAACATACTATTGAAAGAATCCCGGCCGGCTTTCCTCCAGGGGGTGATCCGGGGCTTGGTGGGGTGTTTGAGCTGGGGGTTGGTGGTTGTGTTGGGGATGGTGGGGTGGTTGTGCTAGGGGTTGGTGGGGTGGTTGTGCTGGGGGTTGGTGGGGCGGTTGTGCTGGGGGTTGGTGGCGTGGTTGTGCTGGGGGTTGGTGAGGGTGGTGAGCTGGGTGGTGATCCACCAGTTGGTGGGGATGGTGGGCTGGGTGGTGATCCACCAGTTGGTGAGGACGGGGTCACATCATATATATTGATGTTGTTGGCTGCCTCACTGTCGGAGTTAGATGGGTTGTTCGAACCTGAACCTATATAAAAAACAACTTGTTCATAAATGTGAAATTCGAATGTGATTATAATTTGTTTTATACCTGCCCAGTAATTGACATTATAAATGCAATGTAAGTCGAACACAGTAGCAACTAGCTAATGATACCAGATGGTAGTAGTACGCCTTTAACTAACTACGCCTAGAAGCCAATGCGCGGTGCTGTGCCACACAGGGTAATCTTGTTCTCGGTGCCAACGTGCATTACAACAGCAGCGCATTTACACGATAGAATGCACACTGTGCAGTCAAATAAACAACAATAGTAGCTATGATACTATGATATGATGAATATCATGTACGTCTTGCAAGTAGAACTGCGGCATGAAAAAATAGCTATATACTCGGTTAAGTTAGTTTACCGAGTGGCAGTTTAAGATATCTACTCCTCCTTTCGAAAAGGTGCTTAAAAAAATAACATTTTTATTATAAATAATAATAATGAAATAGTATATTGTTACAGCGCCATATATTTCGTGAATATATGTATATTTATAAACCTCCAAAGATCTGTATTATTATTACCTATTCCTCTACCACCATTTTGGTTAAGAGCTCCATCAATTCCTGGTTCAGATCCTGCGTCATATGTGGTATATTCAGGCTAAATTTAATTATATAGCGTATCCTGCGTGGCTCTCCATTGCGCTCATCAAGTCGAGATCTTAGTTACTAATCTTTCTTGCTCAAAAATTTCGCAAACTAAAGCGCCCTCTGAACCGGAACATAGTAATACAATATTGGACACCAGACTATCTGGAACTGCGGCGGTAGCCACTTAGCCGGCCTCTTGCAATTAGATACGTCTACTATTTTATTTGGTAGTGATTTTAATAAAGAGTCGTATGCATATTTTATACATGATACTTACTAGGTATTGGCATACATACATAAATAAAAAAGCATGATTAAATTTAAGCAAACTGAATCAATATTATATAATTAAACGCTTACCATTGCTACTACGTTTTGCAGTAACTATTAAAAACAAAGAAAATATAAACAGACTTCGTATATTTGTCGCCATTTCCGTTGAAGCTTCGTTCAGCACTGACTTAATGAATATGTGCTAGGAACTTATAAATGAATTCAAAATTACTTTTTATAGGAAAACATTTATATTTTATTAATTATTCGTGATTTATTGCATTCAGTAAGTATTAAATCGAATTGCAAATAATATCAATACGTGATATTGTCATAAAGTAAAAATAATGCACATGGTGCGTATCGCGCATTCTATATACATTCCACAGTACCTATGTATTTCGTCGATTCCAGCTACAAAATCGTGACTTTGGTAGTTACCAATGACTGCTCTAGCTGCATATTAAGCTAGCATCTTCTTTTTACCTTCTCTCTTGACAGAGTAGTCGTGGTCATTATGTTTGAGAGTGAGTGGCCAGTTTTACAATGCGACGTAATTCGTCTCTATTTCACTTCTCATTTCACCCTTTCTATTCTTTTGCAGTTTTTTATGTAGTTTGTAGTGGTGGTTGTGGTGACCCGAATATTTTTTATCGCGTATCAGCTATTGCTTAGAATATTGTTGCTGCAAGAAAGCATAAAACAAAAAAAAAAATTAAAGTAGGCGAACATCAAAGGAGGTCATTATTCGTCGAATATTTTTTAGTAAATTCGCATTTAAAAAAAAAACTACAGATTTACGGTTTTCAGATTTTATCCTTTACTTGTGCTGTAAGTCACTGCTTCCTGCCAAATTTCATGATTGTAGGTCAACGGGAAGTACCCTATAGGTTTTGATTTGTGAAATAAAAAGAAAAAAATATTATGTCATTGGTATAGTGTTTGCTTTTATATGCATTTAGTAAAGAGTTGTTAGTTTGACATTACAAACAAACATTTCAATTGTATTTATTTGTATAGTAGTATTTTAGGGTCGGCAACGCGCGATTGGTGTTGCAAGCATCCATAGGCTGCGGTAACCGCTTACCATCAGGCGGGCCGTATGCTTGTTTGCCACCTACGTGGTATAAAAAAATATTATTTATTTAGATTATAGATTATTTAATTTATTAAGATTCAGCAAAAAAAACCCATGAAATTCATAACTAATCAAATTCCACGCGTACGAAGCCTATTAAATTATTACGGTCCCGTATTTAATATTTTTTGCTGCGCGGTATCCTAATTGTTTTTTCCAAATTAAAAGTAATCTCATCGACTGACGCCTTATAGTATTCTTTTCAAATCGGCAATTCAAATGTTATTGACAAATTCAATTGGTTTTTTTTTTGTACGTAACCCTAGAACATCAATATATCCCTAATTGTTTTTCCAAAGTGAAAGTAACCTAATTTACGCCTTATAGCACCAGCTATGTGCCAGTTCCGTTCGAATCAGTCCAGCCGTTCGGATTTTGTTCACAATTTTGTGGTTTTTATTCGTTGTGCGTGACCCTAACTATTTTTCCTAAATTAAAATGGCTTATGCTACGAACAGTAAAATCAGCTATCTACCAGTGAAAGTCTCATTCAAATCGGTCCAGCCGTTTCGCAGATTACCCCAAACAAACAGACAGACAGACAAATAGGCAAAAAAAATATTTAAACTAGCTGTGCCCGCGACTTCATTCGCGTGGAATTAATTTTGTTGACAACTTCATGGGTTTAATTTTTGTTGCACCGCACCATAATCATTTATCCAATATAATTAAACCTAAGTTACGCTTATAGCATCAGCTACCTTTCAGTGATAGTCCTGTTCAAATAAGTCCCGCCGTTCGGATGTTGTTCAACTTTATGGGTTCTTTATTAGTTGTGCGAAACCATTTTATTTTTTCAAAAAAAGGAGTTTATGTTATGCCCAGTAAAATTCCATTGAAATCGGTCCAGCGGTTTCGGAGATTACCCCAAACAAACAAACAACCAGACAAAAAATACATGTTTTTTGTCATTAGTACAGTGTTTACTTTCATATGCATTTAGTAAAGAGCTGTTAATTTGACATTACATACAGACATTTCAATTTTATTTATTCGTATAGTTGTATTGTATTTATAGATTATTTAATTAGACTTCAGCAAAAAAAAATAATAATAATGGGATTGATAACTAATTTAGTTCCACGCGTATGAAGCCTATTAAGTTATTACGGTCCCGTATTTGAATTGTTTTATTGCGCTGAATCCTATTTTTTTTTCCAAAATAATAGTAATCTCAGCTACTGACGCCTTATAGTGTTCTTTTCAAATCGGTCCTGCCCGTTGAAATGTTATAGACAAATTCAATTGGTGTTTATTTTTTGTACGTAACCCTAAAACATCAATTTATCCCTAATTGATTTTCCAAAATGAAAGTAACCAAATTTACGCCTTATAGCACCAGCTATCTAACAGTTTCGTTCGAATCGGTCCAGCCGTTCGGATTTAGTTCACAATTTTATGGTTTTTTATTCATTGTGCGGAAACCTAGTCTTTTAAGTAGGCTATGTTACGCCCAGTAAAATCAGCTATCTACCAGTGAAGGTCTCGTTTCAATCGGTCCAGCCGTTCGGATTTTATTCACAATATTATGGTTTTTTATCCGTTGTTCGGAACCCTAATAATTTTCCCAAAATTAAAGATGCCTTTGTTACGCCCAGTAAAATCAGCTATCTACCAGTGAAGCTCTCGTGTCAATCGGTCCATCCGTTCGGATTTTGTTCACAAGTTTATGGTTTTTTATTCGTTGTGTGGAAACCTAATTACTTTTCCCAAAATTAAAGATGCCTATGTTACGCCCAGTAAAATCAGCTATCTACCAGTGAAGATCTCGTGTCAATCGGTCCATCCGTTCGGATTTTGTTTACAAGTTTATGGTTTTTTATTCGATGTGCGGAGCTCTAATTATTTTTCCAAAATTAAAGTAGCCTATGTTACGCCCAGTAAAATTAGCTATCTACCAGTGAAGTCTCGTTCAAATCGGTCCAGCCGTTTCGGAGATTACCCCAAACAAACAGACAGACAGACGAAAAATATTTTAATTGTTTTTTTGTCATAAGAACCGTGTTTACTTTCATATAAACTTCGAAAAAAGCGGTTATTTTGACATTACAAAAAGACATACAATTTATTTATGTGTATAGATTTTATGGATTTTAATTCGTTGTGCGGAACCCTTATTATTTTTCCAAAATTAAAGTAGCCTTATAATACGCCCAGTAAAATCATCTACCTACCAGTGAGGGTCTCGTTCAAATCGATCTAGCCGTTCTGATTTTGTTAACAATTTTATGGGTTTTTATTCGTCGTGCGGCACCCTAATTATTTTTCCAAAATTATAGTAGCCTTCGTAAAAAGCTGATTTTTGATATTACAAATACACTTCCATTTTATTTATGTGTATAGATTGCTTTTTTGTCATAAGAAACGTGTTTACTTTCATGTGCAATTTGTAAAAAGCTGTTATTTTGACATTACAAACAGTCACTTCAATTTTATTTATGTGTACGTATGTATAGATAAATATTGGTCCAATGAAATGAAATATGTGTAGTAGGAAATTGATGATATTGTAAAACGAGGGCTCACATCGCTGAGTTGTTAAATAAGAGAATTAATCATGTTGCATATTTATTGAACAAAATAACTGAAAATAATTATTATATTTTTTACACCATCATAATAGAATCTATTTCAAAACTAAGTAATGTTTTATAACAGCATATTCTTATTTCTATATCAAATATATCAATGTCCATTTTCATCGCCAGTGTCATTGGTTGCAATTAGCTTTCTTCATTTGTCTGTATCACCTGCAATAAAAACAACGTGTTAAAATCAAATTTTAAATGTGTAGGTTATGGTCGGGGAACAAAATATATTATGTCAGAGAACGCTTCTTCTTTAACATCACAAGTGAGTACATAAATAAGTTTATTACTTTATTAAAACGTTTTAAAACTTAATCTTCTACTGTTTTACATTTGTTGATTACGTTTGACTTCAAAAACTGTGTAGAAACGTTTAGCATTATATATACATCAGCGTAATGTATATACTGGCGAAGCTCAGGTGAAGTTTTGTCTCCGGAGAATCAGTGGTTGACATTGCTTTTGTATCCTATATGTTCTCACCACAAGTTGGTGGTGTTATTATTTATTTATTTCATATTGTTCACAACAATCCATCCTTCAGAACGCCGTATGCGCGATGTATTTTTCTTCTCAATCATCTTAAGCAACACAGTCTGATTTCTGTTGTCATTTGCCATATATTAAACCTCTTTATTCTTAATTAATAAATCTGTTTTAGTGTTCATGTATCTAAAGTTCATCAGGTCAGCTCCATCATGTCATGACGTCACCTCATCAGCAATCATGGTTTGAACTATGACGTACTACAGTACTCTCGCGTGCTATTAATGTGTACTGTGATACAATTTAGCGGTTCTTACAACCATTCGGGTTAGTCTTTTCGTTTTTGCTTCTATTTATGTAGGTAATGAGGAAAATATGTCTAGTTTAACTAAGAAAAAAATTACCATTAGGGTTTAGTCTGAGGTTCATTGTCTTGTCTGTCCTGAATTCTGGTATTTTCTGGATAAATGTGCACGAGCTGAAATTAGTTGGAATTTTTTAAGGTAGCTCTTCTTTAAATTACGTGTGACTTTTGGTATTGTACTAATGAAATCGTGCTATTTTTAAATAAATTTAGACAAATGGGATTTAATAAGATCTATTTAGATTTTTTGTTCAATAGAGTATTTTATTGCTTTATACCTCTGGTTATTTTGGACGTATAGTATTTCTTCAGAAGTTCTAAGTAATTGTCAAGTCGATTTTTATTTGATTCTTGTCTTTTTCCTCCATTACCATTTCTCGACTCGCCAGAATGGCTTCTTCGCCTACGTAAGCCTCTCATACCGGTCTCAATTCCTGATTCACCAGACTCACCTGATCCTTCTCTTTTAGCTGTGAAATTAATTGTGAGTTACGATGTAACCTTAGAACTTAATAGGAATAGAAAATTAACGTACCATGGTTCGCATTAGAAAATAATAGTAACCGCTTAATGAAGGTCAGAAATCTAGTCACAAAGCTGAATGTCTGTTTATACGTAATTTAAAAATATAACAGGTACCCCTAGGTAGTGCCCACCGAGCACTATTTTGTATAGAAGTAGAACGCAAAAGCATTATTCTTATGCATTTTTTTTATGCAATTAAGATGGAGCCTTCAACTACGTCAGCCTGTCGACAACGTTACAGAAGATCGCAGTCCAATGACTTCTCTGTGGGGTGTTTTGTTATTGCGGTAAGCTGTTCAGAGCTCCATGAAAAATATATAGGGCACAAAGGTATTTCCAAATAGGAGCTGCCCGACTGGAATATTACCTTTACTTTACAGAAGATGATCTTGTTTAAGTTTAAATTAAATATATTTTGTTAGATTTAAGGCGAAACTGTTTAAAAAATCTACTAAGTAGGTATTAAATTAATATATACAATACTAAGGAGATGGATAAAACGGCTATATTGAAGTGATATTGAGTTCAATGTTATGATATAAAAGAGATAGTTGAGAATGGATAAATTAATACTGATATGACGGCCCCCAGTCATTTCTTCATGGGTATGCACTACCATTATGCAAACATACCAATACATGGTATATGTGTTATTTACAAGGACTTAAGGTTGCTTGCAACTATGGATTTCTCCTAAAGAAATCCAACTGGTTATAACACTGACTTCTAATATTTATGCATGTATGGTCAACATGAAGTATATTATCGAAATCTTTCAACCGGGGCAAACTGTATATTAATAAACATACTCGTGATATAAATATTGACTTACGTGTGGTCGCGGTAGCAGATGATGTACTTTCGGCAGTCGATGAACCTTTGCCTTTAGTTACTGGAATTAATAATACAAATTATTTGCATTACAAGAAATTAAAATGATTTAAAATAAAATTACTTATAACACAACACAAGCAATAATACATGCAAACCGAGGCCTAACTACCACTAAAACAATGATTGGGCAGAAGGTGGTTAAAGAGAAAAGGCTGGAGAAACTCCCTCGCCCTCGCCCCGGCTTAGCACGGATAGCAGACAGTAAGTTATTTTTAATTTCTGTCGTAGTTCACGTTTCATCATCGTCGTTCATTGAGCATGTGGATAAGATTAAAATATAACTAATGTTCAACCTACTTTGCGTATTTTAAATGTATTTAATTTCTAATCCCGCAAATATTAAAAATGTAAAGAATATAGATACATTAAATTAAACGATCAAACTCGGATGCGTTGGCGTGAGACCACTTGCTCGCCGCTTTGCGATATACATCGTCATATTTAGACAATTTAGACAAATCATTAGTGAATTGTACAATAATTAAGCCTAAACCACATTATCAGGAACATTGTTTTACGGTAAGTAATGATGTTATCGATGTCGGCTTGTTAGGTCGCGCTGAAAACAGTGCAAGTGCGCAAGTACATATTTTTAGGGTTCCGTGTCCGAAGAGTAACCAACCATTATAATGTTTTTATGTATCTCTTAAGATTCAGTCAGCGTAAGCCATGTAAGAACACCTACACAGTTTTTTGCCAAAACACCGCCATAAATTAGACAATTTACACTAAAAACTTAATGAATTATACCCTAAAACCTCAGAATAGATAATATACTGCGTACCAAAAACCTTTTCTAAGGAATTACGGTCAATTGGTGAAACCGTCTGAAAATCCGTTCCGTAGTTTTTGTGTTAATCGCGTACAGACAGAGAGACAGACCAGACAGGCCCTGGGACTTAGTTTGGGTGCCAGTTGGGGTTGTCTGATATTGTTCAAATATTACTATTATTAATTGTTCAGAAAATATTTATTAACATTGTTTAAATCATAGCTTACGTTTAATGAAAAAAAAAATAGCAACCACGAAATTTACATATACATACCAGCAGAACTCGCTGCGGCAGCAGCACTTGTTGACTTATCACCCCCTTCGTCATCATCGTCGCTGTCATCATTGCCACTGTCATCATCGCCACTGTCATCTTCATCATCACAGCTTTCATCTTCATTATCGCCACTGTCATCCTCATCATCATCGTCATCACCACTGTCATCCTCATCGTCGCCACTATCATTATCATCTTCGTCGTCACAACTGTCGTCACCACTGTCATCCTCATCATCATCGTCATCACTACTGTCATCCTCATCGTCGCCACTATCATTATCATCTTCGTCGTCACAACTGTCGTCATCATCATCACCACCGTCATCGTCGTCATCATCGTCGCTACTGTCATCATCAATAGCAGACCCTGAAAAAAAAAACTTAAAATATTAAAAATTCTGATTGCTAATACATTTATGCATGTTTTTTTAGCCAAATAATTTCTTAAAGTTAATAAAAGTACTTGACTGCGATCGTTTTAAAGAAATATAATACTCACCAGAAGCTGCAGATTCTCCCTCAGCATCACTGGATCCATCGTCATCATTAACAACTGCGGTGGCTGAAATTTTAATAATAAATTAAGCTTTGTTCTACGAACAGCTTCTTTTTTGCAAGAGATTTTTATTATTATTACATGAAGTAACTGCTTCAGCCTCATCATCTTCATCATCCTCATCACTACTGTCGTCACCACTGTCGTCATCACTGTCATCTTCGTCATCATCGTCATTACTACTGTTATCCTCATCATCATCGTCATCACTACTGTCGTTACCACTGTCGTCATCACTGTCATCTTCGTCATCATCGTCATTACTACTGTTATCCTCATCATCATCGTCATCACTACTGTCGTCCTCATCGTCGCCACTATCATTATCATCTTCGTCGTCACAACTGTCGTCATCATCATCACCACCGTCATCGTCGTCATCATCGTCGCTACTGTCATCATCAATAGCAGACCCTGAAAAAAAAAACTTAAAATATTAAAAATTCTGATTGCTAATACATTTATGCATGTTTTTTTAGCCAAATAATTTCTTAAAGTTAATAAAAGTACTTGACTGCGATCGTTTTAAAGAAATATAATACTCACCAGAAGCTGCAGATTCTCCCTCAGCATCACTGGATCCATCGTCATCATTAACAACTGCGGTGGCTGAAATTTTAATAATCAATTAAGCATTGTTCTACGAACAGCTTCTTTTTTGCAAGAGATTTTTATTATTATTACATGAAGTAACTGCTTCAGCCTCATCATCTTCATCATCCTCATCACTACTGTCGTCACCACTGTCGTCATCACTGTCATCTTCGTCATCATCGTCATTACTACTGTTATCCTCATCATCATCGTCATCACTACTGTCATCCTCATCGTCGCCACTATCATTATCATCTTCGTCGTCACAACTGTCGTCATCATCATCACCACCGTCATCGTCGTCATCATCGTCGCTACTGTCATCATCAATAGCAGACCCTGAAAAAAACAACTTAAAATATTAAAAATTCTGATTGCTAATACATTTATGCATGTTTTTTTAGCCAAATAATTTCTTCAAGTTAATAAAAGTACTTGACTGCGATCGTTTTAAAGAAATATAATACTCACCAGAAGCTGCAGATTCTCCCTCAGCATCACTGGATCCATCGTCATCATTAACAACTGCGGTGGCTGAAATTTGAATAATCAATTAAGTATTTTTCTACGAACAGCTTCTTTTTTGCAAGAGATTTTTATTATTATTACATGAAGTAACTGTTTCAGCCTCAACATCTTCGTCATCCTCATCACTACTGTCGTCACCACTGTCGTCATCACTGTCATCTTCGTCATCATCGTCATTACTACTGTTATCCTCATCATCATCGTCATCACTACTGTCGTCCTCATCGTCGCCACTATCATTATCATCTTCGTCGTCACAACTGTCGTCATCATCATCACCACCGTCATCGTCGTCATCATCGTCGCTACTGTCATCATCAATAGCAGACCCTGAAAAAAAAAACTTAAAATATTAAAAATTCTGATTGCTAACACATTTATGCATGTTTTTTTAGCCAAATAATTTCTTCAAGTTAATAAAAGTACTTGACTGCGATCGTTTCAAAGAAATATAATACTCACCAGAAGCTGCAGATTCTCCCTCAGCATCACTGGATCCATCGTCATCATTAACAACTGCGGTGGCTGAAATTTTAATAATCAATTAAGTATTTTTCTACGAACAGCTTCTTTTTTGCAAGAGATTTTTATTATTATTACATGAAGTAACTGCTTCAGCCTCATCATCTTCATCATCCTCATCACTACTGTCGTCACCACTGTCGTCATCACTGTCATCTTCGTCATCATCGTCATTACTACTGTTATCCTCATCATCATCGTCATCACTACTGTCATCCTCATCGTCGCCACTATCATTATCATCTTCGTCGTCACAACTGTCGTCATCATCATCACCACCGTCATCGTCGTCATCATCGTCGCTACTGTCATCATCAATAGCAGACCCTGAAAAAAAAAACTTAAAATATTAAAAATTCTGATTGCTAATACATTTATGCATGTTTTTTTAGCCAAATAATTTCTTCAAGTTAATAAAAGTACTTGACTGCGATCGTTTTAAAGAAATATAATACTCACCAGAAGCTGCAGATTCTCCCTCAGCATCACTGGATCCATCGTCATCATTAACAACTGCGGTGGCTGAAATTTTAATAATCAATTAAGTATTTTTCTACGAACAGCTTCTTTTTTGCAAGAGATTTTTATTATTATTACATGAAGTAACTGCTTCAGCCTCATCATCTTCATCATCCTCATCATCATTGTCATCACCATTGTCATCCTCATCAACTTCGTCGTCACCACTGTCGTCATCATCGTCACCACTGTCATCTTCGTCATCATCGTCGCCACTATCATCTTCATCGTCGTCGTCGCAGCTGTTGTCATCATCGTCATCATCGATAACAGACCCTGAATCAAAAGAAAATTTTAATGTAACTTATTGTAATACAGTTTAATAATAGCGGGTTACTAATACATATTTGTATGTTTTTTTCACTTAAATAGGTTATAAATTTTTGTATGAGTACTTTACTATGTACGTTTAACAAAAATATTTTAAAGAACATTATGCTCACCAGAAGCTTCAGCCACTCCTTCTGCATCACCGGCACCTTTATCATCATCTACAGACGAAGAACCTGAAATTGAAACAAAATTGATATTGCTCACTGTTCTGATGAAAAGGTAGAGTAGTCGGAAACAGGTATGAAGAATCGTTGAATGCAGAAAAAGTAAAAATGTGAGCAAGTCAAGAATGACATTGCGCTCTGTACATTCACACCAAAAATATTTGGGTGCGATAACTTGTGTATGTTTCATTATGAATGTTTATTCTTAATGTACTAATAGGAGTATAATTATATTTAATAAATGTATTTACTTATATTTTATATTTAATTACCAGCGGAAGCCGCATCAGCAATTTCCTCGTCTTCGTCGTCGTCGTCGTCATCGTTTTCGTCACCACTGTCATCATCTTTATCAGATCATGAAACAAATATATATATAGATATATATTATTGATAGCCGGATAAGACGGTACGAAGAGGAGTACGGGGCAACAATTACTTTGCTATTTTCAATTATTGTTATAGGTAAGCGTGAACACACAAAATATCACATACCTTCTGGTGCTGAGATTTGTGTTTCCGGCTCATCATCATCATCATCATCACGGCGTGTTACTTCTAAAATAGGACGACTATTAGTATAAAAAAGGACATTTCAACTCTATTATTGGCTAAACATCAGTGCCTATGATAGTCAATACACACTTTTTGTGGGATTATAAAACAATAAATAGCCTTTAAAAGAGCGCCTATCTAATACGTCCCAGTGGTAATTATAATAACTTTTTTAACACTCAAATGAATATTTTTTTCTTTGTATTTACGACTTTTAAATAGTTAATACAAATATGATTACTAGCCTAATATATATTTTATGGTCAAGAAAAGTCCTATTGGGCTATATTGCATGCTCTATTATCACGTTTTTAAATTACATTATGGTAATAGTAGCAGTTCCACTAGCTGCGAGTAGAAGATATTAATATAATGCCAACTTATTGTCTGTTCGGAGCAGAAAAATAATGTAGAGTATTACCATGTGTGTAAAGAATATTACAGTCTATTGAATCAACTCGACTGCCTGACAGAGCAACGCTGTGGCGCGGAAATAAAGAGGTTACGCATAAGAATAAGTCTTATGGTTGGCGTCCCCCTCCTGCCCCGATGCGGGTCCTGTCTGACTGGATTGCCAGCCGGTACGCGAAGTTCTTGTCTCCTTTCGCATCTGTCGCATGGTATGCCGCGACAAGGGGCTGGTTGACTTACTAGTAGTATTCTTTATACATAGAGTATACTGTACAGGATTTAATAGAGATTCTAAATGGGTACATGGTCCGTGTAGCAAAATAATGTGATTTTGTTTCTTTCATAGATTATAACTTACCAGATGCCGATGTTGCTGAACTGGATATAGCTTTATTCCTCCCTGAATCAGCTGGAAATTTGAATATGTATCATTACTCAGTAAGTAGCTAATATGAATGGTTTGTATACACACATATTGTCATTATCGTGCTGCCCTTATCCTATGGCATGTGCGATTCCATTTATTTCTATCAACCGTCGTATCTGTATTGATCACTTTCATACTATCACATCTTCCACACAGTTCATCCATATTACCATTTACAATCAAACCAAATCAAATCAATTAAAAAATAGCTTTATCAATTTAGGCTATAATAAGGCGCTTATGAATGCCACAGTTTGGAAACCTGAGAAGATCCGGCATGAAACTGAGAGGTTTGCCTCTTTATCGTTATTTGATAATAAAGCTAATACTTAAATAAAATGATATTTCTGAATGAAATATGAAATCTATTGACAAAATATTCTGGTGAAACGCAAAAAACATTCTTCCACGTTGAGATATATTCCTTAAGGGAGCAATTTTTCTGCAGCTTTAGTTACTAAAAATCTGAGTAGGCGTAGTGTCTATGTATCTTTTAATAATTAACACTACTTACATTCGACTGTTGATACCGCCGAGGAGGAACTGGTTGCTGTTCATAAAATTTGAAAAATAATAAATATATATAAGTAGGTACATTTTTAAGAATTGGTGCCTATCCGACTATTTTGTACTAGTTTAACTATTCAGTATCTCACTTAACTTTTACTTTATTGGAATTATAATAATGGAAAAAGCTATGGTAGAAAAGCTATGCAAAATGTTTACATTAATAGGATTTACATCCTATTATAATCCAGTCTAATATGAGTTTTTTGCTTTGTACTCTCATAGAACAATAATGAATATCGGTATATTAGAGTTGTTTTTTGTTATGGATTAAACAACATTATGCGTCTATTATGAGTCTATGCGAGAATGAAAAAAATATAAATCGGATTATCCGCTTTCAAATTACCAAGTAACAAAACAGTGAAGGAATAGATGAAAAGTTAAATAATTCTCTGTCCCGTGAGTGGAAGAAGCAAAAGAGGTGCACGAGTCCGTTGTAATATGATGTTCAAGAGGTAGGTAGTCTTCTTGTATCACAAACTGGTTAATTTCGGTAAACAAAACTAGATGTTTCGAAAAATCTCATTTCATGACAGAAACAGCACGCTGAATAATAGAAGTGAAATTTATTTGTAAATAATAGGTTTTTTTAACAATTAAGTTTATTTAATTTTTAATATGTTTAAAGGAATTATTGAAACTCACCCGTGGTCCGAGCTAAAAGCCCGAGAGGCAAAATGCAGAAGATAAGGAATACTGTCAATCGTCCCATGATGCTTGTTGGATGCTTGTTGACGATGGTACCGATTGACAAACCAACACGAGTATTTAAAGTACAAAAACAATAAAAAATTAAATTAATTTTAATCGTGAGACTTAAATATAGATAAAGTTTATTACTTAATCAGGCGATGCATATTTCGTGATCGTGAAAAGTTCTAGATAGGTAATAAATAAATAAGTAATTAATGCATTATTTTGATGGCGTTTTTTGAATTTATTACTATATATAGATATTAAAGTTAGTTCATTAGATTTACACGTGCATTTCGGTAAATATGTTTTTGTTATGTAAATTATCTTGGGAAGATATTTAAAATTTTACTCAAGATTGTCGCAGTATGTTTTGTGCATCATATCCACCACATTACACCACGACTTAATATGGGGCGGAAAAGGAATAGAAAAATTATCGAGGCGAAACAAGAATTGCTTGGACTTTAGGACGATAAAAGTTTCACTGCTGTCCTAAGTCCTAACTCCTATATATTTTACGCTTCCTCTTCAATCTCTTTTTACATTGCCTATACAATATACAGAAATAAAGTTACTAATATTGGGTATCTAAAACCTCAATAAAACGTAAAAAAATGAATTTTAATTCAATGAAATACAACACCTTTCAATATTCCCCGTAGGAAAATTTCAATATCCTCAGAAAAGCGACGCATTGACTTTATCTACATAGAGCATTTGAATGTAGACATCTTGTTTTTATGGCTTCGTATGGCAGACGATTTCAATATAGAGCCCATTGTCACATCAGGTTGCTCGTTCCCCACCTCGTCTGCACGCAGCTTAATATAATTTAGCTTCACAATATTCATACTTACGTATTTTTGTATGAAGTTTCAACCGACTCTGACCTGTGTCGTATTAGATTATACATCTTGTAAAATTTGGATATAAATAGTTATTTTTATTTGTGTTTGTATACAAGAGATTTCGCTTTTTATTATTAACACGCACTATGGTTTCATTCCTGGCATTTAGCTTATGTACATAATTATGTTTCCGTAAATAAGCGACGTTGGCTTAGAAGCATTGTGTTTTGTTCACATCTATACCAATTTGCAGTAGGTTTAATTTCATGGAACATAATACTTATATACAATACACATTTAAGTGTTAGACATATTTTATTAAATTAATAATTATCGTCAACAATTTTATCTATGCTTTGCAATATTAAGTTGAAGAAAAATATAAAGCCCTGAAGACAATGTGTCTGCCCTGAAGAAAAGTTTTGATTGTTGTGGTGACCACTCGAGATAGTTTTTTCAGCATCATGATTCTCCTTCGAACATTATCATCGTTATCATGATCTTATCGGCTTAACAATGGCCCCAATAGTCACCCGTTTTAGATTTTTCTATGAACTTACGTTTTTCTATGATCTTATGTCTTCTATCGCAGTTTTTGCACCAGTAATGTTCAGTTGTACCGGTAATGTTTCGTGGTGTTTTTGACAGTGCTCTATTGATATTTCTTTACTACTAATATCGTTTATACGAGGTGCGATATATTTTGTCAGGTAACATTGCTTGAATATTATGAGTAGGCGGTACGAAGTAGATTGAAGAATTGATAGGACAAGCTGCAGATCTGAAAAACAAACCTTTTAAATGATTTGCAGTTGAAATATAATGCAATATGCAATGTTCTTCATTCCTAAATGTTTTTTTTTTAAAATAACAGTAACAAATAATTCATTGTGTTCTGTATTAATTGCATGACGTATTTCAGGCCAATATCAAACATACTCCACTAAATGTGTCTAGATTCATAACTAGGTATCCATTTGCAGTGTAGGTAAAAGGCTTTTGCGCACGGATGAGCAGGATCAACAGCATTTTCCTAGTTTTTAAATCAGCCTCCGACCAGTTGGCGAAGTATATTGCTTTTTCCAGCTTTACACTCTGAAAAAGTATAATAAGTTCGTTTTAAGCTGAATAAATTTTCTTTGTATACTGCTCAGTAGTTTTTTATTCCGAGAAATTCCGCATTTGAATACGGAACTTGTACGGTTGTTCTTTGATGCTTCTCAAAAATATGTTCCACAAAGCTCAAAAAACTACGTACTACGTAATTACATACCGTAATTAGCCTGCGTGAGCGTGACCGTTAAACAAAGAAAATTTAATTTAAAAAAATCAAATTGGTTTGTGTTCTCTCGCATTTCTTGAGGAGTAAATTGATGGCGATGTGAAAACATTTTTATTATAAACTTAAAAAGAAACAGTATAAGTTCTCCTTACATGCTTTTACATTGTTCAAGGACTACAAAGGCGAAGTTTGAAATAAAGCCATGGCTAATAAGTAATGAAGTGTCATAAGATTCAATAAACATTAGAAATATGGCTAGATACTTACGTGATCAATCAAAAGTTGTCCAATAATACACTGGAACAGCACGTCAATCAGTAATGAGCAGAAAAAAGAAAAATAGCGCAGAGATTTATATGTATTATCGACGACCTAGAAATAGCCAAAAGGTATAACGGATCGTCTAATAGGGATCATAACCAGGTGAGATACTTTGTTGAAAATATCATACCGTGGCGGTAAATACTGTGAGGCAAATAAACACAGAACCGAACATATAGGTGACAAGCATCCCGTCTCCCAAAACATTATCCAAGTCGGAAGTCATCCTGAAACACAAAAAGTTGCTGATTATTGGGACCATTAGATATTCATGAAGTGAAAAGTACAGTATTTTCATATGGTTTCAAATCGTATATTTTTTTACCACCACTAAGGTGGCAATCAAGCATTCGGGCAGCCGGAATGGTAAGTTGTTACCGTAGCATATGGGCGCTTGCAACATCAGGATATGACCCACCCCCTTTTTTCGAACCTGCAAACATGTCTTCACGCCCATTTTGAAGCACCACCCTGCTGTACAGCTTTGAGAAACCAGCCAGTTATATGTCAGTGAGATTCAAATTTAATAAATACCAAAATAAATATCCATTCTAGAATGTACTAACTCACTTGGCCAAAGCCTGATGCCTCTTTATAATATCCTTCAATTTCCTATGTATGCTTTCTAGAGTTTCCTTACATTGTAATATTTTAGACATATTGCGAACATCTTCCGCGCTAATGAGGCCCTGCATGCTATTCCCGAGTATATTCAACTCCATGCAAATATATCTAGTATATGATACGTGAATAATATTACAGCATGCGTATATGTAAATAACCACTGTTGTCATGAAACCCTCCCAGGCGTAAACTGTGTAGTACCAATTTACTTTGTCAAATGGATACCAGCCCTCAAAAGGATACAAATACTGCTCGCCTTTACCCATTATACTTTTCTCGTAAACCATTATAATTCTTGGGAACAGATTCACAACAATGATAAGGATTAAAGTGTAATAATAAATGAATCTGGTTATAATCTTAGTAGTACGAATGTATCTGTCTATAATATTCAAATGATTTGCTGTGTCAGAGACCACATCCCATAGTCGAAATTTGTAGTGGTTGAAGATTTCAGCGTAAACTTCTTTGCTCTTGTGAATTTGGCCGTATTTTATTAATATCATGAGACATGCGCCTAAGTTAGGCGCGATGTTGATAATTTCAAACCAATCGTTGCCTACGCAGAGAAGACTGACAAACAACTGCACTGCAGTAAACAATACTAAACTATATGTGAAATGATAGAAGAATAGTGATACTTTAGATCGGCCAATGAAAGGGTAAACAAACACATGAACACCGATGCTTCCAACACTACCCATGTCGGTAAGAAATTTACGTTTTAAAAATGTGTACTTTCGGCTGACCATGATAAATTCATTAAAATATCTTATACACTTGCACTTCTTAGTGGAGTAGGGATAGAATGAAGCTTCACAAAGGCTACGTTATGCTGGTTAAACGCTGTAATTCAATTTACACTATTCGATTTTTATACTGAAGAATCGTTATAAAAGTTGAAGACCAAGCAGGACTATTATAATGGGTTGTTGTACATTTGCAACAAAGTAAATGCTCCATAATTTTTCAACACCATACATTGAAAGTAAATTCGTCACATTTATTAAAATATGTGTAAATACATTACAGGGTTCTTGTAAATTGGTCACAAATGTTACCACTAAATAAACTCTTAAGTATACAGGAAATTATGTTTCTGAAATTGAATAGGCATTACTATACTACCTTTTATTAATTGTTTTTTTTTTAATCGTTACGTCTAAAAGGGGCTTGGTATGAAACGACAATTACATTGTAAATTAATAGTTGCATGTGTTATTGAATCAAAGACATAATTTCATGCCATCACAAGCTTATCAAACAGGCTAATACGAACTCACCTACTAATTCAATTGAGGAATCATAAGTTAATCTGTAATTTAAAAGAAAAAAATAATGGAATAAATTTTACAAATACCTATTTTTAAACTATAATATTATAAAGCCATAATCATCAAATTATCATTAATCACATCAAATCATATCAATTTGCACGAATCCTCGTCGAACCAGGCATATCAAGATTAAGAGCTTTAACAATTCAGACATTATTACGGTTGTAATAAGGGTTTAAATTGAGCTACGAGTCGTAATTTAATATGGACTGAAATAGGTCAAGGAGTTCTTAGAGGTAGCTATTGCTTTATAATTTGCTCGTATTGTTCAGGGGCAAATCACAGGAGGGCACACTTCACAATGGCGTCGAGCCCTTTGATGCATGACTAATATGGATTAAGCTGAGTATGTCATACACTTCAGCCTAATGCGGGTTCGACTGCAGAGCTCTCTACGGCTTTGCGAATCATGATTCCCTTTGCTTGTTCGCAGCCGGAACGAATGCTGGCATTGTGAGGGCTTAATCTTTGTTGTTTGTGTTCGAAACTTGAAGTGAGATATTGAGAATAATAGTATTTGTTTATATTTTAGCCGAGTCTGCGCAGATATAAGCACTGATGGTTAAATTTTCAAAAAATCCCACGGTCAAGTACAGGTAATGTAACTGGTTATGTACGAAGAAAAAATAATTCCTTGTACATTACCCGGTTATGTACGAAGAATATTTTTTCCTTGTACATTGCCGGTAATGTAACTAGGTAATGTACGAGGAACAAGCGACTATTGCGTTACTTGGATAAATTATATTAGTATAGGCTAATCCTTGCCAGGGCTCCTTGATATTTCCATACCTAATTTTAGCGAAATAAGTTTTGCAAGTGCGAGTCGGACTCGCGCACCGAGCGAGGGTTCCGTACAAACCTCATTTATTATATTACATAGAATAGTACATTTACTAAATATTATTTTAAAAACTGTTTTATACTTGTAAACACATTATTATAGTATACCTATTTTTTCACATATCTAATATATTAGGTCCTTACATATGAAATTGGCGTTTTGTATGGGAGGAACAAAAAGTCGAATATTTTTTAATATAATATATTTAATTAATCAAAGTATGAACCATTATTTTCTATGCACTTTTGCCATCTCATAGGTAGTTCATTGATCCCTTTACTAAAAAAACCAGTCGGACGGGAATCAATAAAATCTTTGAAGGCGATTTGGACTGCCCCATCGGAGTTGAATTTTTTCCCTTGCAAGAAGTTATCCAAATTTCGAAAAAAATGGTAATCTGTTGGAGCAAGGTCCGGGGAGTACGGAGGATGTCTTAGACTTTCCAATTGAAGCTCTTCTAATTTAGTAGCCGTCTGTAGCGCAGTGTGTGGTCTAGCGTTGTCGTGAAGCAGCAGTGGCGTGGAGCGATTGACCAGCCTAGGTTGTTTAGCCGCTAGCTTTTCCATCATGGTTTGCAATTCCTGACAATAGACATCAGCCGTAATAGTCTGGCCAGATTTGAAAAAACTGTAATGAACAATACCGGCACTAGTCCACCAAACGCTTACAAGTAACTTTTTTGGGGTTAATTTACGCTTGGGGCAGGATTTGGCTGGCTGGCCAGGTTAGACCATTGCGCTGAGCGCTTCCGATTATCGTAAAGAACCCATTTTTCATCACAGGTAATGATTCGGTTTAAAATACCTTCATTATTGTGCCGGTTTAGTAATGTAACGCAGCAGTCGACGCGCGTTTGCCGGTTTGTTTCAGTCAATTCGTGAGGTACCCACCTTTCAAGCTTTTTAATCTTCCCAATTTGCTTCAAGTGAATTAAAACAGTTTTATCACTAACATTGCAGCCTGCAGCTAACTCGGACGTGGTTTGCGATGGATCCGCTTCCACAATAGCCTTCAACTCTTCATTATCAACTTGAGTCTCAGGCCGTCCACGGGGCTTGTTCTGCAGGTCGAAATTTCCAGAACGAAAACGTTGGAACCAAAAACGAACTGTGTTTTCTTTTGCAACACGACCGCCATACACATCATTCACCCTTCGAGTTGTTTCCGCAGCACTAGTGCCACGGCGGAACTCGTACTCGTAAATAATGCGATATTTAAGGTTTTCCATTTTGTAAAATGAGTGACGCAAACAGAAAAAAACAGAAGAAAAAAAACAAATGAATGACGATCATCGAAGCACAAATACATGAGTCTATAGCTGTACAAATTTGAATTTGGAATTCCTTACCAAAGAGGAGAAATTCGTGATTAAAGTGGCCAGTACGAAAAACGCCAATTTCATATGTAAGGACCTAATATAAAATTCTCGTGTCACAGTTTTCGTTGCCATACTCCTCCGAAACGGCTTGACCGATTTTGATGAAATTTTTTGTGCTTATCCGGTATCTATGAGAATCGGCCAACATCTATTTTTCATCCCCCTAAATTTTAGGGGTAGTCCACCCCTAAATATTTTTTTTTATTTTTTAGACCGATTTCAAAAATTCTTTCACCGTTAGAAAGCTACATCATCACTGAGTAACATAGGCTATATATTATACTACCTGCCCGCCCCGGCTTTGCACGGGTAGGCAAAATATTTGATATAAAGGTCTACCCGTGCGAAGCCGGGGCGGGCCGCTAGTATTATTTAAGATTTTATTTTATTTCTTCAGTAAGTTTGCATAGCATTTGAAACATACAGGTGTTTATTCTGTTGTACAAAATCATTAAACTTATTTGTCAGGACTAATGGTATTGCCATCCTTATTTAAGCCCGCATATGAATAAGGGATAGCAAGACTTTTTGATTCTGTCAAATTAGATTAGTTTATTTATGTGATTTTGGACAACAGAATCGACACCAATATAATGATTTGTTATTTAATTGTTCTGTAAAAGTGTAATTATGACGAAAATAAAAACTTTTACACACGAGCATGGTTCGTGCTTTAAGACCTCAATTATTTAATCTATCACAATACATAATCTAAGTATATTCTATTGAATTTCTAAGAAAAGATGGATGGATTGTGTGAAAGATGACATGGCCAGAAAGGAAGTGAATACAGAGATGACGGCTGATAGAGAAGTATGGAAGAGAAATACATATTGCGCCGACCCCAAATAATATGGGATAAGGGCAGGAGAATGATGATGATTCTATTGAATTCATTCATTAATCTAATATATAAAATTCTCGTGTCACAGTTTTCGTTGCCATACTTCTCAGAAACGGCTTGACCGAATCTCATGAAATTTTGTGTGCATATTGGGTAGGTCTGAGAATCGGACAACATGTATTTTTCATCCCCATAAATGCAAAAAAAAAATTGTCCACACGAGCGAAGCCGGGGCGGGCAGGTAGTAAGTATGTATAAAATATGTATACGTATCTTCACAGTTTTAAAATATTACCTCATCACGTTTGAACGAAGGCCAAATGTTCATTGAAATAGGGAATCTAAGAACGCATTCGTCTTTACATTATGCTCATTTGTGGAATGCGATCGGAATCTATATAAATGCGTACTTTGAATACCACTTTATTTTGATCCATTACCGTCTTTCTTCTTTGAAAGACGAAAGAAGGATCTCTTTAAGTACATGGCGGGTTCAAAATAAATTGGTCGCTATACACGTGGGTCGAATTCCAGCCCTTTATGGATGTATTCTTTATTCACACGATTCGGGATACGTTTTCGTGTCACAGATGAATAAATATATAGAGTTAATGAACTAGATGAAATAATGAAATAATATTTTTTATACATTGTTTTTTTTTATACCATTAAGTTGCCTAAAGTGCACGTCCCGCCTAATTGTAAGAAAGACCGTAACCTATGTAGGTTACGGTCTTTCTTGATTGGAATGGTACGTGAGTGGTTGATGTTCGGAATCTGACAATATGTATTTAAGTACATAAATGAGGTTTAGCGAGTTTTCTTGACGCGGTGTAACGTCTATTATAGATATTCAATTATAAATTGAACACGAATAATTTGACTAACGCAACACTCAAACAACAAATATAATATAAGTCATACGCTTAAACATTTTGTTACTTCTTAACTACGCTACCCTAGCCGCGGCAGCCAATCAAAATTGATATATTCTTAAACGGAAAAATACATTGAAGCTGTAAATTGAGTACTTTAATGACACTTTCAATTCAGTTGGCATATCTCATGAAAACATAACAAGTCAAAGAAAATAAATATAAATAATTAAATAAGCCCGCAGCTCTATACAAATCCACGCTTTCTTCCGAGATGAAGACGTTACAAAGAATAATAAGGAGATAGGATGGTTATGAGGCAGATATCCAACTCGCTCACAATGGTAGTCTCGAGGAGGTATTATCCGCATGAAATGAGGTCTCACACGTCAAATTTCACATCCTGAATAGATCCCCTACTAAGGAATCTTTATAAATAGTTGTGCAAAAGCGAAGCTTAATTTTATGGAAATCCCAAAGTTCAATGCATACCGCACAGTCAACGGATTGCTGTAATGAACAGTTTGAATTAATTGAGCCTCAGGAAATGGTCTCGTTTCATTTAAATGTTGGTCAAAAAATTCGTTGATGCTCAAATGTTTTTTGATTACTTGATAAACTAATAAACGCTGATCTCATAAATGAAGTACTAAAGATTTGGAAAAGAAACAAACAAAACATTTTCATTGTTTTCTCTACATACAATTAAAACTCTGCATAATAATATAGACCTGAAAAAACTTTAATAAATTACTTACTTAAATACTTATATAAAATAAGTTTTTTTTATTATTATTTATGTTCTTAATCGCACAAAATAATCTTAACAAGATCGCACAGCGAAAAAAAACATTTCCACAGAAAACAATCAAGAAACTATAAACAGTAAAAAAAAAATCTCTCACATTTATTATAACTATTTCTTTAAAAGAAAAACTCAAGTGAAATGTAAACAAAGACCCGCTAAGTACGCCGAAGTGCCTTGTAGTGTACAAGTACTTACTTAAGCTCCAGCGAACGATAAGTATGCACATTGTACTAATTAAAACGGGACAAGAGAGGACGTCAAGATGGCAGCGACGGTATTACAAAAAATTTCGTACTCTTTACTGTAAATAAACCTGCAAATTAGTTTCAGTTTCTCTTTGAATGAGCTCCTATATTTTATTCAGAGATTGTTTAATATTTAATGAGGCCGTCTGTGCTTAGGGACATACTATTAAAGTACTTTTTATAGCGGGTATTTGAAGATAAGTATACTACGATGTGAAATAAAACTTGTACAATGTAATTTTGTTGAACCTTTATAATGAATATTTGTGGAAATAGTTATTTGACGAGCTATTTTAGTTTACAAGAAAGACATAGAGAGAGATATAAATGCCAATATCCTCTATCTAACCCGTTGTCAAATTAAAGTCCATCCAATCCATTTAACTCCTCTTTATCGAGATAACGGGTACAGAAATCGGTTGTGTTGTGCAATTTGCAAGTAATATTGGCGTCAACTTCTCTCACTTTTCATGTCTGTTCATTATAATAATCATCACATCAGCAGATAAGACGTCCACTGCTGAACCAAGGCCTGCACCATAGATTTCAATAACAACCAGTTTATTATAACTTTCAAATTTATCAGACTGTTCGTCCGTCTAGCGAGCTGATGTGTGCTCATTATTGTTTCAGCCCGTCAGTTCTTTAACCACAACAACAATACCAAAATGTAATTACCATCACAAGTTTCTGTTATAATATTATTATTCGATATATTATTATTTACTTCAAATTGTAACGTAATGTCTCAGGCAGCCATCGCAATACGAGTATGCAAACGGCACCATCGTCAACGAGCCTTATAAAAAGGATCGCACTACCGATTAGAGTAGCAGTAGCATTAGCGCATTAGCTAGTAGGAGGCGAGCTTGATTGATAATCACATATGCAGTCATCAAGTGAGCTTGGCTGAGGAATACGATAACCACACGTGTGTGTGTCTGTTCCAAAGCCTTTTAATCGGGAAGCATCAAGTTCGACAGCCCCAAGCAGTCAACTCCTTGCTAAGTATTGTTTTCGAGTACTTAGGTCACCTAACTTTACTATGTAACCTATGTGACGTTTACCTATTGTTCTAATAAAGGATGTCAGCCCGCGACTATAATCTTTCAATCCCCTTGCATTTACTTTCCCATTAGACTTTCCTACAGCATTGCAGACTAGTACTACTACTACATAGTTATAATCAGGACACAGGTTAGATTATAACAGTATTACTTTGTACCTGTTTTAATATTGTGTTCTGTTTTTAAGCCTAATAATAAAAATAAATAACTATAAATGTTTAATGTACAAAACAAATTCGAGACAAGTGCGGTGGCACGCGAAGCAGTTTCATTACTTATTTTAATAGCCAATAAAGTTAAGTCAATTTATAGCAAACTATTACGTGTGGGGAATCAACCGCGACCGTATCCCACTCATGAATAACGGGGCAGACCTTTAAACTTTAATGAGGTCCTACGCTGTGGGTATGAGTAACGGTGCAATTTTACAATTTTCCTTTAGTTTGCCTCTTGGATATATTGTCTGCACGAGAAGCGAATTAAGCAGTTCCGAAGTTGTGATGTCAGACGCCATGCTTCGCCGCATTTATCTCGTATTTGTATATTCGAGTCAGGAAGCTAGTTTAGGAATTAGTAGAGTTGAATACAAATTTTCATTGAATACAGAACGGATTGACTAAAATTGTTGCGTTAGGAAACAACTTTAGAAATATGTGATAATTAAGTATTCTAAAGTATATATTTTTGATAACTTTGAACAAAAATACACACATGTTTTTTTAAAAGCAAATTATACTTCAAATGCTGCAACTTGCAAGCAACCGTACGGCCCGCCTGGCAACCGGTTGCTACTCACATTGTTCCCCGATACCAGGGATGGTCGCTAGCCCTTTGTTAACCTTAAGTAGCACATGTGTATTGTGCTAGTAGCACAACGGATCCTTGGTTCATCCTACTGTTCAAAATGCGACTCCTCAAGAAGCTCTTACCAAGTCTTAAGAATCATTTTCAGTCCATAAACACTGTTGTATTATTCATAATCGTTATTTAATGTCCAATGTTACCCGCTTAAGATAATTATCTCCTTTGATTTTTTTCCTACTCCTCTGAATTGATAGCACCGATCAATTTCCGAGACAGTCGTGCCAATTGTAGCGTAAAATCATATCAGTCTGGCAATAACAATAAACAAGCTAACAAAATCGCCATTATATGGCATCATGGGTATATCGTGGTCGTAAATTATTGCTTCTACTGAGCGACAGATTGCAGACATTACAATAACGAATTGCTGTAGACACGCTGAGTTGCCTGAACCCTTAATAACATATATCTACAATATATCTACATATCTGGGCTTTGGTGTGAACATAGTATGAAATCTATAAGATTATATTATTATTTTTATGTTTCAATGAGACTGTATTTTTATAGTATTCTAATTTTCGCATCGAAAATACCAAGGAGTTTATGAAAAAAAACAAACCAGCTTATTAAGACCTTAGTTGAGAAATAATTTTCAACGAAAACATAAATAAACCTGCGCTAACATCTCAATAAGCGAAGTATTCGTAGTATGCAGTCGAAAAGCACAATATAATAATTAATTGCCCGAACCGCCCTAGCCTCTGAGACGCGGTCAGCGCTGGACAGAAATTTATCGTGGAATTATTATTGAAAAGCTTCTCTTCGTCTACGACAAATTGTTCTGTTGCCAACGGTGACGTGGCTTAAAATGGTAAAAATATGAAATTGTTTACTTTCTAGCGAGAAAATACGAGCCATTCTCGACTTTGTCGAGAGGAATTATTCGTTTTTGTATTTCAATAGCTAGATGAAGCCTTATAAAACTCGTGTGATCAGGAAAGTAAGGTAGTCAATAAATTCATTTTGGAAAGACATATTTTTGTCTCCCCGATATGATGTATTTCGTTTAGGGTTATAGCACTTCAAGGTATACACATGGTTAACTTCCATCATATTCGATGCCCATTGCCAAATGCAATGAAAAGAGGGACGACGTATTTAGATTAAAATTATATTACTAATAAACAGTTTTAATATACTAGATACCAAATGAAATGTAGAATATAATATTAATAAACATACTAAAATACGTATTAAACTGAACCCTCAATATGCGACCACAAAATATGCACACGGGCGGGCACAGACCGTCAATGTTTCAATTACACGAAGTATTCGTGTTCGAATCTTCCCCCTTCATTAAACCATACATATTCTACCTGTTACTACATTCACCCCAATCAATAATGGACAGAACAATAATGTGGTCAGAAATTCAATAAATTTGGACAGTTAGGGGGCCCGTCATCCGGAAACTTTTGAAACGCCGCCGTCAGCGTCCACCTCCACTCGACAAGGGGCATCCTTTTGTCCACTAGATTGCCTTATTTCGTGGTCTACGTAATAGGGGCTTTCTTCAAACTATCAATTCAGAGTTGTAATTGAGTCCATGCTTTGTACTCTTTGATGTTCCCTACATTGTAATATTTGATTCGATGCACGCTTCGTTTGACGCATCTGTTTGTGTTTTTTATAAATATACTGTAACTACAATGGAAGTATCATATACCATTTAAACAATGTAGAACATAGCTACCAATCTTTCAGTCCCTAAGGAGTTACCAGTTATAAAATGAAATATCCTTAATTGTTTCCTTAAATAAACTTCCTGGCATATAGTTAGGGTGGTTATAATGACTGCAAAAGTATGTTACCATCGGACAGAAAAAAATATTTGTCCAATAACTTAACTTCAGATCTAGATACAACTGCACAAGATACTTAAGTATGTACTAGTGCTGGATACCACTATTCAGAATCGTCTATAATAGAAGACGCTTACTTGCCAAAGTTCCTATTTGCCCTACGCTTGTTTGCTTCTTATTTGGAGTCAACCGTAATAAGTACAATCTAAATAGAAGCCTGGTGGCCTTGTGGTTGAAGCAACGGCCTGTCATCTGATGGGTCCAGCTTCAAATCCCGGCCTGTACCAATGAGTTTTTTTAAGCTTAAATAGAGTGATTAATCACACCATGAGCTTTTAAAAAGAGAGGTAGGGCGATTTGGTATTTCCCGTGGGTTTTCCCCTTTAAATTGGAGCCGCCCTGGGGACTGTACCTCCACCTTACAGAAGACCGCAGTGAAATAGCACTACTTGATGTAGTGTTGTGTTTCTGCGATAAGTAAGGTTGCCAGTGCTCCACGAGGATACGCTGGGCTAGTAGTAATGCTGCTAGCACAGTGGGTCCTCATCAACAAAATGGTTGGCAACCCGTTAGTGATAATCCTGGTATTTCTAGCGGCTATAGGCTACGGTGACTGCTACCATCAGGTGGGCCGTATGCTTGTGTGCCAGCTTAGTGTATAAAAAAAAACTTTATTTATTCCTCCCGACAAATTTCTACCAAGTTTTTAGTGTTACTATCTATAACATAGACATCGAAGCACTTTAAACACGCCTTTACATTTATCTTTCTGCAAATAGGGGTATTATGTAAATTTGAATTCATTGGAATATTTATTGGACGCATCGAATTTGTAATTAGATATCCGAGTAGAGTTGTGGCCCTTAGGGAAATCGTATCGGGTCGAATTGACGGCGTGACTTGGCATGAATTAGGCAAGTTGTCTTGATTTACTTGACTCTTACCAACACGGGTAAGTCTTAACGAACATTCGTTAAACTACGATGACAGGTTCCACAATCAGCTAATCATTCACGAGATAATTGTTGGTAACTACTTGAATATGATAAAACAATTAATATCGCTTAAAATTATTACTTCCCTTGAAATTACTTCCCCGTCTTAGGAGCAGAAAAATTCAACCTCTATATTCCTATTTGATTTACATAACATACTATAATAATATAAGGTTCATAATATTTAGTACTTCAGTCTTATATTTTAATTTAATTTATGAATAAACGGTCATATAAATCGGTTTAGGTTACATACTATTAAACTGATGTTAATGTCATATTTGTCTTTTTAGTACCATGTTGGACATTACAACACCAAAATTAATTTGTATACCTTATTATATTCTCCTTCACTCACGCCACGCATCAAGTATCAAAAGAGCAAATTTTCCCTACTTATTAGTGTAACTATTCAAAATATGTTATAATTGGGTCGTGTTGTGAGGGTCCAACATAGCCTAATTAGGGATCTCAATATTGGTTCGTATTGTAACTGACCAGTACCTACGTACGATACACATGGTTATTCAGAATGACAAATTTTCTTCTTTAATGTATTTTGGTTAAGCTGTTCTAAAAAGAAGAGCGTTGAAAACCGCTTTGAGCTAACTATACAACTGTACCGATATGTATAATAAATTCTGTTTCCGTATTATAGTTTTAAGGTGTACAATAAAGAGTTATCTGTCCTTCTATCTACAACTGAACTAGTGGGAATAAACCAAAATTTTATTGTCCGTTATCTTTACGTAGTGGCCTTTCTTGTAGTGATTCCATTAATAAATGGAAAAAAAATCCCTTACATCTTAACTTACCTACTACTACTACACGACCAACCCATTGTATTGTAAATACAATGTTACCATTTACTATTACTACTTAACTTATAGTACTTATACACTCTTCTCAACGGAGTTCTGTCTGATAGGGCACGGTATCGACTGGCTGTACTCTAGTGTAGCGGTTGTATTTTCTCCTTATCTCCTGGGGCTGTACTTTGGTGACGTGGAATCATAGGTAACAGTGAGAGTAACATGGCAAATGGGAGGAACAAAACGATGGTGCGATGTAAGTGACATGTGGTGACGTCTCTCGGTGACAAAAGTAAATCTTACAACTACGAGCGTGAACAACTTCGAATACTTATTGGTTAGCTTTATATGTTGTAGTGGTTGTAGCTTTAGTTCTACATTTGGTATTTTTAAGCATTAAATTAAATAATACTTATCGCATTTTGATTTAATTGTTATTAAAATATGATAGGAATGTAAAAATAAATTATATATAAATTATTCGCTTATCTAAGTATCACTGTAGCACAGCTAGTCAACAAATTGCAAAACGAGCATCACGCAAGGTGGGGTAGCACTGCTCGGTATTGTTACGCCTGGGATTTGGATCTGATATAATCTGAGATGAGTGGGTCCGCGTCGCTCGGCGATCCATTGTTAATGAACGAGGGCAGCTACCACCCAATATTGTTAATTGTGGTGAAATAAAAATTTGAGCATTTGTAGCGCCTATTAATGAATTTAACTATGCCTTATAAACTATGATTTTGTGCACTTTCGCAGATTATTATTTATTGACTTCAAAAATAGCTCGAAGAGCGAAACCAGAGCGAGAAAAACTTTTATTTTATTAATATACTTTGTTTTGAGTAAGTCCTTAAACGGAAAATCTAGTAGGTAAGTTAAGTCGACGATTCCGACTAAAACCCAATAAACAGGTACAAATCGTTTGCCTTGGAAAAAAACCTCCAGAATCATAGGAGTAATGTTTATTCCTCGGTCAATCCGACAAGAACCGCCTATTTATCACTACGCGGCTCGTTTGTTAGGATATTCGTAAATATTTCAAGCGATATTGCCGCCATCAACATAATGTTATGGGGCGAAATTTTACAAAACGGAAACAAAAGATATAAAGCTGCGACGTGGAACAGTATCGCTGTATCTATATTAATGTTGCCCAGAAAGGTTATTTACAGGCGGTATCGAGGTTTGTTTACGTTTTAGTGTACGCGGAATTGGGCTACATTCTCTTTCAACTCAATTTGGTGATCATTATTTCAACTAAATAGTTGAAATACTGAATCAACGAGCCAAATCCGTTTAAAATTAAGTTGATTTGGCTCCTTGTTTCAGTATGACATTTCCTACATCTGTTCACTCTTTAATTAATTGGGTCGTGATTGTGAGGATACATTCCAGGACTTAAGACACATGCGTGTCTTAAATCCTGGCTTTACCACGGCACTAGCATTACAAGCGTCCATAGTTATGGTTACTGCTTACCATCAGGCGGGTTTTAAGCTTATTTGCCAACTTAGTTGTATAAATCACATTTATCTTCACGCCTTTCCACAAGGATTTCTGAAAAGGTAGGCAGAGTTACTGTTTTTTAAACTTTTAAATTTTTACACATAGTAATGACATGAAAACGGGTCTTAACAACAACAACAACAGTCAGCACGTGACCACGGCCGATGCAACTCAGTCGAAACGTCGGGAAGTAAATAAACATAAAGTAAAGTAGTAATAAAGGTAAATAAAATAATTTAATATCGCGTATAAGACCCGTTTTCATGTCATTTCTAAAGGTAGGTATCAATTTTTCACCGAAGATAATTTGGTGCCAACGTGACAGGATGATGAGTCCGTTGCCGTCTCTTGAATTTCTTCGCAGTTGTATACAGGTTATTGCTATGAAAACGGGCTTATTACGCGATGTTTTTTTTTGTTTTTGATTTTTTTACAACAACTACAATCAGTCAGCCCGTGACCACGGCCGATGCAACTCGGTCGAAATGTCGTGAGGTAAATAAACAATTTAATATCATTGATATAATATGTTTAAATCGCGAAAGTTTGTAAAATAGTATACAGGTTTCATCACGATGTTTTCCTTCACCTTAAAGCTCATTGCCTGACTAATATTAAAACAAAAACTACAAATCTAAAAGCACATTTACTGTGAGAAATACACTACGACTTAAAACAAATTGTACAATGTGTAAATGGCGCGAGGAACATTACTGAGACATGGGACAAATGACTTGAAATAGCCCCGATACGACACCTGGGCTAGACAGACGGGGCTAGATTTATATACAGATGCTCGTTATAACACCTATAGTACACCTACCCGTGCATCACTGTCGTTTACTGACAAAGGTCAATGAACTAGGTAGGTATATCTAATAAGCCGTGTGGTTGTAGTTGAAGCAACGGCCTGTCATCTGATGGGCCCAGGCTCAAAACCCCGGCCAGTACCAATGAGTTTTTTCTAAACATGAGTACAGTGATTAATCACACCATGAGCTTTTAAAAAAGAGGTAGGGCGATTTGGGATTGCGCCCGACTGGGGACTGTACCCCCCTTACAGAAGACCGCAGTGAAATAACACTACTTGATGTATTTTTTGATGTGTTTCTGCGATAAGTAAGGTTGCCAGTGCTCCACGAGGATACGCTGGGCTAGTAGTATCCTGCTAGCACAGTGAGTCCTCATCAACAACACGGTCGGCAACCCGTTAGTGATACCCCTGGTAATGCTAGCGGCTATAAGCTACGGAGACTGCTTACCATCAGGTGGGGCGTATGCCTGTGTGCCACCTTAGTGGTATACAATAAAAAACTAGATGTGTTATGTATAAAATCAAAATCAGTCTAGATGATAAACTAATATTTTCATTTCCCAGAACATTTACCAATATTTTGTCTTATTCATTCTATTAATTGACAATAGGCAATCAATATGGAAAACAGTGATCAGTTTGGATCATTATTAATATAAGCTATGGATCCTATAATTGAGTAAAAAAGGACAAAACCGTCGTAAACACGGAATAAAAGAAAAAAGTATTTATTAAGACAGCTGTATACATCAGGAAAATGCTAGACCCCTCATTTCTGTATGGATATAAATAATCCTGTAAAATATAAATCTGTAGAGAGGTAAAAGATGAACATTAAACATCGCTAGAAAATTGTAACAAGCAATTTAAATCTGAGTTATTAACAAACATAGCGATAACTTTAAAACACAATTAATAAAAACCACCAAAGTATTTCATGAGTAAAACCCCAAGAAAATTATGTTTAAAAATAAATACTGTGAACTCATAACATTTAATGTACTCGTAATGATAATAACCGTAAACACAGCCTAAGGTGAGGTCCGACCGCCCCGAATACACTCGGCTCGGAATTCCCGGATCTATTTAGTCGTCCAAATTAGACATTATTGAGTGAGTTATTTAATATAGTACACGTGCATTTTTGGTTATTTTATTATTATTGGGGTTTAAGTAGGATCGCTGTAATCCAATGAACTCTCATTACGGGGCGTTTCGAGCGGACATTATTTGCTTGCGTGGCTTTACATCGAGCCTCTCCGCTGCCCTAATAGCACGCTCCGTGGTAGACAATGCTTACCAAAACATTTGGGAAAACGTAACATAATTATTAAAAATTGCTTTCATGCTACCGAAAACGTTTTTTAATAATACGGTTACGGTGGAAGATTTATGAACACAATTTAGTTAGCCTGATATTTTTTGGAAGAGGAAGTTGTGCGAATGTGACTTAAAAAAATTCAATTTTTTAATTAGATTCCGTTCTTACTTCAAGAGTAATTAGGTCCTTGAGTGAAATACTATCGTTGTTTTTAGGCTCTACGTATTTTTTAAGTGCACTTTTCCTTTTACATCGGTAGCCCTATAGATTTTACTAAAGCGTGGCATCCTCAAAGGATAAGCATTAAAAATGTAAAGGCTAATTTAAACTGGTTAATGGATAAGCATTTTTATCTGGCGAGCGTAGACCGGTGGAGACTAAAATAAAATTGAACTTTCTCCGTTAAAGCTTAAAGCAAAGGGTGGCAACGAGGCAGGGAGAATAGTCAGACTGCCGGCATGTTTATGACTTCTATAGGGAAATACTCACAATGCACCGCTAAATGGAAAAACTTTCATTCCCACACATCTACGTCGGTACGATATTAGGAGCATTTTATATTTTTCTCTGGTGGACGCGATGAGTTTTTTATGTTTATTCGCTCGTAAAGTTTAGTTGTGCGACAATGTTACCCCTATGTGTTTACGGGCCGTTATATGAAATTTTCAATGTAACGACGGTATTTATCGCCGGGGCATGATCCAGTGTAGATAATCCCTTAAGGCTATGTACTTGTATTATGCAAGACAAGTTACGATACAGTAAGCGCAGTGTTGTGTAAGTAGCAATTTTGTATGTAATGTATGTGACTGTATCTTCTCTTAGTTGATGTGATTGTAAATTTGTATTTCGTTGAGTAGCAATTTTATTTATGTGCGACACTTATAAAAAGTTTCATAAAAAAATTACCTAAACGTTTAAAGAAATTATATCTATCATATTATATCTATAATTATATATACGCAATGTTCGAAAATTATGAATGATTTATGATAAGTAGTATCTATAGGAAAATATAAGCATAAAACTAAACTACGAAGTACAAATTGAAACTTTACAAAGCATTTTTTTATAAATTTATATTTCTGTCCGTCCACCTGGCCTCTTAAACCCTTGATCATTTTTTTAACCTCTCACATGAACACACCAGCATAAAATAACAATCATGCATTTTTATTTCAACAAATTTAAAATCAATTCAATTACAATTTAATTTTAAAATATAGCCCGATATTGCCACGCTCACTCAAGCCTAACCTTTACACAAAGCCTCGTCCCTAGAGATTACAGTAGGTATCCATTTACACTCGGCCGCAGAATGGATGGCACTCGCGCAAACACGCTTTTAATCAATACATCAAACAGAACTTAGCCACTGCAATAATAATTAAAACCGAATGATTATATGGAATATTTGTTGAGGACTAGGGTCGTCTATCCTCTACGCCCGAGGCGGTGTGGCTATTGCATAAGTAAGAAATAGTTGCTTAGGGCTGTCAGAAATTGTTACTTGAAATTTGGTATCGATGTTTTGAGAATATTTTTTATTTTTAATATTTTTATGGTTCCGTACCTTAAAAGGAAAAAAGGGACCCTTATAGGATCACTTTGTTGTCTGTCTGTCTGTCTGTCAAGAATTTTTATCTCAAGAACCCGTGGAGCTATCAAATTGAAATTAATATGAAATACCCGGGTCTGTGGTCCCTTTCGGCTGTTAAATCATCAAACCTGTAAGTCAATACGAACAAAAGATATTGCCGTTTATGTCGCAAAATTTCGCATATTTTGCGATTTCACAAGGGAATCAAAACCTACAGGGTACTTCCTGTTAACCTAAAACCATGAAATTTGGCAGGAAGCAGTGTCTTACAGCACAAGTATAGGATAAAATCTGAAAATCGTAAATATGTAGTTGTTTTTTTTAAATGCGAATTTACTCAGAATTTTTCCTGAATCGCGCTGTTCAGAGTTATCGACGAATAATGACTTAATTTGAAGTTTACCTATTTTTAATCTTACCTACAAGTGTGTACGGAACCCTCGGTGCGCGAGTCCGACTCGCACTTGGCCGGTTTTTTTACATTTAAGTTAATATTCAAGATTGCAGTATTTTATGTAAAAAATAAATATTGCTTTTTCTTCTGAAAATCGAAACAGACTTACTTCCTTTCAGAAAAGCATTACGATATTAAAATATTATGGCTAAAACTAAACCACATAGAACGAAACAAACAGCAATATATTCAAACGCATTCGAACGTTATAAGTAATTTAAAACATGTTAGTGATGAATTTAATCGATATGTCTTCTTGCTTTTGTACTCGATACCTTCCATTCTCTAATGTCAACTTGGCCATAATCATATCCTGTGATCCTACCCCATGTTATCCTGGTCCGTAAGACGATGATTGCGTCCCATTTTAGTTTACAAAAGGTAATCCTTTAAAGCCACCTATTGGGGAATTTTGATAGACCCATAGTTAGTGTTTACGATGTAAATTTCTGCTGTAATATCATAAACCTCTTTGATTGGATATGATAGAAGTTTAGGGATGTAAGTTGGCAAAGACTTACCATCCTACAATGTACTTATCTATCCTGAATGGGTGTGTCTTTTATGCAAGAGTTAGTTGTATCTCGGAGTAGATAATATTTATTGGATGTTCGAAGGAATCGTTGTTATGTAAACTCGTATTAAAGTTCAAGAATATTAGGCAAGTTTCGTAGTACTGATAGTGAGTACTGTAATGAAAGCGAATAAGTACGGCAAACAATACCCGAGGGTGATCTTTTTACAACAACTTTAGTCTGAAGTAGATACCTATGTAGAATTTATTCATTTTTTTAACATAAAGAGGGTGCTCCATTGATTGCGTCCACAATTAGATGTTCGTTAATTATTATCTATAAAATGTTATTGTTAGTAGTAACTGGACATACAGATTGAATTGTTTGGTTTGATGCCTAGAACAAAACAATGTGTGTTTCAGATTTCTTTTCCTTTTTTATTTTTAGATAAAGTAAGACATGGACATAAAAAAATATATGAGAAAGCAATATTTGCAGAAGGGTATGAACGTAAAAAGCCTTCAACAAATTAATGAATAAGAAACATACACATTAAATTCTATCAAACCGAAAACCTTGCCCGGGTGCGTATTCTAAAAAACCTCCACGTAATGCTACAGTACGAGTTAACAAAATGCTTGAAAGCCCCATCATGAAGCCGTTATATTATCAAAACAAGTATTGTTTAAAGGAGTATCTGTTTTTGTAAGGGCCGTGTTTTCGACGGCATTATACGTTCGTACTCTTGACGAATAAAAGAACATTTCAACGCAGAACGTTCGCACTGAAAGGGTTCGCACAAAAGGCTGTTTTTACAAATACTTTTGGCAGGCATATGCCGTTCGTACTCGCTCCCGCTGTTCTTAATAAACGCGATTTGAGTGTGGGGTAATTATCTGCTTCGTTTTATTAGACCCTGATGAATCTTTTGTGTGGTTTTACTATGAAATAAATTTAAATACACGTATTTATTTTATCTATTTAATAACTATTTAATGTCTTAATTGTCGTTTTGATATCTTTTCTTGGTATTAAAGATAACTTTAGTTCTACGTGTGTTTTTAGCGAATTAAAAATTATAATAAAGGTTCCGAAGAAGATGAAATAAACCTTCATAACAAACTCGCAATTTGGCCTTAAAGATTAGGAATAAGAAACAGCTTTCGTGGAATCTCTTCCTTTGACGCAACGAGGAAAATTGACTTATGGTGGATTTGTTCGCCACGTGTAACTCAAAACATATAAATATATCTACTACTAAGTTCATGTAGACAATTATATAAATATGAATGTGAAATTGACTTTTGTTTATTTTTGTCTTCGTTTCCATAAATATTATAGATAAAATATAGACCAAAAATTAAGATAAACAGGAAGCAAGTCGCTTTGCATGGCACAGAGCACGGCGGGTGGCTTAATATCCCTCAGGAACGAACTGCAATTTCAGGAGTATCAGAAGCGAGTAAACAAAAATATTATAAACATGCAATAATAATAAACTCCGTTCAAACTCCAGACACCACTTATATTTTACTGTAAATAGGGTCGTAACAATTTAACGCTAAGACTTAGTTTGCAATGGCTTAGATGTATGTCTTGCAAGATGTTCCTTTAGTGGATATTACTTCTAGTTTTAATATTAGGTCCTTACATATGAAATTGGCGTTTTGTATGGGAGGAACAAAAAGTCGAATATTTTTTAATATAATATATTTAATTAATCAAAGTATGAACCATTATTTTCTATGCACTTTTGCCATCTCATAGGTAGTTCATTGATCCCTTTACTAAAAAAACCAGTCGGACGGGAATCAATCAAATCTTTGAAGGCGATTTGGACTGCCCCATCGGAGTTGAATTTTTTCCCTTGCAAGAAGTTATCCAAATTTCGAAAAAAATGGTAATCTGTTGGAGCAAGGTCCGGGGAGTACGGAGGATGTCTTAGACTTTCCAATTGAAGCTCTTCTAATTTAGTAGCCGTCTGTAGCGCAGTGTGTGGTCTAGCGTTGTCGTGAAGCAGCAGTGGCGTGGAGCGATTGACCAGCCTAGGTTGTTTAGCCGCTAGCTTTTCCATCATGGTTTGCAATTCCTGACAATAGACATCAGCCGTAATAGTCTGGCCAGATTTGAAAAAACTGTAATGAACAATACCGGCACTAGTCCACCAAACGCTTACAAGTAACTTTTTTGGGGTTAATTTTCGCTTGGGGCAGGATTTGGCTGGCTGGCCAGGATCTAACCATTGCGCTGAGCGCTTCCGATTATCGTAAAGAACCCATTTTTCATCACAGGTAATGATTCGGATTAAAATACCTTCATTATTGTGCCGGTTTAGTAATGTAACGCAGCAGTCGACGCGCGTTTGCCGGTTTGTTTCAGTCAATTCGTGAGGTACCCACCTTTCAAGCTTTTTAATCTTCCCAATTTGCTTCAAGTGAATTAAAACAGTTTTATCACTAACATTGCAGCCTGCAGCTAACTCGGACGTGGTTTGCGATGGATCCGCTTCCACAATAGCCTTCAACTCTTCATTATCAACTTGAGTCTCAGGCCGTCCACGGGGCTTGTTCTGCAGGTCGAAATTTCCAGAACGAAAACGTTGGAACCAAAAACGAACTGTGTTTTCTTTTGCAACACGACCGCCATACACATCATTCACCCTTCGAGTTGTTTCCGCAGCACTAGTGCCACGGCGGAACTCGTACTCGTAAATAATGCGATATTTAAGGTTTTCCATTTTGTAAAATGAGTGACGCAAACAGAAAAAAACAGAAGAAAAAAAACAAATGAATGACGATCATCGAAGCACAAATACATGAGTCTATAGCTGTACAAATTTGAATTTGGAATTCCTTACCAAAGAGGAGAAATTCGTGATTAAAGTGGCCAGTACGAAAAACGCCAATTTCATATGTAAGGACCTAATATGTAGAAACTTCGCTAACGACGATATTAAGAACAAGTCTATACCTACAGCGTGGTATGAATCTATTTAAGCTCATATGCATGTTTGAGTATTCTTGATGAAGTTAAGGCATATGTATTAGCTTATGTATTAACCTAAGTATGATAAAATAAAAATAAAAAAATCTCAAGTTGGTTCTTAGGTTAGTTTAAAACATTAACACCATATGCTATGTATTTTTGCTATATATCCCTTATACCTTATAGATTTAGATATAATACATGATCTTTTTAAAATATTTTGGAAAATACCATACAGCCTTTACTACAAAGGTAGCATAAACATGAAAGTAAATAATGTCATATTTTAAAGCCGTAAGTCAAAGTGTTATGTTGCAAAATACAACGCTGAATTTTGTAAGGCAGCGCATAATATTTTTAATAGTAGTTTGATTATACAAGCGACGTAAGCCTGGGAAAGGAGGTAGACAGACGATAATGGATTTTGAAAGAGTGGGTGGGTTGTGTTTATATAGTACCACTCATTTTTTTTTATGAATCTAACATTTTCGCCAACGAGAAAAGTACATGTCCCATGGTAAAAACTGGGCTATTTCTTCTTCTTGCTTTATTATACCTCCTTCTACTGCTTTATCGGTATCAGTCCAAAATTCTTGTTTTAGTGAAAGACAAGAATTGCTTATAACACTTTAGTGGTAAAAATTTTAGGTACATAGGCAATCCAGAACATAAAAAAATGGGTGAATACTTCACTATAATTTATCTTTTTGTATGCATTCCTAAGGACTGTTACTATAATACTCGAAACACTGCCAAAATCAAATCAAAACCCAATTTCCCATGAAATATTGTTTCCACGCTACAAATCCTGTCGAAACAAACACAGCATCATCCGCACCTCATCAAACTATCACATTACCGAATCACAAATTCATTCCCGGTCGCCAATTATCCGTGAGCAGTTATTTTCCGACTCATTCCCCGGTGTAATGATCACGTGATTTTGACAGTTGCTCAACTCCAATAGCTATCGAAAGGAGTATTTACACTGGCTCAGTATCAAGAAAACCTCGATTACTGGTTCGATAATCGAAGACTTTCTTGCGCTGATAAAGTGGTTGGTTACAACGATTCGTTTTGAACTCATTTCCCTGTTGCCTTAAGAAAGAATCATAAACCTATCATAGACAAGCTTTTCCAGATAACTCATAAGCTCAAATAAGTACTTTATCTTCAAAAAGCAACATACTGAGCGAGGGTTTCAGATGTATCCATTCTAAATTTAATTTAAAATACCAATGCAAGTATTGTAATCTAGAAAAGTTAAGTGATAACTTATAATCTCACTTCTTATTTTACCAATCCTTAAAAGTAATTATAACGCCGTGGTGGCCTTGTGGTAAGTAACGGCCTATCATCTGATAGGCCCATGTTCATACCCAGTCTGTACCAATGAGTTTTTCTAAGCTTATGTACAGTGATTAATCACCCATGAGCTTTTAAAAAGATAAGTAGGGCGAATTGGGATTTCCCGTGGGTTTTCCCATTAAATATTGGTGCCGCCTGACTGGGGACTGTACCTCTATCTTACAGAAGACCGCAGTCAAATAACATTACTTTGATGTAGTGTTGTGTTTCTGCGCTAAGTACGCCAGTGATACGCTGCGCTAGTAGCTCATCAAAAACAGGGTTGGCAACTCTTAAGTGATACCTCTGGTATTGCTAGCGGCTATAGGCTACGGTGACTGCTTGTGTGCCACCTTATAAAAAAGTAAAAAAAAATATGAATATTATTCCATATCGCTGATTTAAATAAATCAGCCATAGAACAGTGTAATGACGCCCTTACAGTGATGGTGTAGGGAGAATGCAAATGTCACTCATTAACATGCATTGCGCGAACTCGGCCGTCTAATTAGACCTACCTTGACATCGTCTGCAGATATCATTCCAGCAAATGGATATGAAAATTTGACGTCACACCATTATTATTATTATAGGGTTTAATGCCTGTAATATTATTACTGTCGTTCTTGGCTTTATTTGCAGTAATATTATGGCTGGTTCAAAGGGTGTTTAAGAGCTTACTCTGGTATAATTTAGCAAGACACGGTATACAGAACGGTATGAAGAAAATGCTAACTTCTAGAGTTGATAGGCGGGGCAGGGCATTAGCTCTCTTCCAAGGGTAAGATGAGATGAGAGAGATTCAATATACTAACTCCTGAAACAATATAAATATTTGATGTGTTTTTGTATGCAGTACAGAGGTGTCCTAAAAAATATTTATTTGTCATAAAAAGATTAAATTTATTGAAAAAAAATATTTGCCCTCAGTTTGCCCATAATAATAAATGTAAGACAATTCAAATCAAATGAAGTGAGATCAATCAAACGATGTCTAGATTTCAAAAGAAGATTACGTCTCATATTTGTTAAATAAAATATCACTAAACTAAGCAAATGCCACGATGATAAATTTTGCTACAAATTACAACTCGCTATTTATATTTATCAGATTTAAAAGAAAAAATCTTATATTAGTTTAGAACTTTATTGTGTGTGTGTAGTGGCAGTCGGGTCGCAGTTAAATTAGTTCTTCGAGGTTCTGTGTTCGACGGAGCAAGTCTCTCCCCGCCTAGCATCCCCCTACGCCCAGTGGTGAAAGGGGCATACATTAAAAGTTTACCGGCAAATTCCAACATATTACCAGACGTTCTGGGAAAAATTCTGTACACTCACAGATGTAAATTTATATCGTAGTTTCTCACACCTATTGTGTTATTAATGTCAATTAAAGTTTTCCCAAAGGAATACAGCATGGCGTTCTTCAAGAAAGTTGTGAAGCGATATTTGCAGAGTCGGCAACGCGCGAGTGTTACCCGTGGTGTTGCAAGCCTTCATAGGCTATGGTGACCGCTTACCACCAAGTGGGCTGGATGCTTGTTATGCCACATTTGAGCCACGATAGATAGAATCCTGTATTACAAAATTGTATGTGTATCAGCTCCGACGCAAAACTGGAGTTTTACTGCTTTCCCGGGACAGTCGGTTGTCGGTAAAGCAGAGAACAGTAGCTGTTGAGTAAATTTCATAAAATTTCCATACGAGGGACATAAATGAAAATATTTTTTTAAAGTAAATTACAATAATATATTATTATGTAGTTAATATCAAAATGCCCGTAACGATTTTCAGTAACTAGGTGGTAATTGGTTCAGCCAATAGGAGACTAGCTGATGAAGCTGTCAACCAGTGTACCCATAAATTAAACTTAATAATAATTGAGTGTTATGTCTGTGGGACTTTAAATATTCACGTACGGCACTATGAATACCCATTAGCTAAGTGTGCTACGATTAAGTAAGCCACAATTTTGTTAATATTAATTCATTGTCATCTTATAAATTGAGTTAAAAACACATCATTCACCTTTTAAGCACGAAACGAGTCCATTAAAGTAAAGTGAGTGTTAGTTGCGGCTATAATGGTTATATTTGAGTTCAATATTATAATAGTGCAAAGTTTAACAGATACATTTTCATGAATAGATTTATTCGCTTCAATGAAAATCTGAGCAAACTTCTATCTTGTGTATTTGAAAGCTTTACTTTAAATGTGTTCACCTTGCGAATTGTTAAATTGGAAACTCATGAAAATTACATTTACCCACGATAGCGAGTATATTGGCAATTTACTGGAATTACGTAGGTACCTACCTTGAGCACTCTTCGACGTAACGTATGATTATTTGAACTATTTCGAAGTAATTGACTTTGCAGTCTCCTCTCTGTTGTGCTATAAGAGGCAATAGCTAATCTACATTCTCAAATACGGTATAATAGTAATACGCAACTGTTATACTGGCCAGTTTACGTTGATCTCTGTAGCTGATTCCAGTGTTTTGTTTAAGGTGCTTTATATATGCGTTGATAGAGCAGGTTAGCTTGGTCGAATACTAGTACCGTGTGCTTGGCTGTCAGTGTAAGTAATTAAGTTACGTCGCATAAATGAAGGGTCTCCTGCTATCTCGAACAGGTAATTAGTTTATGCGTCAATTGAGTTCCTCATTGTTGATAGAAAATTAATAGCCTTGTTATTTTCCTATTAAAATATGGTACCCTTAAATCATATAAAAAAGGTAGATAGATCTTTGCGAGCAACAAAATGACACCGTTTTAAACTATGCCTTATAGAAAATTACACGCACACAGCTACAGAGATTACAAAGAAACTAAGACATGCCCACGCACTACATGCTTAAAAAATCGTCGTCGCTTCTTTGTTCGCATGTTTGTATTTACCTTTTTTATTTGATCTAAGATTGCACCTATGGCAATATTCAAGGTGAACGAGATCTGTAAACATTATGGTCACTATCATTTGGTACGTAATTAAATGAAAATACACTTACATTAATATTTTTAGAAAGGAAAATTTGTTCATCTTACAATAAGTTTAAAGCAGAGGCTCCCAAACTTTTTTTTTCAAAGACCACTTTAGACAAAATACTGGTTTTAGTAGACCCCTGCCACATTTTTACCATATTCTCAAAACTCTCAAAAATGTGAAGATTAGATCTAGTGATGGAAATTAGCGTCTACGTCGAGTTCCACCGCTGCATTCAGAGTCCCGAGTTAAGCATAATACTACGCAAGTATATACAGTAGTCGCTGACCTTCTTAAATTATATCTGCCTACATTCATGGGTAAAGCCAAGCCAACCCCCTTATTCATCACTATCAAAACCAGATACATTTTTCTGAACCCCCACTTATATCTTGTGAAACCCCATTTGTTTTTCACGCTAACGTTGACCCCCTAAGAGTTTTTCGTGGATCTGGGGGTCCACCAGGACAACTTGAGAATCACTGGTCCAAAGCGTAGGGTTGGTAACAAAGTGGACAGTGCACGTGGTGGGCTCCCTTTTGCCAATTATTATAATTAACTATGAGGAAGTGACCTCTTGGGTTGTGAGGGGTAACTTAGTAATGCCCATTTGTGGAGATTGATGGCAACACGGCTTACTTAAGTAAGTCAATATTACGTCTTATGAGTTTGCATATACGCTCCGCTTAATGTTTACCCGTTATCATTAATGGATTTGTGTTGTATTTTGAGCTATATATGTTTAAAGCGACTGTAGACATATTCTTGAAAGTCACACTTATGATTATCGAAAGCGTAATAATCAACCATCGTTGTTTTATCTGAATATCAATGATATGCGAAACTTGGGATTGCTATTTTCCTGTTTCTATAAAAATGGTTAATCACCATCGATGAGTAATTTACTCATCGATGGTGATTAACCATTTTTATAAGTATTTTGCTACGTTAGACATTGTCTAACGTAGCAAAATACTTCCATATTTAAGACTTTCGTTCGCGAAAATATTCAGTTCATTCTCACTGCCGGAAAACTTCCTTAAGTCTCCGTGTTTATGTATGTGTCTGTTTTGCTCCAAAAGAGATCTTTCTACGTACTTCCGACTTCAATACATAATTTACCCCTTATATTAATTACGTAGAACTGGTTTCCATTAGATACCTGATTTTGTAAAGTTATCAATACAATGGAAAAGTTCAACGTACCACTGATAGTGTGGAATTTTCGTTTATTTAAATCTAATTGCGCCAACTATTGCTAGAACTACCCACAAGTTTTTACAGCTTGTCAGACAATAACTCCACAAATTCACCGTCCACAATAACTTACCAGTGAACTTGTGAAAAGTAAATATTAATAAAATACGAATAGTAAATTAGCCGTTTCTGTAAACTGTAACTCTGTGCAGATAAAGTTTTGCGTAGTTGGCGCAACTCCGAATCATTAATTCGCCTTTCTGTTCCCAGACTCGCAAATATTTGCAAGATGAAGTTGGTTCATTATAGTTTTTATTTTCCATTTTATTGCATCGAATGTGATTGAGTCTAAACAAGAGGAATGAATTCGCTGAGTGAGTCGACCAAACCACCGATAAACGGTTAACCAATGAATGCTGACTTCTTAACTGGAAAACTTAGGATTGGTGGAAAAATCGCTCAACAGCGTTCGGTCTAGACGAGAGTTATTAAAAATTTATTTTTATAGAATTTGATTATGCTTCGGAGATATTTTGCGTTTCGTCTTGTTTATCCGATGGCTGTAAATATTTTTATTTTATGCTTTTATTTTATTATCTTACCTTACATATGAAATTGACGACTGAGTTCGGTTTTATCGAGTTCGCGGATATCTCGATTCCTTCACATTTATGGTCTCAAGTATTCTTTAGATTTGGATCCACCACTTAATACGTTATTACTAAGCATTAAATTACTGTGATACCGGTTAATATACATAAGGGACAACAAGTATTTAACCATATTGGATAATATATCTGGAAAATTGGGCTATAAATATTTGAGTAAGCTCTAAGAGCCAACTTAGTAATAAATTGCGTAGTTGAGATACTTTATGTATCCGAATTATTTTAATGACTTCGCTTGGAACTTGATTGGGTCAGCATCTTTGGGCATAGTGGACGCAGATGGTGTCCACCTATATTGCGGATACCTTTATTATTATTAGGTACCTAAAATAAACGAATGATGTTTTTATACTATTTCGTTAATATATCAACTGAGTAATTTGTCGTTAAACATTTCGTTATTGTATTATAGCAGAGACAAGTTTACATATCCTGTTACTGGTACTGCATATCAATATATTCTAAAGCCAAAAAAATGTGCAAGTATTATTGTATTCCTAATCGGCGCTTTCATTGAATAAGTAATAGGTATTTATTATGAAAGACACTATCTATATGTAGCCTCTTTCAATGATGACTAATAGACTAGAGAATAGTAATAATGCTTTCCAGAGTCTATGTTACATGCTATACGGAAAGATCCAACCTATACTGCAGACAATCCAAATCGTTCCTGCTAAATCCAAATTTTGTTTGAAATGTCGAAAAAGACAGTTGTATAGCTAGGTACATACGGGCTAAAATAATTTCCAGTTTGCGTCGATCCGATTATATGTCATAATATTATGTATATATATTTTCTATAAATATCTTCACGCCTTCCCACAAGGGTCCCCTGAAGGGGTAGGCAGAGGTGTTACAACACCCATATTCCACCGAAGATAATATGTTACCAACGTGACAGATGGTGAGTCCGTAGCCGTACAGGCACTACATACGTCTGAATTTCTTCTCAGACGTATGCAGGTTTCCTCAAGATGTATTCCTTCACCGTAAAGCTCGTGGTGTGACTAATCACTGCACTTCAGTTAGAAAAACTTGGTACAAACCGGTGGTATTCGAACTTTCGTCGATAGAATAGCAGACAACGCTTCATACCACAAAGCCACCACGGCTCTTATATATTTATAATAATAATCCTGTATTAAATTAATCCGTTTGTACTGCCTATATTACCTTTCACATGAGCCATCCTCTTTCTCCGCCCACCACTTATATACTACTTACGAGTATGAATTAGTAACATCTCAATAGACTTCAATGGGATTATTGAGACACTTCAGTCTATTTAATATTCCATCTAGTTAGTCAACGAACGAAGAATTAAACCCGTTAAACAATTACCGTGAATTTGACATGTTCATTAAAAAATTATCCTTAAGTAAACTTTAATTGAATGCAAGACGCATTAATAACTTATAGTGCTTAATAAGTCACGTTAATTAATGGAGGTCTCAATGCTATTTATTTTCTTGGAACTCCAAGATGGCCGCTGTAATAATGGCAATGAAACACGTTACACCCCTGATGACCTAAGGGGTTGGTTAAGAAGTCCTTTGTCTTGATTTTAGTATAAGTTGCACACAATATACTATCTACTCTGAGGTATAATAAGTGTGGGAGGAGCGTGATTTACAAATATAAATGATTTTCTATAGTAAACTATTTGCGGTGCCCTGTGATAAAAGACTGGAGAGGATAGTGAGACTTTTTGACGCTCTATAAGACAAATTGTTTGATATAAGATAAGTATGATATAGCTATGCTAGTGTTGATAGTTCTTTTTTTAAAAAGTATGATTCGCCCTATGTTACGCCCAGTAAAATTAGCTATCTGCCAGTAAAATATCATTCAAATCGGTCTAGTGGTTTCGGAGATTACCCCGAACGAACAGACAGCCAGACAAAAAAAAAGTTTTTTGTCATTAGTACAGTGTTTTCTTTCATATGCATTTAGTAAAGAGCTGTTAGTTTGAAATTACAAACAGACATTTCAATTATTAATTTTTTGTATGTTACATACAACAAATAAATATACAGTATGTATTTGTATAGTTGTATTGTATTTATAGATTATTTCATTGTATGTGTATAGATAAGTAAAATATATATTTATAGTCTGTGCTGATGATGATAAAACGTGGAATCGGTTACAAATGCAAATTACGCTTCAACAACATATCCTGCCAAGCTAACTTTGTGATGAGACGTGGCAAAAGTTGAACATCACCAAGGTTTTTTCCTGTCGCGTTGCTTTGACAATCTATAGATAGTGCGTTTTTGAACCGCATATAAAATTGGTATTCGTTGCCAAGTCCATTTGATTCAAGTTTTAACTACGTGTTGCAAGATATGCAGCGCTGCTTAATAACAGTCCTACAGAGAAAGAATCCCCAAGCTGCCAATCTATATACTTTACCTTTCTTGAATAATCTTTTATGTTATTTGTTCACGTAAATTCTTTGTTTTCCTTTCGACTCGTATCTCGTCTGAATCAAAGGAAATTCGATTTATTCGGGTTCGTACGTCAACCTGTAACAAATAAACAAAGCGAATGGGAATTTAGTTTGTAGAAAAACTTTGTAGTGCATCGTAGCTTCGGCTTAACATATGCGGCGCAGGCATGGCCGGCCCTAACGAAGACCGTTCGCCAACCGAATACATGATGTCAACTTCATTTTTATAGGGTATACAAAAGATCTCCGTTCTTTTTGACATGTATGGAGTCATCTTTGTAATACTGTAGTACCTAAGTGTGAAATTTCATAATTCCTTGATAGATAGAATAATAATACCCTGTGGTTTCTTAAAATCCTCTTAATGAGGGTATTTAACGAAGGGTGAAAAATGAAATATAAACATATTTTTGTTTGATACGCTCGGTCATCTAATCTCTCACTCTTAAGCTTGTAATAAAAATTGACAACGTAAAATGCACCTTTTTATGGTATACTCATTTCACGGTATTAATTCGTCAGAAAAAGTACGTCCTCTTTTAGCATCTCTTCAAACAAAGCCACCCAGAGTGGTGCTCAAACGATCCCAAGATTTGCATGTAATTATCATTTTTGATTCTCTCTTCTTTTGTGTAAATACTCGTCTAAAAGGTAACGCCGTAAATGACATAATGCGGGGAAAGATATGCTGAATTATTTATACGCTAATACGCTCCTTGAGCGCTGTAGGGCTAGTGGTGTGCTAGTGTTTCAATTGAATTGTCGACTATTCTAAATTACAAAATAATAATATTCTGAATATGATTTAAGTAAGTCTATGTATATTAATAAAATAAGAAACTGTCATATCAACGCATAGCCTTATCGGCTGGGGTTAAAGACTTGAAGTTTTATGACGTAGGCATCCCCTAAGGAAGGGTTTTTGGAAATACCACCCTAAGGGAATAAAATGGAGATGAAAGTGTGTATGAAAATCCGTCGTTTTTTAAGTTAAATTCTTGAAAATAGGTAGCAGTGGCCAAAATTCTATCTTTTAGATAAAGTTACATGTTGACTTATTTACTTTACCACGTGTGCGAAGCCACGGGCAAAAGTTAGTATACAATAAGTCAATTCAACTGGGGACCGAACCCAGAGGATAGATTCAACGTAAAAAATTACATATAAGTAATTATTATGTAATTTTGTTCTTTTGAAGTTTTGTGTGTTAAATAGTTAAATAAATATTAATACCAATAGACTCCGCACTATAATTTGGAAGTTTTTTTACAAAGGCCTACATGACCCTTATTTTATATCATTAATATACATGCGGCAAAATGTAGGCGCACATCCCTATTTTTAAACATTTCCGCTTGAACGTTGAATACGCTTCAATGGATATTACTTTTGGGGATTTTTGTTGCTTAAATAAATTATTACATTTGACTAAGGACAGGTTTTAATGAATTTAAAGTGAGACCGCATGGAAAGTAATATCATTTCCTGTTACATTTTGTTGCTTTAACGACATGAAAGAGAATTTCATTTTGGGTTTGTCAATTCTACATGTTTAGATTCGTCTACAACGTTAATAAATATCTTTTGTCATCTTTCTTGATATTACAATATATCTATTGTAGTTTTACAATGGTGCCAATTCTGTTGTTCAAAATAACTAAACTTAATTAATTTGACAGGTCTAAAAATATTGACATCCTTATTTAACCCCGTACATGAGAAAGGGATAACAAGACTTTTTAGACCTGTCAAATTAGTTAAGTTTAATAATTTTGAACAACAGAATCGACACCAATACAGTACTGTACAAATTAATGTAACACAGCTGTCTCACCGCTAGACAAAGGCCTCGCACACCCTTTTTCAAATACCACACTTACAAAATACACATTTATAATTTACAACAGACTTCAATATAACAATTGTTGATATCACTAAACCAAACATTTCATTCAAAAGAGTTTGATATTTTCCAATACTTTTGTAACGTCAACGTAGTCTATTCGAGCTCCAAGTTCGATTTTGACATTTCATTCAGCCGTCATTGTTGCCTCCTACGATGCATTTGACGCGAAAATGATTTCTTCGAAACATACCTAGCCTTAATATCAAGATGAATTTATGGAATTTCATTTTAACACCGCTGCATGTGATTGTACGCAAATGAACTTTCGCGATAGAAATGTTATTAAAAATATTCTGTCTGAGAAATTAGCAGGGAATATTTTATTACATTAAGATTTTGTTTAATTTTAGTACTATTTGCTTTTACTTCATCGTAATTGTGTTTTTATGAAACAAATTAAACTGACTTGAAATATATATCTACCCTGTAAAGTATAAGGTTTTTAATGTACTTTTTACAAATTTCATAAAATTTCTAAGCAAGAAAATTTATAGAAATACATAAGATTGCGAAGTAATCTGAGTGTCATTTATTATTCTTGTCTAAAATAATAATATGAAATTACAAAAGTAAGCCGTTATTACAGTAGGTATAATATTTTAGGTATCAAGGAGAAGATGAATTTTCTAGATTAACATGTCTTGTGGAGAATTTATCGTGTAATAGCTCATAATAATGGTCGTGATAATATTGCTGAATGGCTCTTTGAAAATTTGGTTTGTATGTACTATGACAAGGTTGAAAGTGCGATTGCTATAGTCATAAATTCAATTAATTGCTATATTGTCATATAAATGAATATCATACTAGTTTTATGCATGTATACGTAGTTACACATATGATTTTTTAAAAATACCGAATTCGTAAATGAATTCTAGATTAGTTATTTCTTGTCCTTTGATCAAAGGTCTTGCCAGTGTCTTATAAAAAACTACAAGGCGGACACATCTACAATCATCATCTCGTGACGTCAGCCGTTGCAACTCGGTCGACACGTCGAGAGGTAAATAAACTATTTAATATCGCGTATAAGAAGAGGTCTCATTAATATGTGCTTAGATCGCCAAAATTTGAAAGATAGCAATAAAAAACTGTTGCAAGTACACATGTGTCATGCAGAATAGCACTCCTGTTCCCTATTTATTCATGGTGAATTGTTAATATTCGAGTAACGATACAGAATACTTTCATCTCTCAGAAATACGAACCAGACCAATCGCTAACAGAAAGCTGGAACCCTAAAATTCATTGCTACTTGATGAGTATCTTTACTATTTGATCTGGTAGTTAAGCAATCAGTTCATTGCACTGCGGTATATACCTACTTCAGCCAGGGATGATAGGTACAGACACTCGGAATAAAATTATGAATACGGACTTCATATACTTGGTATATATTTTTATTAAATCTAGGAGTAAAGACACAAAAAAAACTGAGTATACATAGTAAAAAGACCTATTATTTTTGAATTATTTTTTAGCGTAATTATCTTAAATAATAATTTATTTAAGTTACATTTTAAAAGCTATAAACAGCGATCACAAAACCAGTTTTATTCCCCACATATCTACGGGTGTCATAAAACGATGTCAGTAAAATATTAATAAAACATTTCAATAATTCATTTATAGTTCTGTTCATGCTATAAATTAAAGAGTCGTAAAGCGACCATTGTGTCCGAAGAACTCCCAACGTAATTTATTCACCGGGACAAATACAAAAAACTTGTCCGTATCTAGGGATCCCCTTTTAACCCCGGTGAAAGGTGTCAATTTTGAAAGATTGCACCACGCCATGAATATTATATGAACGAATCGAGTTAAGGGTATTTTGCGATAATGTTCGACATTTTGGATGCTGTCAGCCTGCGTCATTTCATATGGATTTGCCCTAAAGTAGCACGTTCCCTGTCACCCGAACGGGTCGTATGGATAATTTGCCCGTGTCACTGTTTACATGATGATCAGGGAGTTTGTTTCAAATTGCATCAATACGTGCTTGGGCACGATATGCAATGTAGTCTCTTAGTTTTGATATAAATCACACTCATATTATAAATGCGGATGTTTGTGTGTGTGCGTGTTTGTACCCGCTTCACGCCTCAACAACTGAATGAATTTGAATGATATTTTGAATGGAGGTAGCTTATAAGCTGGATTAACATATAAGATACTTGTTATCCCGGAAAATTTTGAGTTTCACGAGGGATAGTAGAACCATGCCGCCGACGCCGCTGGTAAAAACTAGTCATTTGTATATTTTGTAAGTATTATATAGAATTGTGACAAGCGCGCTTAATAATATTGGATAAGAGCTGGGTGATGAGGATGGTTGTTGTATATTCATTGATGAATAAGGACTTAAAACTAAGATGACCAATCCCAAGTTGTACCTCTTTAAATTTGGTATGATTTTATTTAATAACGGTCGCTGGGAAGCTTAGGTACATTCAATCAGCAATTAGTAACAATATAATAGTGCTGGAACATTACAGTAAAGCTTGTAGGTACTATGTGTAAGAATTTAAATATTGTTTGTTAATTAATTAGGTATAATAATACACCTAGACTCGAGTCAAACACAAAATAAGTTCCACACATACATGTTTGCCCTGATCCTGATCGAACCGGTAACACCTTACTAACCATTAGACCAACGGTGTCGTTACAAATTAGCCGGGGTCTTTATGAAAATGTATGGGCAGGCCAGACCAGTGGATATTATTTCTTGTCTGAGGTCTCTGGTAGGTATATAAAAAATAACAGCTACTATCAGCATTATTAATGTTTGCCTATATACATTCATGGGCCTAAATATTGTACCCAAAAGTCTGGCTAAGTAAGGTAACGTAACCAAAGAAATATATTAAATTGATTGTATTAAATAATTATCTTTATTGTAGCTGATCATGTAAGATTTAAAAGAAATATCTTGCTTTTTGCCGGACACGGTGTCACAGTATGTTTATGTTATTTTTACAAAAATAAAACAAGTAACAACTGCGATAAATAATAAATTTCACGCTAACAGTTCGATACTTTAGCATCGGAAATCGTAAAGTTTTTCTGTGTCGTCGCCGTCTCAGCTCGCTTGTCTGCATCGACAGTTATTTTCATAACATATTACATTGAAATTATTATTTATTTATTTTTAGTGTGAACAATAGAAGTTTATTTTCGTAATTTAGTTCATATATTAGGCGGTTAGTATTCCCTACTAAGGATTTTCTTTTACGATCTGAACTATTAAATTATGCACAGCTATATTCCATTTCATGTGGTTTCAACATAATTTTGCTTAATTAATTGATAAGTAGGTATACTATACTATATAATTAAGCAATTTATTTTAAGGGTCGGCAACGCGCGAGTACCCCTGGTGTTGCAAGCGTCCATAGGCCACGGTGACCGCATAACATCAGGTGGACCGTATGCTTGTTTGCCAACTTAGTCGTATAAAAAAAAGGTACTTTTAACATAAAATTTTCATGAGCACAAAAACTAAATTAAGGCACTTATCAAAACACCGTACCTACATTTGATACCCAAATGCTGGTCGTACATTAAATATATTGGTCAACAAACGTGCACTTTTTAGAGGGTTGACCTATGTACACATTACTTAGTAATAAAGCTTTAAAACAAATAGGTTGGTCCCTGGAGAATTGAGAGCGCGCTCAAATAAGGTGAGAGGCCTTCGTCACAGGGGGCTCGGTAACTCGAGTTGATTGTTTGCCGACGGACATGGATTTTTCCACTTGATTGTCTGATTTGATTTTCTTGAGGGTTTCTCAGGCTAGCAAATACTGTCTCGTGTAATCGGCGTAAGCTGAATCGTCCAAATACGTAAGGAGTTTTGGAGATGTGCTCTTTATTTAAGATCATGATTTTAGTACTACACATATTTTACTTTTCGGGAGGTAACTTTTTTTTTTTTAGTATTACCGCCTAGTATTAGTGAATGGGCAGGCCGGTGTACCTTTCAGTGGGTACTGGGTATAAACCCTGTCAATAGACTGGGTTTATTAGGCATTATTATTCTCCTTATAAGCTTAGTGTTTGTTTACGTTGACTAGCGGGCGCGAAGGCGGGCGCGGTGATGAAATATCAACACTTAAAGACTTACTTCTCACTAGTTAACTAATCTTATGTGAACTGTAACGTAGTAGGCTACAAAACAGGATACATTAAATATAAAATATGCAATTGAAATTCACAGAATTTTACTTTGGAAATGCAAATAAAATACTCATTTCGAAGTTATATGTAGAACGGTTATAAGTAGCAAGGGCCGGGAACTAAAATAATATAACTATTATTACCTAATCATCTAGTTTATACAATTCAATACATAGTATAAAACAGAGTCGCTTCCCGCTGTCTGTCTGTCCCTAATTAGATTTTTATGCAGTTTTTTTTTATATGTAGCTATCAAGTGGAAGGTTAATATGTATGTGTGTTTTGTAGGCATTTAACTAATATGGCTAACGCTGGCCGTGCGAAGCCGAGGCGGGCTCTTCTAGTCTGTATATGGTATATGCGACAAGCAGATAAAATATAACCAACAAATTAAGTTTCGCGTTGGCAAAGTCGAGCTATCTTAGATGCTATTATTCTGGTACTGAATTTAGAAATGTATTTCTTTGTTTTCAGTTTCCTTCAGCTGTCATAACAAAGCCGTATATTTTCTATTAAGGATTATGGTAACATTCCCCGACACTTCCTGACAATCGTCTACAATAGCCGACAAGCGTTTCGAATCGACGTCATTGTCCACTTGTCATTAAGTTTTAGTCTTCCCCTTGTTGCACTTAGGATGTGCGGCTTACGGTGTGCAGAATACAGGTTGATAGGATATGCAACAATTCATTTCATTAATGGATGGCGTGCAAGATGTCTAACTTTAAAAAGAGAGGTAGGGCGAAATTGGATATCCCGTGGCTTTTCCCACTAAAATTGGAGCTTCCTGTCTGGGGAAATAATACTAGTTTGATGTAGTATTCTTTTTTTATGTTTTTGCCTTTGTCTGGATAGAGGTTTTCATTCAGTATTTCGACTAAATTTCTACATAAAAATATAAATAATGTGATAAAATATTGTCAAATTTAATTTCCTAATGATTTTCAAATCTGCTTACCGTAAAGGCTAAGGATCTTATAGTTAGTTCTACCCAAGTTGTTGGACGGACATCGGCTCTTCGGTAACTTTTGTGTTTAGATCTTTATTATTATTTCTCTTAAGATTACTACATTACACTTTGAATACTACAAACACGCTACAACATATAATCATCATACACAGCGCATTTCCATAATTCATCATGCAAAAGTAGGTTAATTAAATAAATAAATAAAAATAAAAAAAGTAAGTAGGTACATTATTTGACGCACACAGAAGCAGTGTGTCTTAAGTTATTTTAACGAGGAAGACGACAAATGGTCGCGGATCGACGTTACATTTATCCCTCTGACATTCAGTGCCATCGCGAGATTTATTTGTTACGGACAGGACTAGGAAATGCTATTATAATGGGAATACATTTCGTCAGTATGAGTAATTTATCGTTTGACATACTATACATTAATATCAGAGTAGCCGTCCTATCTAATTGTTACCAGTTCGGTGAAATATTTTCAGATTTATGCAGAATACATTTTAGGTTCTGTACCAGAAGGGTAACCAACGGAACCCTAATACTAAGTCTTCGCTGTCCGTCCGTCCGTCTAACTGTCCGCGGGCTGTATCTCATGATCCACAATAGAAGTGGACAGTTGAAATTTTCGCAGAACGTGTTGCCGCTATCACAACAAATAATAAGCATGAAAAGAATGGGATTCACCAGAATCTTTATTTTTGGGTTGTGTGCTCTATCTTAATAATGACAATAAATAGACGCTTGAAAAGCTCATAGAGTTTGTATAGCAATATTGTCTAAAAACAAGTTAATTTTACAAACTTATTACTTGCGTTTGGTGCAAAAGCCGCGTCTAGAGATCGAACGGCAAAGTTAAGATTGTCGTTTAACTTAGTTTGTTTTTAGTACGGAACCCTCGGTGGGCGAGTCCAACTCGCACTTGCCCTACTTATAAACCCTATGTCGGTATTGCTGATGGTCAGAATTTATATATATTTATATTATCATAATTAGCAATCACTTTGCGCGCTGTTGAACCTTCGATTGTTGAAACCTCAAAGTTCGAGAAAAAGGAAGGGACAACGATCGGAATGCTGTCTTGGTACAGCACATCATTATACTTAGAGACAATGTCAAAACTTATCGATTCTAAGCTTCTTAACTCGAGTTCTGTATCTAGGGAAGCTTGTTTGCATTAAAGATAATAATGATGCTTATGTTTCTTAGCATGCCCATTTATTAAGACAATTGGTTCTTACCTCACGCTATTTTATTAAACATTGTTATATCATGATTGTTACATGAAAAAAAAAGACAGTGAGTTTCTTGCCGGTTCTTCTCAGGTGGTTGTTCATTTAGACTTTCAGAAGTACCTTATTAGCGCTAAACTGAATGATGTTTGATTATGATTTTGCTACGTAGAAGAAATATAGAAAATAATGTCTTCATTCAACTGCAGAAAATGAAATGGAAAAATCTCCAACGTCGGGTCTAGCCTTACACGGGCGAATTATTCTGAAGGCGATCGAAATTATCTCGCATTGGTGAAAACTGCTGACGCACCGCAGTTAGATCCCAACGAGAAAATATAAAACGCACGCTAGAAGAGTTAAGCCATTGTTCTTTTTTTACTTTTAAAACATATAAAATTTATAAAGAGCTATTTAAATAGTTCCAGAGCTTCATACTAGATGGCGCTAGCATCGCAAATTCGCAAGTCGACATTTCGGTTTTAAATATTTTTTTTATAAATATTACATTTATCATTTAATACCGCTATGGTAGCTTACAAACATACGGCCCACCGGATGGTAAGCGGTCACCGTAGCTTTTGGACGCTTGCAACAACAGAGCATCACCTCAGCGTTGTCAATGTATTCATTATTTGAATGTACAACCTGTGCTGTGTAGTGGCTGTGCTGGTCCCATTTAGGTCAGGTTCAATCATGATAAGTGATCGTGGTGACATTACTTATATTGATGAGAATGTATTTTTTGACCTTATTAACACCTACATTTAAGTAGATTTTAGCTATATTTTTTACCGTGTTATTTCCACGGTATCTCTTCTCTACATCTCTGACCACCTACGTGAACGCGTTGCAGTAATGATCGTCCTCGGACCAAACTAACTCGATTACCTTATACGAGTCGTGCATTGTAATAGCCAGACACTATTTTATACACATTATTACACAGCCTTTACACGGCAAAAGAAGCATAACTTGATTACTATGTGGTTGGCTTTTTTGTATTAGGTTGTATGTAGGTACTTACTTTAATAAAATAATGATTAGTTTTTCTTATAATATCACTAACCCATGAAGCCAAGACCCTTTCGTATGAAAATCTCGTCGTTAAAAAGCTGAAATAGATAAATAGAGTCGGAAAACGTAATACTACTTCTGAAGTAGAGTCGGATGAAAAGGTCAAATTGGAAGCAATTTATATACTTTTTTTGAGGTTTAAACTTAATTGGTGACGCCGCTGTGTTATCGACAGACATGTAAATAAAATACATTTCAACTGGTCCTAGAGTTTGTAAAAAAAAACACTGTAAGCCCCTTCCAACACAACTCAATTACAATTAGCCGGCTTCGAAACGTTGCATTCCGGACAGAGTGGAATGGGTATAATGATTCAATTGAAAGAAAATTATTATTTTACAGACTTAGAATCCCCGTGGTCACTATTCTAAGGAAGCAACAGATGCTCTTGTCTGTTAAATCTAAATAAATTATAGCTTTTAAATTATCTAAATAAATCTTTAACTTACAATTTCCGCCAACGATAACAAAGTGGAGACACAGTATTTTTTCCGTTACACTCCCATCAATATAAGTAGATATTACCTTACCCACTTCCTATCTAGCAAAATATGGAAATCATTGAACGATACAGAGTAATAAAAACGTTATTAAAATATAACAGTACGTCGATTAGTGCGCTCAGATGGCTACAGAAACTGTGATGGCGCCCTTAATGGTGTCTGCCGCGTATTCCGTTCTTATTATCTATTTACAACCCGCATTTTATTATTGGGGTTAAGGCAAAGTAAAAGCTGTAGTAGAGAGGCGGGGTTGGAGAGATCGGACGGTCGTTAAGGGATGTTTTTACGACCATCAAACGATACTTTGTGAGATGGCATCCGCTTGTAGAACAGAGTCGTAACTAAGAGCATTTCAACATTGTCTTGCGCTTTAATTTCGCAGGTGGTACCTTGTTAAGGCTGGTTGAGAATTCAGGAGTACTGTACAGTGGGTATTAAACATATTTGTGTTCTATTTATGTTCTTATTAATGGACGACGTTGAAGTGAAGTGGGGGAGGTTTGTGCAAATAAATATATGGATTGTTTTTCAAGAAGAAAATGTGACTTTTGTGGGTATCAACTTCCCCAGTACCAAATTAATCAAATAAAATGAGACTGACTGAATAGTGATGAATAACTGACTGAATATTGGATTGAATTAAAAAATAACAATAACCTTTTATACTCCCAATCTAAATTATTTTGATACATGTTCATACATACGAATTTGTAGGAATATATTTCATACTATCTCAGATCAGATAACAAAGGTAGATGCAACTTTGCGAGCAACAGCGCCAGTGCGTTTTGAACATGTAGTGCGTAGGCAAGGCGTAGTTTCTTTGTATTCATGGTAGGTGTATGAGTGCAACGGTGTATATGCAAAGCGTAGTTCTAACCTGCGTCACTTTGTCGGTCGCAAAGTTCCATATACCTTTTTTTATAAGAGCTATATACTTATTACAAACACATCGACATGATCATTTTATCAATACGATAATGTCATAAAAAGTTTGTATTCCTTATTATATTTTTTCTTCGGTATTATTATTATTATTCTTCCGTATGCTTTTGTATTTGTGCTGTATATTACAATTCTAGTGGACACGTTCCGGACAAAGGTAGCTTTGAAAATATAAAACTCAGAAGACGAAAATATGCTTAATTAAACCTTTTGTAATATCGCCGTCCGCAGCTGGGTAGCACATCCACTTTGTACGTGTTCAAGTTTCCAGCAAGTGCTAATGCTAATGAACAATTTTTACATCTTATTTGTAGCGTTTATTATTAAACATTGAAAGAAGAAATCCATTTTCTTAATTAACAACCTTTCAAAAAAGTATACGGTTTTATTTCGTTTAGTTGCAAAGCGTTTATGTAAATCGCTACAAATTTTACAAGCTAATATATTTGAATATTGGGTAGGTTAGCTGTTTGTACAGTTTAATTGAATTGTAAATATTATTCAGATGAATAAGTTATTGTTTCAACATTGATTGTCTCTGCTATTTAGATATAGAGAGGTGAAATATGTTAATTTGTTTGTACGGACCTATTAAAAGATAAAAAAATCGCTTCACTAAAAAAGATTCATAGCTTTTTTAGTTATTATTCAGGTAACAATACCACGAGCAAAAGAGGCATAACAAGGCAAATCATATTTTTTTTTAGGAAACGTGCAGAATTTTTCTTACTACATAATATATGTATATGATTATGGTTACAAAATGTATTTATTATTATATGTATATCCGGCATATTATATTTATATATACGCAAGATTTTACTCACTTATTGACTTATTACTAAATTGCAGGTAGGCTCCTTATAGCGTGCTGGCACCCGCTAAAGATTTATTAATCCTTTATAGGATATACGGTGGTTTAAAATGTATCTGGCTACGTGAATTTGCTGAGCTAGTTATAATATAATATGTATATCTATATTTGGTGTCTTAGCCACAGTTAATCAAACTTTCGTGGCCAGTATTTTTACTGCACAGAATAAAATAGATTCATACTCTATGGTAATATATCATCCCATAAACCATTAATATCAGCAATAACCTTAATATTAACATCGCGTAGAAAACATATTAAAGCATCTTGATTATTCACAGGGCGTTTTTAATTAAACATGGCGACGCTAGTTTCAGCGCCATATAAAATTTAACAACCCTTTAAGTAAAACTGCCATTAACTTTTAGGTTTAGTTACGATTATATTAAAATGTCCTAATGTCGCAACATGTTCTTGGTCGTTCAATGTAATTGTTTAAATAAAATTTAAACTCGTATTGAAAATTAAATAAAAGAAAGGAGGTGAAAAATGCTGTCTTTAGTAATATGTATTATTAATTTTGCGTTATAAATCAATTTATAAAATTAAAGTTTTATTTTTTATTATAACACGCAAATTATTTCTGACCTAGAGGCTTCTGACCTACTATGGTTTGCTATGCTTTGGATTTTCTTCAGCAGACAGCAGTGCATATTGAAAAACGGCTTATATAGCGTTTTGACAATCGAGTAACGACGTAGTAATTTGAACAACTCGTACTAGAAACCATTCAAGCGAATTCACTCTTTTGCAAAAATAGAAATTTGTAAATATTTTCGTACAAATGTGATAATACAATTTTATTTTTGAAATACATAAACAAACTATAAAAGACAGCTTCTTTATCACCCCATGAATGACAAAGGTCCCGCAAACTTAGACAGTAAAGCCAACCAAGCGACGACAGTTAAATGTTAGACAATATAGTCTCGCCGCGATACCAAACACATTGAATGGTGAAAATAATGTACATTTAAATGACAAACACAATGCTTTGGCTGTAAATAGATCCCAAGCAAAATATGGAAAGACTCAACATAAAATATTGCTACTCGCACATCATGAAAATTGTTGTCTAAAATTGGTGTCTGAAGGCTTGTTTATTTACCACTGGAATATGACGCTATTTTTAATATAATCTTAACATTGTATAAAACAATGTCGCTAACGGAGTGATTCCTGTGCCGGTAGCAGGAATATTGTCGACAACGTTTTTGTATCGGCTTCGACTATTTTTGTATTGAAAAATGCACACGCTGCGGCGGTGAAAAGTGGAACTAAAAATTAGTATGACAATTTTGACATTTCGCGAGTTACGTTTTCGAATACGTTGTCGACAATGTTCCTGCTACAGGTGCTGATGAAGGTCACTTGGGGAAGGAACTCGGGGCTGATCGCAAGTATTTGTGTATAATAAAAAAAATTGAAGGTGTTAGAATTCATAACATACATTCTTTATTTTGTCTTGTCACACGTAAATTACTGTATAGACATGGGAATAGATTATGTTCAATTATATAAAAAACACTATTCATTCTGAAATTATTTAATAATTGAAGGATTCCAGCGGGATGTTATTTTTCTGCAGAAACAGAGATATAACACAATCAATTGATTCTGAAAGTAAGACGAAGCCAAAATATCATAAAATAGTAAGATAAAGTAAATTGATATTAACCTCAAAGAGTCTGTTTGTTTATTTATTTATTATATCAAAGTTTTCAAATCCAAATTAGAAAATAAGTCGTTAGTAGTTTTGCCTTTAATCTCACGGGCACCTCTAAAATGATATACAAGTGATCTTGTCTTAATATACGCCTCGGCTTTCGGCCATTAGTGTCTGCACAGGGCTAAGTGAAACTTGAATTATATGCGTTTGTCTAGACGACCCATTGTACGAAAAACAAATTAATTTCCCTTTCTATTGCACAGAGCCGTCCAAAAGTGCTGTACGCAAAATTTATGCCTTCTATTGAATTATCGCGTAACGCAAAAATGAAAAAACTAACTAACCCAAAAGGGAATGCTTGCTGAAAAGCTATTTGCGAATTACTCAGTAATAAGTTAATACAAATGAAAGTACACAAAGGAGTCAAAAGGGCGCGACGTTCCTGGAAAAACGGATCATTTTCAACTTGTTTTATCGAGATGATGAACTACTAAGGTTTCAGGTTCTAGTTACTCTACACAAAACTTCGACATAGTCAAAGAGGAGCTATTTCGATAAATGTTCAGTAAAACAAGATATCTTCTTTATAACCACATTCAAATTTAATCTAACCGAGTACTACAGTGATTGACGATATTTTACGATCGCCGGGTGGCCGGGACCTACCCACCAGTATTTATTAAGCTTTCCAAGCGCCCAAACAACTCCCTCTTTAAAAGTACTTACTTTTGTAGGGATGCATCCCTCGGACACTCGAAAAGGTGGCGATTTAATTGAAAGTTTTGGAGTAGTTCTGTGGCTTTAGAAGTGGTGGAGTACATAAGACGTCGATCTTGCTTAAAAAATGAAAGGAGTTTTTAATGAAGAATTTGGAGTATTTTTATTTATATCTTATGTTAAAAGTAAAACGCTCCTATGGAGTTTATAATAAGAGTATTTAAGGATTTATCATTGCTTACATAAACGTATGAATCCTTAAAAAATATATTTTAATCATTTTAAAATAAATGCAGAGAGAAATTCTTTATGGTGTCACATGTTGTGTGTTTTATACTTGAAATACAACGCAAAGGTGCGAGATAAAACTGTTCTCTATTATACGAAGCGACACACTCGAATCGCCTAAACAAGTCTCTAGTTTATTTATCGGATGGAAAACCCTTTCATGCCATCCAAATCCACTCACTCCTAATGGCCGTGTTTTGGTCTGCGTTTGCGTGGACGCACGATTTTAATTATTTTCGTTCAATTTACGAGTGACCATTAAAGAAGGTCCCTTGGGCCCCATTAGAGCTTCGCTTATTTGTGAGCCCAAAGTCTTGTTGATAAGTTTACAGCGTTGTATTTTATACGGGCATAGAATTAGTGTTAATCTCGCCGGGTGTGGGATAATGGTTTCCGTGATGAATGCGATATGCTGCCGGAATATTTGATGCTAACAATTAGCTCGTGTGTGAAATTATTCGAGAGCTCAGACGGTCATGGATGCTATGAATAAATTTTGTAGATATACATGTGTAGTTACCTAGAGCAATTGATGAAACTACTTGATTTAGAAGTGGTTTAAACACGTTGGAACCTCGGTCAGATGTGAACGTTGACTAATGTGAAATCTCTGCCAACCCTTTAGAGATGTTTTTTGGGAATTCATGAATGTAATTAATTACTACATTAACATTACCTAAAATCTCAATTTCTAATGATTTCCTACTCTTTTATAGAAGTAATTTTTGTTTCCCGTAATGAAAAATCGATGTACTTGCAAGTTTCAGGGCACCTCTCTTATAAATCGATGTGTTAAATTAAACTGAAAATGTATTTATCGAATTTTACTAACGATTTTTCCTTAGTAGCAAATTTAATCTGTATATTTTAGGCGTGATTTAGTTACAAACGAAATATTAATTCAGGATAGGAGTATATATTCCGAATCAATGTTATTATGTGTGTACCAAGCCAGGAGTATGTCAAAACAAAAATCCCAAAAGGTAATTACTTTAAAAGCTCCACATTTTTTCCGATGGCAAATTGCGACAAACGACCCTCGCTAATCTTCCTTTCATATCTAAAAAGAATCAGAATCGAATGAGAGACGAGATAATCCGACGAACATGGGTTGGCAGGTAAATACCTATTACGCGCTCCGCTGGACCAATAGAGAGATAAGATTTGACAAGCACGAAGATGTCGACCTTTGATTGATAGACCTGTCGCTCTGACGGCTTCATTTCATGGCTTCCTGATAAAGGCATGCATGATAAGCATGTATTTAAACTGTAATATGATGGATTGCATGCGGCTAACCACTTTTTGGGGTACATGTAAAGGGTATCCAGAATGGAATTTATTTGTACGATGTTATTTGTACTTGCGTAATAATATTATCTTAATGATAGTTTCATACGGTTATTAAATTAAAAAGATAGGTATGCAAAATAAACAATATATAGGAATCGGTAAATAACAAAGACACATAATGAAAATGTTGGTGAAAAGCTTATAATAATTGACTAACTAAATGAGAGATTTATTAAATTTGATTGGATAACATCGCATTAGAACGTCTCAAATTGATTCTTATATTCTGTTTCGAATTTTAAAGCCCTAAAGAACTTCCTCATGCGAAATAATTTAACATCACAACGACTCTTGTTTGAAAAAAATCCGTCTCACCTCGATAATTTTGCCCACTTTTCAAGGAACGCCGGCTCGAACGAATTCTCTATTGAAATCGGGACATTATTCGTTAAAAGATACTTTAACCGAGGCGCAATTACTGGGACCTACTCTCAAAACTTTACTCGCAATTGGTAAATAATTATAATTATCACCGTGGCTCCCTTTGGTGATTTCACAAAAAGGTCAAAAGTACAGAACTTTCAAGCAACCGTCATGGTTATTAAAATTTCCACGAAACAAAACTGTACAAGCCACTACTGCACAAATATCGACTCTCGTCCGCTGACATTAAAGTCAATATTGATTTGAATATTTTTTCTATGTAACGATCAAAGGAAAGTTTGATTTTGCGGCGATAATTGCGGTGAATCCTTAATTATTTTGAGGGTAAACTTTCGCCGGAGTTAATTTGAGGCTGGAAGTTGGATTCCTTTTAATGGACACTCTTTAAGGTGACTCCCAATTTATTCGGTTGACTGGAATATTCATTAAAATCGAGAAGCATGGAAACATCTTTTTGTGAGTCGGAAAGAGCTTTGATTTGTACAAATTTATGTCGCGCCTTTGTTTACAACTAAAATGCAAACTTATTTTAATATCTACCGTCATGTTTCATCCAGTTAAAAATACAAGGCAGACTACTAGTCCCTTCTCAACACATGTTTGGTTTGATGCGAATTCGTATCAGAGGGAGTCCTTATAGCATTCCCCTCGCCAATCCCTACGCTAGATGTATACTTAGGTTTAGACCTAGATTGAGGGAGGGGAGCGCATGGGGTCGTAATTATAGGGGGAGATATCAAGTGTGTCAGGGTGTGTTGTAAGGACAAAAATGCGAGGGTGCAGAGGAGGTAAGTATGTCGAATGCACCAGTTCACTGTGTCAGTGCAGATTTTTGGAAGACATGTACGTATAAGTAGCTCTATACTTTTCGCTTGTTATTAGATTTATTAGTCTAACGCCTGTTTAACGCAGCAGTTACTTTATTTATTCTCTACGTAACATAAAGACGAAATAAATATTTATATTTACTTGATGTCATTTAGGATATTTGAAAGATATACATAAGATAATATTATATATGTACATTTACGATACACACGATGTTTTTAATTTATTGTTTATGTCATAACTTTAGTTTTAACGTATTGATAAATTGGTTGGAATTTAAAAGATGCTCACATAATTGTAGCTGTAGAGAAAATAAAATACAAATAATAAACAAATCTAGTTATTTTGTTCAAGTATGTCGACACAGTTGGTCTAGTGCTGATTTAACCTTACTGCTACGATATTCTAGCGGGTTCGATTCGTGCCAATTTTTTTTAATTACATTTATATTTGCCTTGCCTGGGTATATATTTATTTCCAAAAAGTACCTATCGAGGTATACTATTAGCTCAGAGTAGATGATCTACTACGTACAACTATTAGTTATTTGGTACATAGTAAAAACTTTGCTTAGTTTCGGATCAATGCAATTTAGGGCCGGCAACGCGCCAGTGATTCCCCTGGTGTTGCAAGCGTCCATAGGCTACAGTGACCGCTTACCATCAGGTGGGCCGTATGCTTGGTTTCCACCTTAGTGTAGCACAAATGTTATGCTGTCTTAGCTATGAATCAATAAATCAAATACACTATTGAAAAAAGGACCTTTAATTTATCACGAATTTACAAAACTTGGTTTTCTTAAGAACCTTCTCATGACAATAACACACACAAACAAAAAAATGCGGAATAGGTCTAGCCATTCACGCGTGATGCCGTGACCAAGGTAAATAGGGATTCTGTATATATAATATAGATACATAATATTACACTTATCTGCTGCCAACATAGTGGAATAAAAAAAACTAAAAAATATCGTTATAATTATTTGTGGTGAAGTTTATTTTGTATATTCTAACTAGATAATTTGAGTGATATTTACTTCCAAAATTAATATTCTGTAAATTCTTTTATGAATAGTAAATTCTAAAATTTCAAATCGTTGGATACGCAACAAAATATCCCCCGACCAACATGGCATCAAACGCAGTGCTCCAAACCAGACAGGCTATATACATAGTGCTCAAAGTATCCATCAGTACAATTGTGGGGGCCGAGGAGGGTGACTGTTGCAAGGCGGGGCTGACGCACCATGGCTAGGAAATACCTACAAATGTACCCGTGGATGGATGAGGCATTTGTTGGTTTAGACTACAAGATTTGTTTTTTTTTTTTTCTTAAACTACTTTAGTGTAACTAAATTAGGCACATCACAAACTTTACGGTGGAGGAGACCTCGCGAAGAAACCTATAAATGTCTTTTATTAAAAAAAAGTCTGAGAACAAATCCAAGGAAACGTCCTTACGGATGTGTAGTGCCTAGGAGACGGCGACGGAATGTCACGTGTGTCAAGTTATTGTTAAGTGTGCCAGGTTTCAACCAGAATATCTGTTATATAATGGTTTCTAGGCAGAACCCCAACAATGTTCGGATAAAGCCAGGGTGAGGACGATGATGTTCATATAAGACAATCAAAACGTATCAATATTTTTTACAACATCGATTCATTACCAGTATGTAATGTGTGTATAATTTTATTTTATTTATGTATTTAAGCTTTGTTTTACAACACCAAAGAATACAACATAAGAATACGGTTAAACATATTATAATTATAGTAAAATTTGCGGCCTTATCACACTCGGCAATGTTTTCCAGGCAATCGTGGCATGGACCATGTCATATCCATATATGAACGATGTACATGTGATAGTTAGATAGTTTGAATGGCTCTATATTTTTTAGTATTTGACATTAACTTTAGGATCGTGAAGTAGAGTGATTGGGCAAAAATATTAAATGCTTTCATTGTGAGACATTATAATAATGTTTTATATGAGCCGAGTTGTAAACAGAAAAAGCAGATACATTTTCTCCCTCGAATATAAAAGTAGAAATAATCGTCTATTTATTTAGTGCGCAATATCACCGAACATCCTGTTTTTTCTAACTTCACGCCATAATACTATAGGTGCCCTGTAGGTATGATTATTTGAGATTAGGTCGGAGTAGGGGATCTGCGTACAATACTGCGTTGCTAGGTTACCAGGAACCAAGGTCACATGTTTTATAAGCACCTATAGGATCTATCACGTTATTGCGAGGGGTGCGCAGCCCTAATCATCGATATTTATGTACTTAGCTTAGCATATAGATTATAGGTAGTTGGCTAAATGCACATTTCAATAGTAATTGATTTTGTGGTAGTGGAATGTAATGCGAGCAATAATGGTAGATCATAGACACTTATGGCGCAGTGACAATGGAAGTAAGGTAGGTACTAAAACATTTTTATTTATTAATAAGTAAATTAATATAAGTAGATTATTATATGGAATAAAATTATGTATGGATAAGATCAATCATTTTTGTAAATACCTTATGCTTTTGTCAATTTAAAATCAGAAGCATTTAGGATAGAATATACCACCAGTAAGCAATGTGTTGGTCGGTTTACTCTAAATAGGGCATGAACATTCTGCCTTTTGTCCCGTAAGGTGGCTTAACTAAGAACCTAGGTACCTATTAGTTTAACTTTTTGTATAGAAATAAATATTGTTACTCAAGAACGGAAGTTTTAATAAAATTTCGTTGTCAAACGTAGACAATTTGTTGTGATTTAAATAAAATGGAAATAAAGTGGATACTTATGGAGGGTAAACTAATAATACAAAACTATAATTTTCTATGTGCTGAGGGCAAAAATCTCGTTGACTTTCGTTTATGCTTAAAATAAAATTGTTTTCAAGTTTTATTATTAGTCAGTTTAGATAAACGTAGGTGTGACACCTCAATTTCCATCACGATTGTGATATTAATAGCGATTTCTCGCTTCGTCAGTCGCGTCCGAACCCGAAATCCGCAACAGTTTGTATTGCGCTGCACCACCGGTGATTTCATTACCAGATTTATTTTTTTCATCTCCCACCCTCGCTCAATAAATCCCGGTGCGGCGACGGGTTAATTAATAATTTAAGGTTGCGATGCACAGATATCGGCTAATGGAATCGAGCAGACAATTTAATTTTAAAAATTCCAGCGATTGGAACGCGTAGTTTTTCCAGGATGAGGATATTTCAATTATGGCTACTTTCAAATTCTATTCATATTTCATTTTGTATACAGTGCAGTCTGAGGTTTGACATTTTTGTACTTTATTTGGAAGCCAGGATGAAAGCTTTTGTAGGCGTTTATTTTTTACTTTCACGAAGGTATTGTTTGATATGACGTCGATTTATGAATAACATTTATACAAAAATACAGTCAATATTTGATATACAATACAAGGACTAAAATTATCTTATTTATCTTTGTAAGCAACTATCTTACTTTAAAGGCTACATTAAGTAACTATTATATTTAAACATGCATTTATTATGACATAGTAGGAATTCGCTCTGGAATCACTTTTCTGAAAAATATAAAAAAATAAAATAAATAAATAGCCATTTCTCTCTTGTTTTGTTCTAATTTGGAAATTTAACTATTAAAATAGACCCCTTAGAAATGAAGTACTTGTAAATAAAACATTTACTGTTGATATTATGGTACCTTCCAAACATGTTTCTACAATGTCCGAAATTAAACTTTCTCCAAACCAATCTAAATCACCGTTAATTTACGAACAGGGGATTTGCGTTTTTTTTTACAAATTAAGCTCCTGTGACAGTACTGTTGCGCAATTGTACCGGTTATTTACGACTTCAATAAAGTGAACCTTAAAATTGTTAATGAAAAGGTATTACAACAGACGCACCCTCGTAAATTTTCCGGTGACAAGCAGAGGAAAGAAAAATGCCGTTTGGATTCGAACAAATTGCTACCATCATCGCCAGTAGCCTGCCTCGTGCACATTAACCGGTATAGCATCGTGCGTTAGACATCAGCCACGTTAATTATAATCTAAAACTCCATCTCAAACTCAAAATGATCTTTATTTGACTAGACTTTCCAGAGAAGCACTTTTAAATCGTCAGAATCTTCTACCGGATTCGGAAGGTAGTTTATTGCTGAGAAGAATCCGGCAAGAACAAGAAACTCAGCATTTACTCTTTTAAAATCAAAAGAAATACATATAATTTACATTTCAATTACTAACATAACATGAATATTTCACATAAGAATATATAAAAAAAATAAGAACATATGTACTACAATTTAAGACTGTAAAGCTATTCTGAGTAGAGACAGTTCTTAAACCAATAGTAAAAACCTTTTTTCCAGTCATTGAAAAATGTCAGCCGCTAGTCTAACTGGATGCGACTGGTTACCGGTAAGCAATACGCGACTACTTTTTGTGATGATTATTAAATTTCCTCAAAATAAAATATAGGACTGTTTAAATAATCTCCAATTAAAATTATAATGGTCACAGGCTCTACGGCCGCACTCTTAAAATCTTCAAATGATTTCTGAAGAGAATCGGCAAGAAACTCGGCAAAACAAACTGTCTTTCATAAAGTGATGAGCTTCGTCGCATAAGTTTTTGTGTTAAGAATTCATAACATGTTTGGATCAATAATAATAAAATAACACAGTAAAATGTGATTATAGCCTTTCCAAACATGAAATAATGCCATTAACCGGTTAAGTATTAATAACTGCAAGCATTGGATAATTCCGACCCGCCTCACACATCTGCTCCAAAATGCCCCAAAGGGTTATTTCGTCCCATGAATACTAAGCGCTCTATTGACTATTGGCCTTTTATTTTTTATTTTATATTAACGCTGCTGAATTGTGCAAATTGAATGTTCTATTCATTTTGTGCTATTTCGACTGTAAGAATCGAAAATCACGTATTTCGCGATTTGAATTAAAATGAGTTTTATCTCAGATAAATATGGTGAGAAAGGTTTTTTATGTCTAGATATCTGTGGATACGTAGGTAGGTACTGCTTATTTGTGTAAGGGTTATTTCAAGAATTGGTTTCCACATAACCCCTTTTGTATTATTTATTCTCTTTGAAGTGACAGAAAAATTCAACAGAATAACTTATTTATTAATCTTAAACCAAAACTTTAAAAGCAGGACTGGGAATGTGCAATTTATATATACAGATGTTGGATGCTTAGATTTTGTATCAAATGTAGGCAAATGGACTCAGAGCTATGTGCCTAATTATTATTATTTTTTTACTGGCGTCGCGGACTTGGTAATTAAAAAAACATTTACCGCAAAACCTGGGAAGTATAAGCTTGCAAGAATGAATTTAGGCACCTAGGTTCTTTATTATCATCCGCTAAGAAAAAACTTTTAAGACTTAGCTTCTAAAGGCTAAAAAGTAAATAAGTGGCAAAATTATTAAGACGTTTGTTTTGGAATCATCGCCTAATCAGAAGTATCTCTAGGTATTGAATGTAATCTTCTGGTGAATTAATGTTAAACTGGGAATTTCCAGAGGATGGTGCTTAGGTGCTTATTTTTCCACACGTGTAAACCAAGTGAAAAGAAGACCAACTAGTAAAAAAAAAACAAACGTCATAGAAGACTTTTTAAAAGCATTTTTTCAATACACCTAACCCCGAATAGTTTAGTAGTCACGGGGCGTGTTTTAACAGAAGGGTCGTTAATCGAAATCTTATTTCAAGGGGCAAATGTACCGTGAACAGTGCAGTCTGTATCTCAGAAGATATTCGACACCCATAGTATCGCACGACTGAATTCAAGCCATTATATTTCAATAGTATACTTGATTGCTGCTCCGAAATAACGATCAGGATATTTCGGTATAATAGATCCCAATATTATATTGTATGACTATTTATATCTTTGTTTGTGTGTAACCTTATAAAAAGACAAAATGCTATGAAATTCATTCAAGAAAATTTTACTTGGAGATTTTTATTCATTACTAGCTGTCCCGACAGACATCCTTATGATTTCATAGGTCAAATACACCATAGAAAAAAGGACCTTTAGTTTATCCCAAAATTAAAAATGTTTTGGTCTTTTTTATTTTTTCTATTCACAAGAACCTTCTTCTGACAATATAAAACACAAAAATTGCGAAATCGGTCTAGCCGTTCATGCGTGATGCGGTGACCAAGGTAAATAGGGATTCATTTTTATATACATAGAATTCTGTCATTCGATTGTTATGACAATTCCAACAACATGTACCAATAATATTTATTCTTGTTCCCGGCCCTAATGTATTCTCAGGTTATTCATCAGTCCAGTCCCGCACTCAGAGAACCAACATTCATCTCACGTACTTTACCTTTTTTAACGGGAACCGAATGTGCTCTGACTGAAATTACACTGTTTTCTTGAACATTTCCGCTATTTTGATTCTTGAATTCTATCTAGACGTGATAACATTTAATATAGAACTATAACTCGGTCGATATTGCTATACGATAACTGTCAAAAGTATAGTTTATATACTAAATTATAAAGTTTCGGCAAAATGTTGCAATCGAAGTCATGAAGGCTTTTATATTATGATATTCTCATCCGCTCATCCCCTCGAGGATTTTTTATCTGAGTTATCTCTCAAAAATCATATGTTGACTTACTAACTTTTTACTTTGTTACTTTTTTTTAAGTTGGTCATACACATATTTAATGTTAAGACGACTATACGAATGGATATAAAGTTAGAAAACAGGATACGCACTGAATATGATTTTTAATTCCAACAAAGTGGTATGTTCCTTAAAATGTCGCAGGAGTGGGATTTCTGTGATGTCTATATTATACACCACAGATTAAAACTTGGAACCATCCCAATTTAATGATTCTAGGACAACCTCGGCGTTGTAATACTTATCAGTCGAATTATTCTTGCAAAATAACTTTTTATTCCACTCTATTGACCCATGTGACATCACCCAGGTGAAAATACCAAAATAAAACCGCATTCACATACAACCGAATCGCCAAAGTTACAAAGAAAGCATTTTCTTTCCAGACAGTTTTATGTAACTTAGTACGTAACTCAACAAGACGACGTCAACGGTAATAAAAACTGTACACTTTTACTAAAGGTTGAATTGTATATAACGGCGCCGGGGTACTCTTTATTTCCAATCATACACTAGCGCTAATAACACGTACATAAATTTTAATGTAAATCAAATCAAGGTGCCGCGATGGCCGTGTGAAAGTATGAAGTGTTGGCTACTATTCTGGCGACGCAAGTCGAATCCCACCGGTCTGTACCAATGAGTTTTTCTAAAACTTGAGGGCAATGATTATGCAAACCTCGAGCTTTACGGTGAAGGAAAACATCGTGAGAAAGCCTGCATATGTCTGAAAAGAAATTCAAGGAAGTATGTAGTGCATGATGATACCGTGCATATAAACAGACCCTTACAAAAATTCGTCAGACGTTATCCAGCTCACATTTATTGGAAGTGCTTTAAAAATTCGATTTTAAACCGTCGAGGCGAATACACAAACAAATCGTAAAGCTGGTGCCATAAACACAGCGTACACCTTAGTTGATACAAAAGGAAATTGCTTATTTTACGTCAATGTGACGGCTCCTTATTACATGTTGGAAAATAAAAACATTTATGACAATCTTGAATGTAACGTAAGAGTTAGAACATTTATGACTATTTTCCATGTTTTTTTAATCAGGCTACAGACACTACGCTTAGTCCTACTCCATGATTCGAAACTTTTAGATGATCATCATATTAAACCTAGAGGGTACGAATTTCGGATTCTATTTTGGATTCCTTAGGAAGGTCACAAAATACCGTACTGGTAAGGTGAAGAAATCAATAGGAGCGGAACAAAATAGCTAAGACGAGTTCCAATCGGTTAATGACCGCATTAAGATCACATAATATGTTACTTACTTAAGAAATACCTACGGCTTTTGACTTCATTTGACCGGTTCTCTACCAGCTTTAGATTATTAGATTAATAATTATATAGCGGTGAAATAAATGATAGGATGTAATTTTATTAATGTCCACACAGCTTTTCTTTAAGCCGGATTTCTTAAGACAACAGTTAAGCACAGTTCTTATAGAGATACAGTATATTTTAATATGTCTTCTTTGTCTATTATAAGTACATGGCCCAAATAACGTACTTTATGTATAAATAAAGTGTATAATGTAAATTAAGTGAAGTGTTTAACGACTTTATACGGAAAATATGAAGTGTATTTTGTGTGTTACGTTACTGGCAGGTGAAGTTTCACGTTTTTGTTATTAAACCTTTATAGAGTAATATTTATATCTCTTTGAAGCCGACTTCAGAAAAGATTAGGTTTGTTGACTAAAATATTTGAACATAATAGACCCATCCTCGACGTCTATATGAAAAATAATATATTGTATACATTTTAATTCTATAAATTTATTGAGAACCGAAACTCATCAAATTCTTGCTATTGTTGCTAAGTGCATCAAGAAATATGCGTTTTAGCTTGCAATATAACATTGAAAATCTTCCTCAGCTTTGATTCCGACCGATAAAAACATAATCAATTTCTAGCTTTTTTTCCAGTTTGTTCCGCAAATGGAATAAATGAAGATAAACCGTATGGATTCGGAGATAGATACTTTTACTTCCCTGGTGGTGATGGCGTATTGCATATAGTTGATAGTTACGAAGCAATTAATAATGACTTTATAAAGAGGTATGGTAACTCTAGCAGCCAATTTTGGCTGTTTACTAGGTAAGTGTTTGTTGATATTAAATGAAAATGTAAATGGATTAGGCGCCGTAAATGAGAGCGCAGCCAAATAACACTAGTTTTAAGTCCCTGTACTGATGTGTCGCCAAGGTCTTTGTGAAAAATCTCTGAAATGGATCCATTTAGACATTGGAGCGAATCTTAAAACGTTTACCTTTGACCCTTTATTTTTTAACTAAATTTTTTATCCTCAATTGACAAATACATTCATTCTTGACTGCAGGAATAATCCAAATGATCCTCAAAATATAATTTTTAATGATATCAAGAGTTTGCTGAATTCCGATTTTGATTTCGATAAAGTGACGGTTATTGTATCACATGGATGGATTATGTCTGGATTCAGCCATGTCATCGTGGAATTGTGCCAAGGTAGGACGCAATAAAAGTATCTATCGCTAATGTTTTATCCAAAAACATATTTATCAAGCATATCTTCATTCTAGCATTCCTCGAAGATAATGATGTCAATGTAATTTCCCATGACTGGGGTATCGTGGCCAACTCAAACTATTTCACAGCTAAGGCAGCTGTTCCAGAAGTGGGAATGGAACTGAGCGTTTTCATTTTATGGCTGGAATTTATGGGCCTCTCATTAGACAAAGTCCACCTCGTGGGTTTCAGCCTTGGAGCCCATGTCGTTGGCACTGCTGGGAGAAGAACCAATTCTACGGTGAGGAAGATAACAGGTAAGAATAAAAATGAAAACAGTCTATTGTATGAGCATAGCTTAGGTATATGGTGTCGATTCTGTAAGTTAACAGGACTAAAAAGTCTTGCTATCCCTTTCTTATGTGTTTTTTAAATAAGGCTGGCAATACTTTTAGTCTTATTGTGTAGACAAATTGAGTTAGTTAAATGCTTTCGTACAACAGAATTAGCACAATTGTTTGATATATACAATTGTAAGTAGTCAGTTAACAAGAAATCTCTTAAGAGTGTAACAGGTCAATTTCAGACAAGAGGTGCATTTTTTGGTTAGCGTCATTCCAACATTATAGTGCTAACTAATACTGAGGTCAGTATTCTAAAACAAAACTCAAGTGTCGTTTCATCTTAACTCGCCTGATCATAGCTTGAGCATAGAATCTATCATATGGTTCAAGAGTATAAATAATTTTGTTTCTAGTTTACTTCTACAATTAATCTCCACCCAAATCTAGTTTTAAGTCAAGCTTCATGACTAAACGTCATAATACCAACCTAAGACCGCCGTCCTCCGATCCTCCGTTTCTTATAGGACCTAGTATTTAATGCCAATGAGAAAACTCAAAGGAAATATTACTCGGCGGTACAATTTCTGGGACTGTAATTTATTTATTTACAGCTTTGGACCCGGCAGGGCCTCTATGGCATTTCGATGACAACCGATTGAAGGCAACCGACGCGCAGTACGTGGAAGTCATCCATACCAATACATTTATCTACGGATACCGCGACCCTTGCGGCCATGCAGATTTCTACCCAAACGGTGGAGTCTATATGCCAAACTGCCCTCTAAACAGCATTTGCTCGCATTTTATGTCCATAGTTTACATCTACGTTAGCGTAAAGTATCGCAAGCAATTTATTGGGAATGAATGCGAGTCGATTACAGACGCTTTATTCGACAGGTGTACTGGCGATACCCTCCATATGGGGACGAATGATTTGACTAAGAACAGGTGAATTATTCTGACTTTCCATAGTTTCATTCCCGATGTATTTGTGTTAAGTACATTGAGGAGATCTACTTAGCTTTACACTTTTAAATTAAAACACATTTTATAGCTTATGTTGGCACTATGGCCAATGCGAATATCGTTTTTTTATACCACTAAGTTGGCACACAAGCATACGGCCCACCTAATGGTAAGCAGTCACCGTAGCCAATAGCCGCTAGCAATACCAGGGATATAACAACACTAACGAGTTGCCAACCCTGTTGTTGATGAGGACTCACTGTGCTAGCAGCATTACTACTAGCCCAGCGTATCCTCGAGAAGCACTGTTGTGATTAATCACTGTACTACTTGGTACAGGCCGGGATTTGAACCTGAGCCCATCAGATAACTGGCCGTAGCTTCACCCACAAGGCACCACGGCGCGATTTTGAAAACTACGACGCAATACTCGCAATTGCTTGCTTCAATTGCTGGGCGTAGTAAATAGGACTTACATTTACTTTACATGAATTATTTGTATTGTATAATGAAGTTTATTTAGTTTCAATACAAAATACTATCTTAAGTTTAGTGATATTGTACGTTGTTTGTATAAATAAAAATTTGTACGTATTTTTGTTTCAGAACCGGTATCTACAGAGTGAACACGAGTGGTACATATCCGTTTTATTTTTACACATTTAATCTAACAGAAATCTTATTTGAAGAAGAAATGTTTTATATATGACAAAATAATTACATTATTAATAGTGGCTAAGCGAATATTGAATAGAAAATGTAAGTTAAACTTTGGAATTAAATTCACCTTAACTGCGTTTATTTGCTAATAACATATTAGATAACGTTTTATTTAAGCATATTTCTCCTTGATGATATAGGTACACTGTTTTCAAAAATCAAATGTATTTACTTACAGTGGGCAAATTATTCTTGTACTGTACAAGTTTGAGGTTCGCAAAAAAAAAAAAAAAACGTTACTTTCAGTTGCGACTAGGTACTTATATTTAATTGAAAAAATACTTACCTGTGTTTTATTGGAAAACACGAAAGAACATTTAAAATTTTAATTGGACGCAATATTTTTTATAAGCGGGAAATATTTTTATTGTACCAACGTTTTTTCATTGTTCGCTGCGAATCACCTCATAAATCATTTATTTTATCCTTCGGGGACGGATTAAGAAAACAATGGAGGACAATCTATCAACAGGACTCCATTTTAGTAGACAAAAGCTTAGATTCCACGTGAAGCGAAGCGTTTTGTATTATATTTATCTTTAATTACCTAGTACATGGAAAAAGGAAAAGAAAGTGATTCAAATAACGTGATCCGTTGACAGGGGGAAATGGGGAAAACAAGGATATTCTTTTGTTAGCTTATTATTCCCTGGAGTATTCATTACTTGCCTTTATGTGCTCAGCGCTCGTGCAATGTTTCAATGGGGATTCTGTATACAATTACTTACTTATAAAGCTACTCATGTTTGCAGGTGGATGTATGTTGCAGTAATCTACTGAATATTATCTATGTAATTAGTATATGATTTCTCATAGACACCTACTAAGATAGCGAACAATCGTTTTGAATATAATTAAAATATATAATTGAAATAGTACCGCACTACTACTAGTATTTGACCCAGCAGGTCAGTAGAGCGTTAAGGGCGAACGGCAGCACATAAGATCCCAAGGGTCGACGTGCCAATAAAAGCCCAATTATAAAATTAGATAAGATAAAATAACACACTACTTTACTTGAATTAGTAACACCTACTACTACTGTCTTAGTAGGTGCTTATGAAAAGTCATGTATGGATTAAATATACATAGATATTATTCAGTAGATTACTGTAACATAAATTCAACCTGTACAAATGAAATTAATCAAGATTTATTAATTTCTCCCACGATTAGACGAAATCATGTCATCGTCCTTCAATTGTTTTAAAAATACTTATTTAAACCATATCTGGTGGACGCATACGCTATTGAGAAAAACCGCTAACGCACCCCGCACGCTCACCCATCCAAGTATCGGGTTAGAGCTGACTTCGTGGCCACGAACGCGAGTGATTTAACATAAATAAATATTATCAAAAAGTGCCTCGTGAAGTGAAATCTACCAGCAGGATTATACAGTGCACTCTCGAAGCACTTATTTCAATCGCCTACCAGGTATCCTTGCTTTTCCGTCACATGTGTTTGGTAAGAGATTGAAAAATTCTGGTGTTCAAATTGCTGGGATGAAAACAACGTTAATAGCTACAGTGTGATGATGTATCATGTCCAATCATCCTCGGACCATTGTAGATACAAGCGGTCGATCACAAGAGAAAAGGATGATTGAACTACATAACGTGTAGGTGTGTGAAACACCAAGTATAATAATCCTAACGCAAATCCGATTGTTATCGATCACAAAGCTCCCGACAATAAAACGACGGTAACACGACTGATGAAAACTCGAAGGGTTGTAAAATTTTACGAGCAAAAGCAGTCTCTTGTGTGAAATTTAATTAGGGACGTGTCAGAACAGTAGTGTACTGATGTGGTATTTTAATAATGTCCTGCCGTCCCCAGTGGCGATTTATGACTCTTAAGGCGGTGCTTAATATTGCGTGTCGTAAAGCGAATGAATGCGAGTTAAAAGTTTAATTTGCATTGAAACTTAGGAATAAGATGTTTTTGTGAATTGTGGATGCTTTTGAGAATTTTAGTGAAACATATCTTTTGTGCATGGTTTGTTATTATTTTGTGATAAAAATAATAAATATCTTATTCCCCAACAAGATATTGTATTAATAGTGAGCAGGAATGATATTATTATGCACTTAATAATCTTACGACTCGAAAAGCTCGCAAAGGATTATATAAAGAGCTCCCTGGGATTTTAGATTAGGACTGAGCTTCAGTAGTTTATGTTGATTTTACATTTAATAAAATCATATCGCCAGAAGTTATTTCTAGCCTTATCTTAATAGTATATTGCATCCACCTTGTAGACGTGTAGAATATATGTAGTAGAAATGGTTTCAAGAGCTTGTCAATTGTAAAAAATACTATAAATACACTAAAACAAAATACTTGAATGGTATATTGCTGACTGAAAGATTTTATGGATTTGCTTTGTGAGTTATTATAAAACCTACATTTATTTAACCACCAAATAAACGTCCTGCCTAGGCCTTTGCCAACCATTGTTGATAATAATTGTATACACACTACCAAAGATGTTCATCATTGAAAGAAATATAGTAAGTAGTTAATAAATTACATCACGCCAAGTCTCTTACGGAGTAGGTAGGTATAACCTTAGAAGGCAACCGTTGTTAGCGTAGCTAACAACACTCAGCTGGAACAATGGAATGGATTGCGCTGAAATTTGGCACGTAGATAATATGATGTAGGCATCCGCTACGAAAGGATTATTCAGAATTCATCCCCTAAGGGGATGAAGGGGGGTCCAAAGTTTGTATGGAGAAACAAGATTTGATAGAAGCTTCTATGGGTAATTTCACAGAATTATTTCTGTTAATTAAAATCTAAATATGTGCTACAAGCTTTTTCAAAATCCAAGCCCTAAAGGAAAACATGTTACCCCGAATTTAACGCGAGTGATAAAGCTAGAATTTTCTACTTTACATGTCTTCTGAACTTTCTTCTCCATTATTAATCTATGTTTCCAATTTTCTTTTACCGTGTATGTCGGGATATAACGGAATACGTTGGCGGTTTCATTAGTGCCTTATAAAGTGTCTGGCTAGACTGCTTCCGCGCGCGTATCTGTAACATAATATTAGTAGAGTGTTTTTGAACGTTATCATGCTCTCAGTCTAGGGAAATTTCTAACAACCATACCACGTTCATAGATTTAATTAGCCTTTGAAAATTAAAGCCCTGTTTTTGTTGTTTTCTCGACGTTTATTTAAAACTACAAAGTACTGTTCGGGGAGCCTCTAGGTAAAGCCTGCATAAAGGCTAATATTTCTTGAACTAAGAGTGAAGATTGCATGGACATAAATTCAAGAAAGGGTCAAGTATACGATAATTAATCATCATTTTAATCAATTATCTGTCAATTAAGATAGTCATACATAACCACAGATACGAACATATGTTTATACATATGTTTTCTATAATCTGTATTTTTATGCTCTCACCACAGACTAGTAAGCTATTACTAGTCTGTGACTCCTTCTTACGAGTAACAATGTCGATAGATGTACCTACGCGGGATTATTCTCACGTCAAATTCGTACTTTATATGAGTAGGCACACTTTTGATAGGATTCTATCTTTCTCATTACGCTCACATTTGAAAAGATTTTTATTTCAATAAATGAGTCAGTTTATTTTAAGCAAGAAATATGTATATTTTTTTGATTAGATTAGAAAAAAATTAAGTGTTTCAAATGTTGAAAATATTGGAACAACGTGTTTAACTTTAATATGAACTAGCAAAGTTTCTTCGGAGCCTCATCAAGCATAAAATTAAAGCAAAGATTTTCTCTTTAAGTACTTTTAATACATATTCCAAGAATTATTAGCGAAAGATATGCAATAATTCACTTTTATGTTTTAGTCTTGATTTACATGAGAGAATAATATTTTCACTTGTTCTTAACGAGATTTACTTCAAATGTTAACATTAAACGTAATAAGCACATAATCTTTACTGACGTAAAATTTTGAAAAGCATTCATAATATATAATTTATTTAACTGATTAACATAACTGTATGTTTAGTATTTATCAAGTAATACTATTTTTTTTTTAATTAATAATAAGTTTAATGACAATAATAATATTGTCCTAAATGTATTTTAGGACTTTTCCATACTTCACCGGTTTACCGTGCGACGGCATATTTTTTTTATGTAAATTCTATATATATATTCTAAAAATATATGATTAATGATGGAGCAAACTTTGTACATAATAAAACAGCGTCAATGAATCAAATGTGATACATGGAAAGACGAAACTATGCCACAACATCAATTTATGGGAGTACTTATAATTTGTCATTTTTCTTTATATACAAAGGTTATACACATATACAGTAAAACTGGTTTAAATATCACCATGACAAAGACAGCACGGTCAAATAAAAATATGATAATATGTGGACGACCTAAGAGTACGTACTCGTAGCACTACCTCATCTACAAAAATATGATAATATGTGGACGACCTAAGAGTACGTACTCGTAGCACTACCTCATCTACAAAAATCTCAATGCTAAAAGTATACATTAATATTATTCGGCACACAGACGCGACTGATACAAAGTGGGTGTCAAAATGGGAAAATAAAATAACAAAGTAAGCTATCAAGCGTTTAGGGAAAGCTCTCGTAAAATTAATATGTAGAGAGTAGCGCTTGCTAAGTTGTGGGTAGTATTAAAACGGAGTACTAATAATGGCGGACGGGACCCGTGGACCGCAGACTTTACGTCCTCAGACCGGTCTAGAATTATTAATTAACCGAATGGTGATTGCATTCCTGCCCTTGCGGTTGCCTTAGTTATTTGACTTCATAAATTAATAATTAAACTATGAGAATGTAGCTTCGGTGCGGGGTGCTGAAGTGAAATCTTTAGTAAGGTAATTAATACCTATTTTAAAGTATCATAATGTACCTTGGTAATATTTTCTTTACAGCTTGTGATTGTCCATAAGCAGCTATGATCATAATTACTCTGTATACAATACGACAAAAGCGATCAATATTTTTTAGATTTTGTCTTATATATATTATTTAACACAAATTGTACAAAGAAAATGAGCAAATCCAAGATTATTAATCATACGTGATATAATGAATGAAAAATGTGAAGAAGGAAGCTTTTTCTGGCCTTTTTGTAGGTCTAGCTAGACGTTGAAACGTCGCTAAATGGATTAAATCTTCACCCACAATACACGATATTGACAACATAAAAGTAAATAAGTGTTTCCATTAAATAAATCACGAAAAATAACATAAAGTTTAATTAAATCACCACATTTACGAACACTTCAAACATTTACCTACCTACGCAAATAATGGCAGTGGAGTGAAAAATTAATTTAACTGCGAATAATATCTCAAACATACCTCATAAGAAACCAAACAAAGGCCCAAAACAAGCGCATTCATTACAATTCTAATTCACATTAATATGATTCGCGAATAATATATCAAATTCATTTGAAATCACGTTAACACAATGAGAATTTTCTTCCACGCCGCCAAGCAATTTAACTGAATGGCGACCCGAACAAGTTATGCCGCGTGTCTTGTTAAAATTAAGGATTTAAATTCAAATTTCGCGTAACGTCGTGGGGCGAATAGGTGAAACGAAATAAATATGAATATGAATGGGAAATCAGACAAGTAGGAACGGGTTCGAATTATTAACTTTTGGAGTGCACTCTGTACCGTCGGGAGCTCCGCCCGTCAGAAATCTCAAGTACCAAGTACGTCTAACAAGCTTGTCTTTCGAAACGTCAAATCTTGTGGTCTGGCTTCTGATATTACCTGGAATACTTAGAAGTAATAGCAGAATATGACAAGCTGTCTCAAGATCTGAAGAGCATTAGTCTCGAATTTATTATTAGATTTTAAGTGTTGCCTTTATTATTGTAAATTTCTTTCTTTCTAGTACTCAAATATTTAAGTTTAACACATCATGTACCTATTTGAGAATCTTTACGCTGCTACCCGTATGGGTTTTTTCACTGAGAAAATAAAATTGTTGAATAGAAGTAATAACAATTATGCTCGGACATTATCACACATCGCCATCTAGCCCCTAACTCAGCAAAGCTTGTACTATGGGAACCAGCAGCAGTTATAATACTTTTTTTGGTAAATACATATAATACAAACGAAACACCCAGACGCTATGCAAACATGTCACGTAAATGTTTGCCACGGCGGGAATCGAACCCGCGACCCCTAGTGTGGCAGTCAGGTATACTAACCATAACCACTAGACCAGCGGTCTCGTCTAGTAAATGCAGATAATGATGACAGATAAAAAATATATAAAAGAAATATATAAATTGATATAAACAGGACAATGATATCGTTGTTTTACATAGTCCTTTCATATTATAAAAAAATCGCTTCGGTGATTACAAACATCAGTGAAGTTAAATCAACTCAATAACTCAAAGTTTATTTGCTGACACTACAGAGAAACTTGAATCTCTAGATCGGCCAGCAGAGACAATTTGCTCGCAGCGTATAATTTGTATTTCGACAGGCCCGTAGTTTTCAAGTGGTCGTTTGCAGCTCCGCTGAAGCACTATTACAACCTTTTTTACCTTTCTGTTAAAGCTGTGTGATTGTCTGAAGTACCGGCCGTATCACAATCATCAATTAATGTTACTTTAATAGTATGAGCATTATGCTAACAAATTATAAAAAAGATGAACTCATATAAATTGTCAATTTTCAATAAATTTTAGGATAAATAAAATCAAACTTCTTGCAATTCTATGAACTGTCATTATGTTGGGAAAAGCAAGAGCCACCTTAGTGCTAAAAAGAACTTTTTTTTTATTGATTGAACCTAGTAGTTGTTTACATTTGTTTTATTATTGTTATTAGAATCAAGAATTCAGATTTAGATTAGAATGGGCACGCGTGTAGCATTGTTTGCACTACAGGTTCTGCTTCAAAAATGCAAGGATATGCAAAAGGATTTCTATCTATGTTTCGTTGACTACGAAAAAGCGTTCGATAGAGTTCTACATGACCGTTTAATTTCCATTTTAAATGACATCGGACTAGATGGAAAATACATTAGAATAAACCAGAATCTGTATTGGAACCAGCGTGCAGTAGTTCGCGTGGAGGGCGAAGAATCCGAAGCTATTGACATTGAGCGAGGAGTTAGACAGGGCTGTATCCTCTCACCTACGCTTTTTAATTTGTACTCAGAGGCAATAATATCAGAGGCCTTTGCGGATCTTGATTGCGGCGTCAAAATCAATGGTCGCAATATCAACAACTTGAGATATGCGGATGATACGGTTTTGATATCATCTACAGAGTCTGATCTCTAACTTATAGTGGACCGATTGAATGAGTGTAGTGAGAAGGCTGGACTCAGAATGAATACGGTTAAGACAAAAGTCATGGTCGTCTCAAGGCAGATTAATCTGAATCCTAGTATTAATGTGGCCGGAAAAGGTTGGAACTGGTGCGAAAATATAGATACCTCGGCACTTGGCTAACCCGAGAATGGGATAATGAATTGGAAATAAAAACACGAATTGAAATCGGCCGTAGTACGTTTACTAAGATGAGAAAAAATCTTTCCAACCGCAATATTAACATCTCCCTCAGGAACCGTCTTATTCAGTGTTACATCTGGCCTATTGCTTTATATGGTTGTGAAGCTTGGACCATTAAAGAAGACCTTAAGAAGCGTTTGGAGGCCTTTGAAATGTGGTTGTACCGGCGCATGCTTTCAATCAGTTGGACACAGAAAGTCACTAATGTCGAGATCTTAAGGCGAGTAGGCCAGGACCGCAGGTTCATGCAGACCATCAAGCAAAGAAAGGTTGCCTACCTGGGACATGTGTTTCGGCACGAGAGGTATGATTTGCTGCAACTTATTATGATGGGCAAAGTTGCGGGCAAACGCGGTGTTGGTCGAAGAAAAAATTCTGGCTGAGAAACATTCGAGAGTGGACAGGAGTCACAGGTGCTGCTGAACTGTTTCGCCTCGCGAGGGATAAGGAAAATATTCAGAGTTGATAGCCAACCTTCAGTGATTGGAGAGGCACCAGAAGAAGAAGATTGTTATTGCGTCATGCTAATACGTCACAACATTTTTATGACACATGAAAACTATGAGGTAAATAATAATTGTGTTGGTAAAACACAAATTGTTTTAAAAGGTTGTTAGTAAAGCTTTTAAAATTCCGACGCTTTTATTATTTTTAATTGCTAGCTGTAACAAAGGAAGATCGAATGGCGTGAATTAATAACGTTTTTAGATTTGTATATTAATTTCAATGGTAAAGACTTTTTGGCCGTGCTTGGTTAAATTTTAATTAAAGCGTCTGCAATTTCTTGCTTTACAAATATAAAATTATTTTAAAATGTCTGGAATTATTTGAAGTACGGTTTTAGCCCCGGCCTGTACCAATAAGGGTTTCAAAGCTCAAGTACAGTGATTAATCACACCATGAGCTTTTAAAAAGAGAGGTAGGTCGAATTGGCATCTCCCGTGGGTTTACCCATAAGAATTGGAGCCGCGCCTGCAGACTTTACCTCCACCTTACAGAAGACCGAAGTCAAATTACGCTACTTTAATATAGTGTTGTGTTTCTGCGGTAAGTAAGATTGCCAGTGCTCCACGAGGATATGCTGCGTTAGTAGTAATGCTGCTAGCACATTGAGTCCTCATTAACACCAGGGTTGGCAACTCGTTAGTGATATACCTGGTATTACTAGCGGTTGTAGGCTACGGTGACTGCTTACCATCAGATGGTCCGTATGCATGTGTGCCACTTTAGTGAAATAAAAAAAAAAGATTTTATGTGTGTCTAATACATAACTACGGAGAAGTTGTTGGTCAGTACTCACAATATGTAACTACATGTAACATTATTTATAGTTTTTAATTTCAATTGATATTTCTATAAAATGTTGTCCGTTTAATAAACTCAAATGTTATTTCTATGATATTTAAATCATTGACAATTTTTTCAGATTGCTTTTAGTTTTAGTGCAAGTAATCGTAATACCAAATTAAGAAAATGCGATTCAATTTCTCATTTTCATCAGACAGAAACTCTTTATATTTAATATAGAATTCGCTCATATGTTAACGTCTCTTCTCATATGAAAGTACCAGGGTGCCATAACGGAGAAGGCATTAGTTAGCAACATCTGCTGGCTTACGTGGACCGAAGTTAATTAGAAGCCTTTACTCGGAGCGGTTCGGTTGTGGTTTTAATAATTTCCAACGGTCCGGCGACCTAAGCCGAGAATTGATATAAATGATTTTGGTGGACTCCGCTCTGAGGACCCAAGTTGGCCGAACATATTTGAATTAATGACTGTCTGATGGTAGATACAAACTGCTCTCAGTTTTATGACTTCAAAGCAAGTTAGAGTTATGACTCTCATGCATTTTGAATTACAAAATACTTTGGTCAAGCACAATTGCTGCTCATTGATTAAAACATTATTTACTGAAAGATATAGATAATACAGCGTAATTTCTGTATTTAAGTCTCACCCAGCTCTTACACTCCCTCCATACTCATTGATCATTCATACATGCCTGATGCGTCTAACTAATAGCGTAGTCACAAATAAACAATTCTTACAACTTCACCCGAAAGAAATGGAAAAACTTATACTCAGTCTTATTTAACTGAAGTCGAAGCCAGATGTTATCCACCACCCCCCATCTATTGACTCATAAACAGTCTTTAATACAGTCTCAGTAGATGACAGTTACTCGAGGCGTCTGCGCCGCATGAGCTGTCAAACTTGGCTCAGTTATTAACTACCAAGTCAGTTTCTAATTACTCGATCCAGTTATCACCTGCGACTGACGGCTTCACCGTCGCCATTTTAAACCGACCCCTTATAACAGCTCTTAGTGAAGGCATAAAATTAGTCGCAACCCTAATCGGAGCTCTAGGTACGGTGGCGAAGGAGCCACGAAGATGCGAAATATGCTCTTATGACAGCCCTGTTACAGTAATGTGTCAAGTAAGAAATTTTAGGTATTATTAATGGTAAGTGAGGTAGCATTTTTGGTGTGTTTCAAGCAAAGTGAAGGAGAAAGTATACACACTGTCATTGACACAATTAATTATTTTATATTGTGTAAACTTATATACTTTCACCTTGAATAAATTGTTTTATTACAGAGTAAGGTCCAAGCATTTAATCATTTTAGTGTTAAAAGTTCAATATATCATTATTCAGATCGTGAAATTAAACGCTCTAATTTAAACTGACTCTTATAATCCATCATAGATAATCAAGATAGATCCATTATCATCTATCGGATTCTTCGCAAATATTACAGTCTATAGTGCTCGCTTGTAAACTCTCGGTCAATATTTCGTAGTGTAAATTGCCTAGCATTAGTGTTTATTTTTAGACTGTCCCATATATATTACCTATTGTACCATAATAAAATTACCTATACATATAAATATTATAATAATATGTCCATAAAACATAAATTTAATGTTATTTACTTAATATCATAATAATAATAATATTCATTTCAAATTTATTATTTGCGGTAGATCAATTTATAAATTGGAAAAACAACAAAAGTCTGATTAAAACCAACCAATCGGGTATCAACATTTAATAGAAAACGTGATGTTTAATTTTAAGAAAAAAGTCAGCTAAAGCACTTAAAATGGAGAGAATCAAGCGATTTGCTCCGAGCAGTCTCCGCGGATCTTTATCCAATTACACGCTAAGAATTTGTCTGTTATAAATTATTAATTTGTATTAGACAATTTAAGAGAGTGTTGATTAAGCTTTGCTTAAGACAGTGTTAACAAAATACGCGCTAAGAAGATTAAACAAACTTACTTACTCGTTCAATTTTACAGGCTCTATAATTCGCGTACCTAGATACATACATAATCATTACACGGGGTAGGCATAGAGTATAGAGCGCCATTTCACTCTCGACTTACATTCCTTCTTTGCTTCTTTTACATTCATAAACATTTTCATACATGACCGGTCCGAAGTAATCTTCATCTTTACATCATTGAGTACTTTGGCAATTTGATCAGCTTCTTCTTCCACTCACATTTGCATTATAATATATATTTTTTGTCAGTCTTTTATCACTTGTTCGTAATATCTACCAAGTAATATAATAAGGTAATATGCACCAACATGAATACCTATTGAAAATGCTATGGAAACCAAGTAGTATTTTTTCAGTGGGAGTGCCAAATAAGACCAATTTTCAGTATTAATATAGTAGGCACGACGCAAGATATTAATAATATTCTAGTGTGCATCAAATTCTCAAGCTCTCAGCTTTCCAGTAACAGCGATCGTTAGAGTATATAAATACGAGCCTAATTAGCTAACGTGCGAAATGTATCTTAGTCTGATGAATATTCGACGAAATTGGAGATATGGTTTGAATTTACGAGCAAGTATATGTTTGCTATATGGGTGACTGATTTTTGACAAGGGATTTATATAGCAACGCAAATTCACAGTCTAGTAGGTACTCACAAATTTGAATGTCATACAGGCTGCGTTCAGATGTCGTATCTTCATCGAAGTCCATACACAACCGTTTTAAACTCCACCCTGTACAGAAACATTCAAACTTTGCAGACAAATTCGATCTACCAGACGATTCGGACCAGAGCGTTTGCATAGCATATTGTTTACGCCATTCCAGCCTTTACGCAAACATAATAAAGCCTTTAATTGCTTAAAGCATTAAATGCTATCACAGTGTGTAGGCGTCCCATAATAATCTGGGAGCAACAATACAAACTTAAACTTAACGATCACTAAGAGACTGTACTTTGTTGTACGTGGATCTTGTCAGTTTTATTTTGATTTGCTGAAATTATTTTGTCAAACTATTTAACGTGTATGTCAATAAATTTTTGGCTATATAGAATACAGGGTTATCGGAAAGGAGACCTGGATCCTTTCAGGGCGTGATAGTAGGGGTCATGACAATAAATTTGGAAGTTTTAGGTTTAAAGAATTTAATACAAGCAAAGACAATTTGACTATGAGGTACCCTGGTTTAAGGTTAGCCCTTTTTGAGATATTTGATTTTTTTATAGTTTTAATAAAAGTGTCACATTGAAGTCGAATTTAAATGATAATTTTAAATAGCGTATCTTTTTGTTGATTTGATGGTGTTTTTTTGTAATAAACAACTCCTTAAGTCACAAAAGACTTTAAAAGTATAACAAATGTGGTTAATGCTGAAGCAGTAGGCCTTTTAATCTGAATTTAAAGTAAAACAAAAAAGTTAACGCAGTTTTTTAATGTCTCGACTAGTTTAATAAATAATATAGAAAACAATACAGTTAAAAAGAAATTAAATTACATAACACGTAATATTTAACCAAGCGGAATAAACCATGTCAATGTACAGGCTACATGGCATAGTTCACGTTCACGCACTATGATTTTCAATAAATATATCTTCAACAAAAGTTGAGCTGACAATCTGTGAACGGTGGATTTGACAAAGCCGGGCACTGAACCAGTTTTGCCCCTTATAATCCCTTCCAGTTCACTTCCAATAGATCCTTTCTGAGATCTATTATTATATCGCATTGTTGTTAATTAGAAATCTGCTGGAAATGATAACGAGATTAACTTGCGGTGCTTAAAACTGATTAATTGAAGGTGTTTATTGTTTATATACGTAGGTACCACATTAATGATGTAGGATGAATTATTTAAAAAATGTAGTGAGCGAGGCGATAACTTTTGACAAGACTGCTGGTCTAGTGGTTAGTATATTACCTGACTGCTAAGCTAGTGGTCGCGGGTTCGATTCCCGCCGGGGCAGACATGTGACAAACATGTTTACCTTGCATTTGGGTTTTTGGTATGTATTTACAAATAAAAAATATAAGTATTCTATCATCTGCTGGTTCCCATAGCTTTGCCTAGTTTGGGGCCAGATGGCGCTGTGTGATAATGTCAAAACATAAAGGAAAACTGTACTTAATACATTTTTGAGTAAAAGTATTTTCTACGTATACTTATAAACGATTCTGTTTTTGTGTTGACGCCAAAGAACTGAAGGAATTTAGTTTTATGAGGCTGTGAGTGAGTAGATCAACATCTACGCTATTTATTGATTTTATTCTATAAATTATTACGTTCAGTCCTTTAAGGTATAAGCATTAATACGTCTTCTACATCTGCAGGCTAGATAAATAGTTTGAATAAATATAGGTACATTCTCTTGTCTTCATTATCACTGAGTACCAGGCAATCAGAACGCGGAAGGAGGTGTGACAAGAGGGTGGTATTGATTCACTCTCACTTGCATTGTAGGTCAGATGCGCGCGTTGCACTGGGCCACTGGCACAACCTGCTGCAGTACGCCTAGTTGCTTGATACTATTCAAGTCGGGGCACTAGGTGCTAATATTTATAAACCCTCAAATATTACCTTAACAAATGTACCGATATACCCCTCAGTTCCGGTCTAATCGTGCAACAGCAGTTTTAAAACCAAAAAAGTGACGATCGATACGAACAATAAAAAAAAAAGATAGAAAAGACTAGCACAATAATCCCTTGAAGCTGTTATATTGCAAAGTGTCAAAAAAATTACATTTGATACTAAGTAAAAAACAGGCTGAAATACAAAAAAAATATTAAAAGAAAGTTTTATACCCGCATGTCAAGTGAATCCCCCAAACACAAAGTACATTTCTGGGCTCTTACTAACTGGCCAAGTGGTTAGCTATAGCCTATATAAAGCGCCTAAAAAGATTAAAAAGTGATGTGTGGTGCAGAAACATGTCCTTACATGTGTGTGTGTTAAAATCAAAGGTTCGTCTAGTATATTATCTACTCTGAGGTCGTGCTTATTAGAACTGACAGAGCTGCCGGAATACAGGAACTCCGCAATGCAATTTGGTGGTACAATATAATTATTACACAAATGCTTTTAATTTATATTTTCAGATTTTATTTCAAAAGTATAATGATCGAACAGCCAAACCACAGCTGTGACAGCCAAGATAATGTCACCGAGTATAACCCCGCGACAAAACTTGCAACAACTGACGTATGATACATGCTATTAAAAATATGGGATGCACACTAAGTCACCGAAAAGAAAATCCCATTTTCACTCCGCATTAATGAAAAACGCGAAGAAGCGATATCTTCTATATATAAAAATGAATCCCTATTTTCCTTGGTCACGGCATCACACGTAAAGGCCGATTTCGCTTTTTTTTGTGTTTATTACATTTGAAAACTGAATCTGAATATTTTTAATTTCGGAATAAACTAAAGGACCTTTGTTCTGTGGTTGAGTTGTCATATGAATGCATGAATGCTAAGACAGGACAGCTGATTATTTATTATTTTGAATATAAGACAACAAATGTGCATATAAGGTTAGGGAAAGCACCAAACACCCAATTTAGGCACGTTCATTCGTTTTCAAAGTAGTTTGTGCTTATCGGATCCTTTCGGTTGCCGTCACACAATCTTCCGGACATTTCTTTTCTACGTAAATACGTTCCTAAATCCAATAGAAAATGCAAGGGGATTAGAATAGGTACCTATATAAAAATTCTCACGTCCGCCGTAGTAAGATTCTCAAAGGGATTTGAATCTTTTGTGCTACTACACTATACTGATACATTGTTATGACGCGAATGTGGAAATCTGGTGCGTAATATTGCTTGGAACCCTTCGCAGGCTTATCATGTAATAATGTTTATATTCCATTTTGGGAATACGCGTATCGGATATGAGCACGGCAACGTCTTGAATTTTTGTAAATTTAATCATCGACTTATTTTATTGCAATTTCTTAGTAAGAAATCAATTTGACTTATGCATCAATATTTCTTAATATGGAAAAGGAAAAAAAATATTCTTTACCACTAATTTGGTACACAAGCATACAGCCCACCTGATGGTAAGCAGTCACCGTAGCCTATAGTCGCTATCAATACCAGGGGTATCACTAACGGGTTGCCAACCATATTGTTGATGGGGACTCACTGTGCTAGCAGCATTACTACTAGCCCAGCGTACCCTCGTGGAGCACTGGCAACCTTACTTACCGCAGAAACACAATACTACATCAAGTAGTGTTACTTCACTGTATTTCATATAAGAATTAGCTCCAAAGACATTAATACAATTTTACTGATGGCTTCCACAAAGGATAAGCTTATCATGTCGAGGGCTAACTAAAATATTCTACCCTTATGATTGACAAATAAAAGAACATTATTGTTGATCTTGTCAATAATTTCAATATATTTTGTAATTTAGAAATTTCATGCGCGTATAATATTTTTAAATATCGTTTCGAAACAGATAACCTTTTACACAATAGGTATCTTAATGCCAGATCAAAATCATGTTTATTTACTGCACTCTCATACATTTAATACAGAATAATGTAAGCTAAAATACGTAGAATTTTGCACATATATAAATTGAAGTGCAGTGTAAATGGTTGGGTTCCCATCGTAAATCATTTGAGATTATCTAGCTGCGTCTCCGCTGCATGTTTTGGTCTGCATGAATAATTCACCAGGCGATACCTTATCGCTCCGGATTATATGTATTTGTTGCTCAAAATGCTGAATAACTATCCTGTGTTATTCTATATATTCTAATATGGTCATTCATTATTTGTTAGTCTATTTGTTTACAAATGATTTGAACATGTATGTTTCTTATCTTAAATAAGATATCAATCTAGTTGTCTCGCTCTGTCTCAATGCCGACGGTTCCGTAATTTTAAGTACAAACATTATCATTTTTGGATCCGAAGAGCTAAGCTCGAATCACATTTTGTTAATTTCGCAAAAACTAAAGTTATGATATTTGGGGACATCGTGTTATTAGTCGCCTTAAATTTGCTTTACGCTACACCAGCACAGATACTTTTAGATTTTAACTCCGTTTTTTTTTTATAATTTTAAACTCGGAATAAAAATAAATCAAACGTCTTATTGAAACATTTTCATTGTAAATTTTTCATAAAATAAAACATATATATTTAAACCACTATGGTGGTAAACGAGCATACGGCCGGCCTGATGGTAAGCTGTTACCGTAAGCCTATGGCGCCTACACTACCACTTTCGCCTTGCCGACTGTTTAACGGACTTTTGACCACTACATGTCTCCGGAGACTCTTTGAAAAAACCGAACATACCGACCAGGACCTCAATCAAACCAGTAAACCGGACTACGCATACAACCAACTAGTTTTATTTACCACCACGCACAACAAGACCTGCTGCTGACTGCCTCCACTCCCAGGAGTCAGTATGGTGTCATATACCAACCCTAAAGCAAAGACTACTTATAAGAAATACGTTTAATGAGACTGACTATTGGCGGTACATAGAGGCGAGACGAACATGTCGCAAGACTCTTTCTCTTATGAATTACAATACCACTCAGGACCTGCGTCTTCATAATATGTATTCTCTACAATAAAGTTCATAATACACTCCCCTACTTACATACTCACTTAGTAATATAAGAATACTTTGCCAAAGGTACAAAGATTGTTGATTAAGAATAAAAAATACTTTTAAAATTACTACTTTTTTCAGACTTAGGGATATAGTCAATAACAAGCGCAACAAATCTATGTAATTGTCGACTTTTTTAATAAACAACGTGAAATACGAGAGTCCAGATTTATCTCGCCAACGCGAGGACCGCTTGCTCGAAAGCGATTTCAGCTTGTAAGCCACAATTTATGAACACCATCCGATAAAAATTGTATCGCCCCTGTATATTTATCGCTACATTGAGTGTATATTATCTTGTTTATTATTGCGTTTTTCACCGCGATATATTTTGTTATCCATCTATGATCACAAGTAAAGTTTTTATTCGAATATTTTTAAAACCTTCTTTTCTGTAAGTAAGCGATCTGCCCGAATAGTGGTAAGCGGTCACCGTTACCCTCAGACGCTAACTTTAATAACAGGCGCATCGCTAATATTAACACATGCTTCATACTCATACTATTTAACCTCTATCTATCTATATTATTTATATATTTATGACCCTTACTACGTTATTTAAAACATAATCAACTTAGACACCTCAATTTCTTCTAAAAATATTTTATAATGGTTTTTTTTAAACTTTAATTAATTATAGAGATCAAATACATTATATCCGAGCACATGAGCTGTGAAGCTTTTCACGTTTTCTAGGGATTTTCATTGCGGCCTCTCGGCGTCTGCGGCTGGGGACGATTGAATTTTTTCGAGTGGAAGCGACAGGCTTTACCCAGCAACTGGGATATATAAATTTAAAACTAGATGTGTCATGGTCAGGCTGCGTTATTAAGCGTATGTATAAAATCGGAAAAGTCAGGTGTTCGAGAGTAAGGCTTTTGATGCCTGTTGGTCGACACGACATGCCTATAAAAAGTTTACGAAGATTTCAAACGGACTAGAGGCCTGTTTAAAATATGTATACTGCTAATTTAAAAAAAAATCTACATCTAAGCCTATTATTAAATAAATTATTAAAGATTTTGTATTCTCTTTGTAGACTATTCGCGAGATTTAAAGATCGTGCGTAATTAAAAATGCTAGCGATTTGGTTATTACTAAGAACTATTATTATTATTACTTAGAACTATAATTATAATTTTTAAACATGAAAATATTTTTAATATTAAATATTCGCAGATAATATTTTATTTTAAATGTTATGGTTACGTTCATATCATATCCAGCAACTTTATAACCCCAAACTCCAGTACTTTAGGACTGAACGCAATAAATAAACTACGAAGACACGCCGGTCCTGTCTGCAGTACTGGCAATTGAAATTGTATCCCAGCTTTATCCTCATCGCAACCAATAAAATTCTATAAAATAAACAACATATATCCCAATTCCAATCCCAATATAGATTTAAAATCATATAACCCTGTTACTTTATGAATATGATCCTAAAGGCATATTGGTTTTTTGAACGGTTAAAATATACGGATTGTAAACTATTTGTATAGTCGCGACTCTCCTGAGTGGGTTTATCAGCCACATGTAACACACGATTTTTTCTGCGTAGATATAAAATGAGACTCTCCTTAAATTAATTAAATCAATGTATGTACTTAATATAAGCATATTTTTAAACCATTTAACAGTCAGTTAAGCTGTATAGTTAATTATTAGTGATATATTTTTAAGCACTGTGATTATACCTAAATAATAGTTACAATACCTAGTTATAAATATAAATAAATAGGTCTGATATAATTGCAGTTAAATATAATTATGTAATACATTTGCACATACACATATATCTTTTAACGACCTAAGCATTATTAAAATTAAATTAATGCGTGAATTCAGCTTGTTAACAATAGAGAGTAAATTATTACGCATATGATAATTTTCGAATTTTTGCTTTACAAAGAAAAAAAGAAAATATATTAACATATCATTTAAAACAATTCAACGATAATACTTATGTCATAACAATTGTTATATTCACTTGTAATAATTTAATTCTAATGGTTTAAATCAAGAACGTTTAGAAAGCTCTCAACATTTATCTTTTTAATAACCATTAGCTTGATCTATCAGACGTTGATTTAAAATGAAACAGCCCATAAACCACACGCCAGGGGTTCAATTTAAAAAAATACATATCTCCCTTCCGGGCCGAGTCCAATATCCATTATGAATGGCTCAATAGCATCAATGAAGGGCAGGTACTCGACTTGAATACAAACTGTGCTGTAATACTTCATTTCAAAACCTTTGCGGCTCATGTTATCACTCCATTATGTAAGGCTTTCATGAAAGAACGATGGTGGCTGAAATAAATGCTATTAGACTTGAAATTTTATGTCTTATTTGGTTATTCAAGGCACTTTTAAAAGCGTCTCTGGGAAAATAATTTAGCCTTTTTGCTTTTAGGCATGTAATTAGGTAACCCGAGATTAAATTTAAAAAACAACTTATACAAATATGGACGCTTGTATTCGTTCTGTGATGTATATGTACGAGTATCTTGCATCTAAATATGGGATACCTAGACGTAATTTATATTTCACTTAAATTCCCTCTAAAGGAATTTTGAATGTATTATTCTATTGAACAAGTCTCTTCCATACATTATGAAAATGGTAATAAACTATATTTATAAATCAAATGGGATGTCAAGTAATTGAATTTGGTTTTGTAAATATCGAAATTGTTTAGAAATTTTACTCTCAACCAGCGCTGCGGCATTAGTCAAATTGTTTGTGTATGATTTATGAATACTCGATTGATTCGAATACAGATTGCAATCGAATTAAACTATTCGATTTATTTTCTTGTAGTGAATATTTTTTCTGAACACCAAATCAATTCGCTTAATTAAAAGTTGATTGTTTAGTAGATATGATTTTTTTATAAGTAGTCGTACGAAATAGACTCGGTGTTTGAATCCAAATGTCTATAAATTATAAATACATTATATTATATTGTTGGTTTTCCTAATATACACAGGGTTACCGCTGGTATAAAACCACAAAATTTAATCGTAATCGTTTTTTTACACATATACCTGACATCCTATCTCAAACCGTACAGTAAGTAAATACGTTATTCTTATCGCTAAACGTTGTTACAGTCGGGAAGTCAAGTGTATAGACTGTATTTCCATATTAAGGCTGTGCCGCTATACAGCGGCACTCTATTACGTCAGTATTGTGCTCGTGATGTATATTTTTCTGACGTCACCGGAGCGATTGGGCCCGAAATTTGACATGTGCCTGGGGGAGTAAACTATTTGGATACAGGTGGCACTATGATTGATGTGCTATACCATTTCGTCCGCGTTGACTTTGCGATTTAAATAAGTAAGAGCCTCGTTGACATTATGTTAAATTGCTTGTCACATTTTCATCAATCAACGCTGTTCAAGCATCACAAAGATGTGGATATTGATCGTGTGTTTATACGTATGTATGGTTTGTTTAGTTGAAACTTTCTCAGGTATTCAGTTTGTTTATTTTTATCATGTGTCGTTGTAATATTTTCAGCACCTGCTGTTTTCCCACGTTATTCAAAGTCGCCTCAATATGTTTTTCTCTAACAATCTTCGCTATCAGCCGCCGTCTCAGTGTTTATTTTCTTTTAGCCAGACCTACCATCCACACATAACAACCGCCCAATATTATTTCCCGCGTGTGTTTACACAAGGAAAAATTTATAGCGAGATTTTTTTTGATAAATCTGTATATTCTATTTTTGTAACAGAGTTATTTAACAAATAATTAAACCTATTTGATTTCATCGGTATAAAAATGGCTTATAACAAAGTTGAAACAAACAAACTATCTTTTCTTTTTTTATTACGTTTTTCATTACATGATTTGATAACATTTGACCGTCAAGATGTTCTTGGAACAACTAAGAAGTACCTTATGTGCAACCCTAAAATATGCGCTTAAGTGATATCCGCTAGCAATACCCCTGGTATTGCTAGCGGATATCACTTCACATGTAGGCTACGATGACTGCTTACCACGAGATAGGCTGTACGCTTAGTGCGACCTTAGTTGTATAAAATAACTGTACACAAATTCTACTAAAGTCACGTAAGTTGATCTAGCGAGATTGATTCGCTTTTATTAAATTAGTAGAATAGTACGTTATACGGCGTTTTCGTAGCACCGCGGCGAAAAAGGAAGTCGAACGCCTACTGTACAACCCTACTATCTCGAAAAACACTGGTATTAACGTCCATCACATTATTATATTATGACTAACTGTTATTTTATGAGCATCTAAAGGCTCGATAAGGGTATTTTATTGTTCCCTAATGGCTTACCTGTCTTACAGCGTAGCGCGAGCGATGCGTTATGGCCACGCATCGCCGCCAATTTCGCATAATGGATAAAGATCTCTTTATTGTCAATGGGAATAGGCTGTATAAATCTGACCTATATGTCGTCTTCATTATTCGAAATCGTGAACACTGTCCATTACTAGGTTTTTAATTTGTCCATTCCTATACTCAGAAATCGTTGTTCTTTATCATTCCCAAAGAAAGTCCTAGTAAGAACAGTTTACTGTTTCTGTGATTAAATTTATTGTTTGTAATTCAGTGGACAAAAATATACATATTTAATTTATTATATTAATTCGTCCTGAATTTTAAACGACATTGAGTTGGATATTTAATAAACTATTTGAGAACATTGTTTTACAAAATATTAGTATACAGTAAATAAAGATTAGGCACCGAGTCCAAATGCGCAATAAAATGACCTATTTATTTGACCCCAAGACCCTCTACACGTGGGATTGAAGGGTGGTTACCGATAACGAAATAATATATCCTTTCAAAGATATTATGTTATGTATTATGCCTACGCGTAATTATACTCGTAAATGGAAAATATTTCACTATTTGAAATATCATATTATTATAATTATTGAAAGCCTTAACTTGTATCGTGTATTAATTATAATATTCGCAGAATTCGATACCGAGTTTAATTAAACTATATTTCAATTTTCATTGGAGACTAGTTATTTACTAATTTATAATAGATTTGTTAAAGTTTTGTGCATTTTAAGATTGATCATTTCTCGATTTTTAGGAAGGTAAATCATGCTGAATTAACTCTCCTATATAAGTAACTAGCTGCCCGCCCCGGCTTCGCACGGGTAGACATTTATCAAATATTTTGTCTATCCGTGCGAAGCCGGGGCGGGCAGATATTATAATATATAAGCCTATGTTTCTCAGTGATAATGTAGCTTTCTCACGATGAAAGAGTAGAGTAGTTTCGGAGCCTATTCAATACAACCATACACACAAAAATACAAAAATTCAAAAAAGGAAATCTTAACTCTTTGTAATATAGGAGGGCGCGTTTATTTTTCAGCACGAATGATAAAACTGGTATTGCCACCGTCAAACCATAGGTTGTCACTACTGCATACCATCGGGTGGGCCGCGGGCTTGCTTGCCTCCTTAGCTGTCCAAAAAAACTCAAGCAAATAAAAACTAATAACCTTTTCTCACCCAGGTAAATTGCTATTTTTTTATTCAGAATTCAAGTTAAGATTTTAAATTGCATGCGCGAAACGAATTAAGGTGCCACGTACTTGCCTCGGGCAATATAATTTGTTCAAGTTAAGCTGCAATTTGCAACCTATGCAATAATTGCTTGTGCAAACGAAATATTGGACAAGCGGATCAAGGATAAATATATCTACATCTGCAGCGACAGTCAAGCCGCACTCAAAGCACTCAGCTCCTGTGTACTAAACTCTGCACTGGCTGCGGAGTGTGCCCACCTCCTTAACAGATGTGGTGCGCACAACGTGGTTAGGTTAGTCTGGGTCCCTGGGCATGAGGGGATAGAGGGCAATGAGCTTGCGGATGGCCTAGCTAAAGAAGGATCGATGGAAAAATTCATAGGTCCAGAACCCTTCATTGGCGTACCAACTGGAGCCTACAGAAGTGCATTGCACAAATATGCTAATGAACGCCACGAAAAAGAATGGTCAACGACCACGGGCCTGAGACATTCTAAGCAGTTTATAAGCAAATGGAAAGAGGGCAATAGCCGAAAACTAATGAGCCTGACCAGATGTCAACTAAGACAACTAACAGGAGCTCTTACAGGCCACTATGGCACAAATGATCATCTCTACAAGATGGGTCTATCTGGAAGCGTGGTATGCAGGTGCTGCAAAACAGCAACGGAAACCATGGAACACGTGCTATGCTGCTGCGACGCACTCGCGCGGCAGCGAATGGAAATTCTGGGGTCGGCATATCCGGAACCAGAGGAATACATGCTCTACCCTGCTGGCAAAATCTGCAGACTCATTCAGGGAGTATTTGACACAGCAGGTAAGTAGAGCAATCATGGCTAAGGGCTGCACAAAAGATCCCAAGGGTCGAAGTGCTTCTGGGGCAACCTGGACCCGTTTCAGCCTTCTAATAAGATAAGATAAGATAAGCTGCAATTTTAAATAACACCTACATTAGGTAAACTAAATTGTTTTCTATTTTTACTTTCGCACAAAATGCTAATTTGCAATGCTATAATATGAAATACATTCTACGGTTACAAATTACTTTTCAAATAACAATTTGGTACGTACATGTGTTTGCTATACCTATAACTTTAATTTAAATTGCATATTTTAAAAATGGTTTTCATTTCCAAGCGAAAACTAAATTATAATGGATCTGAATTAGAAAAAAACACGCTATGAAAAGAAAGTAAATATATAATTAGTTATAGAAGCCAAATTGTCCTTTATATTAGGAGCAATTTATTTTAGTCACACAGCAATAACGACAGTTATAATAATAATGCTTGGACATAATGGTTGGACACTATCACACAACGCCATCTGGCCCCAAACTAAGCAAAGCTTGTACTATGGGAACCAGCAGCTGATATAATACTTAGATACGTTTTTTTTTGTAAATACATACTTATAATACATACCAAACACCCAAACGCAAGGCAAACATATTTGTCACATAAATGTTTGCCGTGGCGGGAATCGAACCCGCGACCTCTAGCGTGGCAGTCAGGTATACTAACCACTAGACCAGCGGTCTCGTCGTAATTATAAATAAAACAATTCAATTATTTTATCTTTTATGAACAAACAAGTATTTTTGCTGTAGCTGTGGTGGCCTTTAGGTATGAAGCGTTGTCTGCTATTCTAGAACAAGTTCGAATCCCACCGATCTGTATCAATGAGTTTTTTTAACTAAAGTGCTGTGACGAGCTTTAGGGTGAAGGAAAATATGGCGAGGAAACCTGCATACCTAAGAGAAGGGATTGAAAGACGTATCTAAAAAACGGCAATGCACTCACCTCCTGTCACGGTGATACAAATACAGATACCAAAGTAAATATCTTATATATCTGCGTTGTTTATGCAAAGCAAAGTACTATAATTTGATTTGCATTTTTTTGCACGCCCTATGAATGATTTCAACAAAGATCAAGTTTTATTCAAATTAACCTTTGAAAGTATTCTAAAGGATTACGTTGATATTATAAAGAAATCGCTCTCACGAGAAACATTTCTGAAGACTAAATTGTAGCCTTGGGAGACTATATTATAAAACCACATCATAGACGAATAAATTAGATAGTTTTTTATTTGAAGATTATTTTAATAGAGTTTTTAATTCACAGTTTACCAGTACCTACCAATTATTTGCTTTATTTAATTTTTTACTTCAATTTTATTATTTCTTATTTCTAAATCGCCACACAAGCATACGGCCCACCTGACGGTAAACAGTCACCGTAGCCTATAGCCGCTAGCAATACCAGGGGTATCACTAGCGGGTTACCAACCATGTTGTTGATGAGTACTAATTGTGCTAGCAGCATTACTACTAGCCCAGCGTGTCCTCGTGGAGCACTGGCAACCTTACTTACCGCAGAAACACAACATTACATCAAGTAGTCTTCTGTAAGGTGGAGGTACAGTCCCCAGTTGGTCGGCTCCAATTTAAATGGGGAAACCCACGAGAAATCTCAGATCGCCCTACCTCTCTTTTTAAAAGCTCATGGTGTGATTAATCACTGTACTTAAGCTTAGAAAAACTCATTGCTACAGGCCGGGGCTTGAACCTGGGCCCAGCAGATGACAGGCCGTTGCTTCAACCACAAGGCCACCACGGCTTTATATATAACTTACTATCAGGAAGGCTCAACTTCTCTCTAGAAAGAAAGAGCTTTCATAACGTTCAATATCAATTTTATTTTCCCAAAATAATTCTCGAACTGTGTGTTTATTACTTTAACGTCTATGACATGCCACGCGACGTGCCCAACAACATGTTTTTGTACATACAGGTCGTTTTAGTGTATAGAATTGTTTGTTATTTTTCATACTCTACTGCAAGTGCATCAGAGTACTATAATGTACAAACTTAAACTTAATATAATACCGTCTAGCCCATATACAATAATTAAACTAAAAACTCTGTAAACCGTTTTATACGATGTTTTGAAACTTTTACAAACTCCCCTTCGCACATACGAATACAGTCAACTACAAAAGTTGAATCTTGTAACTTTTTCTATGGAATTATTTATATTCCAACTCCACATTCTATAAATAATAATTGAAATAAACAGCGTCATTGCCAGGGAAGTCATTATGTATTTCCAGATTCGAACAATAAATTACAACGTTATTTGTTTAAAAATTATTTTTAATAGTGTTTAATTCACAGTTTACCAGTACGTACCAATTATTTGCTTTATTTAATTTTCGATTGCAATTTTATTATTTATTATTTCTACCACTAAGGTAGCACACAAGCATACAGCCCACCCGATGGTAAGCAGTCACCGTAGCGTATAGCCGCTAGCAATACCAAGGATATAACTAACGAGTTGCCAACCCTGTTGTTGATCTCTCACTGTGCTAGCAGCATTACTAGCCCAGCGTATCCCTGTGGAGCACTAAATTACACGTTTATGACTATGGAAAAACATGGAACATGTGTCCGCATTTTTTTATTACTCCAAATAGAAATGATCATCCATGATAATTTTAATAATGCCTACCTACGAAACTGTCAGCAGCGTTCACATATCGTAATGTTTATTTTATTTCATGCTTATAGCTATGTTTCCTTGTTACATGTATGAGCCTGAAGGTGAAGGTAAAAATGTAATTTGAAATGTGTAGGTAACTTTTGACGTTGATAATACCACCCGCTCCACGGTCACGCGGCGTGTCGCAGCAGCGCATAAATACGACGCAATCACTGCAAATACTACACTACCGTATACAGGTATACGTCTGATACCTGGACACGGTAAAATTGTAGAACATTCACTTTGAAGAAAATCGTTTTAAGACTATCCTCTTGAATAATTTTTATTTATAACTATACTTACTCAAGTAGAAGAAAACATATGAATATAGAACAGTAAATTTTACAGCGGCAAGTACACAGACATTTGATGGTATAATTGTTTAGCTTTTGAATATATTAGAATGAAGTTATTGTATTTTTTTTTGTACTATTAGTCAATGTTATATGTGTAAAAAGGCGCTATTAGGTGTAATTTTTAAGCTAGCTAGACGCCTGTCCATAGATATCGGCAAAAAAAACCTTTAGTCCGTGTAAGCGAAGCGATGTCCTTATTCTAAGGGTTTGTGCGCCGCCTGTCCGTCAATTGACATTTGACACTATGACGTATTAAGAAAGGAGCTTAGTAACAAAATAAGTGTTTAGTGAATTAACATATGATTTCTTTAATTACAATGTTTAAGGTTTTAAATTGTTTAGTTTATTCTGCCATTAATATAATAAACTCTAATATAAATAGACACGGCATGTTTTACTATAAAAACCTAAAACATTTTGTTACACATGACTAATTTAACTACGCCTTTTATTTATACTAGATGCACCTATAGGATGGTATGTGCATAGGTTTCCGCATTGCGCCGCCGTATCGCGTTATTTTGCATATACTCTCCGCCGCCGCTATTGATTTTGTCTGTGTTAGGGGGACAACTGTGATAACCATTTCATACTGTATTTTAAATGCACTGCGTTAGGGTCTGATATGCACCGCTCTAGGCTTTGAATTTGACCTTGAAATCCCTCACCCTCCTCTTTTGATCCTTTTGCGATGTAACCCTTCATTGGTACTTCATTTATGTAGATTTATTGTCGACGTAACATGATGTGTTGATAGTAAACATGATGGTGAATTGTAATTATGTTCATTTGTTTTTATTGTAATATCTTGTTGGATTAAAAATTGTCTTTTAAAGATAGTTTTTAAAGTAGTTTTTATAGATACTTGCAATAGCATGAGTATCTCTAGCGCGTTGCCAACTTTACTAGCAATATGGTCTCCTGACTGTCAATGCATGGCATCTTCGAAAAGTTTTAGAGACCTCAGTCACCGCAGGATTATAGCGCTACATCGTAGTAGTGTTACTTGGCTGAGATTTTCTGTAGCTATGGAGGTAGTGCCCCCAGACGGGCGGTTACAATTTTTCAAGTCCTTTTATGAATGGTCACGCCTTATCAGTTGCAATGCCAACCAAGACTATTATATTTAATTGCACCTAACCGACATAATTATCATTTTGAATGTTTGTCTAATTCTTAGTACCTGAAGTCAAATCACAACTTATGAGATTGTGTTTGACTAGTAGTCTCATCAAGCCAAATATTTAGCCCATATTAACATTTACTCTTATATGTTAAGAAGGGAAATATATATAATTATGAAAAGCTGATTCGAATTTAAAGAGTAAATGCCTTTAATTTCCAAAACTGCGCTTTCAAGTTCCATACGTCTTAAAGCAAAAGAAGATAAAGGAGTAGACATTTTTCACAATTCACCGAATAATTTTGCATACTCATGCATAACTCACTTCACCGTTTCAGGCTCATATAATTAAACCAATACTTATGTACTCAGATGAAGAAATATGCGAGTCAAAGACCTGCAAGTAATTTGCAGCTTGTCACTCATGAAGCCTTTTATTTCGTACACAGAATATACCATTCATCATCTGTCTCTAAGTCATTTTACATGCATTTTGGTTTGGTTGGTTTCCCCTGTATCTTTAAAAATGGAAGAGCCATAGAGGTGTGTTATTTTGTATTATAATTTAAAACGAATCTATTAACTTAAGGAAAAAAGTACATTCAATTTGAAACAGATTTGATTAATCTATAAATTTACCGTTAAAGTTGCCTGATGGTAGGTAGTCATAGAAGTCTATAACAATACCAAGGATACCCTAACGTATTTTGCCAAAATTCAGTTTAGAGGAATTGCCATGTTAGGAGTATAAGAGACGAACAGGTGTCCTTACTGCCAGCATAGTGGAAGCACTATGCTGGTACGCTTGACCTCCTTTAGGAAGCTAAAGGAGGTCTTTTAGGAAGCTAAAGGAGGTCTGTCTATCACTTATTTATGTACACAGTATATTTAATATCTACTCTGAGGCAATAACTATACCTATTATCTAACTGTTAGCTTCAATTTTGACCAGGAGATCCCCATAGCCGCTCTCTCTTTATATGTTCTATCGACTCAAACAAATACAATTATGAACATCAATAAGGACCAAAAATATGTAAAACCAGACAGCGTTACTAGACGTAACTAAAACCTGGTTCCGTTACTACAAACTATCTGAAGCCAATGCTAGAACTTCAATTGCAAAGCCGCATTATCTTAGAGGTCTAGACAGACTTAATCAAAAGTAAATTGGACTACATTTCCTTGTTGGAAAGTTCCAACTTCCAATCACTTTGAAGCTGTAAAAGTAATTATTGAGACGTTGGTAGACTATTTGCTGCTCAATGTAAGCAAAGTATTTGAATAGCAACTGAAATCGATACCATATTCACTGATACCAGATTTCAAAATGACTACGTCTCTAGTGACGTAGTTATTGTGTACGTCACTAGTGGCGCAGTTATTTTATAAGTGAGTAGCAATTTCAACGAACAAATACCTACCATTTTTTTAAATAAGCTCATATTTTGACGGGAATATTTTCGATTGAAAATAGGGGTGCTTTTTCGATGTTAAGTCAAAATAAGGAGAAAAAATAAATATTTTAAATAAAAAAATAGTGCGTGTGGGACATAAAAAGGCAAGTTTCAAATTTCGTGGAAGAAAAAAATTAAAAGAAAAACAAAAACATGGTCCTTTTAATTTTTTTTACATCAATTTTGAGGCTATGTGAAAAAAATGTAAATACAAAAGTGGTAAATCTTTATATTATCTACACCTTTGCCATTGGACTTTTCTCCATAAGTATAATAGTATCTCCATAGTAATAATTTTGTCAGAAATCAGATAAACCGTGTTTTACCCTAAAAACTCAAATATGCATAGCGGATATTGGTTTATATCAGTGATTTAAAATTATTAATTCTGCATATTCAACGTTTTGTCTGTCTGTCTGCATGATTGCCCTGTCTAGGTACAGGCAACTCTATCAATTATTGTGAAAGATTTTTGTTAAAAATAAATAATGAAAATGTTTCTAAATTCCACTCGAAGCTATCTCAGGCTGTGAGGATTACTGCTTTCTTTTACATCGTCCATTTGGTACGAGTAATGTACACCCACTTGTAGATAAAGGTGTGTAACAACATAAATAAAATTAATGTAATATACTGCTAAAGGGTAATTTTACAAGCTCTAGAGAAAATAATTTACTTTTAAAGTTGTCTTGTCTCGGGAGCAACTGAAACTTTTTCACAATTTATGTGCGCGTTGTGCAAAGACAAAAAGAAAGGGAGATAAGAATTTTCTTCGTACTTTAAGTTATTTGAAAACGAGAGAAGTTTGTCAAACTCACAAAGACGAAAATAGCAAACCCGAAAAAATCTCAAACGCAGAATGACCACTGCATACTTCTGCTCAACGCTTAATAAATAATATAATATAATCACCCAATCGAAATTCAAAATTATTATTTGGTATTAATTTTAAGACAAATAGAAAAGTATGCGATAATCTTAAGATTTATGAAAACCATTTTTTTTTTTTTGAGCGGATAATTACTTTGTATATTAAGTCAAGACTTAAAATATGTGTACACCAATTACATTAAATCTCTATAGAACTCTATTTCTCATCATTTTACTTCACATATCTTTCTCTTTCTTTAAATTGTTCTTGATTAAACCCAGTGATTGTAAAAATCTAAATCAAATCAAATCAAAAATCATTTATTCAGTTTAGGCCCTAATAAGGCACTTATGAAGGTCTAAATTACCACTGGTTCGTAAACTCTCTCTCTCTAAACATGGTATTCTTGTTTGATGTATCACACACCTGTCACTCTGTTTACCATTTCAGGTAATCCGTGGAAATCTGTAAAGAACTTTAGGTTATTATAATAAGTTAACTACTCCTTAATTAAAAAGCTGTTGATTTCCTTAATAAATAAATATTTTCTTGTCTTACTCCTGGATGTGACTATAATGCCATTAAAATAGACTCTATATTATGAATATTATTGAAATAGTTAAGAAGGTAACTACTAAGATATTTTAAAATAAATTTCCGGTCTCATAATAACAACATGTTATTATATTATCCCTCACATTATGTGACTTGTCTATTACACGCCTACTTGTCAAATTATTGAATTAGCGGTTCGCGGTTTTACTGTGAAAATTAAATGCCGAGAAGCAACAAATCAACGCCATTCTAGCGCAAATTCATTAAATATTAATAAACTTTCTTAAACACATGTTCTTGACTCACGCGGAATGATTTCACCTTACATACTTGTATGCTATTATAGGGCGCTATTTATAGCGGAAAGCGACTAAAGTTAAAAAATATAAAAGTAAATATTTCTAACTTATTGTGTATCTATGTAAATGTTATGATCTATGTACGTCAACCACGATAAATGGTGAGAAAGTGTGAATTCTGTTTTTACAGAACTGTGTCGCAGAATTAATTAGTTTTTTTATGAACCACTTAGGTGGCACATAAAAATACGGCCCACCTGATGATACACAGTCACCGTAGCCTATAGCCGCTAGCAATATCAGGGGTACCTATCACCAACGCGTTGCACACCATTTTGTTGATAAGGACTCACTGTGCAGCGTATCCTCGTGGAGCCCTGACAACCTTACTTACCGCAGAAACATAACACATAAGTTGTGAGAAGTTACATATTAAAATAATCGATTTCGGGGAACTCAATTTTACACAAAGCTGTTGAGAGAATTGATAAGCTAATTGTGAATTTTATTATTAGCCGGGGTGATCGTCTACTATCAGGCATTGTGACATTGGGCTTAAATTCAATGGACCTGTAAATTAATTGATACAAAAACCTGCTTCTCGCTACTACTGTACAGTGAGTACACCACCCAAATGATTAGCTGAGCCGTTACCCCGGTACCCCTCTCTGCCATGCTCCTAATTACTAATCGTGATTACATACGCGTCGCGTTACCCTGTTTACGTAGACTATAATTAAAGCAAGTTAATCCAAAGCGTGCACGATCTCATACAAAATGCATCAACCGTCGTACGACACTGAAAAGGCGACTCATGCATTACTACGACGTTCTCCGCAATCTGCTTAAGTTACTCTTTCTCGTGATGCTTGTTAATTTTTGCCTTTTAATTATAGTTTCAAGTATAGGTCTCGTGTGGTCAGCGGTTACCGCAGTTGCCTATGGACAGGAATACAATTTAAAAATCACTTTTCTCCCTACTCTTAAAACGCTGTACACACATAGAAAGGTCATATACATATGCATGTAAAAATATATACACATAATATTTTAAGACTTAGGAGAAGTACGTTGTGGAGTTATATCATAATCTGCTATGCGATTAGCTAATCAAACCGCCAATACGCCAATTTAAAAAATTGATGGACACGTGCGAGCGATAAGCGGACACCACATCAATCATATGTTTTATAATAATTCAAATTGTTAATTAGTTTGTTTCTCGCCGTCCATTTCATCAAATCAAAATATAACATTTTTCAACCTTTATTTTACTTCTAAGTTTTTACATGCAATTAATTTTAATATACTAAGGTAATCCCTCAAGCTATGCAAATATCGATACATTTCGTTAGTATATTAAATCCATTCTGAGGTTATACTCAACCGTCTAGTGGACGTTGGTTTAACTCAATAAATAGGATTCATTCAGGATAGTCTGGACAGACTGGGAATCGGATAGGCTAACATTTTGCATTTGATCAGAAATCCTACAGTTCGAATGTTTTTTTAGGGTTCCGTTCCTTAAAAGGAAAAAGAAACCCTTATAGGATCACTTTGTTGTCCGTCCGTCTGTCTGTCGGTCTGTATGTCTGTATGTCTGTCTGTCAAGAATTTTTATCTCAAGAACCCGTGGAGCTATCAAATTGAAATTGAAAATACCCGGGTTTGTGGTCCCTTTCGGCTGTAAAATAATCAAACCTGTAAGTCAATATGAAGAAAAAATATGACCGTTATATGAAAGAATATGACCGGGAATCAAAACCTACAGGGTACTTCCCGTTGACCTAGAGCCATGAAATTTGGCAGGAAGCAGTGTCTTACAGCACAAGTAAAGGATAAAATCTGAAAACCGTAAATATGTAGTTTTTTATTTAATGCGAATTCACAAAAAAATATTCCTGATCGCGCTGTTGAGAGTCTCCGAGTAATAATGACCTCATTTGAAGTTCGCCAGTTCGCCTACTTTTAACCTTACCTAAGCCTTACCTACAATTAATGTGACCGCGAGTCCGAATCGCACTTGGCCGGTTTTTTTTATATACCACAAACAAGCATACGGCATCATACGGCCCCCGCCCAGAGGTATCACTCGCGCGTTGCCGACTTGAATATATAACATTGCTATGGTATGTTATTAATATATATTCCTATATATTACTTACTTAATATGTTTTTTTTTTTTTTTTTTTTTTTATGCTTTAAGTAAAAGCTTTATTTTCAACTCTACATAAACTTAAATTAAAAACTTAAAATAAACTAAACTAAGAAGTACAAAACTAACCTAAACGTAAAATAAATGTCCCGAACCACTGTCACGGGGAAGTGTGCCAAGAAGGCTGGCGGCATTGCCACGCTGAATTGCAATGCTTATCCTTTGGGCCAAATATTCGCCAGCCCTCTTGTCACAGGAGGCCTCGCGTAATTTCTTTGAGGTAAAGCGTATATGTTATTATTGTATAGTATTTGCTTATAAACACAACATAAAAAACACCGTTGCTTAAGATAATCTTTAATTACAGTTTAGTGTACCGGCCACGTCACGTGAAACTAGCGAATTCAATTTAGCTGTAATCACATCACTGAGCGAGATTTACTCCGATACCTACCAAACTATGAGCGTTGAACGTGAAATTGAATCAGAGTCGCGCTTTAGTGGTTTCGCTCTGTTTCTAACGAAGGGAGACGATCACAGGTGTAGATACCTACTGCAGACTGTAGATACATAATGTCTGGGAATTATCGAGTGTAAGCTTTCACTAGTAGTAGACCCGCCCATGACATCGCACGTGTAGAAAAAAAAATCATTTATTCAGTTTAGGCTCTAATAAGGCACTTATGAAGGACTTAATTACCACCGTAATTAAACACGTAGCGTAAATACTACATACTGCGTACATATTATGACAACAAGTACATGGCTATACAGTAAAAATATGGCAAGAAGGCAACGGCACGTGGTGTTCCCAGGCGGTCTCCCTTCCAAGTACTGACCACGCCCGACGTTGCTTAACTTCGGTGATCGAACGAGAACCGGTGTTTTCAACGTGGTATGGACGTTGGCAACTGATATCTTAAATTTCGTTATCATTACATATTAAATTTATGATGCTATACTTCTGTGACATTATAAAATGTATCGCTTATTTCGCTTATTCGAAAAAAACATTTAATTATTTACTCCTTGCTTGTAGTGGGTGCCAAAGTTACGTGAGGGACTAATAAATAAGCCCGTAATACATGTTTAAAAAACCGGTCTTATTGAAGTCGATTAATATTTTTGGAACAGCTTGCGCCATGAAATTAAAAAGAGTCATACAGTGCCCCGATACGCCCAAATAGTTACAAACTTCATCAAAATAAAATTAACCAGCTATTTGAAGACAAAATGTTTTTTTCATAATATGGCGTGAGGTTTTGTTGCAAGGTTGAAAAATAGAGAAACAAATTATGGACATCTTTCATACAAAACCAGAAGGCCAATTTGAAATTTTTGGGTTCAAAAGTTCCAGAAATACTTCAAAATGATTGTACAATCAAAATATTCAATATGAACAAGTTAAACATATAGAAATAATACAGCTGAAAACATTTCTAAATAAAACCCATAATATTATATTTTTATTCCCTGCATTGATATAAGTGAACTCTTCTTTTACGATCCTAAAAAGCGATATGTATTCTTGTAAATAAAATATTTTAGATTTAGCAAAGGTAAGATGATTCAGTAAATTTTATGTTTACTAGTCTACACTAATATTAAAGTGGAAATATTTGATTGTTTGTTTGATTGGTTGTATTGAATAGGCTCCGAAACTACTGGACTTTAACCATTAGTAGCCGTCATTATCCCTAATGAACATAGGCTCCTTTTTTTACCGCGGGAAAATGCTTCATTCCTACGGGAAAACGGGTAATAGTATACTATATTGCTACGTGGGCGAAGTCGCGGGGAAAAATATAGTTAAAATATATATCTTCAAGCTGAGTCCCTTTCACGGTAGGCAGTCAAATAATATAAAGCGTCATTTAATTTGCCTTGCAGTCGTCTATTCTTAATACACATTCATCAATCTCTTCTCACATACCTACCCATCGTTTCTAAGCGTCTTTTCTCATATATAAAACCAGACATTGAATAAATGCGTGTTTTGGCACCTGTGATAAAAAATAAACGTCTCAAAGTGCCTCCTTAGGCCAACCATTGTGTCTACCATCTGCGGTTGTATAGAATTTGCAACGAAGATGATGAAAATATTTCGTTATGAACAGTCTGGTGATTCTAGAAATTTTTGCTTTCAAATAAAATATTTGCTCTTGGATTTTGGTATAAAATCTGTGGTGCTAAGAATTATTTTAAGGCTATGCGGCTTACCTGATTCGTATGTATCTTTCAACAATATGTTGATTGATGACCAAAAATATGTGTTGTTAAAATAAAACTAAAATTTGCTAACTATATATTTAACAAAATTAAGAGACTTTTTAATTAGCGAGACAAAATATGTCAATTGACGAAACATTGGACAACAATTAAACCGGGTTTTATCCAAAACTATAGGTAAAGGGTGGCTCGCAAAGGTTACCAGAATGTAACACGAAGCGATTACCACCACCCTTTTACCTTTTACAGTTCGCTACCAGTCCGACTTTGATTCTGCTAGCTCCTAATTCGGAACATGTAGTAAAGATTCTTACGACACTTCGAATAATAAATTGGGTGCATTATATTTTCATAATTATATTTCATAGCCTGTGAGCCGTAGAGTAATCGAAATGTAATCTTCAATAAACCGTTCGAGAGCGTCGTAATACAATTTTCATATTCCATTTCTACGTTACTGAGAAGCTAGAAGATTTCGTAAAATGTCTTAATTTCCTGAGAAGTCCGGGATTAAGGCGCGGGAATCGCTCTCAACCACTGATATAAATCTCTTAACACTCATTCCGGGATTTAACAGCAGTCCCGCTAACTCTGCAACTGCAATTAGCCCCTGTTACCAAAGTCCTGGTAATCTTAGCACAGAACGAGCCGCTTGTAATTTAAATAAGCAAATGGATGTCTCGTTTTTGGAGAACTTAAGCTTCATCATTATGTTTGAAATCGAAATCGAGATCGAAGTATGGAATTAATTGCGGTACATAAGTTTAATTCAACAATTACATACGTATACATACAGAATGTCCGAGAAGTGGACGTCATGCCGAAAGCGGGTGATAGGCTGATTCATAATAACTATGGGAAAAATATAAAAAACTGATCTACGTTATGTACTTAAAAAGTTATAGGCATTAACAATAAAAAAACTGCCTGCCAGGGGTAGCCTAAACAACAGTCCGGAAGCCTAGGTATTTCATGGCAACTACAGGAAGGTTAAGTGTCCGTATTCATAAAAATCCCTCTAATTTAAGTTTATCTTTGACTTATTTATGATTAATGTATTTACATATTTAAAAAATAAGTTCCGTGTAATATGCATTAAGTATAATAATGTCACGCAATGATAAATTAGTTATTATGCATAACTAAGTATAATAATGCAAGCAATCACTTTAATTATTCGTATCGTCTATACCATTGTCATGATTATGAAATAAGTTGTCTATATATATTATAAATTAGAAGCCTGAATTTCAGAATAAGCTGGTACTGTAGTCATTTTCAAATACTATAGCTGCTAGGTTTATCACCAAAGTCTGCATCGGTAAAGTAGATAATTCAATTGCTAACAATATAATACCGATGACTCGATAAATTGACAATTTGGAATTAATTTACAAGACCTATTTCAATTCGGCGATCCCGAAATTGCTCCACCAAGTACTATAACTAACTAGGTATATAGCTTTGTTATAAAGTAATAGTATTATCCCAAATTGTTTCAGGTCATTTACTTCTTTATAATATTCATCATAGGTCCGAAGTTAAAGCAGAGTTCATTATTCAAAATTAATAATCCGCTAAATTAATTTAAACTTAAACTTTGCGTAATCTCCTTCGAATTCAGATGTAGCTCAAGATTTTAAATACAGGTTGATTAAGTTAAAACCAATTAAAATATTACTGAACTTCACATAAAAATATATTCATGAAAATATATTCCAAATGTAATAAGGTTACATTTTTACTTTTGATTTACGATAAAACTTTTAATTAAAAACCGTGCACATTTTTTAAATTTAATGTAAATTTTATAGTGGTATTCGAGATTACCAAAGTTTGTGTGACAGGTTAAGCATTGGAATTTGAATAAACGATAGCATTTTAATTCTAAAGCATATTTTTTGCAAAAAAGCATTGTTTAATTAAAGTGTAAATTCACTTTTTTATTACGTCTCTCGATGATTTGATTCAATCTTAAGAGCATAAGTATTTTATACTTATCCTCACGCCTCGGCGCGGCGCTTGCGGCAAAGCTCTTTGGGTTAGGGCTAGGCTAAGAGTAATAAGTGCCACTTAGCTTACACATCGCTTTCTGCCCACTCATCAATCTCTGCTTACATGTACACCAGTCAACAAGTACTCAGTAAAGTATCAAAAATAAGATTGAGGACAAATTTTATTAATATTGTGTTTTTTTCTTAATATTTTTTCTTGTTGTTTTGTTTCTTTAATTACCTATTAATTTTTGTTTCTTGTTCCCATGTTTAGCACTAATAAAGATGGAAGAACACGTAACTAACTCCAAATTAGTATGCACATTAGCAGTTAGCTTGTAATGTTAAGGATTTTTTGTATGTACCGAAAGTTATTCTATTGAAATAAATAAAAAAAAACAGCAAACCTTACGAATAATGGGTACATCCTGACATCCGACGGCCAACTAGTCCAACGCGCGCGCGCTCTTTGTTCAAAGTCAAAGAAATCAAAACAAAAATGGACTAAGACATTTATAATCTTCCTGTATACATAACAAAGAAAGGAGTAAAGCAATCCCAAAGTGCGTCACCGTGTCAAGTCACCGTGCTACGCCCCAGAGAACCAATAAATCAGTTGGCGGTTGGTATAAATTATAGTTGAGCGTACCACATTTTAAACTGAAGCAGAATTTAATAATGAACGCACGCATCAATTGCTTAATGTCTTCCCTGATTTAATTACTGGGAATATATTAAAGGGTTGAGCGATTTACTTCGTGAATTGTACGCGTTTGTCTTCCAATTAATTTATGATAACAAATATTTTATATTTATAGCTAGCCAGGAAAAAGTGCACAGGTGTTGAAAAAAAAATGAATTATTTTATTATTAAGGTATACAACATGACAGCCACAGCCTATTTGAAACTTAAAGGAATAGTTACACAGAAAACTGAAATGTTATTTTTTTAACAGAACATGGAGCTCTTTAAAAGTGGTTTATTTTTTTAGGCCCAAGCGAATATTTAACACCGTTATTAACAAGTTAATAAGACGACAAAATATAATAAAATATGAATTGAAAACAATCACTCCCTCCTAAATTAAACGCCCAGTACACTAAACGCAGTCTAACCAGCATGAATTGAAGTAATTAAAAACAGAACTTAATTTATTTGAGCCGTGTTTAGTTAATGTAACTAAACACGGCTCAAATAAATTAAGTTTATTTAAAAAATCATATCACGCCCTAATTGGCACCGAGAGAAGATTCTGTCCCCTTAAGAAAACATTGACTTTAGTCCCTTTACGTCTTCTCTGTTGTTCAAACCAGATTAATGTTTGTGCTCGACTATTTGCCGTGTTCTTCATAAAAATCCGAATACTGCCGAATAAACAAGGGCAGCCTTTAATAACATTTCGCTTATTTTCAGATGCTATCGGAGCGTAATCCTTTTTCAGCGGTTTGGTTTACAACTTCGAAATTGTTTTATTGTTTTGTGTAATTTGGTGTGATTTACGATTACGACTGTTAGGCACAGTGTTTTAATTAATATTTTTTATGTAATACTTACGAGACTAATTAAACCTACCTTTGACGGGTAATCACTATATACCTACTTATTACTAACTTAATTTAATATAAGTATCAGTTTCACATTAAAAGTAATGTAGCTGTAAGGAAGCAAATAAGTTTATTTTTAGTGTATTGTTTAAAATAATATATCAGATAATTAAAATAACTTTGTATTAAGTTTTACTTATAGTATTGTGTAAGTTAGATAAGGAAGAGCGGAGTGCTCTGTCACAGGTAACTCATGATACTTAAAAGGGTGCTCCAACAACTTGTTTGTAACTTTCGGCTTTTTACACAATAAAATATTTATTTATTTCTTTCTTCTTATCCTTTCGTCATCTTATTTGTTAGATTTATCTTTTATAAATTACTAGTTTTCACCCGCATACTCGCCCGCGTTGTTGTAGATAAATCCTATGTCCTTCATCAGGTTATAATCTATCTCATTGCTAAATTTCAATACGATCCGTTCAGCCAGTTAGTCGTAAAAAGGCAACAAACAAACTGATTTACTTTCGCATTTATAATAGTATGGATTAACAAGACAATGCTAAGTAAAACCTCAGAGTAGATAATATTGATGATACGATAATAGACAACCCTCGAAATATGACGAAAGACAACAATTATTATTATTTTCAAAAAACATAAAATCATTTATATTAGGTCCTTACATATGAAATTGGCGTTTTGTATGGGAGGAACAAAAAGTCGAATATTTTTTAATATAATATATTTAATTAATCAAAGTATGAACCATTATTTTCTATGCACTTTTGCCATCTCATAGGTAGTTCATTGATCCCTTTACTAAAAAAACCAGTCGGACGGGAATCAATAAAATCTTTGAAGGCGATTTGGACTGCCCCATCGGAGTTGAATTTTTTCCCTTGCAAGAAGTTATCCAAATTTCGAAAAAAATGGTAATCTGTTGGAGCAAGGTCCGGGGAGTACGGAGGATGTCTTAGACTTTCCAATTGAAGCTCTTCTAATTTAGTAGCCGTCTGTAGCGCAGTGTGTGGTCTAGCGTTGTCGTGAAGCAGCAGTGGCGTGGAGCGATTGACCAGCCTAGGTTGTTTAGCCGCTAGCTTTTCCATCATGGTTTGCAATTCCTGACAATAGACATCAGCCGTAATAGTCTGGCCAGATTTGAAAAAACTGTAATGAACAATACCGGCACTAGTCCACCAAACGCTTACAAGTAACTTTTTTGGGGTTAATTTTCGCTTGGGGCAGGATTTGGCTGGCTGGCCAGGATCTAACCATTGCGCTGAGCGCTTCCGATTATCGTAAAGAACCCATTTTTCATCACAGGTAATGATTCGGTTTAAAATACCTTCATTATTGTGCCGGTTTAGTAATGTAACGCAGCAGTCGACGCGCGTTTGCCGGTTTGTTTCAGTCAATTCGTGAGGTACCCACCTTTCAAGCTTTTTAATCTTCCCAATTTGCTTCAAGTGAATTAAAACAGTTTTATCACTAACATTGCAGCCTGCAGCTAACTCGGACGTGGTTTGCGATGGATCCGCTTCCACAATAGCCTTCAACTCTTCATTATCAACTTGAGTCTCAGGCCGTCCACGGGGCTTGTTCTGCAGGTCGAAATTTCCAGAACGAAAACGTTGGAACCAAAAACGAACTGTGTTTTCTTTTGCAACACGACCGCCATACACATCATTCACCCTTCGAGTTGTTTCCGCAGCACTAGTGCCACGGCGGAACTCGTACTCGTAAATAATGCGATATTTAAGGTTTTCCATTTTGTAAAATGAGTGACGCAAACAGAAAAAAACAGAAGAAAAAAAACAAATGAATGACGATCATCGAAGCACAAATACATGAGTCTATAGCTGTACAAATTTGAATTTGGAATTCCTTACCAAAGAGGAGAAATTCGTGATTAAAGTGGCCAGTACGAAAAACGCCAATTTCATATGTAAGGACCTAATAATAATAAATAAAACATTTGCAAACATAAGTACATTAGTATGTATTTAGCAAGTTAGGAATACACATACTTATAAAACAGAAAACATCTTTTTAAGAGAAGAAAAAAAACACTTTGCGGACACCTTCTTCAAATATTAGTTTATTGTTTTTATGTGTTCATATTTATTTGTATTATTATTAGTTATAATGTTTATTGCAGAGTACACTACACTACATAAATAAACTAATAATACTTTACTTCTATGTCTTACTACACAATATCGAAATAAAAAAATGCCTAATTCAAATCCAATATCCGAGTACCAGGAACCCATAAGAGGTTCAGAGTCCTCAAGCGAGAAGGCAAACAGCCTTTTGAGACGCGCTAGTAATCCCAAGTCTCTGGATTTTAATTACTTATTGGAAACTTGTGCCCGCCGGCTGTATGGGATCGTCTCACAGCTTTATTGTAACATGTAATATGACATAAGCCTACTACCATTGGCATTGTTCTCGAATAACATATTTTATCGAATGTGTGAATTTTTCATTTTATCAATTGTTTTTATTATTCTTTTGTGGAATAGGTATTCATGTTAAGTTAGTATTTTAAATGTAATCTATATGTAATTATTTTGTTTTTAAAAGTGTAATTGCTGAGTTTCTTGTCGGATTCTTCTCACCAAAACCGACCTTCCGAATCCGGTGGTAAATTTCTGACGATTTGAAAGTGCCTGCCTGTAAAGTTTAGTCAAATAAAGATTTTTTTGAGTTTGAATGAAAATCTATTGACGGGACGGCTCGTCTAGTGGTTGGTACACCTGAGTGGTACGCTGGGGTCGCGGGTACGATTCCAGCCGGTTTGTCTGTCTGTTTGGTATGTATTTACTAAAAAAAGTTCCCACCTATTCCCACCCTCGACGCGATAACTTAATTTTTACCAATGTGATCCTCTCTATTTTTAATCATGATATTTCATCCAATACCAGGACAGGGGCGGGACACACATGAAATCGCGATGTCAGTTTATTACTGCATATTTTTGGGAATATATAGATTATGGGAGAGAATAATTATTTATGTTCGAGTTGATGTTGAACAGGGAAACAACGAAAGAAAATCGCACACTCTTAGTAACAATCCCTATATCAATACAATAGCGGATGTGATTTCCACGGTGGCACACTTCGTCTTATGTTGTGTGTGTTGTAGCTCACATCCTGAATGGTGTCAGTTATTTGTAAATAATATATAAAACAGGTACGTATAATAGTATATGTTAGCAAGAAAGAAGAATTTACGCAATGATAGATTAATGGATAAGTGAAGGAAAAAAAAAAGCACAATTAAACGCGTGTAATTCTGTATCTTACAATAAATAATTTGTTGTTACCTTTGGTGTTTTTACCCTGAGATAAAGGCCATTTATAAGATATTATTCGCAATATATCTCGTGGTCCTTCGAGCCGGATCGACCAGGCCGTTACTTCAGAGACGCGCAGTGAAAACTAAGGTTGAGACATATAAATTCGCAAAGGATTAGAATGCTTTTGGTAAAGCGTGTCAGCGAGCATTTCCGGGGAATAAATCAATGGTATCGCAACAGTATAAAAAATATTTTTCATGCTAATGAAACGATGATTAGTTTGGATAAAGAAATTAAAAATGCGGGTGTGCACAGTCGTAAAAAATATGTGATTTTCATTAATTAAATGTATCTACGTGAAAAGTACTTAAAAATGCAAATAAAAGTAAAAATTTCATAACTCGGATAACTACGAAAAATACATTTACAAAAAGTAAATAATGTTCGAACGAACAATTGAGTCTGGGTGTTAAGTAATTTTCATTCTCAAGTTTAGTCAAATGTATTGTGCCCGTTATTAGAATAAAAAATTTAACTTGAACACTGAATAATTAAATAGAAAAAAAAAATTTGGTGGTAGATTAGAGTCGAATTTAAATGTACTATAATTTGTTGAATAAGTTTTAAAATAAATTTGCACTATACACGATAAATTTGCTTCCATTTTAGACCGTTCTATAGTTATAATACGTCACCATAAATAACAGGCAATTTCATCCTAGTTGACGTTGTTGCTAAGAAGAGTAAGGTACTGGGCGTTTTAAACACCAACTTACCTACCTTACCGGCTTCACCCGCGTAGTTCTAGCGAAAAAATGTACCCCTGTACCCGTGACGTGTGTGCAAAATTTCATGATGATCGGTTGATATACTTAAACAATTAAACAAACATAGGTACCATGGAATTTTTTACGTTAACGATATGAATACTTTCTCGCAAATCCTAGGTGCTTGTGCTCTGAACAATCAGGTCGTAAACCTCAAGACAGCATAGGTTATTTCACTAACAGTTCAACTACATTAATTGGTTATTGTATAGAGAGGCTTTGTCAACCAATGTTTCGTTTACATTGCAAAGTACCCAAGAACATAAGTACATAATGCCGCCGAGTGCCAATGACTTCTTCTGCCATGTAAATATTAGCGACATTGGCGAGCTCTTTGATGTGTCAACGCTCATTTTGCAAACGTGTGCGCTAATTAAGTTCAAACACGAGACGAGTAACGTTCATTTATTCAGACGATCGATTATTTGTACAGTAATATCAACTTATATCACTAAACAGCTAATGTTAATTAACTTATCCCGAAGCTTTGGGAGATTCTGTGAAATGGGCTTAGTAGACGTGTAGTTACAGATTAGATGTTAAATTCGGTAATTGATAGAAATCTTAATGTATTATATTTCAAATCTTCAGCAATTTAACTGCGTTTAAATTTACGATGACGTACAATTACTTAGTTCAGTGACCTCTATTGGATAACCTTTTCAGAGAAATATTTTGATATCAAATAATCATACTTAATAGAGTAATATATTACATGTTTTTTATTATCTAGGCTAAATTACTGCGAACGTATAAGCCTTAATTAACCCTTAAGTCAATTGATTTCGACGCATTATGTTCAACCTTTTATAATTGAAGGTAAAATTTTGATGTAATACACTATCCATTCAAACCACTCATTATTGTTTAAGTCTATCGATAGAACGATTATTATCTACTCTCAGATTGAATTTATTCCTACTCTAAGACTTGGTTTGATCTCAGGAGTGGCCAAGCGTCTGATTGGCAATTACCAAACGCAGCCCAGGTGGTTCGAACCTAGAACCCGGTCTAGTATTAAGAGCTCTATCAGCATTTATTAAACAGCTAGATAGATTTTCCACCGTTCCTTTACAAAGTAGGTACGAAGAATTTAATCTATCGTGGACAAAACGAAGTCCACCGAGATTAAAAAATCCCATTTGTATTTAGAAAAAGTTTATTTTGAAAACAGCGCCGCAGTTTATTTGAAGTATTTCGCTTAAGTATTTTAAAATAATGAACCTCTTTATTCATGAAGACATTTCATTCGTGTTTTAAGTTCTTAATAATATGCATGGATGAATTAAAATATGCGAAAAGTGCATTGTCATTAGTAAATAATGTTTTAATTTTTACATGTTTTCGTTGACGTATCTATACTTAGGAAAAATATTATATTACATACACGTAGTACATTATCTACTCTTAGGCATATCCATAGGATAATATAGTATTCTAAGTTTAATACAGTTTTGATGCTTAAAGTTTCGTTCTCAAAGTCATCATCTGCTTTAGACTGTTCCACCATACATTACACAAAGCATATGTGGAATCCTCAATGTAGCTACTTACTTATCTTTACATGGAGACCCTAATTCTCCGCCTCCATAAGATTTACTGCAATTATATTAATCGGATTATTCGCTCGAAGCGGTGACGTCACTAGGCAACAAACCACTAAAGTAATCCCACCTTACTTAATTGCCCTCGTTTCAGTAATTCGAACTTTGTATACATATATTGTATGGAATATAATTGGTTGATTTGAAACGCAAGACCATGATCTGTAATAACAGTTGATATATTATAAACATCTCCCGTATTATTATTTTTTAGTTAGATACTGAGCAGATAGGACTTGATTTTTAATGCAGACCAAAACGCTCATGTTTTATTTTTTATTTAAAATTCTGATTCCCAGATTTCACCACTTGTCCACAACGTCAAGTGAATGATTAACTTTGAATTAAATTTGAAGAAGCATCTTCCAAAGTGTACGGTTTCTGCCAGAGTAGATTGTGACTTATAATTTGAGCAGGTCATTAAACTACATCACTCAATCTTACTTCACTGTACATAAATTTGAAATGACGTCAATATCTCACACCCAATAAAATCGCTCGTCATTTCACTGACGAAAATCCAATACTAAAATCACATAAGATTTCATCTTGAATCTCAATATAACCTATTTATTTACGCAAATAACTAAAAAGCCCTGAAATTATTTCGCCTATGCAAAATATAAAGGTCGTGGGTCAAAATACTTTCGAGGTGTCATTGGCTCGGGTCGAATGGCAATGCCTTACCGAGAACTCGTATTTCCAATATTCTCATTGAACAATCCCTTGACTATGATATGCCAATCGATGTGAAACTAATCGATTATAAACCATCATATGCCCATTTTTAGAGCGTTTAATTTATTTATTTAATTTTAATATTACTGCGTGTTACGATTGCGATATATTTTTATAAAATAGTAATATTTGTCATTTTAATCGTACATTAATCCATATATATATGTATATAAAACAAAGTCGTGTAAGTCACACCACTTATAACTCAAGAACGGCTTAACCAATTAGTATGATTTTGTGTTTTTGGTTTTATTTTTAGACCTCAATTGAAAAAAAAAACACCGTTAGACGGAACGAAGTTCGCGGGGTCAGCTAGTATAAAATATTATTTTCTTCACACCTTTTCATACTCATTTAAGCGCAAAAAGCAAATTATAATATATTTTGTATTCTATAAAACATTTTCAATGTATTGAAGATATAACTTTGATAATTTCGTAAATGTAAAATTAAGACGCAAAATCTAATATATAAAATTCTCGTGTCACAGTTTTCGTTGCCATACTCCTCCGAAACGGCTTGACCGATTTTGATGAAATTTTTTGTGCTTATCCGGTATCTATGAGAATCGGTCAACATCCATTTTTCATCCCCATAAATGCAAAAAAAAATGTCCACACGGGCGAAGCCGGGGCGGGCAGCTAGTAATATTATATAAATGCTATTTTGCCTTCGATATCTGAAGCAGTAAAATAAAGAGAACCATATTTCTAAGCAATATTGCAGCAGAAATGAGTATCAGTATTATATTATATCAAGTTTCCATTATCATGAAAGTTTAGACTCGCTAAGGGACCTTTATTTAATACCCAAGATGAGTATCGAGTTAAGAAAGTCGTCGAAAGAAATACCTCACAACACAACATTAAAACGTATACCTATTTACACTTCGAATTATTAATTTCATCTGACAATATGATATAGATTCGTAATTCGTTTTGTGAGTTCCTTAACCATATTACATGTTCACTATTCTTTTATTCAACTAAACTTAGTAACAACATAAAAAACGTTCTATAAGATCAGTGTTACTTTCCTATGGTTTAAATCTATGGACAATTGAACATCGTATCACATACTATGAAGCGGTCGTCTGATTCTCATCGATTTAATTTGTTTCTGCTTATAGTAACTGGAGGGTTAATAAAATGGTTGTTGGATGTAGAGACTAGCGAAAAAAATCCTAGGTCTGTGGTAGAGACGTGAAATCATCCTAGGTCTGTGGCTTGTCTGTGATAGAGACGACTACAATTAAATTGGTCAGTGCATATTGAATATATTCAAACATTTTTGATTAGGGACATCTCAAACGCCACTCGAGGCTGTAGTTTCTAAATCTCACACAAGATATCATTACGGAGTAGTGTAGCTAAAGATATGACAACAAATTTTTACTTCCAATTTTCGTCGACGTATATTTTATCAGGGAGATGAAATTTGGTTGGATAAAGTTTAAACGTCACCAAATTTTGAACGAAAACCTCAGAAGCAACAGATAGAGTAAATTGATAAAATGACAGAACCAACCACCCTAAGACTTAACCCTCGTGGAGTGAGGCATTATACACGCTTCATTGGAATCTCAAGTGGTGATGGAACTGATTGGCCGGGTTTGCCTAACAATACCCCTTACAGACATAGAAAAAGATAACAAGCTTTATGCCTTCTAACAGAAATGTACCCTACTTTTCAAGCTCAAGGTTTAATTCACTATGGCAGATAATGGAACGGTTTTGGACATTTGGCAAAGTATCACTGCATCTGTTTAGAAGGATTTTATGTTTCATTGATTGGCATTGTTAAGAGTCAACGCTAGGGTAAGTGCGCCACTCGACTGTATTTTTCTGATGGGTAGGTACTTATAGATTTCCAATAAATAGACACAGTTGATAAGGATTGCTTTGATCAGTTCGAGGACCCTTTACATTTTATTTAGACATTGTTTGGGATTTAAAAATGTTGCGAGGGCTTTTGAAGGATCATTCACGATTACTACAATTCAATTCGCGTCAGCATATTTTTATAATCACTTTTTAAGTGAATTTATCTCATCACTTTTTCGTTTTATTATTTATCTTTAAGTAGAGTGTTATAAAAGGATTTGGAATACACATAAATATTGGGTTGTGTATTGTGTATGTTTTCAGAAGACGTTCAAGATTCTGCTACAACTAAAATCCTTTGTTTTGATTAATCTGTATATTGCTTCATTGTGGCCACAGAGTTTATAGAAAACAGGTAGTTTATTAGTAATTATGTAGTTTTTCTTAGATATTAATCAGCTGTATGTAAGTAAATACCTTTGTATTAATGAAACGGACAAAGATTATAAAGAGTAATAAGTAAATCAATACCTAATACTACTATATTATTATTACGTTAAGCCAGGAAATCAGTGGTCTGCTCAATCTCCGCCCACTGTGACATGTGATATGGTGCAGAATTTCCGGATATGATTATTTCTTGTTTACATAAAGTGTGTATTATTCAATTGATTCAGGTTTTACTTTGCGGAAATTCATATTTATAGAATACAAAATATATTATAATTTGCTTTGTCCGCTTAATGAGTGTGATACGGTCGAACGGCCTGCGCCCAGGTGAGCTCAGCCGTGGTTTCTTCCGACACGTGTTTCAGGACTTCCACGTCCCATCATCAGGGTGCCGCCGCGTTGGTCGAGCAGCGTGATGTCACATCGAGGTCTGGACGCTGGAGCAGCGCCGCAGCACGATGGTCGGACGCTGGAGCAGCGTCACAGGATGCTGGACCAGCGTCGCAGGATGCTGGAGCAGCGTCACAGGATGCTGGAGCAGCGTCACAGCATGATGGTGGCGTGAGACGCCACGACAGCACGTAGACCCTTCTGTAACTAAAGCTGAGAAATTAGTAGCTGTAGCTGACTAATTTCTCAGCTTTAGTTACAGAAGGGTCTACGTGCTGTCGTGGCGTCTCACGCCACCATCATGCTGTGACGCTGCTCCAGCATCCTGTGACGCTGCTCCAGCATCCTGCGACGCTGGTCCAGCATCCTGTGACGCTGCTCCAGCGTCCGACCATCGTGCTGCGGCGCTGCTCCAGCGTCCAGACCTCGATGTGACATCACGCTGCTCGACCAACGCGGCGGCACCCTGATGATGGGACGTGGAAGTCCTGAAACACGTGTCGGAAGAAACCACGGCTGAGCTCACCTGGGCGCAGGCCGTTCGACCGTATCACACTCATTAAGCGGACAAAGCAAATTATAATATATTTTGTATTCTGTGTATTATTCAACCAACAACGAATCTACGTTTTATGTATTGGCAACAATTTTTCTTGTTTCTATTCTTTTTATGCAGTAAAAATATTTCTACTTTATAAGTATTTCAAGTTTCGTCATTTTTACATTTTAAATTTTAGATGTGTTTTTATGCACATCTGTCCCTATTTTTGTAAATTTAAATTTAAATCAAAATATTCACAAAAAAATAATACTTTAGCCTTAATTAAAAATTATGAAGTCACTTTTATATAAATAATTACTCAGTACCTATCGTTTGTTTATTCTGTCGTAAGGATCATCAACCATTAAATATACATTGCATTGAATCCGTACATCGTATAGTAAGTTTCTGTTGAGTAAATTATTACACACCACAAAACATTAGGTACAATCGTGTACACAATAACATGACCAGGAACAGTCATGAGGAAAATAATATAATTTCCCACTCATGTCTGCAACATGTGGACAATCGAGCGGACAAGCCATTGTGTAAGAATTCGGGTTTTCACGATTGCACGAGGATCTTGCTTGGATCTTTGTTTACTTCGTAGGATAATCGAATTAATCGTATCATTGCGATACTCATAGAACGACTGCAAGGAACTGGGTAGTTGAAATCTAAGGAAGAATTTAGTAATCATCGAGCTATTTTTAGGATCGGTAGTCAATATTTGCCAGTATTCGAAAACGTTACTCGCGAAATGTCTAAATTTTCATAATAATTTTTAGTTCCACTTTTCGCCGGCGCAGCGCTGTTCATTTTCCTATACAAAAGTAATCGAAAGCGATGCGATTACCTCAGAGTAGATAATATACTACGTACAAATACGAAAATAATTATACTTGGCTACTGTGCAAAATCCGGCTTATAAAATATGCACTGTCACATGCGCTGAATATCTAACACTATCCTCGACTACCCAACTATAATAAAATTAATGATTAGATTAGAACTATTTTGAATATTATAAATTAACTCATAGATCAGCCAATCAGCGTTTCCGTTAACTTAATAAATTGTTATTAAAAAAATCATAGACTTTCGATTACAAAAGAAATCGCAACCAAAATGTTCCTAAAACAAAAAAATATTTTTACAACTATCTCTTCTTTGTCTCATATTCTCTTGAATTGTAGCCATAATTATCAAAAGGTACAAAGCGTCGTCGTATCGACAGACAAATGTATTTATCGTTCACATTGGACCGTATTAATTGTGTACAAAGTCACCTTTGTTCTCGTGGAGGCAATATAATTACGCCAATAAGCCAGCTGGCCTGTTAGGATACACTAATGGATGTCCCGTGTACCGCGATGGATGTTATTACGGAACTTCGCAGTGATTGCACGGCTCTTGCATCCTGTGGTCTAAATAATGTGATTATCGAGTGTGCTATTTTTTTTTATATAGGTTTCATTCGGTCATCTAGCTCTATAATTTTTTATACATATCATATAGGTTAAGTACGGTAATGGTTAATCTCCAATTTAATATGTCCGCCATATTGGATTAGAATTGGCGGAATTTAAGTACATTGTCACGGTACTACTAATATGACCATCCAAACGAATCGCATCTTCTCGATAGTTTGTTTTACTCTCCTACGGAGGTTTATTTATACAAATTAGTTGTATTATTAATCAATTAAAACGAAAATTATGTGCAATAATACTTTCTTTATTAAATTCTAAGACTTGTAGTAGGAGACAACTCAGATCTTCTAAGCACTGACCTCATCTATGTCATATACGTTCAATTTTGCAACAAGCTTTTACGTTACCTCTCATTTACCAAATGTAATTATTACCCCCGTCCATTTTGCAATATGAGATTTAAAGCCCAAATTAACTGAATTAGAAACCAGAGTATGGGACAGGTCCTTCCAACTAAGTCGCCGCGAGTTTGAAAGGTGAAGCATCTAATTTAAATGTAATTCTGTTTTACCCAAGTTGCCAAATTATGTTTGCCACATAACATAGTTATTTTAGGTAGGTATCACATTGTTTCGTGGTTGTTTCATTACAATTTTGTTCAGGGGTGATAATTAGCAATGGGGCACAATTGCTTTTGCGAGAATTGATCAAGTGCGTAGGTAAGCGGTGTTGTGGGCTGTTTGCAGTGAGATGGGTGATCGCTCGTTTCGTTGCATAGCTAATATCTTTCACGCTTGGAAGATAATCTTGAGCTATCCTGTTTGCTCACATAATCTAACTCGAATTATAAGTAAAATACATACCTACTTATAATTTATCGTCACGAGTCGTTTTCGGGGTAGGCAAATAAAACGAGTATAAAGCTCTATATCACTTGTACTAGACTTGTACACCTTTTTACTTCTTCTACATTCATCAACCCCTTCAAACATACCCGACGCGCCGATTACAAATTATAAGTTTCATGGTTGGCAACCCGTTAGTATACCCCTGGTATTGCTAGCGGCTATAGGCTATGGTGACTGCTTACCATCAGGTGGGCCGTATGCTTGTGTGCCACCTTAGTGGTATAAAAAAAAAGTGAATGCATATTTGGTCGACCAGACAACGCTCCGCGGATGGGTTGTAAGTAAACAACAACCATAAACCTTCTGATTTATATATATGCAGCTCATGTATAACACACTCCCTCACGAATAGGAAAATTTGTATTCAATCTCCTTTTCAACACAATAATTTGGTACACCCCCTGTTAATCTGAAGTATAGCCAACAATAGGGCAAATCAACTAGTTGTTTACAACGTGCAATTTTGAATTCTCTCGGTCAGTTAGGCGACTATTCGGGTAACAATACTGTCCCCTGCAGATCTTGGGTCCGGTTTAAACAAGGGTTTTTACCCCAATTACTCGGGATAAGTAATTACTTCCACTAGTTGTGACTGATAATAAGCAGTTACGTATGACTAATCTAGGGGTAGGACTTAGAAGAAATCTTTGCTGTATGTTGAACTGTAGTAATTTTATAATTATAAGGTTGGTAGACAAGCGTAAATTGGAATGTTGTGGCTTTGTCGTTAAAGCAACGGTCTGTCACCTGATGGGGCAGGTTCAATTCCCGGCCTGTACTGAAATAATACAACTTTGATGTTGTTTTGCGTTTCTGCGGTAAGTGAGGTTGCCAGTGCTCCATGAGGATACGCTGGGCTAGTAGTAATGCTGCTAGCACAGTGTCTGCCAGATGGCAAAAGATTATCGTAGCTTGCAACTTCGGAGGACGCGTATGTTCTGTTAAAAAGCGACTGCTCCTTTTTTTTGTTCATAAGATGAATTACCTTTTAAGGTAACGTAAACCTCAAGAGAAACCGTTACCATTGAAAGCACACAGGACATAGTTTATTTGGTTATTGTTCTTAGTTATTTAGTTTTATATAAATAATTATGCCAACAAAAATGTTAGGACAGCACATAGTCTTGTATGTCACTTCACTGTGCATATAATTGAATTCATCCGTTCACTGCTGCGGCATAGTGATTTATGAGAACACAAATATTATGTCTTCATACGATAAGAGAATGTGTGAAGACACATTCTGTTATCGTGTGCTGTAGACAATCACTTATTGATATTACTTCTATAAATCATCCAAAGCTTTCCAAGCCTTCTGAATTCAAGAACTAATCCCTTGATTACGGATTGCCTCCTAAGGCCCAGTAAATATTAATCACAGAAATAAGATCCTCTTTTATAAACTACGGGAAAGCTGGTGCTTTTCACAAACAATCCCAATCAACTGTTCCCTTTTATTCCTAGAACAATGGTGCTGGATAAAATGCGAAATAAGATCCCTGATGAAAACTATTGCTCCGTTAATAAACTATTATCTTTCAGTCTCTTGCAGATGATATTATTATTTTATATCTAGCGGCATTGAGGGATGGGATTTTTAATTCAAAGTTTACAAACACGTGCTAGACCTGATGGTTTGATACAATACCAGGCATATCTGTGGCGTGTAAGGATGTAGAAAGCAATTGCTTGGTTATTATCTCATCCGCACTGTTGCATAAAGTAGGTATTAACCCAGTTGGCCAGCTCTGATTTTTAACGGGAGATCCCATTGTGCCCGCGTAGGGCTCTTTCTACGAGGAGCTCTCTAAGCCTAACTCACCGTATGACCACGACACTTACGTCAGGATGTGTGCTTGTGGTTTTGTGAGAAGAATAAGAAGAAAAATGACATTTGTAATAGGTATTCAAAATTTTATTATTCCATTCCATTGAATTTAAATCATTTATTGAAAAGTTATTATTACAATTATCTGTAGTAAGTGTAATTAGGCTTTGGCTGTGCGAATAAATTCATATAATTAGATAAAACATGATTAATTCATTGGCTAGAAGTAAAATTAACTAATGTTCTTGTATTTATTTTATTTCTAGGTAATTTTGAGAGGCTTTGTTTACGTACAGCCAAATGTATATATTTTCCAAGTGATTAACGCTTTGACGGACAGTAACGTCGATAGAAAGCTAGCAAGAATTGGCAATTTCAAAAATACGTTGATCGAGGTCGAAATTCAAAGTTGTTCTAACATTCCTAAAATACATAAACAAAAATATAAAGAAAATATATCATTGTATTTAATTTAAGGTCGATATATTTTCATGCTCTTGTATAATTCATGTATTTATCTACGAGTATATAATATATTTCAAACACTTTGATAATCAAACAAAGGACGTTTTATTATTTTACGACAACAACGACAACGTAAAAGTTTCACAAGGCTTTGACGGTTCTTGCGGCCGGAAATGGAAGGGACAAGGGCAGACAGCTTCCGGTCCGGAGGGCAGTTGACGACAGCTAAGCAAAAACAACCAAACTGGCAATATCGAAAGGAAATTATTCGGCGTAAATCATCGTAATGGAGATCTGAGTTAAGCAATTATGGTGCTTTATATATTTACAGGATAAGTTAACGCTGTAGTAATTGATATATTATCGAATAAAAGAGGTATTCGTTTCAGACGTACGGAGGCTACATTTCAGAAACACGTGGTGATTTAGGTGCGTTCTTTTAGGCATATTTCTAGACCTGACGTTTACGCATCGTCGCCCTGGCACAGTCATTGTTGGGGTTAGGTCTCGTTCTAACCCGGCCCATTACGTAATAAAAACATATAAAACGATTTTCTGTTTTTAGAAAAATCCACACCTACTTTCTCAAACTCGTACTGTTATAAGACTTTGACTTAAGCCCTTTTTAAAAAAAGAATTTAAATTCAAAATAAAAAGGATTTTATTGATTATATGAATTACATGAATTGTGGCGAGTGTCACCGGTGAGAGTTAGAATCGAACTGGAATTAAATATCTTTATAACTGAGACTAACAAAAATGCTTAGTAGCTAACGACAGGGGATGGTCAGCACTATTATGTATATATACTGTCTATAACAGCCCCCAGGGTTAAGACTAAACTTACCCCAAAAAGGGTTAAGTTTATGTAAGGGTTGTACGAATTTTGGGTGCAGGTATTGTTGAAGAATCTGCAGCTATCTCAGTTAACTCCTCGGGTTTCTCAATGTTAAATTTGGCTTTACGTTTAATTACGCAACGGTGACAAGCGCCTGACATAAAAAGCTTATAACATAGGACAAACAATGCAATTATAATTATTATTGAAATTAAAATCGTAGTAAAAGAGTAATAATTACCATATAGGACAATGTGAGGTTTCTCAATAATCTTATCTAAATCTTCAATAGCACTACCTGCATCTGTATATTGCAAAGCAGCTATTGAATCAAGGTTAATGTTCGTGAGATTAATCATAGGAATATGAGATTTAGTTTTTAGAAGTATTTCAGAATTACAGCAAGAATCATTTATTAAATTGAAATCAGTTTGAATCGGTTGTAATTTAATTAATTTTGAATATTTTGGTATTAACCTTGAATCTTTATGAAAAGCTATACAATTTATTGGTAAATTTAAAATACCTGTACCTGAAACTATTGTTTCAGTGCTCATAGAGTCTTTACAATCTATAGACAATTTAGATGGGTTTGATATTACATATATCCACTTGTTATTTGATAATGGTTGCCAAATGTCTAATTGACCTCTAAGAAATTTTGTTATACAGTTTTTTGGCACTGAATTATATGCTTTTGAAATTATTTCCGATTCACAGATCGGGTTTGTAAAACTAGAGTAAACATTTAAGTCATTACAAATATAATCTAAAACATTTATCAACTTACAGCTATTTAATGAATCAAACTTACAATAATAAGACCTATCCCTCGTAATAGCTATATATTTCGTAGACGGTACTATAGTGATATATATATTCTTATCTGCTATGACAGGATAAGGGACATTATGATATATGTGATAACTGCTCGAACTTACTAGCGGAACTTTTAGCACAAATATTATTTTATAATCATTATAGTAACTGGCTAGTTCGGAAACATTCATTAAGGTATATATATTTTCTAAAGATAAACTCAATGGAAATTGATGATAGTCAGCCAGAAATCTATGATTTTCAACTAGTTCCGTAAACAGCTGTTTTGGGGTTATAATCGAGGGGTACAAAATATTAACTTTACTAAACATAATTCCGTTAATTATATCTTCTATCTTGAAAGACAAGGTTAATAAACTACTTTCTAAAATATTGACAATTTCTATTATTTTAGACCTTATCAATAGGTTATCAGAACTTATCGTAAGATTTTGTTGCGATGTAGTTATGATGTCAATGGCATTATTTAACTGTTGTTCATGGACACAAATTTTTTGTAAGGTATCTTTTAAAGTTGAAATAGTTGAAGTAGTGACAAGAATATTTTGTTTGACTAATTTAGATAATGCAGTTTGATCATTCTCTATAAGTTCAATAGCGTTACTATATCGAATGGCGTCATTTTCATCCATAGTACCAAAAACTTGCTTAAATATAGTCCCAATTCCGCCAATCCAAGCCGATCTTTTAGATCTAGATTCAATTAAATGCGAAATAGAGTCAAAGTTACGAATTACATCATAATACCTTGTTGATAACGGCTGGAGTAAATTAATACATTCAGTATCAGAGTATAAAGCGCTTTGCTTGCACACGAACTTAGAGCTGCCTATCACACCGTTCAAGTTATTAATATGTGATTGTATGTATGAAATGTCTATGGGGATTACAACACGAAGATGTCCGTCTATTATTTTAAGTGACCCGATTGGGTCAAAATGTATGCCGGAGGTATTTGTTGATGTTTCGATGAAGGTCTCCTTTGCGGAAGACAAGGAGCTGTAAGAAATGATAAATATACATTCAGAAATTATTTTGTTCTCAACTTATTTAGACTAAGCTAATGTATGTATGTATATATATAATTTGTATAAGTTTTAAAATGTACTCATTAAAATTTATTTAGGAATAATCGTAAACATATTTTTTTTATTCTTTTGAAACCATATAATATTAGGAATCACGACGACGAGCTAATTTGACCTCATCAAAATGATGAATTATGTGTCGCCTGTTTATTAATAGTGTCAAACTGTTTCTACCGTTTACTTTGATAACCTTGTAAGGTCCTTTCCAAATAGCTGATAAAGCTTTTCGCAAACGGAGATGGCATCTTAGGAAAACATAATCACCAGCCTTATAATTTACAGGACGGCTATGAGAGTCATAGTAGGTTTTTGAAGTTTCTTTTGATTTGTGTATATATTCCAAGGCTTTATCACGAGTTACTTTTAGGCGGTGTTGCAACATTCTAATGTAATCAGGGTAAGTAGCATTAGAGGCCGATTCATAAATAGAATTGGGAATAATTGGTTTGTGACCAAATACCAATTCAAAAGGTGTGTAATTGGTAGTGGAGTGAATTGCTGTATTATACGCTAACATTGCTGTGTACACATATTTTGGCCAGTTGTCTTGATTTTCAGATACATATGACTTCAGATATTCTTTTAGTGTGGAGTGGCTTCGCTCTAGTGCTCCTTGTGTTTGTGGGTGATAAGGTGAAGACCATAGTTGTTTAATCTTAAGAAACTTGCAAGTTTCTTTGAACATTTCTGCAGTGAAATTCGTGCCTTGGTCAGTAAGGATTGTCCGTGGGATCCCAAAAAGGGAAATGAAATGAATTAAACAGTCGGCGGTTTCTTCGGCAGTTGTACTGCGGATAGGATAAGCCAGTGAATATTTGGTAAGGTCATCTTGTAGGGTAAGGATATATTTAATTTTGGCAGTGCCGGATTCAGGTAGAGGACCAACTATATCAAGAGACAGTCTTTCAAATGGAGCGGTTGAGGTTGTTGTTATCTGCATTGGTGCTCTATTTATTTTCCTCAGGGCTTTATTTGTTTGGCAAGAGTTACAATTTTTTACATAATTTTCTATTTCATTACGCATGTTTTTCCAATAATATTGTTCGCGGATTTTGTTGTACATTCTAGTGGAGCCAAGGTGACCAGCAACAGGAATATCATGATTCTCACGCAGAATTCTCTGGACTTCGGATGGAGTAGGGTAATATACATTATTACGATAGATGTTGATTTCAATGCCAGTGTTATGAAATAGATGTGTTAGTATATTGTAAACTTTCATATATGTATGTTTGTCGAATGGGTTTTTAAAGTCGGTTATACTTATTTTATTGACGGAATCTACTTCGACTACTAAGTGATCTCGGAGAATTTTCAGGGATTCAAAGATGTCATTATATGAACAAGTATCGAAGTGATGTACTTTAGTGAACAGAAAGTAGATTGTTTTGTTATTGTAAGATATTGATTTATATGATATTATAGTTTTTTCTGAATTTATAAGAGATTCAGAATCTGTCATATTTGATAGAATTTCTTCAACGTATGGGACAGATTCATCAAGATCAAGGGATGTTGGTATTATTAAAATATCATCTTTGCTTTTTAATAAACTATCGCTATGTTCGTTGATTATTGTATTATATTTAACTGTTGAAGGTGTTTTTAAGAATTGAGAATATGTTTCAGGATTGAGTAAATTATCAGTCAGAGGGTCGATCTCTGGAATAGGATTTTGGTTGTGTGTTGAGGTTGAGGGTTGAGATTCATTTCTTAGAAGGTCACTACTTGGGTTTGGATAGAGGCTTTCAGATGTAGGTCTTAACGGAGATGTTAGATTTTGATTGTCACCTCGGATATCTTCAATAGCGAGTGGATCAGGTAAGTTCTCTACATTGGAAGGATCTAAAGGACTGAAATCAGGTTTTGCATCGCAGGGACTAAATTCTATTTGAATGTCGATTTCATTCCGGTTGCTGTTATCAGATAGGTTTTCATGATTTTCAGGATACACCGGATTGACCGGATAGCGGGAAAGAGCGTCAGCGGCTGAATTTAATTTACCTTTACGGTAAATTATTTCATACTCGAATTCTTGGAGTTGAAGACGCCAGCGTTGGAGTTTACTGCTGGGATCAGTATGATTAAACAGCCACTTCAATGGTCGATGGTCTGTTACAACAATAAACTTGCGGCCAAATAGGTATGGTCTGAAAGTTTTACAACCCCAAACTATAGCCAACAGTTCCTTTTCAGTTGTGCTATAGTTGGTTTCACATTTATTAAGGGTCCTGGACGCGTAGGCAATGGGATGATCTTTTCCAATAGGCCCTTGGGAAAGAATCGCGGAGACAGCATAATTAGATGCATCACAGGTAAGGTTAAAAGTTTTTGTAAAATCGGGGTAAATAAGTACTGGGGCAGTAACCAGTTTTTCTTTAAGCATCTCAAAAGCTAGTTGTTGTTCATTGGTCCAGATAAAGGGAACATCCTTTTTTAAAAGAGAAGTAAGGGGCTTAGATAATTTTGAAAACTCGGAGATAAAACGTCGGTAGTAAGATATAAGACCAAGGAAGGATTTAATATCCTTAGGACACTTTGGGATTGGAAATTCTTGAACGGCTTTGATTTTATTGGGGTCCGGTTTTAATCCATTTTCTGTTATTACATGTCCTAAATATCCAACTTCTTTGCGTAAAAATTCGCACTTGTCGGGTTGTAGTTTTAAGTTAAAAGAGCGTAATTTTTCGAAAATTTCAATTAAATTTTGGATGTGGCCTGCAAGATCGTGAGAGTAGGTCACTATATCGTCTAAGTAAACGAAACAACGCTCTCCTTGAAGACCTGTAAGTACATTGTTCATTAATCTCTGGAAGGTTGATGGTGCATTTTTTAGGCCAAATGGCATTCGGTTGAATTCGAAGTGTCCTTGAGGTACACTAAATGCAGTTTTACAAGAATCTTGAGGAGCCATATTAATTTGATGAAACCCTGACGCAAGGTCGAGGGTTGAAAAATATTTGGAGTTACCGAGTTGGTCAAGAATTTCGACAATATTAGGAATGGGATAGGTTTCGCCAATGGTGATGTCATTCAACTTCCTGTAATCAATTACCACTCGCCATTTCTTTTGGCCAGAAGCATCGATCTTCTTTGGAACTATCCATATTGGAGAAGACCAAGGAGATAGAGAGGGTTGGATGATTTTTTGATCGAGCATTTTCTTTATTTGAGAGTTTACTTCCTGTTTATGTATCTCAGGGAACCGGTAAGATTTGACGTTAATGGGTTGATCAGTAGAAGTACGGATCTCATGTTGGATAGCGTTTGTCGATGTAAGTGTGTCATTTGGTAAATGGAATATGTCGGAATATTTAGAGCATACATCGAACAGGGCTTCGCGTTCTTCTGGATTTAAGTGTGAAACGCGGAGGAGTTTGAGGACTTCGTTAGTCCTAGTTAGGCATGTTTTATTTGTGTCGTATGACCGATAGGATTGGTAATCTACTGCGTATAAGGTAAGTTTAAGATTAGAGTTTAGGGTAACGGGTGTTTCCGAGGTATTTAGGACTGTCAGATTTACACGCTTATTCTCTTTTACTTTAACTAAGCAATTAGCTATTAGCAATGTATCGTTAATGTGTTGATCAAGGATAAGACCTTCTTTCATTTCAGGGTTGGCGACAGTGCATTCTACGATTATTTCAGAACGTGGTGGAATTTGGTAAGTAGGGTCAGTAAAGTGGAGTTTTATTTTATTTTTACCTAGGTTAAGTATTTGTCTGTTGTAGTCAACAGAACATTGAAAAAAGGTAAGTAAATCATTTCCTATTATACCATCATATGGTAAGTCTATTTCATCAATAATGTGAAAGGTATAAGCCACTGATTCTTTACCAATTATCAAATTTAAGTCAAAATCACCAAGAGTAGGCATAGTATCATCACGGCTATTGATACCTTTTAATTTAATTATGTTACCTTTTAGTTTCAGGTTGGAGTGTGACCGGATAGAAGATTTTTTTATAAGGCATATGGAAGATCCAGTATCAACGAGGAATTTAAGCGGCTTGTCAGACATAGATGTTTGAATAACGACGTTAGGTAAGGATATTTTATTTGGGATGCATGTTATTTCATATACTTGGCTCTGATTAGACAAGTTGTTAATATGTTTATTCTCGTCATTATTTGAGCTATTAATTTGGATTTCGTTTGGCTTTAATTGGTTCTTAAGCTTTGGATGAGACTGGTCATTTCTGTGATCTTTGGATTTGGAAATTGGGACGCTTGTTTGGGGCTGGATACCCGTGTGGTCCTTGGATGTAGAAGTTTGGACACATGCTTGGGGCTGGTTACCCGTGTGGTCCTTGGATGTAGAAGTTTGGACACATGTTTGGGGCTGGTTACCCGTGTGGTCTTTGGATGTAGAAATTTGGACACATGTTTGGGGCTGGTTACCCGTGTGGTCCTTGGATGTAGAAATTTGGACACTTGCTTGGGGCTGGTTACCCGTGTGGTCCTTGGATTTAGAAATTTGGACACTTGCTTGGGGCTGGTTACCCGTGTAGTCCTTGGATTTTGGAAGGGTGCCGTTGCAGTTTAAGGATGAGGCTAATAGTTGTAGGTTGGGTCCCACGAGACACCTCCGTGGACCCACTATTCGTTTAAATCATTTCTATCATAATAGTTGTCAGCATTATCCGAGCTAGTGGATGGTTGCGGTTCGTGATCGTTTTGTTCCTCATCGTCAACTATGCAGTTGACGCGAGCTGGCCTAAATTCTTGGTTTGACCTATGCGGAAATTGGGATGTTTGGGGAACTCTGAATCTATTGTTATTAAATTCGCGCTTTTTGCAGATTTCTATAGTGTGACCATGGCTTTTACAATATCGGCAGAACAAGCTTTGATTATTTCGGTCCGGTTGTTTCATTATATTATGTGGTTTGAAATTATTATTAGGAGCGGGAGTTTTAAAGGAATAACTCGGCTTAGGAATTTGACGTTGAGGTGCCATCGTGTGGTTGTTACGTTTATGAAACATGTTTAAAATTTTTTCTTCAGACACTGCTAAGTTAATTGCTTCGTTTAAGTTTGATGGGTTGTTACCCCGGACTAAGTTGGAAATGTCAGGTTTAAGGCCAAGAAGAAATGTGTGTAATGCCAGATCCTCCATTGCCGCTGTGCGGCCGGGTAACTCAGATTTCTTTTTGTTGGATAAGGTCACTTCAGTTAATAATTTTGAAAGGCATGTTTCTACACGTAAGGCAAATTGATTTACTGGTTCGGTACTTAGCTGTCGGCATTCTTGGAGGTCAGTCAGTAAGTGGGCATAATGTTTTCTTTCGCCAAATTGGGTGGTAAGAAAACTACTCAATTGTTCCCAGGATTCAAATTCCTTAATTGAACAAGCTGATTCAGCTTTTCCTTCGAGTTGTGACAAGATGTATTTGAACACAATCGGTTTTTGGCTGTTGGAAGCCAAATTAATAGCGTTATCACAGTTAGAAAGAAATGAATTTAATTTTTCCCGTGTACCGTCGAATTGTTTTACAAATTTAAATAATATCCCAATGTCAACATCGTTCTTTTCTTGTTTAATTTGTGAATCCTTAGACATTTTGTAAAAGATAGCAAAATATTAAAAGTTAAAAGAATAAATCACGATTCGGTGTAATAGACGGCCACTAAGTTATTGTTTACTATAGAGCGGTATCAATTACTGCTTAAGCGATAAAACACTGGGTGCTAATTTTTCTAAGAATAATCTTATGACAATTATATTTATGGGAACAGAAATTTAGTACACAAAATATTAAAGTTTAAAATTCGTTAACACTATTTTAATATTTCACAGAGAACACACTTTTGTCAGGGATGTTATTTCAGATTTGCACCTTCACAGAATAAAAGTTTGAAAACGAGACTTACAGGAACATGAAGAATATGAACTGGAACATGGTCACCTCACTCGTAGGAATGTGACGTGGCTCGGCCTTGGCCACTCTTCAGGATGTTCAGTAACCTTGCAGGACGTACAGGAACAGCGTAGGGCTTCTCGACCACCTCTCAGGGCGTATAGAAACAGCACAGGACTTTGTAGGATGTGATCACCAGGATAATGCGGTGATTCAGTATTTGTGAGTTCGATTTGCACTACTGACACTCGCGAAAAAGTTTCTTCTCAGGACATACAGGAACAGCACAGATTTAGTAGTACGTGGTCACCAGGATACTGCACTATTTACACTCACGGAAAGGTTTTTCACTTTTAATAATATGCCTGAACGGAGACGTACCAGGGATACCTTCACCATCGGTATCCCACCGCTGCCACCAAATTGTTATAAGACTTTGACTTAAGCCCTTTTTAAAAAAAGAATTTAAATTCAAAATAAAAAGGATTTTATTGATTATATGAATTACATGAATTGTGGCGAGTGTCACCGGTGAGAGTTAGAATCGAACTGGAATTAAATATCTTTATAACTGAGACTAACAAAAATGCTTAGTAGCTAACGACAGGGGATGGTCAGCACTATTATGTATATATACTGTCTATAACAGTACGTTGAAAATTAACGAATTAGGAATTCCGCCAAAGACCAACGTTTCGAATCATGTGCGCATTCGCATACCGCGCTGCTAACTAAACCATCTGTTATTTCCTTTATGTATACCATAAGCAGAATATCCGACACTGCGCCTGAACTATTTAGCTGACCTATTGCATTAAGAGGTCCACTATCATGAATTATAGCGATTACTGAAGACAATGAATAATGTACTGAGGATTTGTTTATTATTATATTCTCAACCTCTTTACTTAATTTTATTTAGTTGGTATATTATAAAATAATTATTACTTTATCAAAATAAACGCTGAAAGTAAACAGACGCAAAAATCTTCAGACATATTTAATGAAGCTAATATTTCCATGCCACAAAATAATAAAGGTTATAAGATATAAGATATCCTTTAACCGCCCTTTACGTCCTCAATATGTTTGCCTCCAAATGGCAAATGACGTCATTGGGCAAAGCCTTAGATCTGAACGAATAATGTTCGCCATACATCTCTGGCTACAGCTTAATACAGTGGACGGATCAAAGGACCCACACACGGAAACGCTGCGAGCTTAGAATAAACCAATTATGAGTGAAATATTAGGGATCAGGAGTACCCACGAAGGTCTTTTGATCACACGTCGGTATTTCTTTCGTGGTACAATATCGAAGCCAGCAAACGGTGGAAATATAAGCGAAACTGTTAATAAATTACAGAAATTGTTGGCCTCCAGACTAATACCCCCGGAATGGGGTATAAGCCGGCCATAGCGTCGGTAACTGCGCGTGCAGAGTAATCATTTTCGGACAGGACATTTACTTCCGTCTGTTCTTGTGCGGTGGCAGTCTTATTAAAAGGATTTTGCTTGACTGTAATTAATAAAAATCCCCCCATTCAGAGTTGTGTATGTGTATTGCATAAAAATTAAATAACTGCTAAGAAGTTGTTGATTCGGCATTAATATATATTTTTTGTGTCTTTCTGCAGTAAGTAAGGTTTACAAAGGAAGTGTGCCCTAAGCACCTTTATTATTGTAATTAATACAAAACCTTTATAAAATCCAGACATGCATAAACAAACATAGGTACCCATGGAAATGTTTACGAATACTTTTTCGCAAATATAGGTGCTGCTCTTTTTCTTCGGACTCTCTTTCAATATACTTAGTACCCCGTACGCTAGGTCATTTTGGTAATTTATAATAGGTATATTCACAAATGTTTTGTTAATTTTAACATATTATTATAATATATTTTAGATGCCAGACGAAGGTAGCGTGCATTGTCTCGTGTACAGAGTAGCCGAAATTTGGGCGTAAATAAATAAAGGACGATCATTGCCATGCCGACCAAAATACAGCTCCATTTATAATTACAGTAAAAGCCGGGGACGATATGGATATTTTGCGAAATGGGAAAATAATCGAATTTCGACTGAATAATGAGAGGTCCCTCGATTCGGCCGATGAATGGCGGCCGGAGTGCAGTGACACAAAAGGTATTTAAACTCGCACTTAGTACTTTTTGTCCGAAGCCCCCCGCCGCGCCGACTCCCAATGCGATTATATTCCCGTTATCGCCCCATAACGTATGCGGGATAAAACATGCATTATCTTCATTGCCAGTATCTATTTCCCCAGCAACGTTCGTGCCTAATCCTTTGATTTATAATATCCTGCTGAAATATAGCCGTTGGCCGCAATATATTTAAATTATTCCAACAGTCAATTAACGAGATAGCTTTTGGTTGTATGTAGGTCGCGTTCACTGGCTCGTAACAAACGATTTGAATTAATTGTATAATGTTAACAGAAGTTAAATTATGTTTTTACACGTGAATGAAGATGAATTGAATCAGTTGCTTAACATTTCTATAAAATTTGCTCAAACTGAAAATTTTGGTTTGGTAACAAGTTACGATTTGTGTTGGAACCCGCATGCTTATTAGCTAAGTCAAATACACCTTTTAAAACCCTCGAATATTTCCACCGCAAACTTGCATGTATTTGAACAGGCAAATTCCGTACAAACATTCTATTGATACAAATAATTTCGTGAGGGAAAACGATATTTCACTGGGGGTTTCGAAGGAAAAGTTTGTAAAGCAAACTTTTTCGCATTTCGTTAAAAAACGGTGAGGATTAATTTGGGTGTCAGCCGCTATACTTATTTACAATAATCCGACTTGCGGTGTAGCGTATGCATTGTTGGAATAAATTACCTTTTCAAATACGTAGGCGATTAGAGCTTGCGTTACGCGATGAATTTTATCGATAACATATCTTTGATTGTATTTTATACATAGAGTTCAATTTTAATCACAACTTTTTGAACATTATCCATGATTGAGCTTATTAACATATCGTCAATGTTTTTAAAGTTTGCTATAAGGTAATTGCAGTATTCAAAATTTAAAAAAAAATACAATATGATTATAAGTGAAGTTTTAATTCAGTCAGTTGATTAATCGATAAAATTTTGGTCCAGCACTATTCATCTACGTATGCAGATTGTAAAACCGCGCTTTAAAAATTAGTACGTGCTCAGAGCTCGCAAACCTTTTTATAATCCCTAATAATATTCTCTATGGCGCTGGTTCGTATTATTTGCCTTATCTTTGCGTTCACAACTTCTGTAATTAACGGCGAGAAATACTTATTTAGGATAAAATAAGCCGGGGATAAAGGTCCTCGAATAAAATCAAGGAGCGGTCGAGGCTCGCTTATTTTGTGTCAATAAATATCAGGTAGCTTTTCCGTTAATACTTACTCATTTAAAAAATAAATATATTTTACAAATTAATACACTATACCTATCATTAAAATAGAACTCAGACTTTTTGTTGACTAGTGGGAAGCATTAATGAAGTACCGAACTGCATAAGGGAAACAGCTGATTTGGGATTGAAAACCCTCTCGGCAGTGATCCTCTGCACTTTTAAAGAATAACCGAATAAAAAAGTGGTGCCCATCTCCAATTGTCTTCGCAGGTCTTAGCACGTCCCGGGGTAGCCGTGACTCTACCCCTGGAACCATGGCTATGCCTTTAGCAGCAACACATCGCGCTGCCACCTACCCCGGGCATTTGAATGGGTAGTTAGAACTAATACTTGCGTTACACTGAACTGCAATACACTTGCCACCTTGAATCTTTAGCTTAAAGTCTCTTTTAAAAGTAATTTAGAATATTAAATGTCTAATATTAATTGACGTAAGTTGGCAGCGTTTGAAACAAATTGGTTCTTACGTATAGTTAACCTGAAATCAGTATGGCACACAAAATACTATTACGAAAAAGAACTATGAGTCACACAATTAGTCGCGACAAAATTTTTGCTTGATTAATTAAGCTATAGCCACATTTTTTATAGGTTTAAATAGCAGTTTGTTTCGAGATGCTGACCTTTAAAAGACAATTAAAACGAAATCCAGCACTTTAATACCTTTCTATAAATTCTCCTATCTTATGTTGAATATTGTATTATGTAAATCAAGCCAATCTAGCCTTCAAATACGTATGTAAATAGTATACCAGGTTGCCTTATTACCGTCAATCGCAAACGGGTGGGTGCTAACATTTGCATACACCGCCCGGCAAATCTCATGATTAACATTTTTATTAAACAAGGATTAGCCATAATCCTTTTTTATTCGACAATTAGCGACGCTATCGCGGCAATAGGAGCGGTCGTAAAGAGTTGAAACTGCCTATCGTCTGTAATTACCTAAATTGCTTTCTATGAGATAACCCGCCCTTTAATTACGTTTAGATATTTTTTCTTTTCGTCAAATTTATCGAGTGCTAAGTGAGCCGTTAATCTTCGAAATGGTTACGTGTTTATGAGGCTTTTATCTGTGAAATTCAGTTGTTTTTGGAATTAGTTGCTTACTTTTTTCGGTTCATTCAGGTTTTATTACTCGTTAAGATACAGTGTATTTAAATGTTTTTTATCCCATGTAGCAATTATTTTGAGATTTTACTTAAATAACTCTAATATTAATATTTAAAAAACATCTAGGTTTTTGAACAAGCATAAGTGAATAGAAAAATTGCGCTCTCTCTATACTCTCTGCCTACTCCGTGAGCTCCGAGTAAATAATTGTAACAAAATTGTGCAATAAATAAATAAACAAATAAAATAAAAATGTACGTCATAGAACCGTGAGGGACTTGGCGTGATGATATGTATCTATGCATGTAAAATTAGAGTTTAGTAATTAAGGACTATCCAAGGAATGTAGTTCGAATTATAAATTTATCTCTGAATACCGATTACATTTTCGTGTCATTATTATTGTATTTCGCAACTACAAAAAGGTGCAGAATTATCTTAGACGTTTTATTTCTCGATAACTGAGCAGTAAACCTTATTTTATCTAAACCTAAACGTACTTTCCCTACCAAATCCGCAAATTATTTAGAATTACCCATAAAATATGAGTTCTCGTCCAAGAATCGTAATAAACCATTGCGATATTGTGGCAGTAACATTTGAATGACAGCCAGACGACGTGACCAAAAACTTGAAAAGAGATGTATCTGCCACTTAAGTTTATTAAATTTCACACAGCAAGAAATGTAACTTTTTATGGCCACTTTTAAAGTTATAAAACTAAGCGAGCTACGAGTTAATTTAATGTTGCTTTTAAGGTTCGTAATTTATTAATTTTATTCCTGGAACTCTTCTGCAATATTAAGGAATCTAATAAGTGTACAATCTATTATAAGGGTTTCCTTTTTCATTCCATCATAGTTTAAACCTTTGTAAAAATATCCTAAGATAAGCCATTGGAGTTTGCAAATATCATTATGCTACGATATCGAGCCCAATCTTTTAAAGACCGAAGATAGGTAGACACGACTGATATATTTTATCAACAAGATTGGCGAGCGTTTCAATGACGAATATTATGGAGCATCCTATGCCAAGGGCAGGTATAAATAAACACAAATTTCAAATAAGAAAAAGTAGAGACGAGTCTGTAAGACAGAGTCGGTGGGCTTTCGGAACCGGGACCCCGGTCCCAAAAGCCACCTTGAATTTATACATATCTTGAGGGGACAATCGGGAACACGAACGTGGTCGCGGACGCCACTTAGTAAATAATAATTATTTTGAAAGGACACAAGCATATTTTTAAAAGATAAATACATACACAGGAGAAGCAAAGTCGAGAAAAACTCACCGGATTTTTCAACAAAGACCTATTTTTAATATGATCCACGTGTCAATAACCTATTGAAGAAGTCTGATTTTTTACACCTATATGACTTAGGTATTCCCGTCTGCATTCGCCATTCGCCTAGCGGGATTGCGGGATTCTTACTATCAAAGTCATACTTGAACACACATGCGATTTATTCAACGCACACCTACCCAAGGGACTAAACTCGTTTAACGTGATACAACTATTTACCAAAAAGACAATGTATTCGTGTTTATTTCACTTGCAGATGGATTTATGGGTGAAAGAACTTTGAATGGGGTGACAATTAATCTTAAAGGGCGTTGTTTTACTATCGCTTAATTGTTTTAAAGTAAATTGTCTTAGTTTTAACATATTTTCTTAATCCTTTAAACATTTTATGTTTCATTGCATCATTATAACATATACTTTTTATTGAAATGTATATGTCGCAGCCTTCTTACTAGCTTAGTAGCCCTTCAGCTAATAGTCTATAGGCTACTAACCGCGCATTTTAACTTGCAGCCGGAATTATATTTTGCTGATGATAAATGTAATGTTTATTCAAAACTTAGTTTACCTTTTGTGGACAAAAAAACAGCTTAAGCTAAGGCGGGAGTAAATCGTAGCGGAGCAACCGCCTTAGCCTTCTACGAATCAAAGCCAAGTCGTACAAAAAAGGAGTGAACAATTTTGATTGAATGGCCTCTCTTTCAGGCCGCTAATTGAACGGAGCCGTTCAAAAAGGGCTAGCTTTTGATTGAAAGGCTAAATAAGCTAGTTGGCTGCAACATATATATTTCCAGTTAATTAATCTATTCATAACTCTTTAAGTGTAAAAAATCTCATTGATTGGACACGGTTTGATCCAAGGCCACCTCATTTGGGAGATTGTCACGTAACCACCACAGGGTACCACATGTTTGTAATTAAAAGGGTACCAAGAATTTGTTATAATTTTGATATTACTCTAATATTTATTAACATACAACAGATGGTTGCGATGTTACTGGAATTAGCGCGTAACCTACGTCATTTTTAAAATGGAATAATTTACTATTGACCGCACTTGACCGAAGGTGCGGACTAAAAATATACGACGTCCACTTCTAAGCCCTTCGTGGTACCAAATAATACGTTGTCTTCTATAAGAAGACCTGACAAATCGCCAGAATTATTGCGACAGTTAAGAGCCCCTTACGCCAATTAATTAGTATAATACGGCAATTAGAAACACAAATCTCGGTGCAAGTAAGCTAAATGAGTAACGAGTTATCATCCTTATAATTATCGTCGCAATAAAATTAAGAAACTTGCGAGTTTTAACGTCGCAACACTAAATTATACTTGTCTTTTGAATTGTTAAATTTTGTTTAAGTCGAGTCGGCGGCGCTCTAAGCCCCGCCCACACTTTTGCGGGGAGACAATAAGGTTTTACGAGCTGAATAGAGGCGAAGATTGGAAAAAATTCAAAGCACTTTTAGTCGAAATTCGTAAAAAAATGTTTTGTATTGTGAGTACAATGGTGGAGTGAGGAAATGAGAGTCTGGCGTGGCGGCGCTCAATTTAGCTGAAGCCCGCCCGCCCAGCGCATATTGTGTGCATGCACCGAGCAGCCGCTGCCTAGATGAGGCACTTCATTATACTATGACCGGATTGAACACCCTCTCCAATTATATTGTTGCATAAATAGTAAATAAGCTACCTAATTTGGCGATCTAAATATAGCTAAACGCGTTCAGTCTAGCTTTTAATATAAATATTTGCGGCAATGTACAAGAAATAATTGTGTGATCTCTGCCTAAATACTATTTAACTAGCCAATTATATTATATTGTAGTATATTAGGTATATTATATTATATTATATTATATCGAAGAGATATCCCGTCATACATTAAGCAGCTTTGTAGTAAAAAAAACAATAATTTAAGGATTTCCTTAAACAGGTGGACGGAAGAGTTTCATTTCTAAAGTTTTTTTTTCTAAAACAACACTCGGACCTAATATAATCCACGGACATACGCACTGGAGAATCAGCTTTGTGCTGCACGCCCCTGCGCTATTTAAGGCGAATACATCGCGATCCTCGTAAAAATAAGTTTGATACTTTTTAGGTTTCCTGTTTTATGTACATAGAGGTAGGCAATTAAGAATATAAAAATACCAGGGATATCACTAATGAGTTGCCAGCCATGTTGTTGAAGACGACTCACTGTGCTAGCAGCATTACTACTAGCGCAGCGTATCCTCGTTTCACACTGGCGATTTTACTTACCGCAGAAACACAGTGAAATAACACTACATCAAGTAGTGTTAGTTCAATGCAGTCTTCTGTAAGGTGGAGGTACAGTCCCCAGTCGGGCGGCTCCAATTAAAATCCCTACGGGGATAATGTTGACGTGTTTGGACACCATGGCCTTTCATGTGTCGGTAGCGCCGGTCGTCTGTCACGTCGTTCGACCCTAAATGACCTGGTACGCATTGCTATCCAGCGTGGCAATGCTGCCAGCATTCTTGGCACGCTACCGCATGATTCCGGTTTGGGTCAGATCTTTTATCTATAAGTAGGTAGGTTAAGATATGTTTTTGTAAATAGTTTAATCTGTTTTGTGTCAATAAAAAAATAAAAGTTATGATTAAATCCCTACCTAAAAAACTAATTGGTACAGGTTTGAACCTGGGCCCATCAGATAACAGGCCGTAGCTTCAACCACAAGGCCACCACGGCTTGAACGAAAGCAGTGCGATAATGTCTGCTTAATATTTCACCGGTTCCACCACAAGAACCTTTGACGGCTCCCAAGCTCACATATTACCCGCCGCCTATTAGCATAAAACCCATAACAGCACCACCTAACCTTTTAATTAATTACCGGCCAGATGGGTAGGTGTAGGGAAGTTTTTCAACGGCAAATTTCACGTCTTTTTTATGAATTTGCATATTACACGCGCGCAAAATAAGACGCCAGCGATATAAGCAATTAAACAACACGATCCCGCTTGCTCTCCGTTTTGAATGTGGTCGTGTCATGTTTTCACAAGGACTGCCACGATGAAAAACTCATAAATGTTAACATAAAATAAATAAAAAAGCATCGACTGAACAAACAATCTCCGGCAAAACTAATTTATGCGGAGCATTCGTCGAGCCGGAGTAAGATGTTGAAGGAAATCTCTCTTTTATGTTGTGGCAGAGGTTTAATATAAAAATTACTTTTCGCATTATCATGTGTGCCTGGTACGCGGGCGGGGGATCCCTGCCAAAGTCACAAGTTGCTGAGGGCGCGCTTTCCGCCTCTCGCCGGATTATCTCATGCGTGACAGCTGCTACCATCTTTGCGATCCTGGTACTTATATTTTGATTACAATTTACTAGGGTAAACAAGATTATTTTTATTGAACAACAATAATATAGCATTAAAAACACGCGCCTTAACCGACTTAACTTGTAATTGCTCTAAAATTTTGAAATGGAAATATATATTTTCATCCTTTATGTCATCCATCTTCACCATGAACTTTTCTATAATGAATGGGACCGAAATTAATTTATTTATAAGTTACACGCTACGTACTAGTATTTGAACTCTGAAGATTAAGTAAGTACCTACCAATATCGTTTAATTGATTACTTATGATCTTGTTAATATGGACACCTCGAAATATTTAATTACTTCCTTTCCCCGAAAAAATAATACTTCCCAACTAACTTAAGACACACCCCTAATCTGACCCCGATCGCAATCTTTCTTTTATCGCTTCTCGCATATGTAGACGTTTGATTCCGTTCAGCCCCTCATATTCCTTTGATTATTGTATTACACAAACGAGGGCAGAAAAAATGGCGTCCTCTGCACTTTTTGTTACTTCACATAATCTATTTATTGTCAGCGGGCGAGTAATGAATGATGTTTTGCATGGATGCCGACGCGAGTGTTCACGTTAAAAAGGCACGGGATATGACATCACTTTCATGTGAGCGAGCAATCAAAAATGAATTTACATTAAGAATCCTCTTGTGGATTTATCGACTTGGTTTGTGGATAAGAGGAATATATCTCCTCAACATTATTAATGATATGTTCGTTTAATAAATCTCTTTATTGGGGTTATCTTGTTTTATGTTGCTTGAAATTTGGGTCCTCCATTCTCGTTCGATTGCATCCGTCTAGGAGGAGTAAAATATACATTGTAAAAATTACTGTTGTAAATATAACTTTGAGATTAATAGCCGTTACGTCGGAAAATACACAGAAGCTTTTAATAAATGCATGTGAAGTATCTGGACATTAGTACCGTACCAGTTACAATGTGAAATTATAAGCAAAATTGATTATAGGCACAGAAAAGACAGACACACAAGAGACAGTGTTACTCAGTGTAACAAACATTCATACATTCAAAACTTAACAGGATTCAAATACAATATGAGATAGATGAGCCATTTTGCCGTGAGCGAAGGGCAAATAAACGCAGATCCTTAAAAACAAATCTGTGTTAGGAGCAGCGAGGCACACACATGTTTATGAGGGGCTCCTACAAAGGAAAGCAATTTAACAAAATAAAAAATGCTATATTGGAATTCGGCAAGAAACAAATGATACGGGAAATACTTAAATCACATCCATTGATGCGGAATTGGAAATTCGAATGGAGAAGTTGAATTACGCGTTTGGTTGCCTGGGGTAAGCAGTGCTACGATACGAACATTTAACATTGAATGATTATTGATTATTTCATAGATTGCTATTTTTAGCCGACTGCCTTCTTAAGATGGTTATATTTTAATGTGTGTGTGTTAAATATGTAAAAAAATTTATACTCTCTTTAGCCTAAATTACTTGATCCATTTTAACATATACATCAAGTCTTTTAGGCTAAAGAGATTAGCCATATTAAGTTAAATACCTACAAAACACAAATTATTTATAAGTACAAATAAACCTATTTATTAAACCGTATCGTAATCCGTTGCGTGGTTTTAATTATCTAAGCATACATTAATTAGGGCAGAAGTGTGTATTTTTAATCTTCAAGCAACCTTCTAACTCTGAATATATCTTTGAATAGTCAAATAGATGTTTCATAAAAACATCAATAAACCACTTTTGTATTCTTGAAGTTATACTGAGTTGAAAGGTATTTAAATTATTAGCTTTGATAATCCGCATTCTAGGATTTCCAAGTCCCACGTACTTACAAAAAATGTAGATAAAAATATACGTTGCAAATAAATCGCAAAGAGTGTTTAACAACTTGAAATAATATATCAGAATGGGGCGGGAGACTGCCAATGAATAATAGCGAACCAAATATAAGCCGAATTATGGAAATAACTGCCAGAGAACACAAAAATTATAGCCTTTGTTCTCATTTTATCTCGTTTAAGTAACAATGCTGCACTATCGAAATTGCCATCGATAAAATTTGCGTAACATCATCCAATTGGAAATAAATTCACATAATTGCGAGCCGAATGTGACGTTTCTTTAACTCTTACTGTATATTTTTATCTGAGATTTTTTTTCGAGAGAAATAACGTTTTATTTGCTCGAGGTACACCATTTATTACTTTTTATTACTCTGCTGTTGACATATGACAAAAAGAGTGCTCTAGAATGGCTTCATCATTCTGGGAAAGTTGTCGCATCAAGCTAGAACGAAACTAAAGTCATAAAGTTTATGCAGTGACAACATATTTCAGAAACGGCGAGCCTTTTATTAGACGGAGCGAGACGACCGTTGAATCCTCTTTCCGCGCGAGTTTTAACTTGAGCCGGTCTGGTATTGCGAAAGTTTTCAGCTCAACGAAAATACACCGGAACGCTTTCAAAAGAGATATCGGAAGAGGTTTTTTTCCGCAGATTCACTGTGTTCGGATTAAGCTCACATACGAGGACACGGTAACTTGCCAATCAGAAACCTTTGAACTTCAGGGTGGGCCAAATATATTGAAGGTGCTACACACTTTTATCAGACCCTACGAAATTTAAAAGTATGTAACATTTATTAATACATGTAAATATTTTGAGATACTCTTAATTTGGTTCAGAAACTATAAATATAATACACATATATAATAAATTAATAATTCATTAAAAGTACATTACGGATCATGTTATGTTGGCAATCAAGCATCTATTCATTCTGCCATTGAAGTTATTGAAAATTACTCTTATTATTGCAATTCAAAGTCTTCAATTACCTGCTACAAACTATATAATATTCAATTTTGAAATTACCCTATTTGAATCTTAATTTGATTCCAGGAATACGATTACAAGTTGATCGTGCTCTTGCAAATAAGTGAGATATTTTAAATGTAAGGGTATAGAAATCAACTAAGTCTTAGATGGGTAAATAAAATGAAGGGTGCATTTGGACGTATCCAAGAAGATTTCACAGCGTCAATGGATTGACGCTGTGAAATCTTCTTATTTAGTCTTCTCTACTAAATTACAGTCCTGGAGGACTGTAATTTAGTAGAGATCTACTGGACCAATCGAGTTTTGCAAGTATCAGCAGACTTAGATAACTAACTAGCTCTATTGAATTATTGAGAAGTAAGAAATAGCATATCTCTGTAATAAATTCAGCTTATTACATTTTATAACATATTTCTGAAACACATTTAGGTAAAACATGTACTTACATTTCTCGAACACATTTATACATTACACGAGGCGAAGTGTAACTTAGAATATTTAACATAATTTATTTATTTTAGCCACGATTTTACGACACAAACAGAACACTAAACTAATATTTATTTACGGTGAACAAATGTGTATGCTATGTTTGCATTTTACGATTGTAGTCAAACAATTTGTATTCCTCGCGCAAAGGTTGTAAAAGCTGGATGCAGCAGATTGGGACGGTCGGAATTTGTCCAGGTGTATTAGGGTGCGAGATAGCTTGACTAGTTCTGTATCTAGCGAGAATACCAGTACATAAACGATGTACAATATTATATGTTCAACGTATTTCCTATATATTTCTAAATGTTTTAATATAAGGTTTTAATTTGTAAAGCTTTAAAGTTACACATCCACCGTAATTGAAAATGTTAATTCAGGGAGTCATAGACCTAAAACCATAGAATATAGATAAACAGATCACTTCTAGTACCGTAAAATTTAACCGGAATAACGTCGAGCCTGCCCGTTTTTAATATATGACAGGGAAATGGCAATGAATGATAACGAAAGCAAAGACGTGAAACACTAAAAATTTCTTGGAACAAAATAATTTCAATCGCTTACTTAGAGTCATTTTTACTATTTCTTATTTATGACAAAGAACAATTAACTATTACAACTACAAAAAACTGCTAAACATGCTTAAAGCTTGAGCAGAAATAATTATTATGATTGAAATTTTATAATGTATTCTTTTGTTACCATTTTATTAGTAAAAATATTTTTATGAATTTATTTAACGAAACCTAAGTAAAGTCCAAATCCCTAGGCAGCTATTTATATATTCATTTCTAAATCCGAGCACAGCCAGGTACAATCAGATAAGCGAAAAATCAACAATACCTAATCACAGAAACTCTCTTTGTTCGTGGTCATCCCATGAGCTACATTATAACTTAAATTGACTTTTACTGGGTTCTTTATTTTACATTTGTTTATTTGGGATTATATTGTCGGCGTAATTGAATTGTCAAAGTAAATATAAAGGTTGCTGCAATGCAAGGAGAACGTTAGAATTTAAAGTATTGCGAAAAAAAATATTTTTACACAGAATTAAGCAATGCCTAGTGGTACCTAAACCTTAGTACTATATGTATACATTTAATAAGAAATTTAATTGAAATTAGCACTTATTTTGTGCATTTATTTGCTTAATTAATAAACTTTAAGGTGGAACAGCATGTCATTGATTTATATTATAAAAAAATCTTTCAAAATCGCAACTATTTTGTTGTTTTTAAAGTACTCAAACTAATTTGTTAAAGACTGATTGCTAATTATAATTTGAGATTCCATTTTATAAGAGTCTATCTATGGGATAACGAATTTTAGGCTGCTGCATTAAAGCCAGCTTGATCTAATAATACTCCGGTACCAATCCGACTTAATTCATTCTGATATCAACTTAGCGTTCAGACTAATTAGGTTGTATTAAAGCATCATGGGTGAAGACTATTATCTTTGATATCCATAATTTATAAGTATACATATTACGTTTGTTACTTATGCAATACAACATTTTCATATATAAAATATTTCAAAGGCAACATTTTAGGTTTTTGTTTCTCACGTGAGTTCAAAATTTGTGTAATATTATAATTTTCTGTCTCTTGTTTCTCGCAAATTCATAAGGTAGTAATACATTTTCTGAACAAAAGGGCATCAAGATGTAAGATTCTGGTTATCTCCCTGCTTAATTTATCAGAGATCGGTTCAAGTGTAACTGGAAAAGATAACTTAGTGTGTAACCTTTAAAAACATCGGGTACTGCAGGACAGATCTGGTAGCTGGTCGATTAAGTTTAATGGGTATTATAATCCATCAACGAACGGACAAATGTGTATTGTAGGTATTTTTCTCTGGCCCATATATGTTGCTAGTGTTTTAGGTTCGGTTAAGTTGGATGTAGGAAATTATTTTCCTTAGCGTGTGAACATTAAAGCATATATGAATATCTAATTTAAACATATATTGCTTATTGTCCAATTCATATTTCGCTCGGCTTTCTCAAATAACAGAAATGCTCGTTTCAACGCTCATCAGAAACTACCGCAATTGTCTAACACTAAAGAAAGTAAAATATTAATAAACAATACAAGATATCGTCTAATTATGCGAAGAAAACTTAAAACTACGTTCGGCACTATCGTCTCGTCTGTTTAAAGTCTAGACAAAGCGTTTGCTGGCAATTGCGCGACCGAGAAGCATCCCAAGACTTCTTCTATTTAAATATTTCCTCGCAATTAATTTAATTTAGTTAACAAAGGGGAACGCTCCTTACTCACAATTAGTGAGACATAGCTACAATCTCAACAAGCAGCGCATCGGTGCTTTATTGAACAAAAGTATTTTGTGGGAGCACCGCTTTGCTTTGTTTCTGCTCTCGTAATGGAGTTCTATGTCGGTATGATTATGCTTTCCTTAAGCATTGTGAATAGGAATGGTTGTTTTTTGTTTAGTCTCTTCAAAACTTATATATATATTTACTTGCGATAGTAACGGGTGCCTACGCTACGCTCGTCGATGGCTACCAATAAAGGCGCAATTTGAAGCATTGAAGAATAGTAAAGGAAAAAGGCAACGTTTTTTAGATTGCTACGTCATACCACGTAATAAAATAATCATTATCTCAAATAGATACTTACTTATCGGGCTCGGGGAAAGAGAGAGTATCGGCACCAGTTCCGATCTGCGGAGGCACAAAACCTGGCTGCGGCGAAGCGATGAAGCGATCCTGCGGCCGCGCAGCTTCTACACGAGGCGTTCGAGTTTTCATGACGTAGTCTGCGGCGCCTGAAATTTATTCATTAAATGTATAATAACATTTTTTGCTACAAAGATACACCTTTTTTTATTGTTTATTTCTTTATTTCTTTATTTCATTCTTAAATATTAGATACATCACCATTTACTTTTATATTTTACTTAGTAATATGTAGTTGGAAAGTGCGTTGTGAATTTATGTTAAATCGGGGCGACGAAATATAATCAATGATGTTCATTGAGCTACAGAATTATCAGTCGGTTCACACAACTTCATATACGCTGTAGGCGGTACGATATCGTTGGATTAACAGAGCAGTAAGCTGTGAATATCACAAGCCGTCTCTCAGCCCGCGGCCACACATTGATCTCGCCAATTTTGAATACACTTTTGTTTCATGGAATCATACGACTGCCAGAACTGATATAGGTATTTTTGAAATATTTATTTCTGAACCTGAATTTTTATTCTGTTCATAACGATATTTAATCGCCAATTGAAAGCCAGTGGTTGACGTGTGGTTCAAGTAACGACCTGTCATCTCATGGGCCCAGGTTCAAACCCGGGCGGCTTGTACTAATTAGTTTTTCTAAGCTTAAAGTACCATCTTACCCTTGTTTCATTCCATGCTTACCCTGTGAGGGACTTGGCGTAACGATGCGTGCGTGTGCGTGTAAGTTGTCAATAATTTTAATGATTTCTATTTAACTTCATAAATTTACCGTTTCAAATTGTCATTTTCAATAAATTACATAACATAAAAGCATGATAGCAATTATTAGCAATAAGACAGCTAAATGCTAATATTATAAACAAGTTATGCATTCCGGTTTGTCTGCTAGGAATACCTGTCTTTTAACATAATGTCACCGCCATTAACAGTACTTAGTATAAAATATTAAAAGAAATGAGTATTATTACTTTTTCCGCTCCAGAAATGTATGAGGAGCCCCTGAACAATTGGTTCCCTTCCGACTAGGAGTTTTATTGTTCGGTCATAAATGCCATAGCGGTTATTATTTTCTTGTCATAAAACAAAATAATACTGTAACAATAATCTGGGCACCCTCTAATCTTGACGAGACGGATTCACAATAATGCGAAACGATTTTATTACGCATTGTAATTCATCTTTATACGAGAACATGACCGCATGTTGTCGTATAAAAATATTTTATTGCTGAACTAACATTCCTGTGACTTTGGCCGTGTAAGAATGGAATAACAAATATATGTGCTCAAGGCACAGCGTAGCTTTTTAATTACAGATAGATATTTTGAAATTGGTTACGTTGTACCTAAGATTGCACCATATCTACAAAAACAAACAATCCGTTTAAATACCATGGAATACCATTTAAAAAAATCTTGTTTCTCCCTAATGTTTATGGCTTGTGAGAAGAAAAATAGTTTATATTATTATTATTATTGTGAAAATGTTTGTGTGGTAAAAAAACATCGCCTTACAAAATGTTAGTATAATTTATGTTATATAAATTCGGCGACCAATGATCCCATTCCTATAAGTTACTCGTTCTCTTGAATGTTATGTAATTTGCATAAGATGAGAATTCAAACCCTACCAATACATTCCGCTTTTAAATGCTAACATTTCGTTGAGAACTCGTAAAAGTTAATTTTGTGTCGCTTTGTAAATAGGAAAATGTTTATAAACATATCCTATATGAGAAGATAAAGTTAAAAGTAATTGAGTCCGTTGACAATATATTTTAAGCTGTACTACTCTAGCAATAGAATTAAAATTTGTAGGATGGAATAATGGATTAGGGGTGTAATATTATCTCCTTCACATCCAAATAAATGAGAAAAAACTGGGGTCCGGCGGACGAAGTTTTTAATTCGTAATTACAGGACAGAGTCCAAGCTTTAAGCACCATTAACTTTTTTTCCTAAATGTCTGTGTCGTGTAGGGTTCCACATACCATAAAGCGAAATGGAACGCTTTATTGACCGCATTTAAATTAGTTTGGAATAAATGAATTTGGAATCCCTGCGAATTTCGAGTGCATGTACCTATACGTTTACAAATAGGTACAAAGAAACTTATTTGAAGTTATATAAATGTACCTTAATATTATGGAACGATACAGTATTTGTTGTAGGTACTGTTAGGTAATGTGTGGTATTAACCGCCATTTGGACAAATATTTTGAAGCGTCATTATCACGATAAATCTTACATCAAATTGCATTACGAACCGGTGGTAATTTAGACCTTCATAGGAGCCTTATTAGGGCCTAAACTGAATAAATGATTTTTGATTTTGATTTTGATTTTGATTAATGTTTCACTTCAGTACCTATCTAACCTACAGACAATGTAACATAAACTGATGACGAAATCAGACGCAACAGAGATATTATTATTATATTTTCCGTAGCACATGAAAATTCTACTCATTATAATATTTATATAAAGTTGTATAACTTAACGTGACGGTAATGGATTTTTTCTATAAGCAATCTTTTATAAACATATCCCGTGTCAATTTGTGAATAGTACGTCAACACAATTTGACCCTTTAGGATTACTTCACATAAATAGTACCTACCTGGAATATTATATCTACCTATCTATCTGAGCTATCTATGTACTCTCATAACGGCGTGTTTGCCCCAATCCGGAACACTCAAAGCTCGGATATCCGAAAGTGCGTCGTTAGCAGATCTCATCTTGACAATTTTATTGCAAACTCCGCGGCGTATTATTGAAAGAACTCGAGTGCCCTTTACACCTCCCTTACGCTAGTTATCACATTTTTTGATGTGCATGCGGCTTTTTCGACCACTTCACTCGTTCTTTTCGGGTTTGGAGTTAGATGGTATCTTCTTCAAAACGTTTTGTTGAAATATGTAGCTGTTAAATTGCGCTGCAAAATAAGGGTTCTTCTCAACTTTCAAATCAATTGAATTTTCCGTAAAGCTGTAGTCATGGGTACACCCATTCTAAGTTTCTTTTGTTTATAAATTATTATTATATGGTGATCCTATTTGAATCACGAAGTACTATGATGAATAAAATTAGGCCCACAAATACATAATTAACAGCGGCTGCATTAAGTAATATTTCTTAAATAAAATCAGATATTTTTTGGAAATATACCAATGGTTTTTCGAGCCTGTGACATGTTGTGTCCAAATATACGAATGGACAAGTATATATAGGCTTTTAAAGAATAATAAATAAAGGCGGTTTTCTTCAAACGAGGTAGGTCCTTGTAGTTCCTCAGAAAAGTTCACTCACGTCAAGTGTCCCCCTGATTTTCCTTTTCCGTCACCCGAGTGTCCACGGACACACTTTCTCAATTTACCAAATAGTTTGCTAATACAACCTCTTTGTCAACTGTTAAGTGCTTGGAACGCTTATTTGCTCAGTTTATTTCGTAAAGCTTATCTGAACATAAGGGTAAAATTATTTATTTCATTAAAAAAAGAAGAAAAATATGTATTGTACGCCACAAAAATGACATTATTATATAGATTAATTTCTTCCAGACAACCATGGAAAGTAAAATATTGTTGGATGTTTTTGGCAGTCGGTGGTGTACTGCATGTTGTAAATGTAATAATAATAATATGAAATTTACACTGTAACTCTAATTTAATTAAAATAAATATCATTTTTATTGTCATATTGAATTCTTGTTTAATTTTGGATTTAATTTTGCTTTCAGGAAGAGTTGAATAATTATTTTTATTATCTTATCTTTATTTCAATGGATTTTGCTACAGTTATATTTCAACCAAAAATGTATTTGGACTGTTCTGGCAGACAAATAAATAATATAGTAAAAAAAAAAAACGATACAACACGCTTGCACGTAACAAAAGCGATGTCATGTCTTTTAGCTCATAATTATAATCTTAATACAGTATAAACATAAATCCTTGTGACGTATAAATGTGTTATTTGAATAATATTACAATTTAGGATCGCTGGAACGTCGAGTGTGGTTGGTATGGAATTAGCATATTGTAGATTGACCCGCCAAGTTACTCATAAAGCAGTTTTCACGTATGTTTTTCTCACTTTATGGACGTTACATGGCAATTTTTAGCTAGTACTTAGAGAAATCTCCTAGTTTTGAATAACGTTCGCAACATAGTATCTAGATTAGCATAGCCTATGATATTTATTTATTATGATATATAGTTTTATAAATAAAATGGCGATGGGCGCAGACATGGGCAATTGGGCATTGGACCATCTGTATAGACATGCCTATGTCGTTAAATTTACTATCAGTAACATTTTGTACAATTACAATCGTGTTGATTCTGCTGTACACAATCACAAAACTAATTAAACAGTAGTAAAGGTCTTGCTATCCCTTTCTCAACTGCGGGGTTAATTAGGGATGGCAATAATCAAAGTTTTGGCATATTAGTTTAGTCTAATGGTTTCCTAGAACAGAATTAGCACCAATATTTAATAACTTATTTCAATTTTATCTTGCACCCACGATTATTTAAAAAAAATATTCATGAATGCGATTCAATTTGTAAGTCTGTATAGCAAGCCAATTTGATTCGCAACTTTGTATCAACGTTTTAAATTAAACGCGTGCGTACATACTACAAAATTTGTTTAGGTTTATAATTCTGAGTCTATTGAAATTTTACGAAAATTCCCGGCAAAGTCCATAAAATTAATGAGGGAATACTCCAGGGCTGACCAATGGGCGGTATTTCACGAGGAAAAAATGCAGGAAAAAACGAATAACGCTTGAAGTTGTGCGCTCCACCCCTAGCATTTATACTTATAATATATTTTCTGCGACGCAAAGGCTTAACACATTTTGTTTATATTTCTAACTAGCTTTTACCACACGTGGTAGCAGTATAATAAATAGCCTATGTTACTCATACTCCTAATATAGCATTATGTTGGAGAAGGAATTTTCAAATCGGTTCAGTAGTTTTACATTTATTCATTACAAACAAAAATACTAATCATATAATATATTAGTATTGCATTTTTTTATTCTTCTATATGTAAGTATAATAAATACCAAGCAATTTTTTGACAAAACACCAAACGCAGTTAATATTTACGTTCACAATTTAAAACAATAGTTAAACCATATGAGATAGAAATAATAATTTATTGCTGTTAATAAATACCAAGCATTAATTTATCTCATACACGAATATGAGACAAATAAATCATTAATAGGCACTTGTTATGAAAACTGAAAGGTACTCTACCAATACAACATTTATTTCGCCTCATTCTCATCCACTTCGACACCAATAATGTGACAGGACATTTGATTGAAGTCCGCATCATATACTAACAGTTCTATATTGTATTCCCCGCAGAATTCATGGCACAGGACATCACTTGCAAAGTCCAGTGATATATGCATATCAGTGATCGGATATTCACTCTGGAAACAAAGAAAATGTTAATTTGCTACGATTTTAAGAAGAGTGAAGCTCATTTTCTACTTCTAACAGATTAATAATATCAAGCATCGTGTTTCTTGATGACAAAGATGTTGATTCAACATTAAACAAAGATATAATATTTTGGTGATTAAGACTTACGAACGAAGGCAAAAAGATTGATTTACATCAAAGAGATGGAAGAAGTTAAAGTTTATACTATAAATATGACAATTTAGGGTTGGCAACGTGCGAGCGATACCCCTGGTAACCGCTTTCCATCAGGCGAGCCATATGATTGTTTGCCACCTCAGTATCATAAAAAACAGAAATACTCATTCTGCGAAAATTTCAACCTATTACGGACCATGAGATACAGCCCGCTGACAGACAGACGGACGGACTGACGGACGTACGGACGGAGGGACAGCGAAGTCTTAATAATATAGTTCCGTTGGTTACCCTTCGGGTGCGGAACTCTAAAAAAGACAAGCAATCGTAAGGCCTGCACCCTAGCCTAAAGATAGATTAAATATGATGATAGTATAATTTTACCGCAACAATAGGACATGAAGAAATGTTGAGACTTTCTATGAGGGGCCACCAAGGAGCCTCTTTGTTGTCCAAGTTGCCGCAGATGTCACCCATGGCATTGTACATGTACTCCTCACCTATCTCCAAGATTTTGAATATGTTCATCTCTATCTGAAATTAAAACATTTACAGAACCTATAACAGAAAGAAAATCTAATCCGTTAAACATTTTAAACACAGTTTTTTTTTCCGAGTTGAAATAGACGTTAATCAGGGTAATTATGATTATTTTTATAATCATACGTCCTGCCTAATGGCACAGAATAAATAATTTACCTGCGAGCGCTTGCATCACCGCGAGTTCCTTACCGTATGGTAGGCAACGCTGTACCTACTATGTATTATCACAAAGGAATAGTCATCGAATCCTCTACTACCAGCCTGTAAAGCGCCTCACATCTCTGAAACCTTACTCACCGCAGGAATACAACAATATGTAATATTTAGTATTAATTAGAAATACTATTTACTGCGATCTTCCTGTAAGATGTCCTAACTGCCTCTTTCAGATCGTTTCCATATTTGAAGAGAGACCCCATGTTTAATTTTCCTGTAATTGGTAGTATTTGTATAATATATGGATGGTTGTATTCTCTCAGCAACGCCCCTAGTTCAGTTGCTTAGATTAAGTCCCCCTTCTGGCTGGAGGCCTTAAATGGCCTCGCCACTTTAGTCCGGTTAAGCAGTAAAAGTTCCCTCGAACTAATTGCGAGAGACCATATTCTTAAAAAAAAAAAAAAAAAAAAAATGGATCCGTTCATTAGTTAGCTCCATACCCTTTATGATGTAGTATTGAATATGCCCCAGCGCCGCCTGTCCCCATATGACATGCAAAACGCGGACAGACATCTATGAATATGCAGTAAGGTAAAGAAAGATAAGCATGATAACGATCTTTGCCTGCGTCATAGTCCTGGTGAATTTAATACAAACAAAAAATTATCAATTGGCAACCCATTGTTTTTCTGGAGTACCATGTAGCCATTTTTAGCCTCCATGCAACGGTCTATTTGAGTGCCTAATTTCATTAAGATTCGTTCAGCTGTTCTAGCGTGATTGAATATCCAAAAATCTAACAAACTTTTGAATATGTTAAACTAGCGACCCGCCCCGGCTTCGAACGGGTTACACAAATGAATTATAATTGTTATTTCATGATGGTTACATGAAAAAAAAGACAGAGCACTGATTTTCTTGCCGGTTCTTCTCAGGTGTCTTTTTTCCGAACCGGTGGTAATGAAGACCTTCATAAGTGCTTTATTAGAGCCTAAACTGAATAAATGATTTTGATTTTGACATGAAAACATTCCTCTTAAGTCTAAATCAAAAATCAAAAATCATTTATTCAGTTTAGGCCCTAATAAGGCTCTTATGAAGGTCTAAATTACCACCGGTTCGGAAAAAAAGCCACCTGAGAAGAACCGGCAAGAAACTCAGTGCTCTGTCTTTTTTTGCATTTAACAATCATTATATAACAATTTGTAACAAAATTCTTCTAGACATTGGTATGAAATTACAAATATCAAAATGAAAGCTACCAAGTTGGTTTTGTCACTGCTTTCATGAAATACATATTCTAACTATTACAATTACCAGGAGCGGGAAGCCACTTGTGCAGAGTGAGTCTATATATTCCAAGCATTTTTATCATTTACATAATCATTAATTTTATAATAGGCTTTATTTATCAAAACTCTTTTGACATGAGTCTTAAACTTATCGTAATTCAATTCGGTAATAGATTGTGGGATTTTATTGTAAAAGCGGACGCAGTTTCCCATAAATGATTTGTTTACTTTTGTAAGTCTAAACCTAGGAGCCACAATTTTGTTTCTGTTTCTTGTATAAATATTATGGTTGTCTGAATTTAGCTGAAAACTTCTAATGTTCTTTTTTATAAACAACAAGTTCTCAAAGATGTAAAGAGCCGGTAACGTGAGAATATTAATTTCCTTAAACAATTCTCTAAACGATTCTTGGGGACCCATTGCAAAAATTGCCCTGATTGCCCTTTTCTGTAGAATGAATATCGTATCCAGATCCGCCGCAGATCCCCATAATAACACGCCATAAGACATGAGGCTGTGGAAATATCCGTAGTAAACTAATTTTGCAGTATCAATATCTGTCAATTGTCTGACTTTCCTAATGGCAAACGCAGCTGAACTAAGTTTCTTTGACAAAGTCTCAATGTGAGAGCCCCACTGCAATTTTGCATCTAGTGTTAGACTTAGAAAAATCGTGTTATCAACTAAATCAAGTTTTCTGCCATCTAATTGTACATTCGTGTCTACCTGCGATGAGTTTGGAGGAGAAAACCGTATACATTTTGTCTTTTTTGAATTTAAAACTAGGTTATTGGCGTCAAACCATTTAGAAACGGATGCTAGCGTTTCATTTAGACTTATCATTTCTTTGTCTTTTCTGCTCACTCTAAATACCAGAGACGTGTCATCCGCGAATAAGACTATGTCACAGATATTATCCATTACAAGTGGGAGATCATTTATGTATGCCAAAAATAAGAAAGGACCTAATATTGAACCCTGCGGAACTCCCATTTTTATTAATGTGCCTTTGGAAGTTGTGCCTCCGACACCGACTTTTTGCTGACGACCGGACAAATATGAGGCTACAAGATCAAGGGCATTTCCGCGTCTCTCTATCTATTGCTGAAAACTGAATTAAAATCCGTTGAGTAGTTTAAAATATGTAAGCGAACAGACAGCGGAAGCGATTTCATTTTATACTATGTAATGATTTGTTGGAAGGAATATTAAATGATCACCTGCATTCCTTTCTCAACAGGAGACTTGAAGGTAATGGATCCACTCAAGCTCATCACGCCCTGTCCTTCATCACTTCCCTTTTCGGATCCCAGTATCAGTTTATCGCACTGGTATTTTTCATTTTTAAAATCTTTGCAATTCTTTACATCGTCCGAAAAAGATGCTGAGTAGGTTACCTGAAGAAATTAAAAAAAAAAGTTTTCATGTTCCAAAATAACTTGTTACATTGAAAATAAATAATATTTTATTCATTTTCAAATAACATTAATACTTCTTAGGAAATAATAACAAAAAAAAATGGTCCAGATAACATAATACTTACATCTCTGCCCTGTCCAACAATGCACTGTAAACGTAAAACGAAACATATAATACTCAATAGATAGAACATTTTTAGCCTTCAAAGTTTCTATCAATAGGCGCCGCTCTATCGTGCGATATTATTTTATACATCGATGGATAATGATCTTTATTGTCACATATTACAAAGGAGATACAATCGGTAACAAGGTTTGCATGTGGTTAGGTGTAAACATGGCATATTTCAGTATATTTATTATTTTAAAAGAGAATTGGTCTAGTTATAGGTTTGTAACATATATAGAGTAATGTTAATTAATTGAATTCGTGTTTAATAAAGGAATATAAATCAAAATGTTACTTTGGGAATAGATAGAGACATAATAATATGTATATATTATTTACCTATATAATTTCCAGCTTTGAGGCAGCGGGTACAAGGGTACATTTTGATTACCCGTCCACCCACCAGTGAGTGAAGCCAGTAGTTGCACAGGTCGCGACACCTATGAATCAGGTTATCTACATGTTTTACTTCTACACTATCTACATCTACACTTCTCCACTAATATTATAATCTACATCTACATCTACACCATCTACACTAATATTATAAACAGGAAAAATTTGTATTTTTGTAGGTTTGTATTCAATAGGTTCCGAAACACCTGGACCGATTTCAAAAATTCTTTCACCGTTAGGAAGCTACATTATCATTAAGTTACATAGGCTATATATTATACTAGCTGCCCACCCCGGCTCCGCACGCGTGGACAAAATAATTGATAAATGTCTATGCTCCGAAACTAATGTCTACCCGTGCGAAGCCGGGTCTAGTGCTTAATAACGTTTGATTCGAAATCAAAACGAAAATTTTTGTATTGACTTATGGGTTCCTAAAAATCTGTCGTGGGATTTCCCATTAATATTAGAGCCGTCCGACTGGGGACTGTACCTCCACCTTAAATAGGACCGCAGTGAAATAACACTACTTTCATGTAGTGTTGTGTTTCTGCGGTAAGTAAGGTTGCCAGTGCTCCACTAGAATACGCTGGGCTAGTAGTAATGCTGCTAGCACAGTGAGTCGTCATAAACAACAGGGTTGGCAACTCGTTAGTAATATCCCTGGTATTGCTTGCGGCTATAGGCTACGGTGACTGCTTACCATCAGGTGGGCCGTATGCCTGTTTGCCACCTTAGTGGTATAAAAAAATACTTTTGAATAGAAATACAATTACGTGACATTTTACAAACTAGATGTTTAATGTGATTCCTCATTGCAAGATATTATACAACCCAAATCTCCATAAACCTATCTATATAAATATAAATCGAACAGATACAAAAGGGAGGCTCGGTTGAATAGATACAAACATACTTTGTTCAAAACCTACTTATACTTTGGGCCCAAAACACCTCGTAAATCATTCTTATATGAACAAAACAAACGGTGCGCGTATTGAGAGTATATCATTTCCGATATAGTAGTTTTATGGAAATGGCACGAGCGCCTACTTTTAAACTGTCGTAATTTTTAGATTCCGATTGGAGTTTCCCCTCTGCGTATTTGTTATCTGCAAAGGAAACAAATGAATGTGCTCGATGATTTACTGGGTGTTTTTATACAACTTTGTTTTATATGCTTTATCACAGTTACTTTATGAATAAAAGAGGTGAGGGATTACCTACTACAAATTTGAAGTAAGTAATACTATATCCATGTAAAGCATTATTGTTTTTTTGTTTATACGTGTCCATAGACAAGAAGCAAGATCAATTTACTAGTAGTTACACCTGGTGGAGGCAATATAGTATAGCAGTGGATATAAACATTTCCAAAAAATACTAGGCGTCAATTCAGATACGATTTCTTCATAAACTTAAGCAACTGTTTACTGATACTGTGAGCAGTCCCAATAGCTGGAAGGAAAACAATGTAAATGGATTAAGCAATTGAGGAATTGGTCCCAGTTTAATGGATACTCACAAAGGCGACCTCATAGGAGATTATATCGTCATTACTTACTTCCTTGCGTGATATTTTGTACCCGAACTACGATCACAGATGAGACTACACGAAATAACTTGTGTGTATAGTCCTTAATCATTGTGTAAGAAAATAAATAACGATTTATGTCAAACCATAATATTTAAAAAAAAACTCAAATTTATTCTCTATAGGTATAGGTATGAAATAATAGATTGTATTATAGCGAACCCACGACTTAATATGTGACAAGAAGTAATATGTATCTTCTATGCTCGGCTTCAACTATTCTCAGCGGGGTCGCAAGCGCAGACATGCGTGAAAACGAACATAATTTTCACTACGACTACCTACTACGTACATGATTTTCCCTTTCAATTGTTTAAAATACAAACGTTATTTTCATTGATCAAAACGCCAAATTAATTAATTGATCTTGATACATATTTTCAATAAGTATTCTTCTTTTAATCTTTTTGTTTACTCGGCTTTTTTTTGTTAGCTCGGCTGCCTTCACGGTTATTTACCGAGTTTTTTTCGTTCTTATCAAGAAATGTCAGAAAACCATCTGTTTTATGAATTAGGGATAAATTATGTATGGAACCGAATTGGTTGGGATAACGATTTGATTATGCAAGGTGTAATTTCACCATTTAATTTGATTGCCAGTGACACATATGCAAATGGTGCGTTAAGAATAATTGAATACTCCTGTATAGGAGGGTTACTTGATGACTCTGGCCTCTTGAGACACGGTTAACTTTGTATTCGAAGTTAATTTTATGCCTATGTATTGGTGAGCTACTTAGCTTTTCATTTGCATTGAAATATATCTCTGTTGGAATTCTTTTTTTTTTATACCACTAAGGTGGCAAACAAGCATACGGCCCACCTGATGGTAAGCGGTTACCGTAGCCTATGGACGCTTGCAACACCAGGGGTATCACTCGCGCGTTGCCGACCCTAAATATATATATATAAGGTTAAAAGTTAAGTGAACACAAACAGGTTTATCCTAAGCTGGGTTTCAGTTATTAAGATAGGTCGTGAAAAGTCATTCATGTATAGTTTGTAAAATACTACTATCAAAAATTTATTAATATAAATATTATTTTTACTAAAATGAAATGGAACGAGAATTTGTATTGCAATGGAACGAGATTTACTCTTTTATTAAAATAAATTCCATCCATGAATTAGTGCTAATAATGCGTCCTGATCTATCGTTTCTCCACAATGTTCGAATTTGAATAGATTTAAGCAATTAGAAATATATTGATGGACTTTTATTTTATAGTGTTGCTTTATGTGTATATAACCAAAATAGGTTTATACCACGTATAATAATATCGTTAACTGTATAAACTATATTATTGGACTGACGACACAATTCATAAACCACTGAATTAAATGAATTAAGAACTCATGTCAACATAGGTACAAACGGTTGACAACCACTTGCAATGTACCCAGTCATACGCATTATAATTTCGCACAATTACGTAATCATTATTATCAATAATGAACCAATAAATATTCTGATCTTATTGACACGTTTTATTTTATCAATAAACTTAATGTGATAAAACAACTAGTTTATTTTATTTCTTTTCAATGTGTCAAAGCAGCTTTAACTTTGAATCCGGCTAAAAAGAAGACAATTTTTTTAATAAAATACGTGTTCGGTAACTATTTTATTTAATTACCTCACGATTTCGTTCGATGTTAAATTACATTTCATCATTGCCGGAGCTCAATATATTACACATTCGATGATCTTAGGGTGGCTCTGATCCAGCCGGAATAACCAGCAACAGAGGAGTATACGCCCGGCCACCCATCTCGTCCGCAACCGTAGCCGAAAGACACAACCGCCACACACTCCCAAATGCCTTCTGGCCTTCTCCTCATCAAGGGTCCACCAGAGTCTCCTCGACAGGCATCTTCAGCGAACACGCCTCCAGCGCAAATCTGATTGTCTGTCAATTCGGCACCTAATGTTTTGTACTTGGTATTGCATTCCATTTTGTTGAAAACTGGAAGGCCGAGTTTCAGCTTTATAGGACTGTTTTTTCCTGTAACACAAAACATTATTATTTATATAGATTCACACCCGTAAATAATAATACATATATATATATATATATATATATATATATATATATATATAATTATCTCTATAACTGTAATATGGTATATTTATAAATGATGCAGCAGTGCAACTCTGGAAAACTTGCAAATGAAATTACTTTACTGTTTTTTGTATGACACGAGATGTAAATTTCTTCGTCCCTAGGCTGTGCAAGCGCGACACGTACATTGCAAACTTAGAATAGGATAGAATATATGTTTTTTAGAGTATCGCGTAAATATTATAAATGATTATTTCGGAACTAAAAGATAGAGATGTAATTATACAGTAAAATCTAAGAATTCCCGTGGGATACGGAATGATAGTGATTCAGCTCCTGTGTTATCCTACGCGCAAACTATCATGGATGAGTTATATCCATAAACACTACTATCTAGTAGTATTACAACCTTTAACCTCATACACGTGGATATTGATAAAATGCAATAATTCTATTTATTATGTACCTTTACAAACAGTTATAATAAATTATATCTGTAGTATATTAAATTAAAATAGACTCTAACCTTTCATATCCATTCAAATATTATATATATATATATAAATAATAAAATATATATATGTATATGCAAAAGTAACGTTATCATGTTTTTTTGTTTGCTACATTTTCATAATTAAAAGGCTACACGGATCGTAATGAAATTTGGCAAGGCAAGGATGGATTATATCCTGTAGAAGGACATAGGCTAACTTTTGTCTCAGAAAAAAGTATCTTCCTACATAATTAAGTTCCTTTTTTCTAGCACCACGCTGGTGGTGTGGTAACAGCTAGTATATCATAAAATAAACAAGTAATATATGTAATAATAAACTAATTGGTTTATTATTTTTAATAATAGGCTTGCGTTTGACCGCCTCTTTACCTGTTGTTGTAGCATTGTTATAAGCGTTAGATAAATAAAATGACATACCAATCTACGTATATGTCGGCACAACACAACGCAATTAAGGTAATATCACGTATATCCCGAATATAAAAATAGATTCCCGGGAATTGTCGAGTAGGTGAAGGCGAAAAATCAATAGCAACCATACATACCATCCAAGGTTTTTCCCCAACCGGCTACATATACGTCATTTCCAACGGTTAGTCGTTCGTTACTGCTTACCAAACAGATGGGTTGAACGAAATCTGTAAAAAACAATATAAATTAGATGGCGCAAAAAATATTTTAAAAAAAATACGTGAATGAATAATATATTGTGAGCTAAAGATAGAGTTATTATGGACTATGCTTAGTTATCCTAAAGTTCGTAGTTCATAAACTTATCCATTTCACAAAATTATTCGACTCGCATATTATCTTATCTTGTCATATTTTTTGTGGGCTGGACTTTAAATTTATTATCTTAATGATTTAATACACGCTATTGAAAAGCTGTTATCCTTTTGGTCGAAGATTTATCACGAAATGTTTCTATAAACAGCTTAATTTTTCGAAATCGCGTATCTTGGAGTCATGAAGAGATATATATTTAAAGCAGTATTCATTCACAATAATATTTACAGCATTTTTTATAAAAAGCCAACTACTATTATACAAAGACCGGCTACCCATTAGGTTAATAACTTAGTTTTCACTCCTCTTGCTCAAAAAGTTCGTCTTTGTATACGTACGAGAGCGGGGAAATGAGATTATCCTCTAGTAGAAATGTATTAATTATTTAATTTATGTCTGTTACTTGGAACTATATGTCGCAACGCAATCGAAGTGAAAAGCAGAGTGTTAGACACGGCGCTGAAACCCATTGTATTTTTTTTTATTGGTTTCTATTTACTAAAACTACCTCGTATACAATGGGTCATTTTAGCACCTTGTATAACAATCTACTATTTTTCTTAGTATACAATTCATGCAAAATTGACTCGTCAAAAACATTAATAGACTCGTCAACACAATCGACAAGTTTTAAACATCTCAATAACAGTTTTGATGTATTCACAGTTCGTGTTATTGAAAGTTTGGATATTCAAATTGGTGTTATTAGCCTAGCTTCATCAATATTTGCAACCAATATTGAACAAAGTTTCCAGTTAATCAAATTTTACCAGTATAATTTATCAGGTTTCCATCACAAAAGTCTTTATTTATATTTCTAGTTGTTTTTATTAAAGTAAAGTTAAGTTTGGGGATTTATGAACCATACTACCTATCAAGCGTGATGCACGAATGACAAATTGGGCTATGTGTGTTCAGTAGGTACGGGTAGCAAGAACTTCTTTCGACTACGTAATTGAAATCGTAACTCTCAAAATGTCAGCAGTTCATTTTCCCATACAAAAATAGTCAAAAGCGAAACGAAAACGTAGTCGAAAATCGTTCTTGTTAATGCTAGTGCCACAATGTACCGTTAATAAAAATACTCACAGGTATAAGTAGCTCTTTTCGCCAGTCTAACAAGACCAATGTCATCTTTTCTATTCTTGTTACTATCATCGTAGCCGGGATGCGCATGCGCTGACTGCACAGTAATCTCCTGAGGTGGGTCAGCGCAAGAACCATTCAGACAGTCCACATCATTTTGTGTATCATATTCTCCCAGACGTACTGTTGCTCTGAATAGTAGAAGATATATTTTACATGATACCTATTACTTTTGTAAAACTCAGTGGTAGAGTAGTGCGTGTGACACCATCGATGTTGCAACGTCTATACGCCACGTTAACCGCTTACCATAAGGCGATTTGTATACTGGTTCGCCACATTAATGGTAATATTATTAACATGGAGACCATAGCTAAAATAAAGCTCAACGAACCCCATGCAAAGCGTAGGTCTACTTTACCTCCAGAACTCTCTGTTGAATTTGAAAAGAGTGGTCAGATTTTATTCCATGAATGGTATGGTATACCTTCTCTTAAAAGAAGAATAACAATTCTAAGGAGACCTCTTTGTAACGCTAAACACAATTCAGAAAAATAAGTACCTTGGTATAATTCTTTTTTTTATTTATTCAAGAATAGATCTAGTATACTAAAAAAAATTGTAATAATATCTGCAGTACCTAGTTTGAAACTGTGTCGCAGGAAAGCGGCGTTACAGAGTTCCAAATATTTGTTAAAAATATTATAAGCTAAATTAAGGTAATGAAATTAATAACGATAGATCGTCAACCTTAATGGTTTGTATAATTATTGCAATAAGTCTGACGTCATTTAAGATTAATAGACGAAGATTCTTTGTAATCAAATTAAACCCGTATTTTTTTAAGTTGCTGTTACGTCAAAATGACATCAGATTTACTGCAATTTTCTTACAAAATACGCCCCCAGTAATTGCGTTAATACTAGCGTATGATAATGCGATCATGTGGTTTTCCTTGTGGTGCTAATTGAAAATAATTTGAATAGAATATCAAGTATTTGTAGTGAAACAGGTTATGTATTATATTCTCAAGAACATCACCGAGTTGCATTGTTTCATTGCGGTTTTGACATATTATGTAAACATTGGAAATAATTGCCACTCATATGTAGAATAAAATATGTATAAATAAATGATAGTTACTATGAATTTGCATCTTGTACTTTAAAGAGATGTAGGGCGAATTCGGATCTCCCGAGGGTTTTCCCATTATAATTGGAGCTGCCCCGTCTGGGGACTGTACCTCCACATTGCAGAAGACCGCAGTTAAATAACACTACTTTGATGTAGTGTTGTGTTTCTACGGTAAGGAAGGTTGTCAGTGCTCCAGGAGTATACGCTGCACTATTAATAATGCTGCTAGCACAGTGACTCCTCATCAACAACCTGGTTGGCAACTCGTTAGTGATATCCCCGGTATTGCTAGCGGCTATAGGCTACGGTGACTGCTTACCTTCAGGTGGGGGCCGCCACCTTAGTGGTATAAATGAAACTTGTACTTCGCCTGTGCACGATCTTCGAGAACACTCTTCCTCATTATAGCTACGAGGATGAGTTACGGCTTCTATCATTTCCAGTTTCGCCTTTTACTAGGAGAGAAAATATATCGCATACGATACGTAGACGTTGAAGATCCAGGTTTTTACACTACAAAGGCGGCAAAGGAACTAACGACCCGCCAGATAAAGGTTATGAATCGCACAGTTTTGTTAAAGTTGTTTTTTTACTACTTTACCCTAAACATCGCCAACTGATCTGATAGAGTAACTGATGTCGATGCTTTGAGTGAATTATACTGATCTTGCAATAAATTAAATAAAGACAATACTCACAAAGTGCCAACTTCTCGCTCAATAGCGCCGACGATGCAATGCGCTGCTGTCAGAACGTTGCGTCTGTTGATTAATGCACCTCCACATTGATATTTTAATGTATTAGAACCTAAAAATAAAAGAAAAATGTTTTGGGCAAGTCGTCATCAACTATGCCCCTCCGATTTTTACAAATACTTCTTTTTTTAAGTCCATTTGGCACACTTTAAAATATTACTGGCTTTCTAACAACAAGAATTGTTTTCTTAATTATAGATGTGTGTGTTTTTTTTATACCACTAAAGTGGCACACAAGCATGAGGCCCTCCTGGTGGTTAGCATTCACCGTAGCCTATAGCCGCTAGAAAATACCAGGTGTATCACTAACAGGTTGCCAACCATTAAATTGTTTAAATTGTTATTTTACAATTACCACAAAATATTCATAAATAACTGTTTAACAATCATATACGACGCATATATCACGAATATCAATGTAAAGACGCCAAATTGCCATGACTTTAAAAGATTAAAAGTAATATGTATATTGATGGTTCAATAAAATTTAAACGCAGTATTTCCTCGAGGGCGTCGTGACGTCATACGTCTTCAAGTTGGTTTCGTATCTATTGGCTATATTGTGTTTCTTTTACATTCACAATAAAATACATCTAATGGCTAAATATCAATCATCAACAACTGATAAGTTCGCATGGTAAAAATTCGGAAAAAATTTGAGGAATCGATTTTTTTTCTTGCAGACCTCGTTCCTAGTGCACGTGTTGAGAATAGAGTTGACATTTGATTTTTTGATATTACAATACTAGAAAAATCATGTATAAGAAGCTTACGAGTACGGTATCCTAATAAGGCTACCCATGGAAATTCATCGAGGTCAGTGAACTGCCCTCCATATATCCTGTCTCCATTAGTGTCCACTCCACATTTATTACGTGATTCAGGAGTAGAGTCTTCGTCTGACACAGGATCTGTTTGACCCCCATAAGATGGCTGTGTTGGCCGAGGGGTTCTCTGCTGTAAAATAAACAATCATATGTTTTTTCCGTCCATGAAACAGTATTGTCTCTACGTGATAGAATTAAAAAGCACTTATAATTAGTAGTTTTGTAATTATTTTATACCCCTAAGGTGGCGAACAAGCATACGCGATACAGCCCGCCTTATGGTTAGCGGTTACCGTAGGTTATGAACGCTTGCAACACCAGAGGTATCATCACTCGCGCATTGCCGACCCAGCAGAAATCTCTTCACACCCTTCTTGTGGCACCCCATGCTGTAATCTCATTCTGCACAACTTACTATATTCAAGACTTCTAAGGTGGTGACAATAACAACAGGTACTAAAGTTATAGTATTTATCTGAATCGTATTGATGGCTGGACACCATTTCAAACAAATTATAAATTATATGTAATGTTTTTTTTATTAAAATGCAGTTTAGGTTTTCGGCGATAAATTAATAAGCTCTACATTTAAAAATGTAATAGAGACACACAAAATCTACAAAGACATTTCACCAACAATGATTTTTGTTTCCGCTTGTCAATTATTATGATTAGATTTAATGCAATTCTCATGTTCCGAGATTCAGACCAAGTCAAACATGGTCACCCTAAGAAACAAGTACTTTACTTCCGTACAAGACAAGTTTAGTTCTTAGATAATACATTTTCAGTTCGCAATATTTAGTTTTGTTCGCTATTTATTCTATTTTGATGTAAGTATACCCTACTTATTCGATATCCTGTGATTTTAACAGTTTAGATTGACTTCTCTTGTGTGATTTCGCAACATTTTGAATTCGCGCATGTGATTTCTAAAAAAACTTTGGTCAAGATTTCTAAGTAATCTCCTGCCAATATATCAACCTGGAAGCAGCATTAGTATAGTAATTTTTACTAAACTTAACTGGTTCATTTTTATTTTCATTTTTATTTGGAAGCTATTTTGCCAATTAATACATTAGAATTAAAATATTGCTTATAATTTCTGCCACGTAAAATGTGAAATGACAGCTATCATTCATTAGACATCTCACTAAAAGGGTTTTATTCGTTGCCGATCGCATATACTCCACGGGCAGAAGAAATTAACTGTTGTACGTAGTATATTATCTACTCTTGAACTCTAGAAATTTGTAATAGAGTATCAAATTCTTACCGTAGTAGGTGGAGACGACGTGCTATATGAAGGCAGGGGTCCGCAGCATACTCTCGGCACGTACCCTTCGAAGCCACATTGTGACTCCCTAAGAAAACCGACCACTTGACTCGGCAGCGGCCTTTGTTCAAAGGCTGTTAATAATTGTGGACAGTCGTACAGAGAAACGCATGCGCTGATCTGACCGAGTGGTGTTCTGCACTCTGAAACTGATCATTTTTTATAATCATTGTTGATTTCTTGAATTACATGCTGACTGGAATTTGTTACACTGATATAAACATTATTACTATCTCCCAGAATCCAGATGACAATGCTGCCCTCTCAGCAAGCTCTCGTGAGCAACCAATATCACAGATCAAAAACGTAAGTAGCCAATTTAGTGAACGAAAGAATGAAAAACTTATCACAAAAACTCATCGTAAGTGTATACTTTTTTTATACCACTAAGGTGGCACACAAGCATACTGCCCACCTGATCGTAAGTAGTACCGTACAGTCTACCAAAACTATGCAATATCTACGAAAAATGTTTATTCTATCTTAAGTTAAATCAGTATCACCATCATCCTCCTACCCTCACACTATGTCATTTAGAGTCGACATGATAATAATAATAATGCTTGGACATTATCACACAGCGCCATCTGGCCCTAAACTAAGCAAAGCTTGTACTATGGGAACCAGCAGCTGATACAATACTTATATACTTTTTTTTTGTAAATACATACTTATAATACATACCAAACACCCAGACGCAAGGCAAACATATTTGTCACATAAATGTTTACCCCGGCAGGAATCGAACCCGCGACCTCTAGCGCAGCAGTCAGGTATACTAACCACTAGACCAGCGGTCTCGTCAAATGATATATAGTATATATATTTAACCAGAGACCTGAGCACAACATTAACTTCAGCTCACTTAGAATATCATTTTTAATCAAGTTTTTTCTAAACCAGCATAACCACTTAGTTTTTTCCTCAAGACACCTTTACTTTACCAACTATTACAATGCTATGTGGTCAAATTTATTAAAATACTTAGTTGACCAAATATATATAATTACACTCGGAGGCAAGCCGGTTCACCAACGTAAACGTTATAAGTACCATGAAAACTTATGGCCGAATACTGAAACGCCATTCAAATCACATGTCATATTAATTTTATATACAGAATCATAATTAAGATGATTTAGACTACTTTAGAGATTCTTATGTATGTATACAATTTCGTTTTGAGTGTCTGTAATTCTACTCCTAAACGGTTGTGCGAATATGATGTTCTCTGTAGGTAATAATGGGTCTAGTGGATGGTTCTTAGCTATATTTAGACCCGGTAGGGTGCGACGTTGTAGAGATCTCCTACGCGGGCGAAGCCCCAGAAAACCTAGTCTATAAAAATGATCTTTAGCCGAATAAGCTATCATCCTAACGGCCGAGTGCTGAAACGACATTCAAAGTTTGAAGGCCCACGCAACTGTTTGAAGCGTCGTCAAAATTCAATTTCGCAACTAAAATCGAAACCCACTCCAAATTATGTGGCATCAAATTTGACTGGCGTTTCAGTGTTCGGCCATTACAGCCCAAGGTAATAAGGAGTTTTATTAGTGAACCGGATTCATGCTCCCGAGTGTAATGTGATAAAACAAACTAACCATACAAACAGACGCGGAAATTAAAGCACATTGTAAATGTTTTGAGATAATCAGATAACCCTAGGACCCTTTACGGACAACATTATCACATGTTCATTTTAAAGCTGACGCATTTTGCCTTCGATGTACCTACGTGATTAAGGACTGATTAATAAAATATCTATATTTTAACTCCATATTTCAATTGTAAATTAATAGTTTGTTTAATTAATATATTTACTAATATTTCATATAATATAACTAATAATTAAATACAAATGTTACTCTGTTTGTTTGCTACCTTTTCAGGACCAAACGGCTGAACGGATCGTGATAAAATTTGACAAGGTGATACATTATATCCTGGAGAAGGACATAGGCGACCTTTTGTCTTTAAACAAATGCAGACGAAGTCGTGGGTAACACAAAACAGATTAAAGTATTTCACATAGTAAATAATTTAACTTGAATTGATAAATATATTTGCGTTATGCACACGTTTCCATTTTATTAACAAATTATTTAAAAAGCTTATCATCTGTTAGAAATTATGTTATTTGTTACGGAAAATTCACTTCACTATCAAACACCGATTTGGAACAAAGTGCAGAACAACAATTCTAAAACGAATACTGTAGGCACTTAAGTTTGTAATTATAGCTGATGACGTCCATATGTGCTTATTAATGCTCCCTACGTGTAGTTTTGGAAAAACCATAAGACAACATCACAATAGAGTAATAAACACGCACAGAACGAATACTTACAGACTTGACTCCAAAAAAACGTTGACATAAAAACCACTAAATATGCACTCCACATCTTGAGGAAACACATAATGTTCTTATAATAGTATCACAAAACACTTATAACTATTGTTTTATAAATAAATGTATTTATGTTGTTGATAAATAAATGTATAAGTTTGTTCTAGAGCAGCGGCGAGATCTTGTTCGTCCACATCGCTATACTGGATTCTCGAGGTCAACTTCAGTACGTTAAATACTTACGAATACGGTGTGCTTCGGATGTGTAGTGGTAGCAGAATCATGAGACTTCTATATATTCAAATATTCTTTAGAATTTACAATCATTTTGACATCTCATTATTGAATCGAAATAATCACGTTTTTCTTTATCTTTATTTATCTTTTTTAAACATTGCAAAATTTTAAAATAAACAAATCTGCAGTTAAAAGTAAAGAAGTAATTTATGACAGCAAAAAATAAAACTATTTTAATCAGCAATATGAATAAGAGAAAGTATTATTATCTACGCTATTATTATAAACTTCCCGCGACGTCGTACGCGTGAAATCGATTTTCTCCACAATTTCATTTTCAGATACCAGGTGCTTCATAGCACCAGGTATCTGACTATACTATCCCATTAGAGTGGAGCACCTCCTATTTTTAACGAAGTATCTAATTGTGTTCTATTATTATTGTGCCTTTATATTATTTTTAGTTGTATCGTTAACTACGGCTAATGGCTATCTACTCGTACCACTACAATTTTAACTTGGTGGTGGAAGGCGGTTATAGAGAATGGCCATAAAAACTTTCCGTATATATATATATACATATTATATTGATTTGATTCGCACTATAATTTGCTATCGCTACCCTAGCCCACGCGACCAAAAGAACTCACATGCAGAAAACCAACGTTTCCGAGTATAAAGGACTTTGATGCTCTGATCGACACATTATCATGATTCACGTATAATGTATACAATTATTATAGTTTAATATTAACTCCTAACGAAGTAACGATACTTAACTATAATTTTTAACGATTATGCTTCCTTCAACTCTTGTTAATAAATTATTTCGCTTTATATCTTTAATTAATGTGTAAATTTCATCTGACTGTTTTGCCTTTCTATTAACTCGATATTTCGATAGGTAGCCAAAAATCTTCTTTAGTAGATATTTCTACATAATAGGATGCCACAGCCAGACACACAGATACAAACGGTAAACTTATAACAACCCGCTTTTTGCGTCGAGGGTTAAGAATGAACAAGACGCAGACTTATCCTGCTTAGGCCCTGAGATAGCATATTAGAAAAAGAGTACTAACATAGGCTATTAAAATGATATCATTCACAAATGCATTCAAACATGGAATCGCATAAACAATGAAAAAGTAATTAAGACGCCTTGGATTGAATAATTCGATGTCATTAAGAATATCCAGGTTAAGTGTAGATTTAAATAAAACTATTAAAAAATAAAACAGTTATTAATTGCATTAGCTTGATAATGTATAACTTCATACACATGAACTTAAAAAATCTGAAATAATGTATAGGGTAAGTAATAAAAACTTTCATCACTCAAATCAATCATCGTTTGCAATAAGCGCTTAATTAAATTGCTCTTATAAGTCTTAGTTATCTGAGATAGATCTTCAATTTGAGACTACTAAATAAATACCATGATGTTAAGGCAATGACCTCAGCTTTGTAGTGGAATTCCCTACACTTAAGAAAAATAATAATTCATTCACAAGACTATTAAAGAATATTTTAATTAATATGTGAATGAGTCAACAAGGATAACTTTATCACTATCCTCAAATATCCATCTAGGGATTTTGGGATTGATTCTACGATTTAGATCTTCGAATTCAACAGCTTTATTATGGAAACGTTTTTTACTGTAGATTTAGTTATAAAATTACCTCCTCAAGTAATTATTACTTATTATTTATGGTCACACTATGTCTTTTCGAGGCAGAGAGTATAGAGCGCCATTAAACTTTTTAAAAGAGGTGTGCAAGTAGCACACCTCTTTTGTTTCCTTTACATTCATCAATATTTTTATAGGTGCATGCACGCCGGTTCCAAGTACCTACTCATTACCTTACCATAATTGCGTGGGTACTCTGCCAACTTAGTCTAGATTCTAGAGAGTTAGACTTCTTCCACTTTTGCATATAAAGCAACTGTAAAAAAAAAAATTTAACGTAGTAAAGTAACATTTTTTTAATCTTGTCTAGAAACGAACATAACGCAATGCATCTAATTGTTTAGTTGCAAACGACATAGAAAGTATATTTTCCGTCCGACCCAGTGCCCAATCAAGCAAATTCGTCCCCAAGTGGGGAGCAATTTCCTCAGCAATTCGTTTAGCGATTAACAACATTAACTTTCATGTCTCGTCAACTAATTGTGTTGGCTCCCCAATTCCGGACCCACCGTTTCATTATCTCCTTGTTACTTCACAAAATAGTTCAAATTATATATATATATATGCGTTGCATTTATTCCATTGATGTACACTGCTTTAAAGTCGAACTGTTTTACCATCACCTCTAGATACAAAGTTAAATTCATCTTATTATCTCCACTGATTTTCAGATTTAAGTAGAAAGCCATCAAAAGTTCATCTGTACCTGTTTTTTATAAAGATAAGTTTTTCTAAGCATCATACTTTTATTAATTACAATTCTAATTTAGCTTTTGAATTTTATTTTTTGTTTCCAAATTTAAAACTAAATCTTGGTTGAGTACATATTATAATTCTCAATTAACTCGTACAATATGAGTCAATCTTGACTGCCTTGTTGAACATGTGGCATCGCGATACGATTATGCTGCCTCGCCAAGGGTCACACATAAGAAACCTGTCTTTAAACTACAGGTTTATTCCAAGTCAAGGTGTAGCAATCAGTAAAGCATAATTTTGCTTATTTGTGATTTGGAACGACAGTTATGGCACGGTCGTCAGAATAAACAGACCTTTACAAATAGCACCAACCAATACGTCAAAAACGAGGAAATACGTATCTATGTATTTTCACCACTCGACTCCAATCACAGAAAATCACGAGAAAGAAGTGGGTGTTGACTAATATCTCTGAAAAATTAATGAACGATGATGTATAAATTTAACTAATAGACCTTATCAATAATCTGCCTGTAACAAATATTAATGACAAACAGAATAAGGTTCTCTCTAAACAAATCGTAGCACTGTAAAAGAAGCACGTATTCAATCGAACGCTCGGACGGAGACAGACTGGACAGGGGTTTATTCTAAAATACACGAAATAATGCCTTGCTAAGTGGAGAAATACAAAATAGTAATGTACGTTTAAAGTATCAAACAAAGAGTAATCGGGTAAAAGTGTACCCGATGTCGTTGAAGACATAAATGTGATTTTCATTTTGTTGAAATACATTTTAGGAACCTAGGTACTTGTGGCAAATGTAGAAAACTGAAATAAATGGATGGATAATGGCTACCCCTAAGAGATGAATACTATGATCCCATCTCTCATAAGTTATTTATAGGTTTATTATGCAATAATGAAATATCACACTAACATTAGAAGAATAAGAAAAACAATGGATGGGCAAACGATTCCGAGAATATATCGAAACTAAATCTCAAATGTACCGTTACGTAGAATTACATCAATCAACGCTTATAATATATCATCGCGCATTCTTTATATGTATAAATACATGATAAAATTCTACAACACAGCTCTCTATTTATTTCACTCTATTTTCAGAATAGCCACTCTAGTGCAGTCCAGAGATGCCATCCATGATAAATTGGCGATCGGAGCTGAGTCTGTGGCCTCTCAAACTGTCTCAAAAGCTTACGTAAATAATTCTAAAGAAACCCAATGCTACCCACGTCCAGAGGAATCTAACAAGCTGTGTGTAACAAAAGACTAATACAGTTCGTTATATCGGTTTAAGTTACCTTGTTTGTATTTAAATTTCCGAGGTATGGAATAAACGAAGGATAATTTTCAGATCAGAAAAGAATTCAGATCGTGCTCATTAAAAGTTTTGGCTTACGAGGAATTGCGAAGCATTATACGAAGTATGCCTGATATAAGCAAATTATGTAAACTGTTTAAGAACGAAGTAAAGAAGGTACTTTTTAAGCCTCGCCTCTATTAGCCGTGGTGGCCTTGTGGTTGTAGCAGAGCCCTGTCATTTGATGGGCCCTGGGACTGGTTCGAAGTTCGAGCCTGGTTCGGGACCCGTGTGTACCAATGTGTTTTTCAAAGCTAAAGTACACTGATTAATCACACCAAGAGCTAAAAAATAGAGGTAAGGCGAATTGGGATACCCCATGGGTTTTCTCATTAAATTGGAGCCGCCCGACTGGGGACTGTAATTCTACCTTACTGAAGACCGTAGTAAAATGTTTTACTATGGTGTTCATAGTAAAACATTTTACTATTTCATTATTTGATGTAGTGTTTTGTTTCTACGGTTAGTAAGGTTGCCAGTGCTCCACGAGGATACGCTGCGCTAGTAGTAATGCTGCTAGCACAGTGAGTCCTCATCAACAACAGGGTCGGTAACTCGTCAGTAATATCCCTGGTATTGCTAGCGGCTATAGGCTACGGTGACTGGTCACATAAGGTCCCATTTCAGTAATTCAGTGTCTTGAGCGTGTGAGTCTTGTAGGTACATCTATCTATACTTATAATGAAACTGTAACAGATGCAATCCTGACGGTAACCGCTTATCATCAGCAGGGCAGTATGCATTTTTGCCACCATAAGGATAAAAAAACGAGAAAATTCAAGTTTTTTACAAACTATACGTTATTCCAAAGGCGTTATGCAAATATTTTTCGAAACTATTCAAATACGTAGAGGTGCAAGTCACGAGCTTCGATCCATTGCTTAGCGTGTCAGCTCTATAATCGATGGTCTCTAAATATTATTTACGGCGGGCTAGGTGGCCAGCGTTCAAGACTTGACGCTTTATTTGCACAAATACCAGTCTAACGCTGATTTATTGCTTCTTATTCCTTTTTCAAGTTTAAAAGGAAATTCGCTAAAACACAAGTTCTCGAGAATGTTATTTATTCGACGTCTGCTATAAAAAGTTTGTGAGGGAGAAAACTGAAAAAAATAGCACATTTATTTCAAAACGACGGTCCTATTTGGTTAAAAAGTCTATAAAAACAATTAGGTTATACGGAAAAGGTTGGAGATACTTGCTTAATAAGCAAACACAGTTCAATTGTAAGTAAGTAAATAAGGTAAGTTAAGTCACTTTAGTTCTGTGATGCGCTATAAAATATCATGGGTATGGTATTTTATAGAAACACCAGTAGCACTGGAAAGTGGAAGTGAATTATTAGTCTAAATTGAATTGAAAAATATTCAATTTCAGTGGTGACGAGACTGCTAGTCTAGTGATTAGTATACCTGACTGCTAGGCTAGGGGTCGCGGGTTCGATTCCCGCCGGGGCAAACATTTATGTGGCAAACATGTTTGCCTAGCGTCTGGGTGTTTGGTATGTATTATAAGTATGTTTTAAAAAAAGTATACCTTCAAGTATTATATCAGCTGCTAGTTCCCATAGTACAAGCTTGCTTAGTTTGGGACTAGATTGTGCTGTGTTATAATGTCCAAGCATTATTATTATTTACTTCTTAATTTAGAAACATTTTATCCTCGAAGAAACAGCTCCAGAATCTACGCCAAATATACAACCAAATAACATGGGAATCTCTTTACAGAATTCCGTGTTCTGTGCATACTACAATCTTGGCAGTTCTAAAAGTTCGATAAGTCACATTAATTTGCTCCTGAATACAGTTCCCGTTAAAAGGTTTTTTTTCAAGTGTATTGATACAAATTACCACCAAGGGATAAACATCTATCACTAAGAGTATTCAGTAATCGATCTTTGTTGTAAAAAATACATGCTCGTTTTCTTTTTTTTATTCTACCAGGTTGGGACGCAAGCGCACGGCTCACTTGATGGTAAGCAGTCACCGTTGCTTATAGACGCTGGCAATACCAGAGGAATTACTGACATACATAATTTCAAATAACATTTACCCGTTAATGGAATAAAGGAATTTTACAGTCTGTCAGACTTAAGGGTTTCGTTTTACGGATTGAGATACGGAACCCCTATTATTATTATCATTATTAAAGCAGCCAGGTGTATAATAATAGCGGATTTATTATTACACGTATGCATGTATGTTGGTATTTGTCAAAGGATATAAAATGATTTTCCTCATAAATTAATCAGTAGGTAGGTAATTGTTATTTATGACGCATTATGTATCCATCCTAACCTTATACTTCCAAGAATTTCAAGGTTTCAACTTCATAACAATAAATTATGATTTGACATCATCAATCATCATCAATCAGTCATTATAAATCTTGTAAATATCGGATTAATTTAATTTGAATATCCTACATACATTTATTAGTGAATTTAATATCATATGCGTCAAGCTTATAATTCCACGTACAACGCCGCCGAAAACCTCGTCACCTTCTCACATTGTAGGTAGTTTTCCTTAGTCTATAAAACGTATTAGGAATCATCTCAGCTAAAATTCATATACCTGCATAATTGTAGTACTGCGCAACTTTAACTGACGATCTCTACCTGTAATTTCTTGACAATGTTTCAGACGAACTAACGAACATGATACTTTAAAGGAAACTCATATCTGCTTTATAATGCACTTTATGCAGGGTCGGCAACGCGCAAGTGATACCCCTGGTGTTGCAAGCGTCCATAGGCTGCGGTAACCGCTTGCCACTAGGCGGGCCGTATGCTTGTTTGCCACCTTAGTGGTATAAAAAAAAAACTGTAAGAATACTTCATGCTTTCCTTACTTTTGTTTTATTTGATTTTTTTTTCCGAAAAGTTATATGAATGAACCGGGGTTTATGGCAATAAATAATGTTATAGATCCATGGCGATATCAAACAACCTTTTTAAATAAATGGGTTCTCCTATTCGGTATTCATCTGAAACTAAGTCTAATTTAATGGAAATAAAAAGTGACGCATATCAGATTCAAGTCTTTATGCATTCTTTACTGCTAAATTATTTACTGCAAAATGACAGATATTCTATTGTATTTACTCCAATAGTTTTAAGAAATCACATCTACGGTCACTCAAACAGGCAATGACTGAGTCAAAACATAATTTATTTTTATAAAGTTGAAACCTTGCAAGACTTGATACCTTGAAACTGTAATGTTATGAGTGATACGTAAAGATGACCATGTTTATTAGGAAACTAAATAATACGTGTCACAGGAACTCATGCTTATATGACCGCAGTCCGTTTAAGCAAACCGCATCATATAAAAATAATGTTGACCGAAATAAAGCAAATTTGGTAATATTTGTTTTTTTTTTTAATATTTTTTGAGTCTAAGACAAAGTTTTATTTGATGTTTGCAACGCTGTTTAGATTCGATCGAACTGGGCGACGGAACCCAAGGAAAATGTTAACTAGATCGAGTCCCGCAAATAGACCGGTAATGGTGCCCGATGATTGCCGCCGCGCAATGAAACGCTAACAACTGAATTAATATTGTATTTTATTTTCATTCAAAGCCCAAAGATTTAAAAGTTCACGTAATTGGGATTCTTTGAGAACTTTCTAGTTTTGTGTTTGTTAAATTTAATGCTTGAATTGAGTTTATATTTTTAAGATGTTTCAAATAAGTTTGTGTAAACTTGTGTTTGTCTTGATTCAGTTTCGTGCAAAATATATTCAACAATAATTTGTAAATTAACTTTTTAACTTTCGACAAGTTTACAGCATGTAGTTTGACACATAGCAAGATATTTTTACGTGAAACTTATGTACCAATTGAGAACAATTTTCTCTTTTGCTCACATGTACCTACTTATGCCGTTTTGAGCCAGCTGGTCTGGATTTGATCCCGTACAGAACTTATGTGTACCTACTTATAGCATTAAATGTCTGTTATTTGTTCTGTCTGAGACTGGGTGTATTGTTTGTGAAACATATGCGACTCCCACACACCATACACACAATCCCAGAATGATTACCCTTATTATTATTAAATATTTGTCTCATATTATCATCTTACGATTAAATTACTATTGTCCCACATCGGTGTCATTGCGGGGATAATGTTGACGTGTTTGGGCACCATGGCCTTTCATGTGTCGGTAGCGCCGGTCGTCTGTCACGTCATTCGACCCTAAATGACCTGCTACGCCGGGCTCTGGTCACCGCCGGAGTACCTGCTGTACTGGAACCAGTCGGCTTGGCGCGAGGCGATGGCCGGAGGCCGGATGGCATGTCGTTGGTGCCATGGAGATTGGGTCGGCCCCTGGTGTGGGATGCAACTTGTGTCGATACCCTGGCTCCGTCTCATCTCCCTGGCACCTCGGTGGCGGCCGGCGCCGCTGCTGCTCAGCAGGAGTGCCTCAAGCGCCGGAAATATGCATGTCTTGGTCCAGGGCACATATTTTCTGCATTTGCGGTTGAATCTCTGGGCCCGGATGCTCTTCAGCTTTTCAAGGAGGTCTCACTCCGGCTGGTTGAGACCTCCCGTGACAGGCGTGCTGGAACATATCTCGCTCAGAGAATCAGCATTGCTATCCAGCGTGGCAATGCTGCCAGCATTCTTGGCACGCTACCGCATGATTCCGGTTTGGGTCAGATCTTTCATCTATAAGTAGGTAGGTTAAGATATGTTTTTGTAAATAGTTTAATCTGTTTTGTGTCAATAAATTATCCAAAAGATGAAAAAAAAAAAACTATTCGAACAATTACGGTTCGAATCGCTTCTTTGTCTAACAAACACCCGAGTAAAAACTTAGCTTTGGATTTATGAATAAAACCTAAATAGACGAAAGCAGTAACGATGATACGACACATTTTTAAACTAAGGCACTTGGTCTAGGCGCTCTGAAAGAAAATAAATAATTTCCTTTCAGATTTTAAATAAATTACTTTTTGTTATGTAGCTACTGCCGAACTTTAGAATTGTCATTAAACATTTTTTTCAACAGTTTTTTTCCTCATTAAAATAGTTTCACAAATTTATCTTATGTTTGTCAACCGATTTTCTTTGCAACAGCGAAGCGCAGACGGGTAAACAATAAGTCTGAAATGAAATACAATTATTGATTGCTACATTATCAGCTGCGTCAGTCCATGCGCCTATAGCAAGAGATTTGCCTGGAATTGCAGCATCCATCAGTAAAAACGCCGAAACATGCATAAATGGAACAATACGCCATCCAATTACAAAGGGCATCAGGTGTTAGCGAACAATTAAAAGCAGCCAGTAAGTTTCACAACATTCACTGGGGTCTTGCAGCACCTATCTTCCTTACTTTATTGTAACATAAAGAAAGCTAAAGTTGTAAACTGCGACGTAAATCGCTATACGGGCGTATGTGCTCTCGCAAACATAAAGGGGAATTAATAAGACCATTCCGAAGAGCGGCAGATATTGGAGTTACAGCTGAAATAAAGCCGACAAGATAAATGCAGCGATATTGAAAGTTATCGATTGAATAAAATATATCCTATGAGTTCTTCGCTTTGAATTATATTAGTTGGTTCCCATATTATAGTAGGTGTACGCTTACGTAAAAATAGTGTAATAAATCACACTTAGCAATCAGCCCTAGATACCCAAGGATAGTGTTTTTTAAACATCCCTGCACTGGTATTTATTAGGCTCATAATAAATAAATAAAATTTCAGTAGTTCTACAGATTGTCGTTCGATTCCCGCCGGGACAAACATTTTTGTGACAAGCATATTGTCCTGGCGTCTGTGTGTTTAGTATGTTATGTAAGTATTTATTTACAAAAAAAAGGTTATAAGTATTCTCATCAGCTATTGGTTCTCATAGTACAAGCATTGCTTAGTTTGGAGTCAGATGTCGCTGTGCGATCATGTCTAATCATTGTGATTAAATCGTTCACTGTTATTATATTAATGGTATACTAAGACTCCGAAAGTACTTAAACTCTGTTCTCGGACTTTGGAAATATCAATTACGTCATCATATCGATAATTTACGTTACTTAACAAACAAAGGCTGCAAAAAAATAAACCTAAATGTTACCTAACAGATCGCCATCGTCGTTAAGAGCCTTAAGATAACGCTCTCCGGTGACGACATCTCTGCAGTAAAAGGAAATTCAAATGTGCCATTTTATTGGCACTAACTATAAAAAGAAAGTAAAAAGTACCCTTTATCCAAGACACTTAGATTTGCCCATCAAAGATTCGGGTACTCAAAAATCCATTTCAAATGTACACATTTTATACCTTAGCCGCTAGACTCATAAGAGAATTGATCGTTGAAAGGGTGCATTCATTCTTCCTCACCAAATAGGTAAGGTTTATCGCACTTTAAAATCTAAGGGCGTATTAGAGTTAAGTATGGGGTGTATTCTAATATAATGTTTACAATACTGCGTATATTAGCTATAAAGATATGTTATAGCACTCCGACATTATTCCTCTGCCTGTGGTTAGTTTTAATCGCAAGTCGTAACCGTTTACAATAGCAATAGTAATTTAATTCTGGTTAGGGATTGAGATGGGATCAAAACAAGGAATTAATGTTGCTCTATCATTTACATAATATGCAGACTTGGATTGTTTTTTGATTTTAAAATCTAAGCGAATGAGCTTAGAATTAGAAATGAATGTAAGAATAAAATTGCGAGTTTCATATTTTAACTTAGTATATTTGTTTTTTGGAGTGCACGGTTCTACCCAATACTTACCTAGATGAAATTAGGAACTAAAACTAGGCTATGGTAACCGCTTACCATCATGCGGGCAGTATCCTTGTTTGCCACCTTAACGCTATAAGAATGTTACGTATTTATAACTATGTAGAAATTAGTATGACAATCCGAATATTTCGATATCTAATGTGCTACATGATCTGATCTCACGATAATTTTTAGGCAACCTCCCCAAATACTTTTTCACAAAACCAATTTGACCAAGTATTTTTTATCCGCGACTTTGTCCGCTTAACAAAATAATCTAGCTTATCTTATGCCACTGAGTAATAATGTAGCTTTCCATGGGTGAAATATAATTAAAGTCAGAAATATAAGTAAATATTTTCTTACATATAAACAAACAATTAACCTCCTTATAATATTAGTATTATAAAAAATAACACGTTGAAGTTACGCAACGCCTAAAGTAAATATTATAGCAAACACAGATGTAAGCGGATGATGTCATCTCACACAGGGGTTGTAGGATGACGTCATTATTTCACCCTCTAGCTAGAGATATGAGTCACCGGGTCGTACCTACTTTGGATGTATTGATATTATTTTGTGGTATTTTGTGCTAAATGTATTAAAATGCTAATTTAAGACGTGTAAGGTAGCGATAAGAACCTTTCCAATATTAATGCTGATAGCAAGAACTAGAATCACTGGCCTCAAAATGTTATTGTTTCCATTAATATTGATATCAGCTGTTCTTCAATAAAATAACTGTTGCAATATTAATTTAAACTTGTTTTACTTAAATGTCGTTCCTAATCCATTAAAAAAAATCTCAGAATTTACGTAAAATATCGGTACCTACATGTAAAAAAAAAACACAACAAAATTTCGCAAACGTCAACCAATTAGATTACATACTGAAATTCGATTACTTAAAAAACATCTTTGCTTTTACAGCTAAAAATACATTTTGCTATCTGTAAAAGACTAGGCGTTACTACTTTTTGATATACCCAGTATTACTACTGCAGAGTGCAATTACTTAGTTTAGATCAAAGGACCTTTGAGTCTGATAGACTATCAGAAAATATTATAGACAAATCGAGAAGCTAGTCTGCCGTTCTAAAAGAGATAGGTAGGTACATAGATTTTATCATAGCCCTGACTTTTCAGTATAAGAGTCACATGGGATTCTGCTTTCGAAATAGCTATTAAATTCAAATTCTTTTAAGATCCGTCAACACTCATAGGACTTGAGACGCAGTAGGTCTCTTTTTCATTATAAGTGCAGACATTGTATGCGGGATATTATTTATTTTATTAAGATCATTTACCTGATAGGTATTTTAAACTGTCGAAATACATAATAAATAAGGAATTTCTCTAAATACCTACTTATATTTACTAGTGTGGGAATAATGATTTCCGATTAGTTAAACACTCATGATTTAGTTCATGATATTAGTTAGTAACGTTTTTGTACAATGTAAGGAACAGTTAAATAAATAATAATTCATACTCTTCTTGATTGTGCGTTTTTATCAAATCTTTCTGTCGTTTTCAGTATACGGTCTACGCAGAGAATAATTACTTGACTTCTGAATTAAAAACCTCTTTTAACTTCTATTTACATTTTAATACTTCTCCTAACATGTTTCAAAGTTAAAACATTTCCATCCATCTGCATTTTGAGTTCCGCCGGTCTATACATATAACTTTCTTCAACTAATGCAACCGTACGTAGTTGGCAGCCAATTTTCGCAAATGGCTTCTCCCGTACTCCCATAAGTAGGCGTCCTTACCTCTCTCGGTGGCTAACATATTCTAACATCTGCATTAGGTTTACATCCATTTGGGTACATTTTCATTTCGTCAATGATTAAGGTGTACTTGAATGGAAATAATTTTGTTCACATTGTGTCTTAAAAGATTTGCAATTCCTGATGTTGTACGTCTTATTTTAGTTAAAATTTTAGACCTTACATTGGATGAAAATGTATGGAGTTTGCATGCTATTTAGTAAACCATAATTGTAGATAAGAATTTTGTTCAGTACTTGGCAAATTGCTACTTTTAATCTTAAGTTGCAAATTAATGGTTAAGTATAATGTTAAAATAGAATCGGCAAGTTTATTTATTGTTACAGAAAATAAAAACGCACCATTCGGAACCGACCCAAAGGATATACAAGATTTCACATTCTGGAGAAAAATATGTAACGTCTAAGCGTACTCACATTTCAGAGGAGGATATTTTGCAGCTTCGGCTCAGCAAGCAAATATTGGTTATGATCTCAACACCGCAGCCAGGCCAGGAATCTAGAGGGAGGCAGAAAGAATATTTATGAAAGGATTTCAAATTAATTGGCCAGTTTTTCCAAGGATTCTTCTCAGATAAACAATTAGCCAATGCTGTCAGCAGATTTGATAGTATTTATTTGTAGAGTTTAGTTAAAGATTATTTTAATTTATATTAATTTAAATGTATTTCAGTTTTCACTTTCCTGTATGCGTAAGCGCGCAAAATCTATTTCAAAGGACATTAGAAGAGTAGAAACGTACTGAAATGCATCATACGAAATATAATTTGGTATTTACCCAGCATAGGTAAATCCTCGCAAATAAAATATGTTTTCAAAGTTATCAATAATAATGCTGAGGTATTATTTTTATCCATCGCATAGTTACTATTGTCTTAGTGTTCAGAATAGAGCGTCAAAGCTCGCGTCACAAAACTAATACGAGATTATTACGTTCTCTTAAGCATGAAGTGGACATGAAATAGGAAAACTCACTCAATAATATGAACATTGAACGAGTATCTAAAAGTTTCTAACTAGAGATTTCCACGTCCTCTTCAACTGACAAACGTTTGAGACGAGAAAACTTGTTAGGAAAGTAAAAAGAAATCCCTGGGAAGATGTTAGAAGTGTTCCCTACTCGTTCCCAGCCTCTCGCCCGGTCAGGGGTACGGCACCGGCGACCCGAGACAGCCACTCGATTTAATTTACATCTCCGTACCAATTGTTTTCAACTCCTGAGTTCGTCGAACGACCCGCCCCGTCCCTGATTTATATATTTTAGTAAATAAGATTTTAGTTCCTTCATAGAAAATGCTATTCTAAATGAACTCTCATTTTGTGACTTTCCAGAGAGATATTTAATGTATTCGTCTTTGCTTTTTAGGTGTGTTATGGGTATTTTATCTTATCTTTTTAATTTTGAATAAATTTACATCATTGTTGTTTTGTTAAATGATGTAACATATTATATTTTTTTTCGACCATATGCCATAGGACAGAAAGGCTATTTTTTCTTAATCCCTGTTCAAAAATTGTTCTACTTTTTTAATATTATATTTTGGTTGTTGTTATTGAGGACAAACAACATTTACAAAATATATTTCTCTTAAGTCCGAAAGTTCGAGGACTTTCCTATGGACTAGTGTCCGAATATGCTTAAAAAATATTTTCAATCGCTTAAATCTCATACTTATTTATTACATATTATTGAAATAGTTCAACTTATTTGGTTTTATAAATCATAACACTCTTTGAGTACCGTACTTTTTCCTTAATATTGTATGCATTTTTTGTTCAAATACAGTATTTAGTAAATACTTATATCTCACGTCTGTCATCAATGGCCGTCCCCAATTTTTAATTCGGAGTCTCTGTAGATGGTAATTTCTAATACCCTAGGCACGATTTTGTTAATACGTCATGTTGATATTTGGTGTACTGTCGGTGAGAAAGGTTAAGTCTAACTTGAAGGTGGACGCTGCACACGTGACACGTTCGCAGAACCTACCCCAGGACTACCTACCCTCAAAACATTTATAAATGACCTATAGCTAAGAGAGCAGTACCTTGAATATTAATACTGGTTATTAACTTTAACAAGCTTTGATCTTCACTATCATGCCAACCCACCGACATCAAACATGAGGCATGTATCATTATAAAATCAGTGTACATCATTATATAAGAATTTATAGGATATATCATGAAAATCATACATCATACATCATATAATACTCCACATATCATGTATGTATCATATAAGATATCAGCACCATAGCTCAAGTATTACGCCAATAAAGCTGGTGTCTCACCTCATTATTTCACCCATTTATAACATATGAAAATCTTCGGCTATATTATATTGTTTTTCATATAACAACCATATATAGCCGAAAAACTACCCCACGGAAAGTGTCTGGGAGTAACGAACATTCGTGATTATTATAATCCCTATAACATATAAAAAATCAGCTTCGTTAAAAAGGTCTGGGCGGTATAGCATCTCAGCACGTATAAAGTATACATGCTGAGGTGTAGGTAAGGTGGAAGGCACAATAATTCATCTAATTATAATAAATATCTGGTCAATTCACACGAACGAATTTACGAAATTTTGTAAAACATCAGACCTGAATCATAAATTCAACTTAAAAGCTATAAATAATGTCTTGCCGAGTGTACAACAATGTCCACGGATTTTCCTGCACGATCTCGGCTTACAGATCTGAGATAAGCTTTGGTAGCGACAAACTATGCTATACCGTTTTGTCGCGGTGGCACTGGATATTGTTTTGTACGGCACGAATTTGATGTATAGTTTTCAAACTAGTTTTGGCATTGTTTTTTTTGCCGTTGGCCCTTTTTTAGAACCCATTGTTTTGGAGATAACTAGTAATTAGCCAAACAATGTAGAAAAGGAGTTTATTGGACTGGCTCAGAATAGAATAGCTTGGCGTGAAATAGTGGAGGTTTATACTTCCATCTGGATCACCCGGCTGATGGTAATCGGCTACCGTAGCCTAAAGAGGCCTAAATACCTACCCAATATACACACATTTTCAACCCTGTTAAAACATATGTTTCAATAATCTAAATTCTTAAGGCCTATTACAAATAGACTAATATTTTTTCCCTCTCACTAAAGAGTTTAAAATTGTGTCTAAAATATTGTTTTACTTATAAAGCTCAAGTTTAAGCTCTATCAGAACAGAATAACGAATTAGTTGGCACTAATTAACGTTCCATGTTAGCAGAGAATCTACTTATTATCTTGATTATCCTAGAAACAAGACACAAAGAACACGAAATGAAAGGCTCAGCTAACGAGTTATGCGACTATTTCAAGAACTTTACCTACTCGTTATAAATCCAAATGGAAACAAAGAATCGCTACTCAGTCCTACTTTGGTGACAGGCGTTCACAATAAACAAGGGATCCATAAACATCGCCTGACACGGATATTTGTAATTTTTCTTTGAAACTGATCCGAAAACTATATTACCCTAGCCGACTCGACCGTAAAGTCTATTAATTAGGAGCTTCGAACGCATGACATCATCTCCGCGATTTTCGACAACGCCTCTTTGTCTCCCTACACGACAGATATGGTGTAAATCTCTTTGGGTGACAGCCGCGGCGTTGCTTGAGGATATAAATATTATTTTTTTCTTACATTATTCTTTGTTCACGAGGAGTGCGTTGCGTCACTGCCGAAGTCGTATGCTGCAGACGATGTGCCGAATGACGAAATGGTTTCACGGCTGCATTTGTTTGTATAGACTCTTGATAAATATTCCACTCGTGAGAGCTCAAGAAGCGGTTTCATTAAAAGAGAAATAAATGTTGATAAATACTGTATTATATTTACAGCTATTGAAATTTGGCCATAAATCAATGCCAGCATAATAGTCAATTGATTGTAGGTATAGGTACCTAACCTACTCGACTTGAAAATCACACGATGCAACACGATCAACGTCCAAAATATTTATCTATATTTTGTAGGAGTGCTTTTGTTTTGTATGATGTGCATTAAGTATTGAAAATAATTTAACTTTACATTGTATAAAAATGTAGGGAGTTAGTGAATTGTTTTCCTGAGTAATTATAATGATTGCATTTGAAGCCAAATTTACTGCTTCACATTGATAAAATATTAACATGTTTTATCTGGGATAAGATTTGACATGGTTTTATAAATCGATTAGTATAAGTTCAGGGGACACCCCCAATGAACTTATACTAATCGATTTAAATAAAGTATGTAGGTATCATTAAACTTAATTACTTTTCCAGAAAGGTATCCACATCAGCAGTAAAACATTCTTTTCTTTTTTCTATTTCGAAGATTCTCTAAGTTACATTTCCAGAAAGTATCAATCAACAATATAATTCCATTGAACGAACAGAATGTGGCAAGAAACAAGATTCAAATAGACAATTATGAGCTTTATTTCGGGCACACGGCAAAGATAGGGTGTAGAGTAGAATATAGATACAAATAATAGCGTCGATGACGTTAAAATATAAGTGGAAGTAATTAGATGAGGCTGCCATGTAACAAAGACGTGTCGCGCCCAGAGCAGTGTCAGAACCAGGAATAGAAGCCCCCGACTGAGCTTACAGACGAGGTGTTTCCAATTTATGAAGCCCACTGTAATTCCCTGCAACGTTCACAATTAGCTTTAATTTAAACATGACACTCGGTTCAAACTCCTCGTTTTAAATATTTCTTGTAGATTATGGCACTTATATAGTTCATTGGGACAATTCTGTAATAACAGCTGTGATTGGAAAATACATTAATTAATGTACAACGTAAATTCTCTCAAATATTTAAGAATAGTATTTTAATTTTATTTCGAGCTAAGTAGTATGTAAGGCCAAACCATTTTGTTTTTTCAATATATACACGATGTTATTAGAATATTTCGAGGTTGTTCTTCCTAGCGTGTCTTTTTCTGCTTCACCAAAGTTTAGCTTCAAATATGATGTGATAAATGAACCCAAGGTAGCTAAGAATATATTCTCTCGAAAGTGAAGACCAAAAGATTTCACAAAACTTCACTCGCATCTCCATAAAAAGTACAAGCACATTATTCACCGCCAGACGAATCACGTATCCACCTACAGCCATGAACACGTTTAATTAGTATCAAACACGCGATCTTCGGGGTGCTTCAAGTCTGCGAATACAGTTACTTGGTTATAAAAGAAAAGTGCCGGCCATCACTGATGCTCGTAAACTAAGTGCAATGAAAAAAGCCGTAAAACAAGGGAGAGTGCTGAGGCGAAAATATGATTTTGTGGTTGGGTTCCTTAAAAAATGTCTGCTTGTAAAAACCGGCTCATTCTTGGTTAAACTTCAAAAGTCGTTTGGTAGCACGAACACCACCAAATTTTATTCTCATTTCACGATGATCCCACTAATAGAAAACTGGACGTCATATGAAATAAAATATAAGTACAAATATCCGCTCTTTGACTCGTTTCCCTGATCCCTTATACTAACCCAATTCCTAAGTTAAGGCAACTTTACTACAAGCTCGGTATTGGCTTCTTTTGAGGGCCTTTTTGATGTGACATCAAAAGGAAAACTGATCCTTTTTCCGGTTTGATACCTGTTGTCATTGTCATCGTAGCTCGAGCCATCGACTTCTTTATTGTATCCACCCTTACACGTTTTATGAATGGACAGATTTCTTTATTACACAAAAATTCTCTCTCTAATTCAATCTTCTGATCCTCCAGTTCATTTATTTATTCGTTTCGAAGTAATTCGTTCAACTAAGAGGCAGTGGGATTTTTTCTTATTAAAATAGTCAAAGAGGGCACTCCCTGGAGGCCGTGTATTGTTAGACCACCTGCACTTCCTTAAGGTGAGTTCAACTGAAATCTTATTATGCTCCTGAATAGGCATCTGGTTACTCAAGGGTCTAGCCATTATTTATGTATGATTCTTAAACTAGAATGGAATTTAATAATATATTTCTTCTTACCGCTCAGACGATCTATGCATACCTTCATTTTTGCATGGCGCTATGATTTTTTACTAACAACGTGTAATATAATCCCATCTTGTTATTTTCAGATGATGATAACTGGTATTTAATAACAATTAAAGGAGAAGGATATTTATAAGAGGTATGTTTCTCGAATGTTAGAGATGTGTATTAGCTTGCTTATGAATATTAGTTTTTGTTGTGCTTTTGGTGTTGGGAATTTTTATAATTTATTCGTGGAGGCTTATATGTGTATATAAGCACTGATTGTATAGAATGGTACCGCTACAGTTACGATATCTATCGTAACTAATCCCAAGTCCAGGAAGATCAGAAGATAATATGTTCTGAGGTTGCAAGCGTCAATTGCTTACGGAAACCACTTAACATCAGGTGGGCTGTATACACTTTTACCTGAGATATAAAGAATAAGAATAACTTACTCTCCCTATATTAAAATAAGAGTGCATTTAAGATGCACATATTGAAATCCAAATGTGCTATAAACGCTAGCTGCTCGCGAGCTGATTACAGCCCCCCTCAAACACACATCGAAACTGTGGACCCTTTTATTCTTCCCGTTAAGTACACATTTAACGACAAACTCGTAAACTACGGATCACTGAAAATTTTTGATATGTAACTTTTCTATTCAAATGCTTTACGAGGCAGCTATTATAATTTTACTGACGTCATATTTTTTCCTGCCGCGGTGATTACGGACGGTGGATCAAAGGGATATTGAATAAAAAATTGTTATTCCCTTTTAATCACTTCCCTTCTCGCTTGTACTTCCCTTTTTCAATTACGTACGGTGACACTATAAAAATATCTATAGGTATAACGATGTAAGTACCTACCCAAGTGTTTTTCACTGCCGATATTTTACGATCACAATTCAGTGTTTTCGTAACGTAGACATTGCAATTAAACACATAAATTCCACAATAAGTTTCTTGGTAACTTCGTCGTTGAATGGGCTTCTTGGTCTCAGAGCTCTAGTTCCTACCATTCATATATCACTATTTATTTTTGCTCTCAAGTCTCGCCGGCCATACACTAATGACTTGGTTTTATTAAATCCATGACTTGGTTCTCTAGAAAGTGGCCTGACTTTCTAAGTAAGACTTATAGTTATAATTTATAAGCAATGGCCAATCAGATAGTGAGTGAAGTACACAAGTAAAAACTATTCACTTGGTATTAGCAGTATATTATTATTATCTATTCTGAGGTATAAGTAAGAAAATATAAGGTCAGTAGAAATGGAAATAAGTAGTTATATATACCTATATTTCATCAAATATTTATGAAGGCTTTTCGTTGCAGGTTTACCTACTCGCCTTTTGGTATCCCTTTTTATGCATCTAATAGTATAAGTTTGTTTTATAGAGTCTTAGCTGACTAATTAATTTGGTGCGTAATATGGTATTTGAATAATTAAATAAACTTGTACTTATTTAGATAACTAACATCATCATTAAAATGTAACTTGGATATTAAAAATATTATTTATGTCCATTTCGAAGTGACTGTTAATATAATTTGAATGTCTTTCAAAAACAGGAGGAAGAAATAGGTAAATTAAAATATTTTTTTACAACTGTTTCGTTCAATAAAGACATAGATAAACTAATGAATGTAGTTCGTCATAACACTGTTACGCCACATGTAGATAATGAGTTTAGAAACAAAATAAACAAATCTACAACTTTATAACCAACACAAGTTGGTCTAAAAAATTGCTCCAATTCAATTTATAGTCTCATGACGCTAAGATGACACGAAGGCCCAATAAGAATAAAAATATACGCAATGAAAAACATGTGGCACTGTACCGTGAGAACATTAAACTGAATCCGATAAAAGTCACAAAGGAGCTTTATTTGTAAATATTTGTTTTAATAAACTAATGGTATATGCCTATTCTAATATTATATCGACGATTAAACAAGGCATGCTCTTTTAAAATTGTCTTTCTATTGTGACATGGCAAGTTAAATCATTTAGGTCCAGATTTCCAGTAATACAGTTAGACTAAATTAACGATTGAGTCTAGGTACACGTAATAAAACAGTACTAATAAATACTATTATTAAACACAGCCTTATAGCTAAATTGTGAGTTAACAAAGTTGACTTTATAATTTAGCATCTCATTATTTATATTTTGTTTTTGCCGTTTCATTTGACAAGTGTTTTATGACAAACACTTGATCCAATGCACCTTATAACAGAGCCGAATTGTAAAATACTCGATATTACACTCCATATGTAAGGCTCAGATGACGGAATGACACTAAATTCGTTACACATTTAGTTTTTTGCGTACAAAACGGTATAAAGTTACAGTATATTTATAGATAGACAAAAACACATTGTAAGGGGATATAATTCATGTCGATAATAAAAAAAGACGACGTTATAATTTGGAAACCTAATAGGACTGGTCAATAAACGGAAACAATGTTTGACTTTGTTGTGTTATGCAATAGATCGTTGAAACTTTAGCAGTGCCACCGAACATTCTTAGAATCGTGCCTGGAAGAAAAACATTTGAGGCTTTATCGATTCGAATTCGATACGGTAACATATTCAAGATTCAGAGCATAACTTTAATAGTCTAGATTGATTAAAGACTACTATGTTTTCGGTTGTTGGAAACAATGTTGGAAGTTCTCACATTCCTTCGGTTCGAGTTCATTGACTTCTAAATAATTTTTTAGATAGGTAGGTAGATAAATGTATAGTTTAGCTCGAAGCAAAAAGCCAAGTCCATCCAATCAAAATAACATCGTGAAAGAAGAGACTATATCATTAGTTTTAGATTTCGTAAATTAAATTGAGAATATGATAAAACAACAATGATGATACTATAAAATACTAACTGATCTGTCAATATAAACGTGTAAGTTTGGTTAAAACAAACAATTAATTGTTATTTAAGAATGAATAAAGATAATAATGCTCTACTTAACAAACATCAATGCTATAAAACAATGAGTACTCGCATTAAGTTTCATTGGAGAATCACGAACAAAACAAGTTGTACTGGTATAATAACCAAATAATATCGAAGTGCTTTTTATAATGTCTCTAATTCCTTTCATTTAACAAAGAAATATAAATAAAAAAGGAGATGTATGCAGATAGCCTGCATACATCTCAGCCTGTGATACACATAGCATCTAATAAAACTCGGTGCTAACAAAGTTATAATACGTTTCAATTGTGTGAACACCTATAACGATGTAGTTCTTTTAGGTGTCAACAAACATTTATATCTGTTCGCTCTAAAAACCACAACGAACCAGCATAGCCCATCAAATTTTGGAATTTTCGCAGCTGTACCCAATATTCCGCGGTGAACTCGAAGGACCATTATTCCGCACCATAAATAATCCACTACACAAAAACTCTAACCCTTCAGTGCCTCCTCCTTTTACGATTCAGAGAAAAGGAATAAAATATGTGTGTCGAAACAAAGGATGTAAAACTAAAATGAAATGACAGGGCCACACGCTTTTCAAGGAGACGTGGATGAAAAAAGAAAACTATAATTTCGCATTATGTAATACTCGGAAGGAGTAGTTCGGTTCGACGGGACTTGAATGCAGTCAGCTTGGTTTAAAAATAACCCAAGGTTAGCCTGCCGGCATTCTACGAGGGTCCCTTTGTGCGATCAAGGTCCACCGGTTCTGTGGGATGCCTATAATCACCATACATTCGTGTGTGGACTTTCGAGCGCGGCTTACGTTATAGGAAAACTGCGCCTGCAGACGCATATCGTCTTCAAATGCTGATCATATTTAATGAATTGAAAACAATTTATTATTGGCCTTTATGGTTGTAATAATTGAAATAAAATTATATTCAGGTTGCTATTTGATCTATTCTCTAATAATAATTTTAAAGTAAGAAGAAAATATTTAAAGTTACAATATTTTTCTGATCTGATCTTGGGACTCTTAGGATATAAAATCGTAAGGAAATATAGGAATACAACAATTCTGCGTACGTGCTTCAAATCAGGTTTAAGTACTCCTTTGTGTTTAATTTACTTTGACCTTCATATCGTAATATAATTGTTCATGTGATCGGCATATTATATTCTTTAAGAAAATATCTTTGTCTCTTAATTCATTATTCGCCTCTACCCAACCCGTAAAGAATTGAATGCTTGCAATGTTTTCCTGCATCTTTACCTTATATGTTTTAAGATTCTCTTTGAAAACCTTGAACTTCCCCATAGAACCTTGAGTTATAATTAAACATTACTCATTTTATTATCAGCAAAATAAGTACATCAAGCAACGTGTGCTTATCAATGTTAAGTACAAGGGGTAAACAAGAGTGATATTCGTTGAGTAGGTTTGCTTTAAGATAAGGATATTTATTTGCTTAGACCATAGGTATCACTTGATGATAAATCCGTGTCGTACTTACAGACTTATATTTTGTTAGGTAAAGTTTTTTTTTATTGCACAATCAGAACCCTTGGGGTTTTGTAAAACAATGGTATATGAAGAAGGTAAACGTTACACATTTGATAAACATATTTTTGGTGAACAGGTGAATTGTTAATACTTTTTCTGCAAATACATACCTAACTGTAAAATTGGCGTTCGGGACCACTTGCTTGTGATCCCGTTTGCCCCATGAAAAATATTAATTATCCTCATTATATTATATAAATCCGAGTCGGCCGGTCCCGAAAGGCCCACGACTCGAGACGCAAGACAAAAACTAAAGCTTGGCCTGCCGGGAATCAAACCGAACCTTGTAACACCTAGCGTAGCGATAAAGTATACTTACTAGTAGATCAAGTCAAAAGCAATGTTCTACTTTCTTTCACATAAGGATACATACGTAAGATTAATAACGATTTCTATAGTTGATCTTCACATTCGGAGGGCAATATTTAATCGTAGTTTCATAGTTTATGTTGATTACAATTTTGGATCATATCTTACCTTAATTTGTTAAAACACCATGCTATATTAATATTGTTCAATTAGCTTAGTTTCTCGGCATATTATTATGTATGTAAGTCGGTAAGTTGAGAACAAAGAATGTATGTACGTCGCGGATGTTCGTACTAGGTAGTACAGGCCCCATGTCCTTGAACAACCCTCTGCAGGTGCATACTTGGATGCACCTGCCACCATTATGCACTGACCTATAAAAGTAATAATTAAATACTATATTCCTTGACAATTATCCCTTAGATGTGGGTCAAATAAAAAGGGGCTTTTGGGGTTCCGTTTCCGCGATGCTAATAATAACTAACTTTTATCCAGACTTGATATTATAATTAAAAAATAAATGTGTGTGATGAATTTAAACCAAAATTTGTTTCATTGAACAACTTGATTCATTCAAGAAAAATATGAAACCGGTTAATATTTTTTTTACGTTGATAGCAATTGAAAATTGGACAAAGTTATGCTTAAGAACGTACAATAGGTAAATATAAAATGTGATTGTAACAACCAACCTAAGAAAATAACCATCAATCCATGAAGATTTCTATTTGTGATAGTTTACCTGAATACAAGAGGGAGTTTCTCCTTTCATTAATCTAGTTCATTTAGATTAATGGGCGTCCCATCTAAACTAACCACATCCAAATTACAGCTGATGGAGTCGGAGGATTCATTCGGGAATAGAATCGTATTCCAAAACCATCCAAAACCAGTAGTAAGATAAATAATTATATTTACTTATTTAAGCATCGATCTTAATAAGATACCAACTCCATATCTTCTTTTTACGAATATAAATAGCACATTTATGTTATTTTATTTATTTCAGGAACCCCAACATAAACCTCCATCGGGGGGGACATATAATTATCGAAATGAGATAACAGTTCTTCGCAAGTCGTACAGAACCTTCAAATTGAACACAATGAAACAAAATAATTTAGTTTGCCTGACCAACATTATATTATGCGCGTGTATTTTTTTTCACTTAGCCACCTACATGTTCGCTTGAGTGACCGAGAGGAAATGAGGGTTTTATGTAAAAATGTACAACTGCTACTTTAGTTGTTTTTACACCTAGTGTGTATTATTATCCATTAAAACTCACAAAAACATGTTTCTGATGTTACGTCGTTCGGAAATAAAATATTTTTGTAATTTGATGTGTTGTCTAATTTATAGTAAAATATTTAGTTGTTATATACCAATGTTATTTTATCTTTAATCTAGAACAATTAACATTTAAAACATATGTTGATTAAAAACTTTCTAGGTACCCACCTGCAGTTATTTATGTTGTATATTTATAATATTATTAACAAACATTTTAAATCTTCAAGTAATTAAATCCATAAATTAATAAATTTACATTCACTCACTCACTCTTCTTATATTTAGCCGTTTGGAGGACGTATATATTGATAAACCTAATCATATCGGTAATACTAATATAATAATAGTGATATATTATCAATCCTAATATTTAAAGAGATAAAATATGATTGTTTGTATGCATGTGGGGTAATATCTATAACCGATTTGTGAATTCTTTCACCAAGGAAAAGCTATTCTCTACCTGAATTAAGTCTGTAAGTGTATAAGTTTTTTACCATTTTAATTTTTTAAATGACAGATTTATTAATTAAATATTAGTTTATTTTCCCTATATTTCTTAAATGATTTTTATCACTAGCAATAGGAAGCATTTACCCTTATTTTAGTTTGGATCACTTCCTTGAATTTGATTTTCATTGACCGTGCAATACTTTTTATTATTCAAGTTCAATCGCTTCCATTCTTGGATTTTGCAATAGTTTCTCATCCTAGTCGTTCCCTCACTGCTGAGGATCATTAAATAGTTAATTTTAATTTTTAATGCATCTAGCCTAGCTATCTAGTTTTTATAAAAGCCGCCTTGATTCACCTTTGAGCATTTCTAACCGTTAACCTATATCCTTTCGGATTTAACCGCCCATAGATCTACGTTGTTACTTGATCTAACTATAAATATATTTCATAATTTTGAATAAGTTATGAGGAAATTTATTACGCGCATCGATTTTCCACGCTTTTGTAACACCTTACCCCAAAATATTCCAATTCAAATTCAATCCACCATCATTATGCGTGTAATTTATAAAATACGCACAATTCAATGGCTATTCAGAGGTCAAACAGATGGCGTCCTCGCTTCAGACAAAAGCTTTAATAATATAGCAGAAACTCGTTTATTTGAGGCGCAATTTCCTTGCAATAGTCAACTTACGTACACGGAAATCCAGTGTGATCCTTGTCTATAAGGTATAATAGGGTTTATTTTTCTTCGATATTTTGTTTTCCGATGTTCAAATCCTGGAACTGAGCTGGTAAATATATGTATACACGTGTTGCTTCCCCTCAAATAAATAAATGCACCTATCAACGTCACCTGGCTTGTATGCTCGAAATTGGGTCACACGTTGCGCCACTACAATCCTTGGACCGGTTTAGGAACAAGGAGATTTTGTTTTGGCCATTCATTCATCCCTTCCAACCAACACGTGTGCCTTAAGAACCATCGCCTGGATTCACTTGAAGAGTTCACATCGAGATCCGATTCAAACAACTTTTGTTCAATTGAAGCCCTTTATCTGAGAAAAGTACGTCCCATAGTTTTAATTGTGTTGATGAACTGTTCACTGGGTGAATAAAAAAGATTTACGTCGTAGTACTCTGCTACTCAGATTTTATTAACATCCAATATGACTTAAAAGCCATTTCCGGTTTCCGGTATTTTTTATTTGATTCATATTCGTATTTATGGAAATTACTCTTGCTATTTGGGTATTGTGGCAGGGAAGTCGGTGTCATAAAAACGTCATAACAGAAATTTAAGATAAGTTTATACCAATTTCACTGATACAAATATATTATTTCCGTGGGATATGTTTTAATTAAATTCACTTAATAATAAAGTTTCACACATCAATCAACGAATCTATACATCACCTGTTGGAAGTCATCTGTTCTTCACCGGAATTTCAAATCCCAACAACAATAATAGTTGATCTTTTATGTTATCCTTAATATCTATCCTGTTATCTTCTATGTTACTAAAAGCGACTCTTTAGAGTTCAGACTCATTCTGAGAATACTGATAACCTTTATAGACCCTGCTTAGATTAGATATGACGTCGATTCTATAAGCCCTCCCATAAACAAAAGTCAAGGTCCTCTTTGGGGACTAAGAGGACAACTTTTATCTAAATTCCTTATGAGGAATAGACACTGGACATGAGTTTTTGGCGGAAATCAGGCGGAGCGGTTGAGATTATTTCCAGTGTCTCGTAAATTGTGTGAATGTTGTCTTTATTGTGTATTTGTGGCATCGTTATGTGCAGTCATGATTTATGGGAACTTTGTAAATAATGCTATAGGGTTAAGTGATTTATCATTTTGGTCAATAGGTTAGCTCTAACGTTAAGGAATGTAACGAACTGCTAATGCCGTGCTTGACCCAAGAAGCTCCAATAAGCATTAGAATGCATGACACTAAACATTTTAATGCAAAAACACGAAAATTAAAAATAAACTCGAAAATACTCAAACACTCGACACTAAGGCGACGGATGAAAGAAGACTGCATGCAACTGAGATGCGAATGTTGAGATGGATGTGTGGCGTAACGAGAATGGACAAGGTAAGAAATGAGTTAATTTTGAAGTTTGAAAGTAGCTCCAGTGACAGAAAAGTTGAGGAGCACGCGTTTGTCTTGGTATGGGCATCTTATGCAGAGGAATGAGGATAACGTGGTAATAAAGGTTTTATGTATGAATGTGGACGGGTACAGGGGTCGAGGTAGACCTAAGAAAAGATGGATGGATTGTGTGAAAGATGACATGGCCAGAAAGGAAGTGAATACAGAGATGACGGCTGATAGAGAAGGATGGAAGAGAAATACATATTGCGCCGACCCCAAATAATATGGGATAAGGGCAGGAGAATGATGACTCGACACTGGCAAAAATAGTCCCTAACGAGGATTGATTACCATAGTTAGAAAGAAGAAGACACTGGACAGCAATATTATACATTTCTGAATAGATTTCCGATGTAAGTTAAGTAGGTAAGAGGTATTTTTAATTAAATTGGTTTAATATTTTCTAAAGGAGATCTAAAACATATTTTATTTGTATAGATCTTCAAATGTTTTATAGGTTTATTCCTAGGCACCTGCCTAGGATACCTTCTTACCAAAGTGTCGACGAACTTAATTACTTTGAGGGCATTGTATAAGATAAGATATGTTTGGATTGAGATTTAATGCCTGAATAAAGAATTCTGATTATTATTATTCCTTTTGATTTAGTTACAGGTAGGTACATCAAAGTATTCCTACATGGCAACCTTGTACTGGCAGGGGATACAAAATCCAGGCGGGTTTAACAAGTAAATAAGTTTCCGTGGGTAGATATATTTGATTGAATAACAAAGGCCTAGTAACTAGTTTGCCCGCTCCCGCTGTCTCGTTCGCTCCCGCTCCCGCTTCCGCGAGAAAGTGAAAATTTTGCTAGGCACTTTCTCCCCACCCGGCGGCGGCGTGTCGGACGCATCGGCCCGCCCCCGTTGCACCCCGCGCGTCGCGCCGCGCCGCAAGGTCAGCCCCTGCAGGCGGGCGGCGCGGCAGCGACGCGCTGCGCTCTTGAAATTTCGCTTTCGTTCACTCGCGGTTATTAGTCGGCCGAACGCGCTCCGGCAAGCATGTGTCTCGTGTGACGTGCTTCTATATTTCCGCGCGGCACATTCGATTTCATTCGCAAGTTGATGGCTCCGCGGCGGCAAGGCGCGACCGGCGAGCGCGAGGCCGTTAACACTCACGGGTGCTGCGTGCCCGGAGAGTGCCTCCGGCCCCGGGAGCTGGTCCGCATCGAAGATGCTATTCGCGTGCAATGCAACAACGACACGTGCACCGCCGGCCGGTACATGCACAGAGAGTGCTTCGAGCAATGGGAAGGCGGAGTACTCGCGTATCTCAAGTCCTGCGGCAGGGCACGCTCTTGGTCTGAGCGGCAGAGGCACCAGAATCTATGGACGAAGAAAGGGTACGACCTGGCGTTCAAAGCTTGCGGTTGCCGGTGCGGGCGCGGGCATTTGAAGAAGGACTTGGACTGGGCGCCGCCGGGGGCTGCGATAAGGGCTGAGGAAGATAAGAAGAAGCGCAGGAGGACCCGGTCCGGCCGCACGCCCGCTGCCGTGGACGAGCGCCCAAGGGCCTTCAGTTTGTCGAGCTCAGGGTCCTGCTCACCTCCCTCCGCTCTCTCTGAACCTTCAACCAGCCCCACGCATGCTGCCTCCAACGCACCGACTCCTGCCAAGAGGAACTCGAAAACTGAAATCGTCTCCGACAGGATCAGGTATGCAAAACATTTTTTTCTCATTTTTTTTTTGTGTCAGTTCCTGCGATTATCCTATGTTAGGTATTATTTGGCTTGTTTATAGCTCCTGTGACAGGAAAGTTGAAAAGCCATCGTTTGTCAGTGTATGGGCATGTTATGTGGGAATGAAGATGACGTGGTAAGAAAGGTTTTATGGTCTAATTTGGATGGGTACAGGGCTAAGAAAACATGGAGTGTTTGAAAGATGACATGGCCAGAAAAAATACAAAAAAAAATAGTGTTGATTTGATATTAACTCGCATTTGATACCTACTTACTTTATAAGCACACTACTTACGTGCAGTAGCAAAAACGATCTTATTTTTTTAGAAGGATTAAAATTGAGCCTAATTTAGTTTATGTCAACAAATCTTGTCGATCAAACATAAAATGTCGGTGAAACATGAATGCCTTAGAAAATCTCACTCAGCTGATTAGTTTTGCAATCTCAGTGTTGGTTGAGTAATAAAATCCAACATGTCCTAACAAGTTTTAATTTAATATATATATATATATATACGGTTCATTAAATAAGACCATACCTACTATATTTCTACCTACTCTGATAATCGGTTATAAAGTTACCCACCTATGGATACAAATCCGTCATGTCAGTCAGTCAGGGACATGTTGGTAATGCGCTGTGTTCGTGAATATACCTTCTTACTACACTACTATGTTGGATTCACTGATACAGAAAAGTGCACCGATGCATTTATCAAATTGTAGGTACTTACCTATATGTATATTGCTTTCTATTTTATTTGCATCTATGCAATATTTTGCATAGATGCAAATAAAATAGAAATCCCCTTTAGTTGAGGGTCTCATATTTAATTACTAAACCGGACTTGACATCGGTCCATCGAATCAAGATAAGGCAAATACCTAACTATTATAGGTAGGTAGGTACCTCGCATAGAGCAGCTTGTATCCAAGGAACCGGTACCACTGCCTATAAAATGCAACTGTACGTCCTGTGCCGAAGTAAGTACGTACCTATCTGTGCCTACATAAGTAGTCTGCCCAGGTAGTAGCAGAATTGGCATTGGTAAGTGGTTTTTAGATTTTATATTGCCTCTTCATTGATAAAAGAAATTTAGTTTTTTTTTATTCCTTGATTTATAGAATGTAAAATGAAAACTGGGTGTTACCTTTATTTAACCTTACACAATAATTGCATTTATCCAAATAGACTTAAACGATATTTTCTTTATCTCTCTAAGAGGTTGATATTTTACAAAAACATGTTTGTTTTGTAACGCGAATCGATTTATTCATAAATAGGTAGCCATTAAATATTCATTTCCTGGCTATCAACAAACCTAATAGATTTTTTATTTTCCATATTATTATATTTGTGTATAACCTCGAAAAAATTGCGGACATTAGGCAGTTATTTTTATTTTATTCCTTCTCAATTTATTTAATACTAGCAGCGCGCCCCGGCTTCGCACGGTACACATTTCAAATATTTTGTTACTCAGTGATAATGTAGCTTTCTAACGGTGAAAGATTTTTTGAAATCGGTCCAGCAGATTTGGATCCTATTCAATACAAACATACACACAAAATACAAATCTTTCCTCTTTATAATATTATGAGTATATAAATGCACCTACGTATTATCTATTTATTATTAAGGTGAAAAGGGGAAGCAAAATAATTCTTTTGTGCTTATCTTCTTGATTAAAAGTCAATAAGTGCTGCAGTCACTAACTTACGTAACAATTAATAAAATGTGTAAGAGAATATGAAAAGAGGATGACACTATACTCGTATAACCCTTGTGTATCTTCAAAACCCGTGCTAGATAAAAAAAATCTCACGGAGACTAGACTTTTTATACCTACTTATTAACAGAAAAAAATATACCAACTGTTATGTTTTGAATTTAAAAAGGGGTGTAGGAAAGTACCCTCCAATTGGTAACTGGTAGGTACCCTAAAATGTAATTTCGCAGCCCAATAATTACATTATTGCATTTTGTTGCGCAGGTGGCTTCCGTTTCCTGACAAAAAGTGCGTTTTCCCCGAAAATACGAGGCAGCTGCCCCACGGCTAAATTACTGTGGTTTCCTTCCCAAGAATTAGTTACGTAATACCTATCTTCCTAAAGGCTAGCGTTTATTATTGTATTTGTCAACATTATTCGATTAACAATTTATGTTACTTCCACGGGAGAACAACAAAACATTAGTAGTTAATAAGTAACTAGTACAATTAATATATTATTTTACAAGAACACAGTACTTACGCAAGTGGGTAGGGACTCTTATATAATAGTACCAGCTGCAGGTACAAGAACCTAAAGTTATCTTATTAATTTAATCAGTAATTTAAGAAGCTTTAATTTTTCATCACTTAGTTAGGTATTAGGCGATGTAGACTCTTTTGGTGAGACGGTTACGTGAGTCTAAAAGTGATTGTTCTTAACAATACAAGGAAAGAAGTAGCAGAACTTCCCTATAACGTAAGCCATTACAAAGCAATTTTTATTGCCATAAATTCTCAAACAACTAATTTAGCTGTCCTAGGTATATATATTCAAAGCGTTTGAGGACAAATTCGACATTTGACTTCCAAAACGAATATTAAATATCGCAATATTTTACATAACATAAAATTATAATTAAATAATATAAACAGTTCCAACCTTCAAAATATTCTCAAGAGTAAAACGTGACTACAATATTGCATAAAGCGTGGTCGACCGAACATTCTGCCAAAATAAACAACACGTTGATAAGATAGGTATTTTATGCAATAAAGTAGATTGTTTACGTTTAATTTTATTGGCAAACGTGTTTGATCATGCTAATACAACATAAAAAGCCAGGAAACTAGTTTATTTTTAAAAATTGTTTATTTTTCTTCATTTTCAATCTTAATTAGTTTGGCATTTCATGAAAACAGTTAAAATTGTGTACCCTTAATCTGTATACAGTTATCGTGCATTATCATGTATGTATGTATATATATAAAAGTGGACATCGGTGTTAGCGTTTTTTTTGTACATAACATAAACGAAATAAATGCGATATATTATAGGACAATGATTTTATTTGATATTCTTTTTTACAAAACAAAACTATTAAAAGCAATCATGTTGATGTTTAGTAACTTGCAATTCAAAAGTTACGTCGTAAAAAAAACGAATTTATATATTTTTATTTTGTTGTGTTGCTTTTATAAGATTTTAAATATACATATAGGTATAACTTGGTGATAAAATAAAGTAAAAATGGGTTTTATAAGCTTAAGTAAGTACTACCTATCCTGGCGGGCCATATCGTTTCATATATAAACTAGCTGCGCCCGCGACTTAGTACGCGGTAATTTAGTTTTGTTTAAAATTTCAATAGTTAAGTTTTTTTTGCGCGTCACTGATTTTTATCCAAAATAAAAGAAGCCTATGTTACGCCCAGTACAATCAGATATCAGCCAGTGAAAGCCCCGCCCCGTTCACATAAACTAGTTTTAACGGACGAACAAATTGTTTTCAACAAAACTACTATAATATTTGTTGGAGTTGTACTCATTTTTGTGTCGGAAAAAAGTAGAGTTCTATAAAATATCCGTACCTTTTTAATTGTCCGGTTAACATGGTTTGACCCAATCAGAATCAGTAACAACAAAGAAATTGCGAAACAGGCACGTACTCTAGCTAAAATCCTTGGTAAAAGAATAAAAATATTTTAAAAAATCAATCACGTCAGTAAGTAGGCATCATTATAACGCCAGAGATCATGAGAAGCATAGACTATCAACAGACAGACGACATTTCAAATCGATCCAAACATAGCTTAATGTCGCAATTCGTATGCGCGGGCGCTACGTTTTGCTTATAACGTGGGTATAGCTCATGATTATGATATCTTGGTATTGGTAGCATCTTAAGATTTTTAGCGATTAGGGAAATTGTAGCCGACAGTGCGTTGATTTGATACACAATACATTGGTAACGTAACAAAAATTTGATCTCACGTACTACAGGAAATATTTTGTGGGAATGTTAGTAGTCTAAAAAATAAGAAAGAAATACCGGCTTCATCATCATTCATAATCATCTGATATGAAATAATTCCTTACTATTTTATATGCGTTTAAAAATAATTGGAATCAGCCACATTTTGTGCTTTGACTGATATTTTGTTCTTCCGTTTATGACTCAGTCGTTTTTCAAACAGGTTGTCATAACATTCATTCGGTAGGCGTGTCACGGCATTAAAAAACTTGCCTTCGTTAAGCACGTAGCACGTTTTGTGTTTTTTTTATATTATTTTTACAAAGTTTAAATCGTATTTGTTAATGGATTACTGCTATGGGAAGTTATTTGAATCGCGATCGCTTTTTGTGGTACAGAAACAGTACAGTCACGTAATTAGAAGCCTTGATACGAACCCACAAACTGTGTTATTTAATATCAAGGCTTTGTTTTGTACACAAATAATATTTGTGTTTGTGCGTTCTTCGGTATTGACGATAGATGCATTAAGTCGGGTGTTAAGTACAGAGGTATCTTTCGTTAAAAATCGGAGCTATCTGACTGGAGTAATTATAAAAATTGGTCCCCCTGGCTCAGCAATATTTTGTACGCTAAACTACAAGAATTGAAGACTATAATGTAGAATGTACTTCGAATACAAAATTATTTATGAAATTTAAAATAAAATCTGATTTAGCTAAATCTTACACATTTTATATAATTTCATGAAATATTTACTTACTTTATTTCTAAACTTTGGAATTATTCCTGAAATCCTGGATGTGTATAGAAGCATAAGCATCTACGCGTACGTATAATAATCATTAAAAAAGCAATCGTAACGGGTCTTTCCTATTTATTGTTTCACTTCTGTAGGCTCCTTATACGGAATAACATGGCACTGTCTGACCTTGAGAGTAAAACACGCATAAAAAAATAAGTCTACGCTATATGTTGCAATGGTATTATCATGCCGAGACCGTCTATAAAGACAAAAATACACCGCGCACACGCAACAGAGCTATAACTTTTTTGTGGTACCTAACGACACATGTGTTATTAAACTAGCCTAAAATAATAGTAAGAAAGGATAGTGACAAACGAAGCGTGGCATGGTCTGGATAGGTCAGTTAGGCCCATAATCGGGTGTTCCAATGTTATTTAAGAAGGCTTTCCTTGGATCGATACCCTAAACTTCAGGCGCGAGCAAATAAATTCGAATTTCCTTGTTGCTTAATTGAAACAGCATATAAAAGATTTGTTATTTCTTCCCGTCTTACTTAGTCAGCTGGAAAAGATATAAAAAACGGGATTTAAAAAATAGACTAGGATACTTTATCAGTAGTAATTTTTTTAAGTTATAATCAGTGTTTACCGTGTTTTTTTCAAGCGATCGTTATGCGGATCGCTTGAAAAAAAACACGGTATTATAATAATGGTTTTGGATTTAGCTTAACTGTGGAAGACGAACACTTACTGCCTCTCTTTTGACTGTATCGCCGCGAGATCAGTTCACTTTAGAAGGATACCTTAAACAGTGAGTTCGTAAGGAGACTATTTTATGGGCTTATGGTAAGTATGACTTTAACACGACGTTTCTGAATCGAGACCATAGTGACTCACACACATTCGTTAGCGCGTGAAGCGCTCGCGGTGAGGCCGCGAAGGGTACCAGCACGTCCCTCAATTCTTATATTAAATACAGGCTCAGGCTTTGTATATGTATTGACAATTGCGGCCTTTTAAGATTTATAAAACAGGGATAAACAATAAAATACGTAGAATAATTCAGCTTTTCGCAAGGCTAAACTCTTCCCACGGTCAGAATGATTTTCGAAATTAAAATTGAAACATTTCAGTTACGAGAAACATTTAATCAAATTTAAGTAGTCATAGTACTGCTAAAAACGTACTAAGTGATATAGGAACTCGCATACCTGGAGGAAAAATATGGTTCTTGTAATAAATTTATTACTAAAGACATGTTAATTCTGGGAGCAATTAAATAAAGACATCCCCTTAATTTTGACCTCGAATTTGCAATCATTGAATCATTGTGTAGTATTGTAAAAGCTATGTTTAATGTACTGTACATGACTCAATACATTCTCGCCGTACTTGCGGTTTTTTCAACGTATGTAAGATCTTATGTAAATACGTATGATGTATCGCGTCGCTTCGAATTACCTATATTGTTTTTATGCCTGCGAAAGTTGTTATTGAGTTTTTGTTATGCAACTCGACGGTATTCTTCCGTTGGAAAAATGAATCCATTATCAAACTCAACTTGGTTTTGTTGTTTTGAATTAAAATAATTTATCATAAAGATCATAACATAGTCCATTCTTTACAAAACTTAGACGCAATACCATTGTTGACTTGTTATGTACCTACACTACCTTACCTACCAATGGTTTGTTTTTGTGATGACTAAAAATTATGTGCAAATTCAATTTATCATCTGAATATTTTAGTGTTGTAGAACAGATACCTAGTGCAAAAACTAAATATAATTATTAGTACTACGCCAAATTTCCAGTCTTTCCGTAGATTTTATGGTTTCTCAGATGGGGTGTGGGTGGTGTGACACACTCATAGACAGACATGCACACGAGTGATTTTATATGGATTCCGCTATACTTTTGGAGTATCGAACACAGAAAATCTGTTTCATGGAATCCCCGTGCTGCCATACCATTTACAGGTATTTCAATCAGCCTGTAATCGATATGAAATGGTTACAATTGTCTGGAGTCTCACCGAGTTTCCCGCCATCAGTAAGAGACGCTGGCTTCCGTTCCCATGCCGCCGGCGCGCCAGCAGTCGGCACGGCTCGTTAGCGCCGTTTTTAGGGCGTGATCGATGCAACGGCGCATGCCTGCATAAATTGCATCCAAATACAAACCCCTTCTGTACGCATCTCCTCTGCAACGCTCACCCAATACTGTCGACCTTGTATTAAAAACTTTGGACGTCAATATTATAAGAGAACGCGCCTTCGACCAAACCTGGTATAGCCGACACAATGCTATGTTTTAATATTTGCAGAGCTTAAAAAGTGCCGTGACTCGTCATTTTACTTGCAGATTTAAGTGATTATGCATAGTGGAGTCGGGCGAATATGTATTTACGTGTGCATTGTATGCATTGTGTATTTGGTGCGCGTGTGGGCACGCCACGCACCAATGCGCCCCACTCCTTGTACTGAACGCCGACGGCAACACATCCATACTGTACGCTCCCCCTTGTTCGCTCTTACACAGTAAAGTTTTGATCAAATCTATACTTTGCAGCATAAAACGTTTGTGACGCACAAAAAGTGATTTAGTTCATTCTGTACAACGCTTACTGTCGACATATTGTATGTGATTAAGACCATAATCTCAGCACCTTCAAATTAAGACAATTATGAGATGTGGTATTTTTATCATCACTTCACGTACGTAACGTACATGGTCAACATTGCAGTTTTCTTCATTACGCAGACGAGCGATGCTAAAGCGACAATTCAGGACGGGCTATGCATAATATACCCATTAATTCTCAAAATGACTGGAAGTTCTGCGCTCGCCAGACGCCTGACCATAGATGTACATAATATGTACGCGACAGTTTTAAAACTGATAATTAATATACTCTCTCGCTTCTGTAAGTGCATTGTTGAAACGCAATGAGCGATGTGTATATAGTTACACGGTCTGAAGTGGTCTTAAAAACAAACCAACAAATATTGTGTTGGCGTGCGCAGTGCAGCGCGCAGAGAAAGTTCGGTTAGGTTCAGGGACGAGTCGTGGCTATTTGCGTCTCGCGGCGGGCGATCGTCGATGCAATTAAATTTGTTTTTATGTTCCCGTACTAAATATATAATAGTCTTGCTTCACTGGAAACTGAATAGCCATTACTTTCGTTCATCTTCGGAATAATTTTGTGTAAAACTTGTTTTTATGCCATAAAGCGCATCTTACTCTGCGTTTCGCGTCGTCGGAGCAAGCACAATTGAAAGTTGTTAACCTTGTGTGCCAATGGTTGACCATCGATAGTCGATTCATTTCTCCTAAAGGGCACTAGTCAAGCTGCAGCGTTTTGTGTATGCATGCATTGTCGACGCAAACTTGTCAAACTACATAACAAGCCGAAGCCGGTCCCTGGAATCCGGCTGGAGTTGCATCCTCGTGACATATTTACATTATACTGTGCGTATCGTAATCGACAATTTAACTTGCAGTTTAACAAGATAAAGTCATTAAGTACATTCGTACATTTCTCTAGAAATAATTTTAAAAATATTCTTTATTATGTTTTCGCTTCTTATTCCGTGATAAGTGAAGGTTCTTATTGTAGTAAATTTGATAACATGCAGTAGTCTTGTATTGAATGTCGAATCGGAATGTGAGCGTGATTTGGCAATCCGCAACCATAGGCAAAGTTCAGTAGTTCAATGAGCTCGTGGTTCTAAGTTCCAACGCGTTCATTGTCCCTTCAGAAAGGTCAGATCTACTGTTACCGTCATTAACTTGGACACATTTAAATATTTAAAAACTAAAAGCTTCATCAGCGCAATAAGAAATATTATTTGGGCACAAGGGTCAAGCTCATCAAATTTTGGACAAGTGTTAAAACTTTCCCAACTTGAAATTCGAATACAATAATTTAGATTCAGTAATCCTCTCTTTTGTTAAGTTATAACTGGCAGTTAAATATTTCAAATTGTTTCGAACTAGGTAAAAGTCTCTAGAGGCTTGTACATGTATGTTGGGCAATATTTCATTTACAGGAGCATTTTACGAGCTAAGTTTGACTTTTGACTTAGAACTAGCTTTATTCTTCTACAGCAATAACCAGGGTTAAAATTAATTGCAACTGGCATTCCAGCGTTTCCAGCAGCCGGAGAAAGTTGTTGTAAATCATGCGCGGTGATTTATTTGTCACTAAATGGCGTCTAGGACTTCAATGAAACGCTTTTTGTTGGGAAATATTCTCCAGACTGCTCTGCTGATAAATCTGTGCGTTTGTGTAAGTTCAATGTTCTAGTTTCAGCATAGATGGCCGTTCTGCAGATTGTTTGCAATATATTTACTGCAAATTGCAGCCTGCAATAGGCTGGGAATGACGTCCGCTACAGATTTATGGTGGCGTTGACTTGTTACATGTTATCATATCGAGTTTGTAACATTGTTGTATTAATAGTGCCCAGATCAGATTCTACATTATTTAAATTGAACGGGCAAATATCTAGACTTGATGGATCATATTTCCTCCAAGATAAACTGACTTCTGCCTAAAAATTGTATCTACTTAAATAAGATCACTCACCAATCTATAAACTTCTTATCTTTTCTTTGATTCTTAGTCTTCTAAGAATCAAAGAAAGTCTAAGAAGAGTAAATCTACAACGAAAGTACTTAGTGGTATTATTTTTAAAGAATTATGTTAAAATATAAATTAATCGCAACAAAAACACTAGCTATAAATAGCATTTCCCCAATTTCTAGGAAGGCAACTATTTGAAATATGATTCATATAAAAAAATACAATGCAGTGGCATCTTTGAGTATAGTAGCAGCTTTAGTAGTGATAGTGAGCTGTCCAGGGATTCAAGCAATGATTTACATAGTTTATTTATTTGTCAATCCGTGAGACCTTGGCCGCCAGTCGCATGTACTGCCACGTGCATGATCCATTTATAAACTTCATACAGTGGAAAAACACGCACCCGATCAAACAACGACTGCAACGCGATAAAAGTAAATACTTACGTATAAATTTATATAATAGGTATGTTACTTACCATCCTCAATGTACACTGAGTTGGGTTTAGGTACATGTGTCACGTTTAGACATTCATGTAACAATGTTGTTTACTTAAACAGCTTACACTACATTTGTATTGTAGGTATTGTATCTAATCAACACACTGTCACACATTTTCATCATGCTTTTGTTTGTGGACATTTTATTAGTTGACCGTAGCCAAATTGCAAAAACGGAAACGTCCGTCTGTCCTGCATGTCGCAGCCATTTAACTCTGAGGTAATAGGCACTATAGTTATTTATTTCAGTCAATAATTTGTGATATTTGATGCGCTTCTAAAATTGGGAAAGGGTCCTTGGGTCAAGTCAAAAATACTTCCTTTTTCAGTTACCTACAGTGTAGTAGTCCCTGAAATATGGTATGGCATATGTGAAAATTACAGTTATTAAGTTACTAAGTAAAAATAAATGTGTTAATGTCATCAATGAGAAATAGGCATTGTAGGTACCTGTATGTATGTCTATGTATGTATAGTGAACCTATAACTTATACGCAGTATATTATCTTAGCTATAACATAACTAACTCAACTCCGAAGTAAATATAGACTTACATGGAAATCGTGAGCGATTTTAGTGGCTCAATTTTAATTTTAATAATACAGTGGCCGTAACGTTATCTATCATCAGAAATCATGTAACGTGTCACGACTCAATTTAATAAATGGGATCTTAAAATGAGATCAACCATTCACGAGTTTAAATAGTCAGAATAAAAATTAAAAAAAGAACATAAAAAAATTGAAGAGAAAATCAAAACCACTGGAATTTTATTTTAGTCTTTTGTTATTAAATTTTATCTTTGTGATAAAGGACAATAATCTTCACAAATTACGTTCGACTGCCTTTGCCTTATGTTTGTCTACTGCCGGATCTTTACACAAATTAACAATGTTTTAGCATTAGCTCGCAAAAAAATGCGTATGTGTTATATCTCTTACATGTTAACGTTGTCACAATTGGATGTAAATTAAAAATCGAATTAAGGAGACGAATGTTGTTTTATGTTAATTTTACGAAGACGGATACAAGCTTTTTGTATTTGTTTTTTTTTATAACATGTTTCTTTGTATTGTAAAGGGTTTTCAATTTAAATTAACATATTTTAAATGTGAAAGTTTGAAGCTTCGAGATCATATGCTTTAAAAATATATAGGATATAAAATGCAAAATGTTTATCGAGGCTGGTCTTTGAACTGTAATCAAATTTAAATGAGTAGTTTGTACACTAAAGATAAAGTCTAATAAAACAGAACACAGGGTCCAGAACTAACTTGTACCTATCTGCGACACCTTCCCATCAAAGTTCATAGGGCGACCACAAATTGACCCAAGCAACCTTTGATTGGCAGTAAAATTTGCCCTCCTTTTAAAGAACAATCGTAAAAAGTTGTGATTTAAACTCGATTGCCATGACTTTTATGGGGCATAATTGGTATTATTGAACCATAATAAATGCCCATAACAATTTATTTTCTCATATGTCTCCGTCTATGAATAATTAACAATACAAAACTGTTTCTGTATTTATTTTTAAAAAAACTAAATGTCGTCGTCCGACACTTAACTCGTTTTAATTTTAATATTGTATTCCAGGAAGAAGTTTCAATGGAATAATTTTATTGTTCAATATAAATTTAACGCGATCTTTGCATGCACTATGCAATTACAATGAGCATAATAATCTCCAATTACCTTACAAGCACCGTGCAGAAATGAAAGAAAACATGTTTATGTTACTTCATTAATACAATTCTTTCACAGAGTAAACATTGTAGAAGGGAAATATAGATAGTTGGTTTTCTTTTGTAGCTATTAAGTCGGCAACAGATAAAAATGCCACTAATCGTTTGTCTTTACCTTTCGAAGCATAGTTAATATTAAGAGATTTATACAGACAAAAATTTTGTATAATGTTATCAATAGTTGGAATTAACTGAATTACTAACAAATTTGAATTACATAGGTCGTATTAAAATTCTTCCAACAAAATCGTTTGGGTTCGCTACTAAGCCTAACTCTAGGAACTAACCCGACATTGCTTAGTACCCTATCTGATTCTTACGACTGCCATCTGACCTTAGCAACCCAATTGAGAGGGGAAATCGGTAAGCTAGATTAAACCAGACTTTCTGCTTCTGTCAGACCTTCAAAGATTTTAAATTGGCATCCTTCGACTTCGAGTCACGGTGTCGATTAATGTTGATATTGTGTATGAAACATCACAGTATATGCTGATTTCTTCCTTTATACATATGCGTAGTGTAACGTCAATCTTTGTAGTGCATTCCATTTTGACTTGGAATTCGCGGGCGCTTTGTCATATACGTATTGTTAATTTATATCTTTTAGGTCTTTATCTTTAAGGTCCAAGCAGAAAACATTGAATCGATCTTACGGTTTTATCAGCTTTTGTAAGTCACATGGTTTTATTAGGTACTTAGTTTTGTTACGTGGAAGATTGTGAACATAACTGTTTACAAGTGCACTAGCAACACTCAAAGCTATTTGGCTAGGTAATCTCAAGTGAACGCATAAACACTTTGAACATTCTACATTTATTTACTACACTTTAGTCCACTCTATGGCACAATAATTGCGTAATACTTCCCACGGCGCAATACAAATAAATAAGCTATTTTATTGCTGCGAACCGCCGCGTCGACATCTTTAAATAATTACAGGAATCCCTATCTAAGTATGTAAGCACATACCTTATAGACGGATGCGCCTTTAATAAATAAATTTGTATAATAAAAATGTTCTACCTGTCATCTGCTACTTTGTCTATGTACCATAAATGCAAATCTCTATTATAATAAACTTTATAAGTAAGAGCATTTTTGCTACCGGACCTAAAATACATACTGGCAAAAAATCTGTTGCAAATGGTTTGTGCTCTGTAGTTCCTTCAGCAGTTCCATTCAGGGAACTACTGAGAATTTTTGATCTCATTAATTCCTTCAAAGCTTCTGTGTTTTATTAATATTTATAGAGACATCTACTAGATAATTAATAATACATACACACAATAATAGTATTATATTATATAACGTATCCTGTGACATTTGATTAATCCAATTAGTAGAATATATACTTAGTTAGAATATGTCGCCAGGTATAAATAGAGGTAGCTGTTGTATGGTATAAATAAATTAGATTGTGTATTTATTTTCCTTACTCTGTAATAATTGAATATAAATTAATTAATATAAATAATAGGACATAAATTATTTACACGAATCGGCTCTTAATAATAGCTCTTTCCGCAAAAATATAAACAAGCTAATTATGATTCTGTTAGTAATATTTACCTACTATAGAAAATCTTATTTTTATTTAACGAATGGTGTAAAATTAGAACATCAAATTCTGTTTTGGTGTCGTAGGTAAAGTAGTGACTATCTACGGCAGCAAAACGATTTTTTGTTACATAAGTATGAGTAGTAGCTTAATAAAAGTAAGTACCATACTCTGCCCACCAATGACTTTTTTCAATAAGGTTATATTTGACAACTATATAATCAAAGAAGGTGATGCACTTATCTCTTCTACCAATAAAATTACGCCCGTTTCCAATTTTAATCTTGAAGATATTGTAAATATACCCAATAAATAAATCGGTTTTTATATTAATACCCTATATTGCAGCAAAACATTTCTAAAACTTAACACATGATATTTAAAACTATAATAATTTTAGTTTTAAATATCATTTGAGTAAAAGTCACATCTGTAATATGAATCAATTAACAGATATCAGTGACTTTTTTATCCATTTGCATCTGACTGATTTTCTCTAAAATATAAACTTACAAAAGCAAAAACTTAAATTGCTACCCCTGTAAGGTAGGTCGGCTTAAACCCGAATCGAATTCGTAAATATCCCGTCTGACAAGTCATTAACATTCTATCGAATGACATACGATACGACACGACACGTCTGTTGAAGTAGTTCTTATTAAATTGTTATAGGGGCTCAATCGGGTTCGAAAGGTCTTGGATTAGTCACTCGTCTTCTAACGTCTCTCGATTATTTATTAATTTATGATCATTTCTCGTTAACTATGTTGCTGTTATTCGAATCGAAACAAAACAGCGAAACCGGTTATGTATATTGTTATTTTATGCTTTGGATATGCAATGTATTAATATTAAAATGCATCGCGATGTAGTTTAAACGAATACATAATAATCTCTGTTTTATTATAATAAAATGTGTATCGATAATGCTAAAATAAAGAACTGCATTATCTGGCGTGTTCGGATTTCAAATCAGTTTATATTATATTTATAATGCGTATACTTACCTCTTGTTCTTAAGAATTGAATATTTTTCGATTAGCTTTTGTTCGTGTTCAGTGACATAGGTGTATGTGTGGTGTTGTGTGAGTAATTGTAGTTCATAAAGATGTAATAGTAATACTTAAGAAATGAGGTCAATTAGAAACACAACTGTATTGAATTGTATTATTCTGACTCCTTCAGTAGGTTTTATAAAAATAGGTTGTAGAAGAATCTGCCTTACACAAACGTGTAAATATAGTATCCGTATTGGCTACAGACAGCATCTTGACAGATGGCTATTTGCATGATTGCGTGTAGGTGTGGCAGTTAATAAATGTGCTTAGCTCGAGCTGGTACAGCTTCTTTAGTTCTCTTATTAGACTGTCGCTCAGTCGCAGATGAACAGCGAATAATGAGAACCCACAGTAAGTGGATTTACGAGTTTTATTTTATGAAGTTTGCCTAACGACGCTTCATGGTGTTTTGGCGGAATTAACACATCAAGGTGCCAATAAGATCTCATGCTGGCACATATCTTTCATGATTGGTTGTTGACTTGTTGAAACGCTTTTCGTATGTTTATTTTAAACGCACCTTAAAACAAATCTGCAATTAAAAGACACGAGTGACAATGTATATGCAGTTTTATTGTTGAAATGTTTACAACGATTTAGTTACACAGTACATTTATACGCCAGAAATAGCAGTGTTGTTCGACGATACGGTCGATTAAATGAGTCAGTTTATCCGTTTTTACATACAATCAGGGTTGAATACTATTGCATTGTCTAGAATTTCCCGGGATTTGTTTGTTAGTATTCAAAGGATCGCTTCAACTGACGACCACTACTTACTATGGATTGAATTGAATTGTAAAAGAAAAGAAGCTTAAGTTCTTAACATTTCTACTATACGTATAAAGTTCTTATAGCTGAATGCAACGTTGAATTCATCATCCATACAAACTAATAAAACATTATAAAGAGGAATAATATTTTTTGCTTTTTTAAGATTGGGTAGTCTGGGTCTACTAAATAAATTGAAATTACACAAGCAACACAATCCCTACTTATCCCTGAGCTACGTATGCTGCAATTTTCAGTAACTAAAACTTGCATACATCCGAGCAATAAAACTAAGTACCTATGTGAAGTTAACACATCCGCACTAGGACCACGTGGTTACACTGAAACTGGTAAGCTACGTTAAGAGGCTGGCCGATGTCCCTGACTTGGGATACTATTATTTATTATGATACGCATAGATTATAGACTCCAGTCTTATTTCTATCAATCACACAGATCACTTATGTGTTGTAGTCTGGTCTGAGAACATGAAAAATAAAAAGTGCAATATATTTGGCGTGCGGGGCAGCCCTACGAGTATAATGAAGATAGTCCGGGATCGATTGCCACGCCCCCGCGCGCAATTGAACTAATTGCCTAATTATTTTTATTACCCGTTTGTTTGGGTCCGTTCATCTCTGAGTCAATTTTCCAATTAAACTTCAACGGAAAAGAGAAATTCCATTAATATTCACTATTGTTAGCTGTTAAACAATTGAAACCGCTATTTTATTAAACACACAGATACAATGTCGAAACTAAAATTTCTAATAAATATTCAAGATGATTCCGGACTATTTAATAAATATTTTAGCCTGAATTGGACCACACATATTTTATTTTTCTATAACCCCGTATCATACCACCTCACTACTAAAATAAAAATTCTTTGCTGGGTCGCCGCGGTATCTTAATGGGTTAATATTTATTGTTATTCTCAATACCATATATATTTACCATCATCAAAATTTGTATGCTCGGCTTATTTGCTATGTTATCTGGGTTACGTCTACATGGAATCTGTTTATATTGCTTTGCATAACATAATGCAAGACAATGTCCAAGCGTCGAATGTCAAGTTGTGTATCAAAACAACACAGAGTACATAACACGGACAATTTTTTTGTACCACTATCTGATTGCACTTTTTATTTTAACAAAAAATATTTGTATGTAACACGTACGCTTCGTCAAATATATTTCGATACAAAAATATAAACTCAACTCTTCAAGGCTAGTCATGGGTGGCATTTTAACGGTTGGTATGCCTTCATTTTACCATCGAACGAAAACCTTTATTTGTTTCGAAAAAGCACATTTTTGGTGGCTTAAATCACATAGCACAAACATTCAAGTATAGTCTGACTTCTGAGCATTAATCCTTATTAGTACTAGAATTAGTACTACATATCCACGATAAAATTACTGTGAGCTTCTTACTGGCAACTTGCAGGCTAGGCGTAATGACGATTTCACAGTATCATGTTACTCAAAAACATGTAAATCATAATAAAACGTGTTAAGTAAGACGTAGGCGGCCTCTACGCAGTTTGCCTATATGACTAAAATCGTGATCGAAATAGCCGACACTGCTAGGTAATCGAATGTTGCCGGCCTATTGGGGCCCATTGTTCGAGAGGCCAAGGTCTCGCTTGTTTACAACGCCGCAGAATCGATGCATTATAAGCTTTTTATATCGCTTTTTGTTGTAATAACTGGGTATAATATGCGTGTGGAGGATATATTGATCAGAATATTATATAATATAAGATTATTATTATCACGAAGAAAAACGTTGATTAGTTTCAAGCTCGTTTAAACTGGACTCGTTATGGAATTTACATTCGGCTTATAAAGTTTTTATTGGAATTGAGATTGTATATTTTTTATGATGGATATTTAATCAAAGCGTGCTACTTTTTAAACAAATATTTGTATAAAGAAATTTTTGAAAAAAAAAAAAACTTTGATTTTAATATGCATGTAGATGTCAGATGTTTGTGTACACGTAATAACAATTGTTTTAAACGGCCATAAAACTCATTACGTCGCAAAACAACTGTAAAGCTTGATTACGATCTCATATTTATACCGATTTACATTTAGGTGTTATTGTTCCAGCTGCTTGTTAATAAATGTTTTGAATGAGGAATTACCATTTTGTTAATTTAATTAATGTGGCGCGTTTCGTATGATGTAAGTTCAGACAATAACGCCTACATAATGCAAATCCCTTCTCGGTTGTTATACGATTCTGTACCAAAGTATTAATAGAAATCGGTTAATTCACTCTGCAAGATCCAAGTCTTGTTTTATTAACAAACGAAATAATACACAGTTAAAGCAAAGCTTAAGAAAAGCTATTTGAACATTTAAGTTCATGTTTAATTCAGCCAAATTTAATTTCCACTGGAGGAAAATTCAGCTATGCTCTTACCGCTTAAGCTATAGTTAGCAGCTATAAAACTTGAGCTTAAATTGTTATTCGCCAAACCAATTACAACTGAATTGTAGGTTGTACTTTAGCTTGGTATTACCACTTTAATATACTTTTTCGCGTCGGCGGGACATTTTGAATTCAAACTGTGTATAATTGTGTGCATTTATGCGCTATTGACACATTGTGCTGTTTGCTAAATGGCGAAGTATTGGCGTCTAGCCCGCACAAACACGACTCCAATAAATCAATACTCGGGTTGTGTACAGCATGTTGGATTAAACAGTAAGCTCATTTAAAAAAACACATACCCCGTAGTTAAAGTACGATGAGAGGGACTAAAAAGGTGATGAATTTTTATGTAAGTGCAGAAGAATCTTCCTATATAGGATCACTATACCTAATGATATTATATAGGAATTGTTAACGACTGTATAGGTAAAAAAGTGCGTGTCGTATTAAAATGGCCACCCGAGTAGTCCGTTGTAAAGTGGGTCATCGGCAGAATTTTTGCAGCATGTTTCACGCATATTTGTCTTTGTTTTGAAGTTAACTTTTTCTTTGTTCATTGCGTATTGTATAAGTTAATGATTCTGTTAACAGTGTAAAGGCCAGTATGTCATAATATTATGTGTGAAAGAGAACATACGTTATCTACTTTTAGCTTTAACGTAGCTACCCATACCCTAATTTGTAGACGCTCTCAAATTGTCTCAGAAACTATTTCGATAATGTGAAATCCCTTAGTAATAACCAGAGCTGGGGCTATTTAATAGAAAATGTTTCATTACATTTGGGTGTAGGCCGGTTACTAAGCCGGTTGGGCTACGTGGGCATGAATGAGAAAGTCGGAACCGGTTCCCAGACTGCTCTCATAGACATAGAGGTCTACTTTCAAGTCACAATAGACATGCAGCTTATCTCTGTATAATAGACTCTGTACCACATAAAATGCTTGATTTGCATCGTTCTAATTCTACTGTTAATAAACACAACCATCCTATATTTAGATACTGACAAATTCAAATCTGCACAACATCATTAAGGCAACTGAAAATTAATTAACTGGTAATTAATATTGTACAAACCTCGTCCAGCAGTAAAATGCTGATTCTAAAGATGCTAGGAGCAACGTTGCACGTGGTCAGTGCTGAAACATTTTGACCACTCCAAGAGTCACTCAAAAAATAGCTGCATCAGTTAAATTGAATGTCATTGTAAAAATAAACGGATGGTAGCAATAAAATCCATCTACGAAAAGAAATTTTCGCAATGCCCATCTAGGTAAGCCATATGTAATGATAAGTCGCATCGTTTTTGACCAGTTAGCCTTGCGAGCAATGTGTTTGTTAAACACAAATGTTAAATTTAACTCGTCTCTTAAACACAAAACACATTTAAAGAGTGGTCTTGCCGGACAAATGCAATTGCTTTTCGCACTTTGGAAATAGGTAGCTGTAATCAAATAGTCTCTGGAGATATATAGATAGATAGATCTTAATTCTTAATCTTTATCTAAACACATACACTTATAATAAGTAAAAGTACAAGATATGTTCAAAATATGCGAATGTTGATTTAATACATTTTAAATTGGTATGTTAAATATTCGCATTTGAACCTATGTAATTTCAGACACTTAAATTTGTTTTTGTCAAACAAACCAAGAGTAATTTGGCTCGAACAAATATTGAAATGATAGTGGAACTAAAGAGTACTGCATCGTTAATTAATTGTTATGTGCAAATTTATAAATTTGCATACATGCACGAAATGTCTGAAGAAAATTATCTCATTTAAACAAGCGAAGAGGACACGCAATTATACAATATGCACCAGAACACATGCGTACGCGCATTTTATGCATCAGAAAAAAAAAGCATACCAAATTGGTACGTAAATAGTTATAATAGTATTTTGCATGAGTACGATGTCGAAATGTTAGAAGTTAATTTCCTAAACGTCGCAGCATTATACGGAACGGAAAAAAATGAATCCATTGAAATGGAGAATGAAGGCAACGCAATGTGAATTTGTTATAGATTGAAACATATATTTGCGTACAAGGTCGAATGTCAGGAGAAAAAGGGCTCATTAAAACAAAATGCGCACACGCAGTGTACCGGCGCGGGCGCACGTCCGCCGCGACGCGCCGCGCTCCCTGATATAAATGCAGCTCCACAAAAACATTATTGTTATTTGAACAGTCAAGGCCAAGGCCACATATTGCATTCGCTATAGCAGACAGCGTTGATCCTTTAAACAAGGTCTTTTGTGATTATCAATTCGAAAACAACACAAATGAAGTAACTACCGGCTTTTATTGCGATTTATTTTATTTTGTTGTCCGTTCCGTAAATCGAAATTGATGCATGACACGCCTGAGTATTAATTATGAAGCATGGATGCAATTTTTTTATGTTTTATGTATGTATTATTCAAGTACATCATGTACTTCCAAATCTGGCAAATTTTATAGAATACGTTAAGATTTTGGCATATTGGACAACCATGCGTTTCACCACACTTTTAACACTAACATACGGTAGATATTCATTCTCTTGATTCCCCAAATACAATTTGACATCTTTTCCTTTTAAGCAGGTACAATTTGCAAACATAATTTATGTTAATAACTGTCAGGATATCGTCTAGGCAAACCTTCAAACGTCCAACATTGAGATGTGGTTATATGTATACTTGACTAAAACATTACTACCTAAAGAAGATGTTGCTATTTACAGCGCAGATTCTAGAAGGGGAGTTATTTCTGTATTGGCCTTGATTCCTTGCTTGACATATCCCATATCGCAAAACCAGTTAAAAGAGCTTTCATCTTTTACGCAGTTACGATCACAAAATAATCGCATTACTTATATTTTTTTATTTAATTCAAATGACATCACACTTCTGGTATTATTAATTCTGTTTTTAGACGACGCAAAGACGCATAAAGGTAGAATGTGTGATGTTTTCATCCATAATTTTCAATCTCCTTACTTTATACATCTTACAAGCCGGTTACCCATTTATCAGACTTATCAGTATGTGTTTTACTATCTCTAGTTAAATGTCTAGATAGGTTCTAATTTAGACCAAGATCTTCGTATATTGTTTTTATACCACTAAGCTGGCACACAAGCATACCTCCCACCAGGATGGTAAGCAGTTACCATAGCCTATAACCGTTTGCAATACCAGCAGGGATATCACTTACGAGTTGTCAACCCTGTTGTTGCTGAAGACTCCCTGTGCTAGCAGCATTAATTAGTAATTGTGCAGCGTATCCTCGTGGAGCAGTGGCAACCTTACTTACCGCAGAAACACAGCACTACATCAAAGTAGTGTTTTTTCACTCCGGTCTTCGGGCGGCTCCAATTACAATGGGAAAACCCACAGGAGATCCCAATTCGCCCTACCTCTATTTTTAAGCTCATGGTGTGATTAATCACTGTACTTAAGCTTTGAAAAAGTCAGTGGTACAGGCCGGGGTTTGAACCTCGGCCCATCAGACGACAGGCCGTTGCTTCAACCACAAGGCCACCACGGATATAAATTAAAAAGCAACTTATCATATACTTCATTCATTGCCAGGAGCACCATCTGAGGCAGCTTGTTGAGTTAATCGTCCAGTTGTCATAAAAACACACTTAAAATTCAATTAAAATGGCTTTGTTTACATAAGTTTTATCTTTTATCGTAACTCGTATTAAACCAACGAAACGTGTAACGTATGTGGGTTAGTTAGTGTGGTCGGCGCTTTTTGTTGATGGAATTAAGCTAAAGCATTGTGTGTTCGCTCAAGGTTACCCATATTAAGTCGAGCGCGCTTCCGCTCCGCCTCTTGACTAAACTACTATTTACTTTAGGAGTTCATGGAATTCGGAGAAAACATATCGTAGGTACCTAAGACCTAAGTACTACGCAATGTATGTAAGTAGGCACTGCAGGTAGGTTGGAATAATACTTAAGTGGTATTCATAAATACATATTTAGTACTGTTAACCTACTCGTATTTTAATGGCAGATTTACATAAAGTTCACTTTACTTGATAATTTATGTTTTTGATTTGTATATGCCTTTTAAGCGAGGTACTTATGTATTGATTACTATCCAAGTAAATACCCGAATGACCTAATATCCTACGCAATCATTTAAGTCTCTTTCAAAATCACAAAAATATGCCAATTTCTTTTTAATTGTCGGTACGTGAACCTTATAAGTCAACAAGGCTGTTCTACTCGCAAACCATTATCACATATTTTGGTTATCTCCCTGAGTAAACAATTCTATGTTGACACGGCCGGCTTACGAAGCCGGTATCTCATTTATTGCGCTGGCCTTGACAATGAAAAAACGAGTTTATGCGTCACCTTGGGACTTTATTTTGCTTTTTGCGCGGCGCCATGGACAGCAAAAACTTATTAGCTGCATTTTAAAGGCTTCCGAGGCCCGCCTTTGTATTGACGTCGCGTCGCCTGTATTACCTTTTTAAGCCTTGCTATTGTGCAGATTATTGTGTAATCATTTTATACTATTATATTTGTTTAAAGCATTTCTGATTAAATTTTCTTGACCACAATGAGACCCGAAAACCTTAACGTACTAAAAGAAACCACTACTCACCACACTATCTACCTCCATACAGTTTATTGTTACTGCAACTTTGTTGCAAAGTTGCATGAATTGAATAATGGTTCCATTTTGATTGGTTTCATTGAACAGTCGGGTCACATTTCCTTGTTAATTTTAAGATTGGAAGTAGCTAAATCGATTCAATTGATATGCATGGAATTTTAATTTTACGTACTTATTAAGCAATGTCTGGGACACAAATCCTGGCATAATATTTAGTTCATCATATATTAATAAAATGTTTAACAATGAATATTCTAATATAATTGTCGGTTAACAATAAATAAACCTTTATAACAATTATGTTCTAGTATTCGTACTTAGGAGCTGTTGTTTGGTTTCGCAGAGCTGGTGCAGGCGCCAACGGAATATTTTCGAGGAGACAGGATTTCTCGACGTTCAACCTTCTGCCGAAGCACAAAGTGAACTCATATCAAATTAAGGTGCGTATTTAGTTTAAGATAACTAGTCGTGAAAATAAAAAACATCATGTGACAAAACGCTACGCTACCGATTTTGAGCTAAAAGTCAGCTATCGATCGTATATGTAAAAATGTATATATTTACGTGTTCGGTCGGATGTTCCTTCGCTTCAAATAATTGCCTGACTAAAGGGTTGAAAAAATATTGATACAAATAGCTGGTTGATGTTAAACTTCGACTTCAAGTCGACCTATCAGATGGCGAGAGAACTACGAGCTGGCAACGTTAGTAGTATAATTATGCTACTACATACATAATTATGTAATCGAATGTAACGACAGCAGAGTATCACATTAATGTGCTTATATTCTCAATTCCACGATTGTGAGTGACGTTATTGATACTTCAAACTGTCAGGAGGTGCTGGAATAAAATGTTTTTATTACTAAAAAGGTTTGCGGCGCGGAGGTGAAAGTTTGTTTTTGTTTTCGCCGCCATAAAAACAGGCTGACACTTATCGCGATAAAGCGCTGTCCCAGCTATGTCACAGGCGTTGGGGTGGCCGGTACGTTTTCCGACCAATAAACGTAACTTCTCTGTAATTTAATCGTAGGTACGTACGTAGGTGTACGAGCCTCGGCATTGACCGGTGTCTCTCTGGAGGCCAATATTTTACACGTTTTTTACAGCTACACTTTGAAACACATTGCAAAATAAAAGTGTTCTGTGCAGCGGCTAGATTCTGCGCATAGCCTTTTTTGTTTGCTACTTTTTAGTTATTATACTAGTTTACTGAAAAATTGATAACAGTTCTCAAGAAAGTGGTAGGTGTCTAATGTCAAACAACACGTTCTTTGAAAACATTTCAAATAAGTAGTACTTAAAATAATGTTATTGTTGTATCAAGTCGCAGACGACAATGGTTTATTTACATATATCTCACTTAATACAGTCGATTCAAAGAATGCGGGAAATATATATTACGCTTCGTATTTTTATGCGCAGGATTCGCATAATAATTTTGGGAATAATATTTACCCGACGTCAGCTACATAAGAGATCACGTGTATACTGTATAACAAATATATTTTATCTGGTGCGTCGTAAAGTATACAAAAATCGCTCGTCAAACATTTGATGTTTGCTCGCTAACGTATTGCATAGCATAAGGCCAAACTATGTAATGTATGTATGTAATCACGTATGTAATCCTCCGGTATGGTAAGGTATTGCAAAACACCTACTTTTAGGGCATGTCCACGTACCGTTTTTGCAAACAAGAATTGCATGTTTATACACTGACCTAATTAATATAATAATCCATAGACTTCGGGTCCAGCACATAATTCACGAAAACAGTGTCCGCAGCTCACCTACCTAAACTAAAAATATTGTATAAATCTAAAACTCTTAAAACTCAATTTTAATTTATTAGCGCACAGTTTAGTTTTTTATTTTGTAAATCCGGACACTTTTAAGCGCAAACTCTAAGTCGTACTTATTATTTGGTCAGTGGGTTGATATGAAAAATATAATAGTTGATATGAAATACAGTAGTTACACCATGGCTCTGAAGTTATACAAACTTTTATGACAAGCTATCAGTTGGTTTGGCATCTGGACTAATTTCGAAGCACTCTCGGTTCCTGGCGAGACGACTTAAAACGTATCAATCAGAGCGATGGATCACGCAATCTGCTCTCAGATTCATATTTTTTCACGTACGAGGAATTAACGTCGGATATTATAGCGCAAATACATTGGAGCTTGCCTTAATTAATCATTTTATATATTCCGATAAATTATTAATCACCAAAGGAAAATGGCGGATAGATCTGAAGGACGCGAGTCACAACCATCAGGAGGAATACGATTCTAGGATGAAGTTACGTAAAAAAAACATTTTGAATTTACTACCAAGATTCTATCTATATTTAAAAGTTATTCGTGGGAGCTTTAGCTCCTTTGCATTGGTTCCATATCTAAAAACCATTGACGCATGTGCTCGAGTATAGGTTCAGGGTCGGCAACGCGCGAGTGATACCCCTGGTGTTGCAAGCGTCCATAGGCTACGGTAACCGCTTACCATCAGGCGGGGCCCGTATGCTTGTTTGCCACCTTATAACAATTATAATTTCTTCACACTGTGTAATTCTAACAATGTGTAATTTTGTTTTATTTGTCGGATTGTTCTCAATACGGATTATTTTGCAATTGTCAGTGATGTGTTTGCCATGCAGCGTTGGTATCTAATCTCCGCAGTCCTTGAGCCAGTTGTGTGTCAACCAGGGGTCATTCGCCTGGCCGCCATTGCCGCGTCTATTTTTACTCCGCGTTTGTTTGTTATTTATTACAGTGCATATGCCTGTTGCGGTATGTACCTAACTTTAGCGTCGCGACGATTGAATTATTATTTTCAGCTTACCATCCAGAGGTATCTTAACGTGGGGTTAGAGCAGCAACACGATTACTACGGCCTGTTGCTAACATCGATTTGGGATCATGTTTGTTTATGCGATGCTCGAATTTTGAAGATCTACAGAATGTACAAATGAATTGTGAATCACCGTATTATAAACATTGGTTTGATGCTAAATAAAAAGTAGCTCTAATGCTTTCATATTTTTATTGATTTAAATTATAATGCTCTACATAATTCATACATACTGCTATATATTTCAAATGAAATAATATAATTTCATTAATGTCCGTGTACGCAAGAATATGCTATTTATATTTACTTTATCACAATTCAATGTAAACATAACAGCCTTTACATGCCGTTCATTAGCAGATGTTACGCTTTGTACTGTTACACCAGTTTAGTGTTATTTAAAGTTCAGGTGATTCAATAGCTCGTTTTAACCCAACTTATCGTTGGTAGCCATATTTAGCTCCAGTCACAATGGTGTTTTAACGAAGATTATCTAGCGCAGTAATTTGAACGGCATTTCGTGCGACTGTGACGCGCGAAGTGCTACTATTGTGGCTCGAACGTTCGCTCGTGCAACTAATCGGGCACGCGAGATAATTTAAAACATTTCCTTCGGTTATCTATCGCGTAAATAACGCGGCCAGTATTGTCTTGCAGCCGACTCGTTTCGCTCCATGTCGCGTGACTCTACCCCGTTCGATCGTCCCGGCAAACGTCATCATTCTCTTTTTCTGCATTGATTATTCCAATCTGTTGTATTGCTGTCGTAAATGCAGTAAACTTGAAATTCTAAAAGAATATATGGATTGTGAATCTCAACCAGTAAAGTTCTATCATAGTCCGTTTAGTTTACTCCGCTGAATTGTAATAACCGAGTGAAACGATACCTAGATAGATACTGAGTTGTAAGCATGTTGATAACAGCGACAACCGAGGCACGTTTCGCAGCGCGGCATCATTAAATCCGCGGCCAGTTCTTCTATTTATGGTGGCCCGCTGTCTGGCAGCATATTGATTGCGGGACCGGTCTCGCTCTTCAAGACTCGAGGCTTGAAACGTTTATGAATTCATCTCTGAGGTAATTTTCACATCCATACGTGCGTATATAAGCCCCTTGTCTGACTGATCAAACGTGAGCCTAACGAGCTCAACGACGTAATATGCTTCAACGGGCTTAATTTGTTTCTTCAAGGTTAAGAGCTACTGGTAGGTACTATTTTGTTTTATAGTACGATGGAAGCACTGCAAATATTAGCCATATTCGTAAGGCATTAAAGTGCGTCATTCAGAGAGCTGGCAGGAGGATGTGGGGCGCGGTCGTCCATGAAACGAAATCCGACGGAGCTTGGCGCACGCAACCCGATACTTCGTTCAAGGCTTCTCATTCGGATTACCACCATGTTTTTCTTTTAAATAGATTCGCATGTCTACAATTTTAACAAGAGTTTCTTGAAAAATATCAAGAGTCCCATGCTATGAAACCATTCCTCTAACAAATTTGAAATATTATGCGCTCATTTGATGTCGTCATCACGCTTTGATACGCCACAAAATGCATCTCGATTTTCTCAACGAACCATAAATGGTATGAAATGAGAAAGTAGCCAGTTAATAGATACAATAGGGCTGGCTATGTTCCGCGGTGAAACTTTCCTTCAGTGAAAAACTTGTAGAATGATTGCATAGCACGACATGCAATAAGTTCTTACTAGTCCAGATATCGGACGTTTCGTAAGAACTCGATGAGCGTAATTACTACATTACATAGATGTGCGATAAATATCTATTGATGTATAGCGGAGCCCTTTTAATCACTTGGAATTTACTACGAACTCACGTAATGCTGCGTGGTGGTGCATGGTATTTCGGCAAGCGTACTCACCCCGCTTAATATCCAGCTTGTGACATTTCGTAGTTCGCTTCGAACTCTATAAATGGCCAAACCGCCTTGCGAACTTTATTCACCAACCAGTATCTTTAGTTGCGAGACTGTTTCGAACAGTTCTGATCAAGTTTTTATAAAGCTACTTCAAGTACTTGTAGGACACTATTGCCATACATGGTGACAATTTAGAGCCGGTTTTTGTGTAGTGCTGGAGAATTCAATCTTGCTACATGCTACTTATTTGCGTGAATTTAGAAGTTATATTGGTTGCATATTGCACTTCTCACTTGTAATTCGATGTGGAAATGTTTATGTGTTAGGAAGTATTATGTAACAGAAATCAAATACAAATTTAAAATATTCTATTCCTGACAGTCAATTCCGACCGCCAGGCTTGCAGCAACGGTGCGTTTGCGCATTGTGGCATAAGACATAAAGTGGGTCATTTGATTGTAAACTCTAGATGCAATATTTCACCTATGTTATTACTTAGGCGAGTCAACATTATCTTTTTATTTTTATTTATTGGTTGGATTAAGAATAAACAAACAGCTAAGAAAACAAATGTATGTAAGTGCATAGCACTGGTTGATTCTGCCCACGCTGCGTTTGCGCCGCCTGGTTGCGCCCACATCGCCGAGCTGTGCGTCTAAATGAGTGCCCAGATATGATAGATGAAACGTTCATTATCAATGAAACGTCCTCTCCAATGCTAATATTAATGATGCATGTGTCTCTACATTTGTATTCTCGCAATGAAATATAGGGCCTTTAGTTTCTACTTCCCAGAAGTCTATTAATATGAATAGTTGTAGATTAGATTCTGAGGATCAAAATAATTAAATTATTAGTACATTACATAGTGGTTACTAATTGCACCGAGTACCAACCCGACCCGAAAGATACTACTGCCAATCAGAGTTCACTAGCTTCTGCTCGCGACTACGTCCGCGTTGAGCTTAGAATCTCAGAGGAACCTAAAATTTTCCCAGGATAAAAACATTTTCTCGGTTATGTTTTAATCCAGGCTATAAATTATCTGTGTTCCAAATTTCATCCAAATCCGTTGAGTAGTGAGCGTGAAAGAGTAACAAACATCCATCCATACTGACAAACTTTCGCATTTAAATATTAGTAGGATTTCGCAAAATAAATAGTAAGTAAGATATTTCAACTAACAACAATGTTGCAACACTAGTTGTCTAGTACAACTTGTGTAGAGTTATACCGGTCATTGATCTCTGTGTTTATTTTGCTATTATTATCTCGATAACTACGCCAATCGTGTTTGTTAAACATAGACTTGATTCCAGGCCAAAATTACCGAGTTATTGGCGAATTAATAATTCAAATGTAAATATTTCTGCCAAAGTTATTTATTGTAAAGTACAATATTTTTGTTGAAGGAATTCCTATTGTTGATCTTAAAGTCATTTCTTATTAATAAATGTATTACTCCTTAGACTCGTACTTTTTAGGGAAGGCAAGGTAGGTTATGTACTCTATATATGTAGATATTTGGGCCGAGATTTTTCTCATTAACGCAAGCATTATTGTTATTTCGAGGAACAGTATTATTTACACCGTCACTAATTAGGATCAAGTTTGGTTCGCGTGCAATGCACGCTTACCTAAATGCCACCATTTTTAATCCTTTATGGCGGATGTCACAAAATTTACATTTATCATTTCCACATTCACTCCTATGATATGGGTATCAAATGAAAAAGCTTGATGAGCGAAACACAGTAGGTAAACTGACGTAATTCGTTAGATGGGTATTTATAATTTCCACATTGACCCTTATGATATGGGTATCAAATTAAATGACTTGGTGACGGATTAAAAGCTTGTGTTAAAAAAAATTACACACTTTTTCCATAATATTTACAAATACGACGAAAATAACTTTTAGTTTGTTAAAATATACAGTAGCACCTAATTCTATTTTCTACACAAATTGGTAGGTTTAAGTTTAAATTTTGTAAAAAGGGACCCCAAACCTTCAAAACATTTAGCAATATCCAAGCAACTGCTAACATCATGACAGCCCTATCAGCACTTGGCGTTAACCCTGAAGTCGGGCGTAGGGTCAACGCACGCACACGACCTACTTACTGTTGTTGCAGCTTGCAAATATCAAACGTACCACAGATTCAATACAATCGTGAGACACAGATTGAAAAATCTTATAGGTATTCTTATTTTAAATTCAAATTTCATGAACACGATGTTATGGAATGTAGTAGGATAATTATTTTCCTTGTATCCCTTAGACACGTCCAGATAAGTGCTATTAGAGTAACTTACGCTCCATGCCCATAAAGTATTCAAATATGTTCACACCTAATTGCTAGGTGCAGTCTCAATACTTTAGCGCTTTAACAAATTGTTGTAACTAGGCGAGATACGTTGCGTTCTCGCGTTATTCCGCCGACTGTTAATAGTCACGCACGGACTCATTCAATGTTGTCCAGTGTATTTTTAAACAGTAAAAAAACTACATTAAATTATGGAAGAGGTCAAGCGTTTAAATGGGTAACAAGGGGGTAGAAGCTTATAAGGATTTATGGAGTCTCGTCTTGAAGTTTGTATGGATGCCTTGTTATTTTTGAGGTAAGAAACATTGTAATCGATATTTGAGTTATGAGTTAAAATATTAGCAACTGTTAAGCGTTTTTGAAATCAGTTCATAATTTTTAAATAGATTACCAACATCGCATTTCACCATAGGTGTACAATGAAATGTTTATCTTCTAATATTAGTAGCCCACGATGCTAAATGGGGATTCACTCGAGCGTCATGGGGACCTATTTATGAAGGTTAGATAGTAGGTAGAAAATAAGGTTATAAGATGTATTCCCCCCTAAGCCGGTGGGGAGACCGCCACCTGCAAGTTTTTTTAAAAATGTAGAAGAAACAGCCACATGGACATACTCGAGCGCGTCAGATTTTCAGAGGGGGTGTTAAGCGAACCCGACAAAAGCTACTATTCGAAAGACTGACGATTCGGACGTGACGCAAGCTCGTGATGAATTTTTGAAAATACAATATGCAAAAAATCAAAAAAGCGATTTTGAAAACTCGAGCGTGTCAGATTTTTTTTTGATGTCCCTGTCATGCTGACACTATAATCTGACGGTGATAGAGAGGATATTTCTTAAACTGATGGTTTGAAAACTAAAAAAAGGTGCCCTAGACGCGCGGACCTATATGGAGGGCTCATATATGGCGGAGGTACTCATCATGGTGCAGGGTACCCCCCTTATGTTAATCTGACGCGCTCGTGTAAATCCCAAAATCCCCGCTTCGGCTCCCCTACTATATATAAAATTCTCGTGTCACAGTTTTCGTTGCCATACTCCTCCGAAACGGCTTGACCGATTTTGATGAAATTTTTTGTGCTTATTCGGTATCTATGAGAATCGGCCAACATCTATTTTTCATCCCCCTAAATGTTAGGGGTAGTCCACCCCTAATTTTTTTTTTTTGACCGATTTCAAAAATTCTTTCACCGTTAGAAAGCTACATCATCACTGAGTAACATAGGCTATATATTATACTAGCTTCCCGCCCCGGCTTCGCTCGGGTAGACAAATAGGCTCCGAAACTACTGGACCGATTTCATCAAATTCTTTCACCGTTAGAAAGCTACACTATTACTGATTAACATAGGCTACCTGCCCGCCCCGGCTTTGCACGGGTAGACAAAATATTTGATATGAAAGTCTACCCGTGCGAAGCCGGGGCGGGCCGCTAGTAAAATATAAAAAAGCTTGTACCACTGTTCCTAATTGCCCTGTTATGTTGTTGCTAGCACCTAATAATACGTGTAATTATAGTAGTAGATAAATTGAGAGGCGCTTGATTTAATTGCACTGCTATTTGCTTCGAGCGTCCAACGCCTACGTACATAAATCGAGTTGTTCGCCTATTATACTCGGTCGGTTATAGGTCGCATAATGAATTACACAAATAGAGTACAAATGCAGAATTAACATAAGATAAGGCACAGTGACTTACCTTTACCAGAAATTAACTGTGGTTTCATAATTAAAGCCATTTTTAAGGAGTTATGCCGATATAGTTATTTGACAAACATGCGATGTAAACGAGTTCCACATGAATCTGTAAACGGATTTTTTTATCGGGACTTGTTACGAATGAGAGTAAATTGAACCTAAAATAACCATTAGAAGCAGACAAGGGTGATAGTGAAATAATAATAAATTATTATTACATTAAATATTTTTTGCAATCAAAACATTTCACATATTATATCAATAATGTAGTCATAATAAACAAACAGAGTCAATTGTTTTATTGGGCAATAAATTATTGATGTTAATAAGGACATGATGACATCCTATAAAACGCGGTACTTATGAAATCATTGGTACATAGATAAAGTCAAGGCAAAAGGAATGAATGAACATTTATTTTGCACCCACTTGACGCATAAAATAAGTAACCTGCTTACTTACATTGTCAAAATATTGCCTCCTAATTAACATAAGAAAAAAGGTATACTCGTTTGTTATTTTTGGAAATCTACGAATCTACGTGGCGTGGACGAAATACCTAGTAAAGGCTAGAATAGTAAGAAATATAATTAGTAGCTAGGTTTAGCTAGCATCAAGTAAAGGGGTTTTCCCGATAAAAAGACCTGTATTATGATCATACAAGCAAGCCAAGTCATGGTAAATCTGTTGCCTACCCCAACAATGTGTTTATAAAGGGTCGGGGATTAAAACTCGCAATCCAATTTAAAATAAAAGTATACTTATAAAGTTTTATATCCCTTATGGCATTTGTGATGTGTACAAATCATACAAGTAATAAGAAATACCTGTGAGTCATTACTGCTGCTATATTCCTGAATGGTAAAGGTGTAACGGAATTACCCAGTCCTAAAGTATTGTTTTCTGAGGCCTGAAACTGAGACACGACGGAATAGATCGAGGTAAAATGAAGTAGGTCAATAAATATCTTTCATAAAACAAAATGTCATCAATTGTTTTTATTAGTAAATATATGTAATATCAATGTGAAGTGTGAACGTGATCTACCCGCACGTCGGCACGTACGAATAACATCACGACGTTTCTAGTAAATAAGTAAAACGCAGTAGGTAGCTCCGCGATTAAATAAACATTGTTGTAGCACACATAAATTGTTCGTACAATAATTAGCATACTTACGTACTTACCGATAAACTAGTTAATGCAGATTACTCAACAATGCGTCTTAATTGATGCAAACGTATTATAATGCAGCTAAAAATAGTATCGGTAATTAGCGCTTTTATTAATATTAACACGGTACATAAACAACGTTTTATTTATGTTACATAAGAACAAGCAATCGCGTGGGATTTGTTAGTAAGGGAACATTTTAATCGAGGCGAGGATAGAGACGATCACAGAAGGACCATTAGCCGTATTGTTATTGCCAGCATTCCAAGTAATGAACCGCTCGTTTTCGTCCTTTAATATTACCGCTTTAAGTCCCTTTACTCAATGTAATAGCGCTCTGGCTTGATTTTCCTCCATCTCATCGGTTTGTACTCCTCTAATTAATTCCTTTATTTCGTAACCGAACCGTTTTTAACTCCGGGTTTTCAAATTGAAATCCTAATATTCCGTGTATCAATTTAGTCTGTATGCATTCTGACATTCTGAAGTATAAGCGGTGTGGAGATATTGGCTTAACGTGTATTTGCAGTCTAGGTGAAGATATTCAGTGCACTTGTTTTTCCAATTTGAACATCTCGCTGATATTTTGGAGCGGTTTTCTCGCCACCGTGCCCGCTTCAAGGGTAATTTACATGGAAACTTAGTGAAATATTCACATCAGCTGGCGATTGTCACGTTATATTGAGATATTCAAACTTTCTCTCCGTCGGGGTTTGTGCATCTAATTTGAATAATGAGATGCCTTGTATTGTTTGGCTCCAACGGCTTATCAACGCCCGTATTGAGATTATTCATTTCGTTCAGACAAAGGAAATGCTCTTTGTGTTGCCGGTTGTGTTATGGATACTCAGAGAGATCGTGACGCAACTGAGTATATTGTTACCCATCCGCACTTTCGCCCACGAAATCCTGAGGCGGCCCGAGGTGAAGTTCAAGACTATTTATAAAACGAGCCGAGCCTTACTTGGCGCCTATTGATCGTCTGTGAGCTGAGCACGCACCCCGTCGTATTACGGTAGGTTAGTATGCCCGAGCTCTCGCGTTCGTAGCTCCCGGAACGCGCCGAATGCTGCCGACATTTAACATCCCCGGCCGTTATTGATCGGACTTGACATTGAAATCGTAATAGACGCAAGCAGCTGGGAAGTGAGGGCGCGTGCCGGCCCTCCTCACGCAATCCCGCTTGTCCCATGCCTCCACCATCGACTAAACATCACAGTTTTTCTGATATGAATTTCAATAGGCTATTGATTTCCGAGGCATAGACCTCAACACACGGATAGTAAACATACCGAATAAAGTAAGAAGCAAGCCAAAAGCAGAATTTGATTGTAATCGTCTATTAAAGTTACTCATCGACGCTCAAGTGTAGTTGAACGTTTGTAACGTCTAGTAATTATGCACAAGAGCTCTAAGACGGCTTCTAAAATCTCATTTATATTCAGTGCGGTGGGAGTTTGAATGTTATCTAAAATCCGTGTTTAGGTGTCGGGCGGGATTGCTCTAATCTCGAAACTAAACACATTGTTGAGTTAGCCGAAGCTTTGTTCTCCCTCAGTGACGGTTCTGAGATCCTATATTCACACGCAAAATGAATTCTTGAAGTTAGAATTCGAGTCGGTTAAGTTTACACAATTGTAAATTTCTGTTGAGTAAATAGTTCTTGCTAGATGTCTGTGTTTATTTTATGAAGGAAACATGTGCATAACAAAATGGCTTTACTTGTTAGTTGCACAACTTTTACAATTACTTGGATAAGATTAAATACTTCCCGTTAAACAGTCTTATCATGTGGCCAGTGTTTTATTTTATCAACCACAATGTTTTCCGTTACCTACTAATTTATCAACAAGCTGTTGTATTAAATATTCTCATTCAAACTAAGTAATTCGTTTTGTAGGTGGTTGTTATGCACAATTTTACTGGTTTCATTTCATTAACCCATAACTAATCAAATTCTAAATATAAATCTAATAGTTTTACTAATATAGCATTTTCTATTATATATTAGATGAGATTACTATATTTAACCAAAGCTAAGAGTGCTTTGCAACAAAAAGAAAGCCTGTAAGGCTCTGGATGACACTGCAACAGGTTTGGGCTGTCGTGTGTGAGACTTACGATCAAGTATGTCTATGTACGCCTTCCTCGTGTCGTCACCGAGTTATGGCTTTACAGTTATACTACTTAACATTTACCCTATTTTTTTTTTAAATATTAATTTAATGAACCAAGTGATAGAATTAAGTTCTTACTGAAAAGATATTGAGCAAGAATATCACCAAATTGTAAAAGCAGATGTAAAGTAGTTTAATTTGACTTTAAATTTATATCTAAAACTTTCTTTCAAACAAGTACGCCAGTGTTATCTACATTACTATTTAACGAGGCAGTCACATTTGCCGAGTAACTTGTAGTAGTTGTCTTAACTTCGAAATGTGTTTCCTTATCATTCACATAATATGTTCACGCATTTCCAAAGCCTACTTGTACTTCCACCTCTCTACTTCACTCGTTTCCTGTGTCAGCTATATCGCTACCAGCACCCAACTCATTAGCTGCACTGACGAACTTGCCTTTATTGATAATAGTGCGTTATTTACCATTTATTACGTTACGCTACGAGGAAAAGCATTTGAAGGATAGTATCCTAATATTATGAATAAATATCGGTAACTTCAAATTAAATCGAGCTCAAATCTGTAGGGCTAGTGGCAAAGCGAATCAAGTCGAGAGAAGCCGAAGAAACACCAAGATATTTTTGTTGAATACTGATCAGTTCTTTCGAAATTATTCCATTACCCCAGCTGTACCAATAGGAAATTTCATAAATAAAAAATGCTAGCGGTGTCTGCTCCGTCGCGATTCTATGGAATCACGACACCTAGAAGTTAAATAAGTGATCACTGGTCGCAGACAACGTGAGCTGAAGCTACGATCATTCGCCACCTGAGATTTCTATTTGATATTTATTGTATTTACAAGCAAAAATGAACGAAGATTTTACTTCGTATTTCAGTGCAGGCTTGCGCACAAACAATGCATGTCTAACGAAACACATATGCGAAAGACCACAAACATAATTAATGCTCTTCAAAATCGATTAAGATTGGAACAATTGGGCAGTTATAATCTATAGCAGGAACGTAAAGGTCGATAGATTGACTGTGGCGCAGCGGCGGCGGGCGAGGCCGCTAATCGATCGATGTCTGTGTGCACAGGCACACTGCTTGCTGGCTGCTGCACCCGTGCCCGATCATTTGTCTCGCTCGCAATCGCGTCATTGCCGATACACCATCCTTGTCGGTTCGTTATTCATCGTCCCTAACCACCCGGTAGTCGGCTGCCTCCCAGTTTCCTCCCGTATTTAGACACTGCACTATCTAATTTATGTTTTAAATTGTCCGCTTTTAAGGTTCCCGGACTCGGGACGGTAACGACTTTATCTATGGTTATCGTTATGAGAACCTGGGAGAGTTAATGTGCTATATCATTATAAATTTGTCTGGCTCCTAACATTATAGCTTCAAGTTCAGACGGCACCTGTAATGAATGTGGCGCAAACTAACCCTTTCAATTAATTGAGTTAATTTCTATCTGATATTTTCTGTTGATTATTTGCTTCCATTACTCTGGCATTGGTTGGTTGGAAAGGTAATTGGACATCCAGTTTCAATCGTTTCGACTCCTTGGCACAAGCTTGGTGGCCAGCATAGGAATAGCTTGGCATTTGGTATTTGGTATCAGAAACGTGCGCTTGCGGTGCAGGCTGGTTACATAACGCACCTGCCATATCTGGCCGCGCACCGCACCTCACGTTCACTCGCCCATTCTATGAATTACTTATAGGTCATAGACCTTATTCATTATTTAATTCTGCCTGCACACTACTGTATCATTTATTACCAATCGGACAATAAAGTGTAAAAAACATGGCGCTGAGGAGTGGATACTCGTCCAAATACTTTGAGCGCAGTAGTTGTTTCGCTCTTAAGCTTGTAAAACAAATAAATACTGTATTAGACGAAGCTATCTACTAAGAAATAGTCGGCGGATATGTTCGCCTTTCTTTTAGCTACAAGCGGAGTCCTTGGTAACGTTCGTTTCCTTTTTGTTCGTCTGTAAATGCGGCAAATCCCTCAACATCCCTGAGGAGTCGGCGGCCGCGGATAAAACGGGAACAGACTGCTTAAACGCTACGAGTGCTCTTTACGAACAGTGTGCCAACACCTCTTCAATGAGCTCGACTTTGTTTTGCTAACATTTACACTTACTTACATAGGAGGGACTTCGCATTACATTGTATACTTTGCCTGTAATTTTGTCAAACAATAGAGTTGCTGTCAACGGTGATTTACGATCATACATTTTACTGAGATATTCAAGTAATCCGTATAATGTTATAGAAAAACGTTGTGTCGTAAAATATTGGAACAACAATGTAAGTTGTTATTTGGACCCGCCTAGTCGTGCCTTAGGACGATAAATCGTGTCGGGTCGGTGCCTCCGGTTAATACTTAGGATTAAGAGCGTGGAGCATCGTCGTAAACGGAGTTATACATCATCCAACCCCAAGACTCGCCTTACCTGTACTATACCTAGGTACATCCTATTAATTGTTTACATTAATCTCGGCGCAAACAATATTCTTGCATCTATAAATGCGATATCGCGATCATTTTTACACCATCACAAAAACATCATTCAGTTAGTTCAGTAATTATTATGACTCACTGAAATGCACTTACATTTTCATATACCTACTTTATTACTTGCGCATATTTGGACAGTTTTGATTGTATATTACATGTACCTACCATGGTTACAACAACAGGTTTGCGGTACACGATTTTTTATTATGGTCATAAATAATACGCTGTGTTGTTTCGCCGATTATTATAATAACTATGTTCAGCATCAATAAAGAAGTAAAAATGTATCGGTATTATATGATCCAGTGTTTATTTCTTTATTGGCCGTGGTTCAATAATAAAGAACTAAATGTATGTAAGTTTAAACTATCAAACATTAAGATCGCTTATCATGATAGCCTTGAATTTGCATATTTTAAGTGTTGCCTTCACTAAGGGGTCTGATCTGATCGCTCGATCTGTATATACATATATATGGAAAGCTATATTACCGTATAACAGGATTCTAATCCTTTTGAACACAATTTGTTGCATTCATTAGCATATCAATGCAATAATGGATTCATTGCTATGGGATCGGAATGCGAATATTCCCTCTAATGCGAAGGCTAACTGCTCTTAGCGTACTTTACTCAGGATGAATGTGATTTATGTCCTTAAATTAATGTTGTCACTTGTTTTTTGATAAAATACCAAATTAAAAAAACCAACATTTTTTTTTTAGTTAGACGTTTTAATAAATAATATGTCAATTTTCTTTAAAAGTTGGTCTGTTGGCGGCTTGCCTGTTGGTAAGCGATAACCGTAGTCTACGGACGCTGCAAGATTAGGGAAATCACCCTTTGCCATCCTTGTAGTGAGAGCAAATACTGTGCTAGTAGGAAGCATAAGGTACATGAATATGTTGGAACTTTTTCACTCTGTGAGTGGTTTCAAATTTTTAATGCAATGTTACCAACTAAGTGTTCTGGAACTAGAGTGATAGTATTTATTTGTTATTTGAGATGAAAATAATATTCACTGCGTGTGTCCCGAGATAAATGGTCCAAATCTTCTATCAATGTTTGTTTCGGCTTGAGTAGGTTATCATAGTTTTATTTATTAAATTGAATGTCTGTGTGGTCTTATTATCTAAGCCCGTTATTTTGATCCCGCTTGATGGAAGTAACGCAATCTAACTTGATTGGTAATTCGTGCCAATGCCCGATATCCATTGTTATATAAAACCACTATCTACGATTAAATACCTATAGCCTTATCTGAAATTGTAGCAATAGTTCATTTGTTATTGTAGTTCTAGTCTGGAACTTACATAACCCAATTTCATTGTGGTACAATGACCGATAAAGGTTGTATGTAGGTAATATGTTCAAGCAGGGTATTCAAAATGCATATTAAATGCCAATGTCCTTTTTTATTATGCGATATGCCTAACAACTGTATGGCTCGCCTGAGTGTAAGCGGTTGCGGTACCACTAGTGCGTTTGGCCATCCTACTTAAATCATATCATAAATTGTTTATTCAGTTTAGGCCCTAATAAGGCACTTAAGAATGTGTACTTTACCACCGGTTCGAAAAAGCCACTTGAGAGGAACCGGCAAGAAACTCAGTGCTCTGTTTTTTTTATACTGCCAGCACATTGCTATCTCTAGGAGCTCTAGAATGTTCCTCACCGTATAAAAATACCAAAACCCTCTGAAAAGAATAGCGCAATTCAGATGCGGTCTTATGCAAGACGGTACATTCTGACTGCATTTGAAAGATTTCTAACGGAAAACGCGTTGTATCTATATCTTTCTTTCATACTTCTTCCCACTTCCCACAAGGGTCCCCGAAGGGGCAGGCGGCGGTGTTACAAGACACCCTCTTTCCATCGAAGTAAATAGCTTGCCAATGTAACAGAAGGTAAGTCCGTCGCCATATCTTAAGCACTACATACGTCCTTGAATTTATTCCCAGACGTATGCAGGTTTCCTCCAGATGTTTTCCTTCACCGTAAAGCTCGTGGTGTGACTAATCACTTAAGTTAGAAATACTCATTGGTACAGACCGGTGGATTTTGAAATTGCATCCCAAGAATAGCAGGCAGCGCTTCATACTACAAGGCCATTACGGCTCTATCTGTCTTTCTACAAGGACCTAACTTGGGAACACAATACAATTCACAACACTATATCAGTTTTACTATTGATACATATATTATTCCACTTTTAAGGTCGCCGGATGTGTGTATGCTAAGTGGAGCACATTTGAATGGCTGGATTAAAGTGTAGGACTTTAAACGGACCTAACGCTTGTTTTGGTTTAACGTTGAAGCTTTACATATACTTACTTACTTACCCATGTACAGAGACCATTACTACAGCCATTACACATTAAGTGTTAACTTTGCAGTAGGCCAAATAAGGAGGCGCAGATTATTGGTTTGATAACTTCCAGGCCCTGGTTAAGATTTAGGAACATATACATGAGCACGAACTTATAACGTTCTGAACCATGTAAATAGTAAATTCTCTATACGCGATTCTTTTTTGTTTTCCTAGCCAAAAGAGAAAAACTCTTTTTGTAACTAAAATCTGCATTTTTCTTTCTTTATTTAGCATGCCCTTGGTACAACCAAGAAAAATCCTCTTCGTAGAAACGCCAACAAGTTCACTGACCCGCAAATATAGGTCGTATAACTTAGCATTACCCTCTATAAAGTAATCAAAAGGTAGGAATTAATTGTCTTCTTATTTAAAATTACCTGCGCGGACATAAACGTGGTATAGGTAATCATAATAGGCGTTCGATACACAAGTGCACGATGCAGCCGTCTAGCCTAGAGTAATGTGTGGTAATATTTATAGCTTGTTATGTAAGGATTGTGCGTACATACATTGCATTTTACCTTGGAAGCGGGCGTTAGTCTCTGTGACCGCGATACTCGGCTGTTGCTTATCGCGCGACGCGGCGTAGGGTGAGGCGTTAGTGACGAGCGATGCGTAGCGGGAAGCGGGTGAAGAAGCTAGCGGGATTGATATCCTCTACCGTATGGCTAATTTCTGATAGAAACATCTACACTGCCTTGCGTCTGGGTGTTTTTTATGTGTTATAATTAAATATAAAAAAAAGATATAAGTATTATATCAGCAGCTGGTGCCCATAGTAAAAGTTTTGCTTAGTTTCAGGCCAGACGGTTGTGTGTGATGAAGTCCAAGCATTGTTATTATTAAAATATATTTTGTAGATGAAATTAATAAAAACCTAGTAAGAACCCTAATAGCTTATCTAAAAAAATAAATTTACTATTTACATACAATTTATGTATTTAATTATTTATGACCACCAAAATAATTAACATTTCGACTAAATTAACATATATGCATATACTTCAGGGTTCTATGCTAAATTACATCATAATTATAGGCGATGACTACCTTCTCTTAAAGTGTACATATTATTTAATAAATGAATATAAAACAACTATGTGAGCAATAAATAAACAACATGTAATTTAAAAGGAAAAATTACATTAAATAATTAGCACTAAATTACAACACACATTGTAAAATTAATATTTTAATTTTAATGTAAAACGCGTCATTCCAAAAAGAATCGTCTGACTTTATCCAATATAGAGATGACGTAGGTCGTCAGTTTAAATCTAACTCGATTTGGCTTCTTCCAAATTACAGCGGCGAGACCTTCAAAACTTATTTTACATGGGAAATCGACGAATATAAGATTTTATAAATGTCTTAGTGTTTATTTACCGTTTAAATCCATTTTATGTTTTAATCCAAAGCGATATAGTAAATGGCTCGGCTCAAACCTCATATCACAAGTGTACGTACACCCAGCTTAAAACCATTTTACTGAAATGACGATGTTAAACTGTCTCATAATTGTATAAAATTATCTTAATAAATGTGCTATATAATGGCCAACACATAGCTAGACAACTCATAATCAAACAAAAAATTCTAAAAACTAAATGGTAACACCAGCAAAGTGGTCCAATAAAAATAAAATATACCTTGCTGGTTGATATTACGTTTACAAGAATTTAAGCTCGTAAGCCCGAGGCAATAACGACTTTTATATGACACGTTATCGAGTTGCATTCAAGTAACTTCGTTTTATGATGTCGAAATAAACGCGTAGAATTTATGCTATTTATGAGCTATTTATATTAAAGATAACTTATGCAATTTGAATCTGTTTATCTGTGTTTCGGACCAAATTAAAGCAACTGACATTTGTCCTGTCTTAGCCATCATTTCAACGATTTAATAAAGTATTTTTCCCAGTTTTGCCATAATAGAATAAATGATATAGGGGCGCGATAAAAGCACACACGGGAAAAGCAATGAAACATTAATTGTTATACTATACTATAATTATATTATATAGTTTATATAATTTTTCGAAATAAAATACACGATTATTTTAATAACACCGCGGACCAATATGTGAAAATTTTAAAAAATAATTATAAAGCGCCTAAAAACGCTGTCGTTGAACATGTGTGATTAAGAATCGTCTTGTTTGCCGTTGAAGTTGAGTCAGCTTATCAGCTGTCGCTGTCACTCAAACCGCAACCTTAGCCTTGTTTACTTAAATGCATTTGTGTGCACGCCATAACCACGATAAAAAGCCTACCTACTTATTTCAAATGCTTGACTCATTTTATTTATTTTATCGGAATATATATGTATTTCTAAAACTTTCTGTGAGTGAGCAGTGTTTGGTTTGTGTTTGCCCAGCTGTAGATTGGTTCCTCTTTTCGAGTCATTTGATTTGCCTAAATATTGTATAGTTCGAAAAGGCGTTTGCTATGAAAACTATTGCCACTAGGTGAAAATATAGGTATATTTATCTTTATCTTTTGAATCCACATCATTAATCTATATATTGATGAAACAAATTGCACGGCGAAGTTTGCTATAAGTATTTTAGTGATCGTTAGTCAGCGCTTGTTTAGATTGAATGACAGCAATTAATTTTCCGACATAAAGTTGAAGTTTAAAATCGATTGAATACTGAGTTATAAAGTTAGCTGTTAGTAATTGTAAAGGTCGGTTTACACTACACAACTTTTTACCCGATATGCATTGAGATGCAATGCATAGAACGTGCGTCGCGTGACGTGACACCCGCAGTCGTAACTCCATTCGCTTCGCTGAGCTCACGAATATACGACTGGTTGTTAATGCAATTGACATGTTTCTATTTTTAAAGTTACAAGATTTACTTACTTTAATTTTATCTCTCAAATGAATTAATTTTATATTTCTTGCATTTAACCCTTGCGTCTGGTTTACACATTTTAATGCATAGACTTAGTATGTATCATATTAGAGAAGATTGTTTCATAAATGCCATCAAAATGGCTAGTGCCAGTCATTTCGTAGATAAACCTGGTAAACAGTGCTATCACGCTGTGTTTGATCGTGACTCCACTGCTGAAACCAACGATGCCAAAACAATAATAGACAGTCAAATCTTTGGGAACAGGAAAATAATATTGAAAGTTTATAAATTACTATTGAGATGAACTTACTGCTGACTACTGGGGAACACATTTTTTAAAGTCTCGTACGTTAGATATGTAATTTTAACAGTAACATTAAATGTTTATAATTCACATATATTTACGACTTTCACGGCTTCATTATCTCTTCTGTCTACGCTCATAATTGTAGTTATTTATTCATTTTCACTTTATCAACATCATTGGCACTCTTATTCCCGTCGAAGATAACCTTTACAAGGCTGGCAACTTTGCAAAACAGATAAGGGTCTTAGGTGACACTGAGTAAGTGCAGGGTTATCAGGGTTGGTTTATTTTATAGTATTCCCGTATCTGGGCCCACTGATAACGTAATCGCAGTATTGTTTTTGTACATCTAGCAATGTAGGTACGAGCCTGTCGAACTATCAGCTCGTTTAGCGTTGTTAATTACAACTACAAACTGCATTGTATGATTAACAATTTGTTTGTGTGCCTGTTCTAGACGCTTAGTGGTTGTAAATAACACTTATCGTTGTTAATTCATGTTTTATATCTCAATTTAAATTAATAACTGCTCATTTATTTTACTCAGACCAGTCAGGTAGTCTTTTGAGCGATGGGATTTTACACCGAAAACTTTTGATAGTAGATAAAATAGGCAATTACAAATTCGCACCATCATCGTAGAATTGTACTTATATTTCTCCTCTATTTAACTAAACGTTTACTCAGATCTCTTTCTGAACGTAGATTTGCCTTCTTTTGGATTGGAAATGCTTATAAGGATTTGCCTTTGCTTTTAGTGTTTTAGCTACAATTATTATTTGTAAACATCTGCCTTGTCAACGTTTAATCGCTTCAAAGTTTAACTCTTTTAGACTACCCGTCCTAATATTTTATTTGTCCTTACAGTAACTTGCACAATGCTACTTAAGATATATATCATACAGCTTAGTCACCAGTTTCATTAGATTAAGACCTAAATTATATTATAAGTATTGGGTTAATTGAACTAGAAGAGGCAGAAGAATCAAGTAGAAGTACAATCTAAGTGCACAATTAAAATTCTCTCGTTAAATCCCTTATCGGCATTCAATGCTGATTCAAATTTAATTTGCTAGTCACTTTGATTTTGATTGCCTACTTTTATCGCATTAAAATTGGTCATCCTCTCAGTGAGTAATGGAATAGTTCAACCATTAGTCTATTTCAATAGTTGTAAACAGACAAAAGTCCTTCGTAGCGTTCATTGGCTAGGCTAGACCGTCGGAATGCAAGCTCCAGACTACAATCGATAACAATTAGTTCATACGCATACCTCTATACCCATAACTGTATCCACGTAATAAATATTATTTTTATAGCCACAAAGGTTTAATACGCATTGTATTGTTGAGCGCTTTATGGACTGGATGTAAGCACATTGAAATATTTGAGTTTTATTTCTTTCGAAAATACATATACATACATCATTCATATCAAAATTGATAATGATCGATAAGGTGATTGGATATGTACAATGAAGTCTTTATACATCAATAATTTGATTAATGGAACAGTAAGAGCACTCTTTCCAATATATTTCCATATATCTCATAAGTCAGTGTTGACTCAGCTGTCCCTTGCACGTGTTCAACACTTCGAACACGCTGCGGTGGTCACATCACTAAACTGTAAACATTTCCTTATGGGTGAGCCACGATTATCAGCTATTTCACCATAAATTTCGGGGAACTACGTCTCGCGATTTTAATCCGATGTCGTTTTAATTTCGAGTTAATGACTGTTGAGGAAGTGAGTATGGAATTAGTTTAAGAATATACATATAAATAATATCTTTTTGTAATCGAAACAGGGTACTACAATTTATGAGCATGGGCATTGTATCAGTATCAAACTAACAGGAAACCATGCTAATAAACCAATAAATGTAGATGTGTCGTATTTATTGAAAGTGAGAGAATAAGCTGGACCGGTTCTAGTAAGGGTTCATTTAGGTATTCTGATATGACGTAATATCGGTCTCTCCTTTCCGTGTAAATAGTCTCTGTGGCAAATGTGTAAGTTTCAATAATTTTATATCGAATTTCTGTCGATTTTTTTTTGCATTCCGACGTGTTTACGATTATGAGCGTTATCAATCCTTAATGTTGTTTTTTATTTAAAAAATTACATACATATGTACTGGTATCTACCCAAAGACACCAAAACCATATGATCTCTGCTAAAAATATTCGTATGAAACTCATACAGATAACAATTGAGTGGGTGGGTACAAGTACCATAAATCCTAATTAATTAATGCAAGTGGTATTTGTCTCTTCTTCTTCTGCTTGCATTTATTCCAAGCATTATTTAATTAACCCAGACTGTGGACAAGCAATGAGCTAAAGAATTTTACAATGACTCCCCTGAATCATGTACGATCATTGTTGATTTTATTTCTTAATTGTTCAGTAACTTCAGCTTGCTTATAATATGAGAAAATCAACGTTGTCTCTTTACAATATTACATATTGTCATGTATTAAAGCCTTTTATAAACTCTTAGACAGACAGATTTTAAAAATCTTCAATTGCATATATTAAAGTGTACTTAAATCAGCTCATGAATATGGGAATACATGGGAAATGACACTTGTTTCTAAACGACAGCCAGACTTAAATTGTATTCATATGTATATATGCATACTATTTTAAAGTAACAAAAGCTGTACTTTGATACAACCGTGTACAATACAAACCTACTATGAATACAATAACCAAAAGCTTAAAATGCTGAGCAAATGTTGAAAGCAAACAAGTTTGTGTATCCCCTGATATTTGCGACAGTGAATGAATTCTGCTAGTCATAGTTTGAATAAACAAAATATAATGGGTAGAAATATACTCGAGATCCGTCCAAACCGTCCAGAGAATAAATTCAAAAAATACTTCAAATACATTTGTTAATAAAATCATGTTTCTCCTTGCATCCTTGTATATTTTTGATCCATTATTCGTGATCGTTTTTGTACCAAGAATATGTCACGCAAGTGTCCGGCACGCTAATGGTAACCGTCACCGTAGCCTGTAGACGCTTGAACTACCAAATATATCAGCGCGTTGTCAACTATATTGTTGGAGAGGAGCATCGTATCTTTATCTCACTACTAGTATACCGTATTCTCGAGGAATGCTGGAAACCTTACTCACTACAGAAACAGAACACTACATCTAGTTCCATTTGAAAAAAAAACTGTAAGGTAAAGTGGAGGTAAAGTCGCTAATCGGACGGCTCCGATTTTTCAAATGATTACGCCCTACCTATCTCTAACGATCGCGCCTTTTTAAATATATTACGAGCCGAAATAAATAACTTCCTATGCCTTATATGAGTTTTTAATCGTTAACCATTATTAAAATGTGTTATGTTAATTCATCTTGTCCAGCAATATATAATAATCTATTTTTTATTCCAACGCAGGAACACAATGTAATAATGTTTTTATGTGTTAAGATTTCGCTGTATAATTCAAAATGTAATCAAGTAGATATCTCATCCGTTTATAAGTTAACAAAGGTGTTACGATGGTTAGAACAGTTCTATTAATTACATTTGCTGATTGCTAATTATCATAATAGTTGGTTTTATTTAACGTTTCATCATGACTACACCTACCCACTGTTTATTGTGTGACTATGACGTATGAAGAGATTTATGAACGTAGAAGAAGCAAAAGTGAGAGTCAAGAGTAAAATGGCGCTCATTATCTACATAATACCTCTGAGTAGATAATAGATAATCCCTTACACTTAACTCGAAAGAGAATCAGCGCGCAGATATATATTTATGTATTATATTGTACCGATTAAGTTTGAAATAAATGCATGTGTTATAATTTTATTCATGGTAATTCATCAAAGTGCAATTTGTCTCTCAATTTTAACTGCAATAATAATTGAAAGTCATTTTATGAAGAATGTGGTTTGCAACCGGGTGAGGCAATGCTTATTTGTAACTCTTATAAGCTGCAAATTAAATCTAAGTATTAAACGGCCGCGATACGTTTTTAACTTTTCGCTAACTAGCGTCTCGCCCCGGCTTGTCACGGGCTTGGAAAAAACCTTCCTCTTGTATCACTCCATCTATTTAAAATAAACCGCATTAAAACTCATTGCGTAGTGCGGGAAGCGACTTTGTTTCAGACTATGTAGCGACATAATATTAGCTGTCTGTCTGTCTCCATGTACCTATGGTTAAATCCTTAAAATACATCACTATGTATTCGCAAAAAGGGCAGATTGAGCTACATTTAACCTGCCAGGTTGCTATATTGCTTGGATTAATTTTATTATTGATCGAGTTATATTTTAATGTGATAAAACACATACCTACCTGTAACTGTTTAATATTCATAACCTAAAATAATTATTTAAAAGCAACTCAGAAAACCTGTAATTAAAAGTTTATTAAAAAGGTGCAGTAGTTAGTAGTAGTAGCTTCACGGCTTGTACAGTAATTTATTATTTAGTGCCACGATTTGATACCAATCGGATGTAAGATACTATAAGTCTATGAAAATAATGTTACTAAAATGATCCCATAATTTTCCACAATAATATTTTTACGTAGCTAACGAACCGTGGCTAATTAAAATGCTGATGTTTTCTTAGAAAATTACTGACCATAAAACTTGTAGCAGCGCATTATCTACGCGCCACTAATGACGCGTTAGCAGAATGGCTAGTAACTGGCATAACAATACAATACAGCTAACGATAAAACGAAGTTAGGATAAAGTAGTTTTCCATGTACCTCGCGTCTGTGGCAAAACACAACTCAAACTACCACATAGCGTTCAATTCTTATAGTGGCAAATGTTTATTTTTTTCATTTCAATTGTATCACTGGAGTTTGTCCGACGAGAGTAATCAATTACATCTGACGATTTAAGACATCTCGTTCATCGAGACATGTCTTTTTATTATCACAAAACATTTTAATAAAAATGAATGTTCAAGCTCTGTCCGACATTCGCCGGGAACCTCATCAAAATCGCATCAAAGCCCTCGCACGCCCACTTGGTTTGCATCCAAGCATTTAAACATTCATTTGAATCTAAATTTTACTTTGCTTTCTGAGACGAGATGCGATGGCTCCTTCGACACTTCATATCCTCTCGAGACGGTGAGCAATAAAATAATAACGACTCAACTTTGTTGCTTACTTCACCTCGAATAGGTACTAGGATGAAGATGTAAATTGCGCATACACAAGTAAATTCGTGACGCCATAAAAATAAAATTATAAAGGCTTCCACAGCTTCTCGATATGTGGCGGAATTCGCGTCTCGCGAACGTTGTCGCGTGATATGGAATGCAGGGATCGGATAAATTCACGCGAGGAAAATTCCTCGTGCGAGAAACACTGAATTTTTGTGAAATATTCACACAGGTGTATCGGAAAATAAAATATTCGGAATAACAGTAATTGAAATTCCTTTTCGAGAGATTCCTCTTAGCGAAGATTAACAAATTGTCCGCTCCATAAATTCTCCGGGGTCGCTCAAAGTATGAACATTTAGAGAGTTGCTAGCGTTATAAATGCTCAGGGATTTACATAAACCGCGGAGCCCTTTGATAGCCGAATACTGATGAGTAGACAAGTTACGATGGAGAATAACCTCGATAAGTGGCATTATTGTGGAAAGAAAGCTAGGATGAAATGAAAGTATTAAATATATTTATAATACCATGTAAATCGTGTGTATTTTTACCAAATATATTAGTAACAATTCAGTCAAATCAAATCAAATCAACATCAAAAAATCATTCGGCTTAGGCCCTAATAATGCACTTATGAAGATCTAAATTACCAGTATCTGTTTTCAATTGGATACCAAAGGTGGCTACTTAAAAAGCGAGTTATACAACAACCTTAAAATGTAGATGGTTCAATTACATTATAGTAGAATGCATTTTGTGATATAAACAGCAAAGTACTAACGTGAAGCTCTCAGACAATAGTAAACACAAGGCGGAACGTAACGCAACCGTCAGGATAAATGTATTGAGCACCGCAAATACCATCCACTCCCAGTCTTATTGTTTGAGATGCACTGTTGAAAAATGGCTAACTGTAAAATATTTCAACGTCTGAATACCTTTTCATATCATAATTGCGATTTTTATTACTGTTACGCTCATAAGGGGAATGAAGCCGTTTATAAATTCAATTGAATTTATCGCTATCAGATCCAGTATTGGATATCTTGTTGCGGCTAATTGGATTGGTCCTCAGCCTTTCAGTGCTCCCCCCAGCTGGAATCAATAATCCGCTCTTTGTATTTAATTTGTCTCTATGGGAAGTACTGGCTATTGAGATGCCGACGTCGGTACAATATTGGCAAAGTTTCATTTAGCTAATTTAAAATAAGCGACATTTGGAAACAATCTGGATTTATTGTCGTTACTTATACCTTCAGATCGTCTATGCCTGCCGCTTTATTATCATAAAAGCTCGTTTCCAAACATTTTACTTGTGCCGACTTTATTAAGAGAACAACAAACGAAACAAACAAGACAAAGTCTCTTTGATTATCTGACGAACAAAACATTTGTGTATAATATTCCTTTTTAATATACCGGTTTTTATTCGTGAAAACTGTGTGTGACTATTGTTTTGTGATACTGTCAGATACAGATAAAAGCGCATTTTATCAGTGGGGTAGCACCCCATGCAGCGCGTTAATTATTGCTTCACCTCCAATTCGGAAAGTTTTAATGTGTGTACATTCGTTTTGCGGAACGTCGAGGGCTAACGGCGCTTCGAGCACACTCCACACCTCTCGTCTTCTCGTCCCAACGAGCTCTATTTGAACATCGGAACAAACGATGAGAATTACGATTAAATTCGTACAAGAGTATCTTTACGCATCATCCTTATAATGTTTGAACAGATTTCATTAACTTTGAATACAACTTGAGACCGAAGTCTACGGAAGTACGTTTGAAGCGATTCGCCGTGAACATTTCGACACTATTCCAACCGCAAAGTTTACCGGCTGCCAAGTTTCTCTGTTGTATGTAAATTCAGTCTACGTAATTAGAGGAGACTATAATATACCACAGTGAAATCGCCCAATACTCCTGTTAACTAGAACTAACTGGCCAGACAGACTATCGTTAGCAATATTCCTGTAACAGCGGATACGGCGGCTTCCTACTCGACTGGTATTTACCTAGACGTCAGATTTATTTGTTGGTTCACTACCTTGTTAAGTACTGCTGCAGACAACTGTAAAAGACAACGATTGCAAGGCGACGCGTGATCGGATTGAGTAAAGAAATAGTCTATGTGAGAGTGCTCATCAATCTTGCAGTACAAAGAAAATTGTGCAAGTTTGCAGCGCTCTACCGCGCAGGGTTCGCCGACCGCGACCTGTAACCTCACTAAACTGTCGTGAGCGCGACACTTAACAATTTAATTGTCACTCATTAGTCCTAAGGCGACAACTCTAGCGCCGTTTTAATTAACTCACTAACTCATAGACATTTCATTAGCCGCGGGCGTGTGACGCGCGCCTTCCCCATGGCGTTCAATTCAAACAATGCCGCTAGGATTCGGTGTTATCAATCATCGCAGATGACTGTGGTCTGACTGAACTATAGGTTCGTGTTATACACGTGTCGAGTGAGCAGCTGGTTGGGTTGAATCAATCACTCGGCTTCCAGGGAGACGGTCCGTGCAGCCAGTTATTTATCATTTATGGCCGACGACAGGAGTCTGATGATTGCAATTTACAAATAGCTAGGCGCATCAGCGTTCGGCGGCGAATGTTATGACTGCTAGTTACATAGCAAAATGTTTGACACGACCGGAATGGATGACAGTTGGCGATGGGTATAGTATCAAAATTTCACTGTGGTGTTCGGTATGCCGGATGGCCCGCCCCCTCCCGCTCGTATCTTGGCAAACTGCACTATACTGCAAATCATACCGAGTGTGTTTGCATAGGCCAACGCTCTCGCCGGGTACGTTTTATGTGTTCCTGGTGTCACGACGTCACTCTAATAATAGATAGGAATGTTTAGCATCAATATATGCACTCCGGTATTCAAGTTCCTTACTTATGCATCTTGAATTCTATGCCATTTTCAGTCAACGACGATCGAGTGCACAATAATTTTACATCATATTTAAATTATCCCGTAAGTAATGCCAGACAGACTTGTTCCAATCACAGCACAATGGTTTATTAACCTAACACAGCGAATAGAAAATGGAAATGGGCGTAGCACGCTTTGACAGTTGTTATGGTTATATTATGTTTAATTAAGGCGTACGGCGCGGTGGTGCCTACGCTGCAACAGCGACTCGTTAAACTTTCATTATTATTCGGTCTCTCAAATTGCTCGTACGTGAACGAATTGTGCTTTACAATCGATCTCTGCGGAGCTCGCGAGCCTTTGTTTGACTTCGACTCCGAATTCGGCGTAATTGCCTTTCAGCCTTTCATTATTCAACTTTATGCAGTCATTTACTTGGGTTATTACTAAGGGAGAGTTGCGGTGTGACGTGGGTGGATGCATTAATCGTAATATGTAAATGTGGGGATATTAAATATTGAAATGGGCTTTGTATTATCCAACGCCTTTAATGAATTAAATGGGTTCTTATTAAGAAGTCGAAGATCTTGAATTTAGTCGTGCGTATGAATATATCGAACTAAAACCTTGTCCTACTTCTGTAATCCTTAAGCATTATACGTGAATGTATTTATCTTGTTTCAGATCGAAGACGAAGGCAACCACGGTAATGATGACACGCGGCTGTTTATATTGTCGACGCTGGCTGGGCAACACAAGCCGAGGGTGTCGTGTGCTCTATGCAAGGAGACCTTGCATGTGTTCGACCGCTACCCGCTGGTCGACGGCACCTTCTTCCTCAGCCCCCGTCAGCATACTGGCAGTGCAGTCGAGGTAAGAATACCAAGTCTGTTGTCGACGTATCCATTCATAGTAGGAACCTTGAGTAGTGGAAATGATTCATCATCCCTCTGACGACTCCAAATATTAGGTAGGCAGCAATTCGAAACTGATGTGGGTGGTTATCTAATTGTAACTGAAAGCGAATGGTCCTTTTTCCCGATTTACTGAAACTGGAATAAGATATAGAAGAGATACTTCCTTTAGGCTTTCGACTACCGTATAAAATGTTAAATTGGCAACGGATATGATAAATCGGCATAAAACGTTCATTCAAATCTTAGTAACATGCAGAAATAAAATGAGAGGTACCAAACTAAATAAGATTCTTGTGATCATAACAACTCCGATTCTTGATAAATTACAAAGTTTACTGAGTACTAAAATATTGTCGCAAAGTTTGTTTAACTTTCCAAATAACTTAAAATGCCCTTCCGTCGGTTCATAAGAGGAGCTTTTCGACTGTTGTTTGTTCAGAGAATTAGGAGACGAGCTGAATACTCTCCGATGTTATTTAAAGTTTGAATTAGCATGCAGTTCCCCAGATAAACATATCCGAACGTTTTAAAATATTTCAATCAACCGTACAATTAACACATTCGTTACCTGACATTGCATTCCACTTTCAATGTTTTTACCTCGCTCAACCTAAAATAATATAAAACATTCGCGTTATGGTGCTTCGGTTTAAATTCCAGCTACAACACTTAAAAGCATATTTAGACCTATTCCTTCCTTATTATAGCTAAGTATGAGTTCAAATAAACAAAATATACACTTGGTATTTTGTGTCACGTGTGTCAAGGATGAAAGCATATTCAAAATATACTACTTCTTAAATACTTCATAAAACTTCTAGGAACCAATTAGGTATTTTCTTTTCTTTTCAATTTAATAAGCTATCATTTTTAGGTTTCAACATTTAAGGTTCACGTTGCTGAACTAGATTTATTGATGCCGAGTGTAGTATCCAAGCCCATTCTTGAAATTTTATGTATGTGGAATCTTTACCCTGTATTTTTTTATCCAGGTAAAAGTGGAAGGTCGTACACAATATCTGACCTGCGTCTGCATGGGGTGCTTGGAGGGGTACGACCCTGAACGCACCATCCGCTGCCGGTTCTGCGGACAGAAGTGGGACGGTTCCTCGATGGTGCTCGGCACTATGTACTCTTATGACATCTTTATGGCTACACCCTGCTGCGCTGAACGGATGAAGGTTGGTGCATCTGTCATGATATATAGTTCTCATATCCTATGGAAATTTGACAAATGAAAATATTTTATTTTCAATATTGATTCTAATTGGTGTTGGTCCTTTCATTACGTTATTGCTACTGCTACTTTATTCCATAGACGGAATACCCATTGCATTAATTCAGTTAGTCACATGTGATACACTGGGCTTCTTTACTTATAACTTTTATTTAGATGGAAAAATATTACCACCACGTCCAAAAAATATTTATAGACTTTCTCGGTAACTTTAAACATACTAAAAAAATGATAACCAAGTATTGTAATTGTTGTCAACAGTGCAACAACTGCTACAAGCCGCTGCTGCACCCACAACAGCGGCTGAACTACTCGGACTACTCGCACCCGATGACATGCCCGCACTGTCGCGTGCTTGACACTCACTTTGTGAAGCCGCTGAGCTACTGCTTCACCAAACGGGCTTACCCGCTATTCCAGCAGTGGCCATAACAGACGGCGGTGCCGGGGACCTCCCCCGGCACCCCCCCTGCCTCGGACCCGTGGGCCCTGGCACCGTCGCCCCCGCGCCGTGCCTCGCCCCCCGTGCTCCGCCCCGTCGTCAACACTAGCATGGCATCCCGATCACACGATGTTGAAGAACCCAAATACCCGCTGCCTTCCCTTGCGAGTATAACCGAGTCGCTCCCTCTGCTCGGCCTGAGTCCAGAGACGCTGGCCATGAGTGTGGGTGAGTCTCTAGCCGAACGCTATCTGGCTGCATTGCGCCCGAAGCCGGTAGAAAGACCGATGCTTGGTGGCTGCGGCGCTCCTCCCCGCGCCCCTCTTGCAGACCCCTCGCTCCAGCTGCTCTCCAATGACTTCATCAACTACCTGAACCTGATCGCTTAAGTGTTGTGTGTGATGACCAAGGACCTCCGTGTTTACGACGTTAACCTCTTTAACTTTTACCGCGTCGTTGACGCTAGGAGTAATTTATGTTAAATTAAGTTGGTATTATTGAAGATAATTTTATGTGTCGGTTTAGATCGTCCTATTGATTTTATTTAATATTATTCTGCACTTTGTTGATAAAATGTTGATTTTGAACGAAAATAATAATTAGCGGTTTAGTGATGCCAGAAATTGCATTTTTTGTTTATTTTTTCTTTCGATTGAATCCTTAAGTATTTCCTTTGGAAGGAGGTGAGTTTATAAATTATTATTGATTACCTTGATGTTCAGTGATACTGTGCCCTATCTGATAGGGGCGTTTGAGTGGTGTGTTGTTTAGTTCAATTTAGTTTATTAGATATGTTTTATTTTAGCAAAATTTTAAACCTTAACTTAAGTGTTATACAATATTTTGGTAGATTATACTTTTATTTAGTCCCACCAAATCGGCACTTGAATGTGTAAGGGATGGCAATTTAAGTTATCATGTTCAATATCATTTTTTCATCGACTAATTGTTTTTTCGTACTATAATTTCATCAATAATAATGGTAGAGGATTATTATTGTAAGTATTTGCTGTGTCACCAATAATACTACGAGTAGCCTGTATCTATATCTAAAATATTACTATATAAGGTTATGTATTGTGGACTTGTTAAATTTTATTTCGTTTCTATAATATTTTATAAACTATTTCACGACTCAGTGATTAGGGGACGATTGATAATGGAAACAAAAATATTGCAAAATTGTGCCATATCAAAATAATGTACGTTTCGAATTGGGTAGATTGCACGAGCTTACCCTTAATCGCTGAGAGTAATTTCTTTCTTATATTGAAATACTATATTGAATTCCTTATTTCGTTAAATCAACATTTGGCGTAATAGAATAAGGGTTTTCTTTTTAATCATAATGAATGTCTATATTTATAAGCGCTTTAACATTTACTAAGCGATAAGCGATGTGAACTTACTCAATTAACTGTTTAACTTTTAGGTAAGTTTTTTATACATTTGATACTTGCTCGCAAAAGTGATTAAAAGTGATAAAGTTATTAGGAATAGTACGTGTCTAGTGATGTAATATTGAAGTGGTGCGGATTTAGTGGTAGCTGAGAATGGTGATAAGATTTGGAATTAGGCAATAATTTCTATCAAAGACTTGACACTTTATATAGGTAAAAATTTTTGCATTGTCCTTCTATCGAAACTGCCATTTACCTTTTACTATATAATATATTCAGGGTCTAATATGGTTGAAATTGCATTTGACGATGAAGGTTTATACTCCAATAAATATCGCGATGGATTCACTATATCTCTCAATTAAATTACTTACAAATTTTGTGGTAATATATTCATCCAATAATAGGGTCTGTCTGATTAATTTACACGATTAGCTTAAGCTAAGAATAAAAATAATTTTATCATGAATATATTACATACTTTAAAAATGTATCACATGGAATTCTACAAATTATTTAACATTTTGAAATTGTTGATGATAAAATCAAATCACAGTAAACATAATTTTAAATTGAACAAAACGAACTTTTCAGCAGTGACGTCTCTCATTACCATACTGTAAAAATTCCTTGCTTATTAAAATGCGCACGATCAGAACATTTAAACAGTGAATTGATACGCATAACACATACATTCATCCTATTCCGAGTCGACCTTTTTCACAGAAGTTTTTTCAGAGAGGTTCTAATTCGTACTAACCCGCAGATAATATGATACTTTCTCGTGATAAATATTGTGCGTCTGAACCTCGCTATGTTGAATGCATTTCGCCATATTGACACACCTGTTCATGTTGAACTGAGAACACGGTGTCTCGTATGTTGTGTAGTTGTAGGAGTCATCAGTTCGTCATCAGCTCGACATCACGCCATCATCCGCATCACTGCACCTCATAATATCGTCATTATCATCACGCATGGTTTGAGTGGGCGGCGCACTGGCACTATGTGTTTGTTGTAAGTATTTAACCGTGGCTTATCAATAATATGAGATTTAGTAACATTAACTATGGGAATTGATGGTTTCGTAAATCTATCTGGTGTTGACAGCGTTTACGCGGATACGCGTCAACTTTCATGGATATATTCGTAAGAAATTGTTTCGATTTCCATTACGGCGGATCGCGGTATCATATCATGAAAAAAATTTAAAAATAAATGACTATAATTCATGAACCTCAAAAAATCATTACGAATGCTTATACCGGATTCAATTTATGAAATCCAGGCAACAAATTCGCAATATTCGCATTCAAAGTTTCACGATAACGTAGATTGGGTTCGCAAATGAGTTTGCACTGCAGATTGACCGCGAGTAAACATAGTTGCCAGTCGCCTTGAATGTTTGGAATGCTTCTTAAATATTTAAATATATTATTACCCGCTAATACTTAATCTAAGATCAAAAATATTTTCTATAACTCAATACCTCTTAGCATGTCGTAATAATAATTGTACATATGTCGTTAATCTACCGCACGCAGAAGCTTGTCGAAAGAGTATTTAATGAGATATATTGCATACGCCTAGTTAAGCCAATATATCGATAGTACATTGTTTCAACAATATCAAAGATCCCTTTATATTTAATCGTATGTACCGACCGGAGCGCAATGACAATTCATATGTTAATCAATTTTAATTTTATCGAAGTTTGCTCGTTCGGATATATAATTATATTTAAAAGTTTAATATACATTTAACGAAATGTATCCAATATAATATTTGAGAAAATGTAGTAAAAAAAAGAAACGAGCTGTTGTTGGTATATTTAGAAAAATATTAAAATGAACCAGATCATCTGATGGTAACCATGTACAAATGTGAGTGAAATGTCATTGTTCTCCGCGCTCGCTTAGGGACGCGACACAAATCTATAAAGAGCATATTGTTTAATAGTCAAATACAGAGCCATCTACGTAGATGTATAAACATAGACCTTGTATAACATGACGGCCGATGTATAAATGGCCGTCAGCCCCCTCTATCCGGTACAAAATAAAAATAAAAAAGCTATTTTGGAAACATAGAATCCAATAGATAAATATATCAAAGTCCTCCGATTGAACATATTTAAGGCGGTTTATTTCATATTTATAGATGTTTCAATATCGAACATTAATTACCTCTTTAGATACAGTAAAAAAAATAGTTAAATATATACAAGTATGGCTTCTGAATTATCAGTTTACACAATTTTAATAAAATTTGTGTTGCAAAGTACAATTTAGACACGGTAAATGTAATATTGTACAATTCAAATTATAATAACTACTATATATAATATTTATAAGTCTCCTGGCTCAATTTGTCCTATATATTATTCCTATATTTTGATTCGTTAGATATTCTGTAGTTGTTTTAACAGCTCTGTTAAAATCCGAGCTATCCAAATTTCTCCCTGGTTTCAGAGGCAGTATGTAATGCTTAAGAGGTTGTATAGACTAAGAGATGGTAACCATTCGGTTCTTTTTATCTATGTAAAGATATGTTTGATTAATTATTCATATTTTAGTCACTTAATTACTCGTTCAGTTTTAATGATAAATTTAATTACACAAACGTTACAAACTTTCTTAGTTTATTTGCACATATTTGTTAAATTTTGTAAATAATAACAATTAATTTAGACACTGACATTCGAATTACTTCGTTTTGAATTTTAATGTGGTGTAATTTAGTGAATTGCTTAAAAGTACAAAGAAACAATTTGTTACTTTTGCAAATTTTATAAAGTAAATCAAATACATATTAAAAATAACACTGATCTATAATAGATAATCTTTACGAAATAGTTGCTGTAAATCCTAATATTAAACCGCAATTATTTCTAACGTATTGACTAGCCCCCTATTTGTTTCTTTAGTCTCTTTTTGATAACATTAAGAAAATTGTTGATTATTGTGATGTAGCTATTTATTTCATGTCTCCATAACTCTTTAATGTATTTATGGAACTTTATTATTTAGAATCTTACACTCTTACTTACCTCTAGGAGCACTGTAATTTGGATCATTGGCATAATATTCGTTGTTCTGATAGATGTTATGTCTTGCTATTGACTAGGGTAATCAACGTTTATTTCCAAAGTAGTTCTTAATTAGATTGTAGGAGTTCCTTTGAATATATAACTGTGTGAATGGGATGAATGCCTGTTGTTTCACTCGTCTTAAGATAGTAATTCATCGTCACGTCTTTCATTGTAGTTGTTGGTTAACCTCGTCCTAATCGAGCATCGTTATTCGTGTGCATTCTGGTCATAGGCGGTGCACTCTGGGGGCACTGCTAATAAGTATAAAATTAACTTTTCTATCTTCCCGTGATATGATAGTGTAGTATATGACACTTGATGTTGCCACTGACACTGCAAGCTTACATGTAATGTTCAGCGAAAGTCAGGGATAGCACTCCGGTCCACACGATTCTGCTATTTATATACATACTGGAACATTCTAATGAATTAAAGGTCTTTCATGATCAACATTGATCTTGTTATCAATTAAAAATACATTACATGATTTGGAACAAAAATCATATTCCATCAATTAAGTCTCGTGTCTTAAAGTCTATGCAAACTTTCCCATGGCAAACTTGTCATATTACTTAATGACATGGATGTTCGAGTCTGTTAAGTAACAGAATCATATGGGCTGAACGCAGCATCACATTGACTTAAGGCGTCAAGCAATAAGCTTGGAGGTCCAAGTTTCAAGTCTTTGACACCCAATATGCCCATGCTACCCGGCGGTATTCAAATAAGCTCAAAATTTCAGAGATGCATTGGCTGATTCTTGTATACGCCTGTTGTTGGTTAGTGAAAAGCAAATGGAAACATGTTAATTATATTTTGATACTCGATGTTTTCTACATTAACGTAGTAGATTTGTATTAATCTTTTGTATTGACTGCGTAGATAGGGTCTAAAGTTAACGTTTGATGCATTTTGTAAGTGTCGAAGGACCACGACTCGCTGCAGTTTTGTTCTATCAGTGAATTTACGATCGTAAGTACGATCCGATAAAGACCACTTTCGAACCAACTGCAAAGACTGGAAACAGTTTTCTAAAGTTTGAAACTTGCAATCCAAATTTAAAATACTTACAAGGACATTTAAAATTGGTGATAACATTTCGAATTGGTTGATAATAATAAAATATTGCGTGGCAATTATAATGACGTTTTTACTACGCAATGCGCGGGGTGCATCAGGGTATGTGTGTCATAATTTGTAATAACTTAAAAACTTTTGTACTTTCGTAACGGTAACGCGTAATTTAGTAATAATTTTTCTATTTATATGTATAGGAGTAGATTTAAAAATCCAATAATGATACGTTTTTTTACTGACATGTAGATGTAGTATTTTTGTAAGACAATCGCGAGACTCGATCTCGATACGTGTATCACAGCGATAATAGTTATTGTATAAGGCCCTCAGTTCGGCTCATGTGAGGATATGAACCATTTCTTAATTAAACTGATAGGTACTTAAGAAAGGTTCCTTGTTATTATTTGACCCGCAATCGCGTGGACTTGTAGGTACACCTAGGTTAGGGTGTCTCTAACTATCTGTGCATTTTATACTTTATCGGATGCTTTGTAAAAGTTACTGAATGTGTATCTTTATAAAAAGATGAGCGCACGGAATATTTTTAGCTTTAAGCTCTTCTCATACCTAAGCTTATATAGACGGGATCGACGTCCGGCATTTCTACGGGTCGCCAATTAATTGTCAACTTCTCGGACGCGCAGGTGTGCTCGATCCATTAAAGCTTATTAATGCACTAGCACGTTAGCAGTTTGTAGGAGCAATAATTTGGATAAAACTTCAACATAAACTACTTTTTGACCAGTAAAACGACAGTCGTTATATGTAAATCCAAAAAAGCATGAACATTTCACTTTGAAAGCATCTCATTACAAGCATTTTACAATAATATAGACTAAGTACGAGTATGTTTGTATGAATGAGTAACTTTGGTACTTTTCAATTAAATATTCTTTGTTTTTTTAATAATATAAGTGGCGAAAAATGGCTGCATTATATTATTTGAGTGTGGTCGTTTCGCATATGTTTTTATAATATGATGATCTCTGTTTTCTTACATTTTTTCTGGAATATGGTTCGATATGTTATTGTGGAATGATACGATGCTCAGAAGGAAACGCCAATTGAGTATTTCTAAGTAATTATGTAAGTGCTTGAATTATTGTAAGGATCGTTAAGGAAATATTTCTATAACAATGAGAAACTGATAATTAATTTTAAATCTTCGATACGTGATTGCGTATATTTTTGTACTTTGGACGTCGATGCGTAAGGAATTGGCACAACTAAGATGTAAGAAAAATTAATACTGAAAAGTTCCATTTTGTAATGATTAAAATATTGGAAAGCTATAATTTTGTAACGATTGTGAGCGTTGTATTATCTATAGAGATGTTGGTAAAGCGAGGCTAATTGTAAGGTTGTTTCAGAAAAATGTAATAAAACTTGGAAAGCGAAAAAAAAAACATGTTATATTTTATACGGATCCTGATTATGTACCCGCCTTAGTGGCGGGATTCATGTTACTTTAGGGATGTAGATGTAAGTTTACTCTTTAAAAGAGTTTTCGCAGGTAGTAGTTTTAGTAGGCTTAGTGTTTTTTATACCGGCTTGATGTTGTGACATTTATAATAAAATATTATATGGATAACAGAACTATCGAACAAGCGGCCAACTTTGATCAATAGCAGAATGTGTAGTGGGTACCCTATGTGGGGACGGTTTAGTTGTTTTCGTTTTAGTAACGACAGCGAGCACCACTCCTGCCGTTGTGATCTTTACCAAAGCGTTGCTGTTCGCAGGCATATCATTACATACGACGCAAGATACATTTTCGGTACAAAATCTTTGCGAAGTATTTAATTCTATTCGATTTATAATAATATTGTTAGGGAATCTGTTTCTTCGGATTTGTGTTGGTCAATTTTGAACTCTAAGCGATTACTTTAAAATTGTTTTTGGTGTTTCACTCGACTTCGTTCCGTGTCATTTGACATTTCGGGCCAAATTGATCATTACAAAACCGGCGAACGACCTGAATTATTTCAGTTATTTAGCAGAATTATATTATTGTCGAGTATTTCCGATTATGTTACGTTTTATATTGCTTCTATTATATATTATGGATACACAATGTTTATTAAGTATTTAATATTCATTTGATGAGGACCTAGTCGATTCTCTATAATATTATATCACATCTCCCAGAGTACAAATTCCTTGTTGTTTAGTCCAATTTTGTTTGACTGTTATTGAATGAAAATTATTTTAATGTGCACCCGCCTTTACCGCCGCCGCGTAGTAAGGCGGGTACCCGCCTTTACCGCCGCCGCGTAGTAAGGCGGGTGGGCGGACGGCGTCAAGCCAGTCTGAAATTTTACTTCACCTGCAACGTGGTCGATTCGATACTATGAGTACATAACTGGCTATCTTCGTCATAACGCAGCCGGCGATGTTGTACGATGGTGTAGTTTACGTAAACTGATTATAAAGCAGACAATTTACGAATGTTTTTTACGTGCCACGCTAGGTACTGTAATATTACAATTATGTTTAGCAGCTTTTAATTTAAGTTTTAAAGTTAGTTTGTTCTTTTAATTCTTTTTATTTACTTATTTTATTTAGTTAATGCATAGTTAAAATAACCCGTAACTTTATTATTCTTCACTAATTTCTACCGTACCATGAGTTACATTGTCAACTTAATGTCAGGTTAGTTTTATTCTACTTACTATTGTTTTAGTTGTACGTTATCGCCTACTACACATTATTCAATTGGAATGCTAATTTATCGATGAAATATATTTAAATGACACTATACATACGTGGATACAATGAAACTTTTATAAAATTAAAAATAATAAAATAACCGTGTGTTTCATTTTTCACACCATTTAAGCTAAGCTGAGACAATGTAAGAAGAGTTATGTGTGTGTGTGTGATAATTTGGATAAAACTTAGTTCTACCTCTATCAAGGTAGCCGCGGGCAAAGCTGCTAATCCAAATAAAACAGTTTTCTAGTAGGATAGTTTCGTCGACCTATCTACCTGAGATTGGTCGACGAAATTATTATTATTACAGTCGAAACGTGAATGTTATATTTGTATGCACAAGTACGATGCAAATTGGCAATGCCCTTTTTACACAAGTACATAACTCATCATATAAAATTTTTCGGTAATCGGATGAATGACAATGAAGTGCAAACGGGTTGAAAATATACCTAATTTATTAATTATTGAGAAACATCTAATCTAATTAATATATAAATACATTAGATATTATACTATAGTATATTACATTTAGTTTATTTTTATAGAAAAAATTAAAACTACACACTGATATAAATCAAATTAGTATCCGGAATCCGGAGTAGTACCTGGAGAACGTATATATATTTATTTATACGATAGCCATGTGGTCACTTGTCTATTATGCCATTCCGAAACAATATAATAACCATTTCGATTATCATATTACGATTAGATTTAGCAGAATTGCAAAAGTTAAAAACCTGTCAATAGTGCCATATGTTTTTGAATAAAATTACCTAATTATACAGTTCTCTCAAGGCCTAGGCTGTTAATGGAATGCTATTCGGGAAAATGCCATTAGGTACCTAGTTTGTGGCCCTGTACATCTAGCCATGGTTACTATCTACAATCGTTAACGATATAGAAAACAAAAAAAAATATGGGAATTAAAAACCACGTGACATAACGTAAAAGTATTTAATTCCAATACATTTCCTTCGTTTTCTATAGTGATAACGAATGTATATAGTTTTAAGGTGGCACACGGCACACCTGATGGTAAGCAGTCACCGTAGCCTATAGCCGCTAGCAATACCAGGGATATCACTAACGAGTTGCAAACCCAGTTGTTGATGAGGAGTCACTGTGCTAGCAGCATTTCTACTAGCCTAGCGTATCCCCGTGGAGCACTGACAACCTTACTTGGTGAAACACAACACTGCATCAAAGTAGTATTATTTCACTGCGGTCTTCTGTAAGGTGGAGGTACAGTCCTCGGTCGGGCGGCTCCAATATTAATGGGAAAACCCACGGGTGATCCCTAATCGCCCTACCTCTTTAAGAATAGAAGATAGTATACATGGCTAAGCCTGTTGGTATGGTTAACCGCAGCCAATGTACCTACGCTTGCATCATAACGTTTCCAGAGATCAGATTTTACTTGCATATTACGTACTCGTCAATAATATTACAGTATAGTATATTAATTTCAAGGTTTAATTAATGTTTTGATACTGTTTAAGTTATATACTTTGAAATCAAAGTCTTCATTTCTGTCTCCGTTTTATAAGCTGAAAGTTTTGAGGTAAATACTAACCAATAAAAGCTAAGTAGTAATTTATATAGGATCTAAGCACATCCATACGGATGTGTTTAGATCCTATATAAAACAGTCTATACTATTTTGCATAATTACGTATAAATTATGTAGACTTAGCGGTACGTTTATCTGTGAAGATGGGTAGGTACTAAGCCCCAAAAGCACTATATTATCAGTAACATCTTAACTGATTAGTTTAAAGCCAGTCGGTAAATAAATAGCCCGAGAAAGTAAGGGTTCTGAAACAACAGTCTCGTGTGTTTACACCCTTAAAGGATTACTGAGAGCCTTCCGAAATGCATCGCGTATCTAAATGAAATTCAGCGTCTAATCCTGAAGCTAAAGTGTGACGGTAAGTAACGATACGATTATTATTAGTGCCTTTAAGTTAAAGTACTTGTTTTACAATATTGACACTAGTAGATTAGAGTTATGTAGTCTTTGTTCTAGCTGAAACTATCTTGCCTCTCAATCCATTTACTTTTATTCCATATCTACAAGGAAGTTGAGTGGTAAGGCACATTTTTGCATAGTATTACTATATACCAAAATATTAACGTATAATAGGTAGGTATATGGTGCGTCTACACACTGTGGCATACAGAATACCATTCACTACAAAAAATATATATACCAATATTTCAATAGAAGCTACATAACATGTAATTCATTTGTAATAATTGAAAAGTAACTTTGATAATAAAACGAAATTGCCAGCAAATTGAGTTATTGCTGAATTAGGTATTCAGTATTTATGCTTGTTGAACGTATCCCGCAGAGACTTTCCAAACACGTCATCTAATAAATATGAATTTACAGAAATTTCAGAATCGTAAAGTAAACGGCAATAAAATGGTCACAGTACCTACGCGACTACTAAGCTCCCGAGTGATTTGCTTTTTGGTATATACTCTTATCTCATAAAACAGTTTTACTGCATACCTTTGGTTCTACCATATGTAGGTATGTCATAGGTTTTAGTGCAGTTGACCACTCTCCCTCTGTTTACTAACTTGATTGGATCGTGCCTTTTTCATTTACTTAGTTGTAATAGTATTGGATTGAGAAACAACTCGTTCGCCCATTGTATAAATTAAGTATGGGTTGAACTAGGAACTCCCGCTAAACAAGTCGTTAGTTAAACGAAATGGAAATCTTTTTAAGGTCCGCCAATAAAAGTTTGTTCCATTATCTATATTCTGTTGGTATATGAATGGGAATCGTTGCTAGGTATGTATAAATTCAAATATAAAATAAAACAAAAAAAGATCCGTGTGGTAGGTACTAGGCGCGGCGTTATTTACCGGCTAGTGAGTTTTTCCAAAAAAAATGTGTCGCGAGGAAACCTGCATACGTCTGAGAAGAAATTCAACGACGTAAAGAGTAGGCTACTTAAGAGACTGCTACGGACTCACCGTCCGTTACGTTATCAATGGTAATGGTCATCCCTAAAACTGGTATAAGGTTCAGGAAAATACCATTACACATATCATAAAGGGGTCTATCAAATACATAAACAATTCGAACCATAAAATATATTTATATCGCCATACATCGTTTCTACTAGCGCTTGTTAAAAGAATTAAGACCTTACAGCGTGGTAATTGAGAACAAAAATCGCCAAAATGTATATGGCATCTAAAACCACCTATTAAGCGTGTTTTATGTGACACGTCAAGAAAAAGTAAATTCCACCACCATTATCAGTAAAGGGCCACCGTGTCCGCGTTTATGACGCGTAACAAGTAATAAAAATGGGGTTCTGATGGGGACCCATCGTTTTGCAATTTCCCAACGACTACCGTCTTGATGAACAGCCAGAAACTTTATTTTTGTCTATAAAATTTTTATGTGGTTCACATATAGTTTGATCGTCACGTACGGTCCATGGTCAGCGAAAGTAATGACTCGTAAAGCTACTGAGCGGTGTAAAATATACAGGTGAAGGAACAACGTCATCTATGTAATAGCGTCTTTTCGTACCTATATAGTTTGCAGTTGTAAAATTTATTGTATGCGTTTGTTATTTGTCTCCATCTAGCTTGTATGTAATTAGCTTTAATATGTAGCAAAAAATACATATCTAACAAACAGAATAATTATTTCAAAAATTTCTCTCTGTAAGATTTCTCACATAAGCTACGATATGAGCTTATTTATTTAAGCAAGCGTTTTTTTATCTTTCATAATTCGAATATTGACACATAACAATGGTAAACTATTTTATTTAAATTATATTTAATGCAAGCAGTTTTTCTGCTTCTGACACACTTGTAACGATTGCCAAAGTTATTCAGCGGGCAACTGGGACCGATGATTTTGTAGCGACCTCACGGCTACATAAACCAACGTTAGAAATCGACTAACTAGCAGGACAACATTCAACGAATGACGTCACAATCCTGCCACGCGCTAGCGAAGTTTTCTACGCAATTCAACATATATACAAGTTTCCGACTAGAACAGTCGGAGCCGCGGTTCCCCAGGCAAAACACCCGCCTGGCTGGAAGATCTTCCCTTTGTGGTGGCTGAGCATGATCACCTCGCTCGCCCCACACTGGTGACCCCGTTGCGTCAGTATTGGCGTGAACATCAGCAACCTTCTCCACCCCCATCAAATTCTTCAGCAGCAGTCACACAGCAAGCCAGCATCGAGTATCAACAGGTCCAACTCAGCCAACTTACCGCGCTACTGGTCCTGGCACTCACCTCTCCACCGACTACATACGTCCGCCTCACACAGCCCACTTCTGGAGTCCGTTCGGCATTGCTCACCGTCTTATCTCCACGTCGTACGCTTGCATTGAGATACTGGACTCAGTCGGCATCTAACGCTCAGTCTCGACTCACCGCAGACTTCGAAGCACACTGGCACTTGCAAGCATTCAAGCACTGACTGTAATCAAGCTCTGGATCGACCTCCGGTCTCGGGGGGGAGTGATGTAGCGACCTCACGGCTACATAAACCAACGTTAGAAATCGACTAACTAGCAGGACAACATTCAACGAATGACGTCACAATCCTGCCACGCGCTAGCGAAGTTTTCTACGCAATTCAACATATATACAAGTTTCCGACTAGAACAGTCGGAGCCGCGGTTCCCCAGGCACAACACCCGCCTGGTTGGAAGATCTTCCCTTTGCGGTGGCTGAGCATGATCACCTCGCTCGCCCCACAATTTAAATGTCATCCGACGCATAGATGGAAAAGTTATGGTTTAGTCGGTTACCCTTCCAACTACTGGCAATAGGTGAAGTGGTTTAGCTTCTAAGATCGATCGATTTGCGTAATAGCAACCTCTTTAAGTCCATCACAAGTAAATAAAAATGTAAGTAAGTAAGTCCTGATTATTTCAACAAAGTTTTTTTATTATACCGCTAAGGTGACAAACAAGCATACGGCCCGCCTGATGGTAAGCGGTTACCGCAGCCTATGGACGCTTGCAACACCAGGGGTATCACTCGCGCTTTGCCGACCCTAAAAAGATCTACAAAGATCCGAAAAGTAAATTATCTAAGGCCTTACCAAGTAAATTAGCGGAGACCCAATCAACCAGTTTCTATAGAGACCCTTTTCAAATCTTCGGAAAATCTTTTTTCATCACAAAGGGTCACATTTAAAATACAGGGGGTGTGTCAGACCCCCGTTGCGTGGAAATTAGCCAAGTCAGGAGCAAATTAAAAAAGAAATAAGGCGCAGGATAATTCCGAAAGTTTTAATTACGTTTATTCTAGTCGTCAAGCAATTCCGCGTTAATTAATTTACAAAAGCAAATTAATGTTTCCTCCGTGGAAGCTCGGCTGAGATTCTAAGAGAAAGTGCTTCAGACAAGTATTAAGTTATCTTTCATATGTTTAAATAAACGAGTAAAAGTCCTTAATTAAGGGGAAGTAAGTGGAAAACTGCAAGGCTTGAGAGATGAGCACTGAGATATATTAAGCGTTTGGTTCAGGACCCTTAATTGCACTTTTAACTCCTCCCGTTTTTGTAGCATTATGAAGAGGTATCGTCCTCGTAGATAGAGATAGAGATAAGATGTACAGGGATATCATATACTGCATTAACAGAATATTATCGAATGTCCATTTTACTAAAACCGCTATTTAATAATAATAAAACTTATTTTTATTATTATACCTCATTGTCAGGAAGGAATTTTAAAGTTGTTTACTCGACATAAGCCCCCCGATATACTATCAAATCTATACTTTTTCTTGGTTATACCTTAAACATATAAACTATATGCGGCACCCACGAAAGGAGTATGTAAACTTTGTGTGTGGCTGTGAGTGAGCAGTCAGTAAAGTAAAAAGTACTATATTAATATCATGCATAAATTATCCCTCGTCGATCTCGTATATAACACACATATGATAAGTTTTAAACATGAACGTAACATACATAATAAATATTGAAAATTCAACGCATCCTTGCAATTTTAAATAAAATAAACCATTTCCAATATGATTTAAAGCTCACATTCTACAGATTGAAGCAAAGACGACTTTTTAAATTCAGTGAACGCAGTTATAATATTTCAGTTTTACGAGCAGTCTGGGCGCGCCTTCGACCCGCCTCGGAAATCGTTGTAATGGCCGCATTATCTCTCGCCATCTCGCTCGACATCCCGTAGCAATGGTTCATATGCATTTGCTTTGTAATGTTAACACAATTATTAAATAAGCACCATACGTTGGTCAAACTATTTCTGTCGGGAGGACACTACAAGACAACACCACTTTGATGTTGTGTTGTGTTTCTGTGTTGTGCGGTGAGTAGGGTTGCCAGAGCTCCACGAGCATACGCTATGGTGTCAGTAAGAATGTACTGGTAGCACAATGAGCCCTAAACAGCAATGGGGTTGGGAAAGCGTTAGTGATACCCCCTAGTGTAGTTAGCGTCTATAGGCTACAGTGACTGCTTACCATAGATATGCCATACGCTAGCATGCAAACTTTTTAGAATAAAAAACACCAAGATTCTAAAAACAACTGCCAAATTTGTTTATGATTGGTTCTGCTACAGCCAGTATAATAGTCTGCCTTTACTTTATCTGATGTCCATAGTTTATTACGTGTCAAAGTCACTTGTATTACTAATTTATTAATAACGAAATTATAGTAGTTATGTGACTAATACACAGTACTAACTTCTTCTTCTTCTATTTAAGAGTTTTACTCTTGTCGGTGCAGCCGATGTATTTCCCTCCACTTCTGCCTGTCCAGTGCTACTTCTTTGACCTCCCTATACGACGTGACGGCTATCTTATCCTTAACTTGCTTGATGTACCTTATCCTTGGTCGTCCCCTGCCACGCCTTCCTTCTATTTTAACTTCCATAATTGTATTTATAAAACCGTCATGTCGTATAAGGTGACCAATCATTTTTCCTCTTCTATTTTCGATAGTAGACATTAAAATTATATTTTCCTTTATTACAATACTAACTGTGAGCCAATATTTATTTATGGAGTTGGTGGCCAAGGCACACTTCATCATTTTTTTTCTTTAACAGCTAATAAAAGTGAATTTAAAAAACAAACCATTAAAATACCTTCCAGACATCAATAATAATATAATCTGGAGTTAGCTTTTAACAGCTCGCTCTCCTGTCTGCACAATCGTCAATTAGACTCAACGTTTAGTTTAGAGATTCTAAAAAGGGTCATAACATAAACTTTTTCAATTTTCACCTGCTGTTAAAGTCCCGTAAAGTGAGAACGGGCCGGCGAGGTAAATATTTTCTAGAAGCTTGACGATGCTTGAGACGCAAATGTAGCGACTTGATAAGGGAGAACGGTATAAAATGCATGTAAACACCTCTTTTGCGAGGTGTTTGGGGACCGAATGTAGCCTTCGCGCCGTGCAAATGTAGTCGTAGCATAGTGGAATGAAATACCATTGGTAGGTATGCGCATTTTTAAATTGTTTATATACTTTTGTATGTAAAGCTTTTCAATTGTATTAAGAGACTTATATTTACTATTATAATAATAATCAGAGATAATATATAAAATAAGACCGGTGGTAAAGTACGACATGCATCGGTGATGTAATCTAACGTCAAAGCAGATTGTTTGATATAATTTATATAATATATGAGTCCCATTTCCCGGGATGAAAATATTTTCCCGGAACAAAAAGTATCCTTTCTCCAGGTTATAAGCTATACGAGTGCTAAATTTCGTACAAATCTACTGAGCCGGTTTTACGTGATTGAGCAACAAACATCCATTCTTACAAACTTTCACATTTATAATATTAGTAGGCCTTATTATTCATGCCACGTGAAAGAATATTACCCATTTTAAATCTAAGTAAGGCGATATTATTGTTCTGCGAACAATTTATTGGAGACTGACAATCTTGAAGTAAATTCCATTCACACGGTAGCTTGTGTTCAAGTAATTGGCTTGCATTTGCCAATGCAAATTTAATTGCATTGGGAGTTATTTACCTTAATTTAATTAAAAAATAAATTATCTTTTCTTTTCTGCAAGAGTGGACAATATCTATGTTATCAATATTACAAAAATATCACAACTTAAAGCATACATATAAGCATACTAAATATACCATCTCTGTGGTATTTCTAAACCAAATACAACACATACATGGAGCAAATAAAAGAGAATAAAAAAGAACGCTCCTGCCCTAGTAGGTACTCCTATAAAATTCAATCCGTTAAAAGTCTGGACTTCAGTTAGCATCAACATAACTACGGAGCGATGGACCAGCAATCACTCTAATGGCTAGGGCCAGTGTTGCCAATTTAGCAGAGATTTTCCCTAGTTCTAGGTTCGTGTGTCTAATAAATTCAATGCTTAAATATTATTTCATGTTGCTAAAATAAAATTTTAATATCTACAATTTTGCGTTCCCACTAGTTTTACGTGACTAGAATTTAATTAGTTAAATATTATGAAAAATTTTTATGTTGTGTGTTACTAGGGTAGATCCATACGTGATAAAATCAATATCTAAAGCCGCAAATCATATAAAAATCCAACCGAATTAGCTTATAAGATTCTCTAAATAAAAACAGTTGGATTTCACCTATTGTGAAAATTGATACCTTTTCATGTATATATGGCAAATCAATTCCACCAATCTCTAGTAAGGCGGTTTGTGGACTATACCTCCGCCTTACAGAAGACCGAAGTTAAATAAGTCTAGTATTCCTGCGGTAAGTAAGGTTGCCAGTGCTCCACGCGGATATGCTTCGCTAGATGTAATGCTGCTAGCACGGTGGGTCCTCATCAACAACAGAGGTGGCAACGCGTTAGTGATACCCCTGGTGTTGCTAGCGGCTATAGGCCACAGTGACTACTTACAATCAGGGGGAAGTGGTATAAAAAAAATATAGATTTTTTTATTCCAATGTAGCAACACTAGCTTTGAGGGATCAAATTTCAGATCAAATTAGCTATATTAAATCTCTATCTTGGATTGGACATGTCCAGACGGTTACTTTTAGTTAACTTTAAGCAGAAATACTTAACAATTGTGTTGCTATCAAATATTACAGCTTTTATGGTTTGGGATTATTTTTGTTTTCTTATTAGCCGGTTATCGTTGGATTAAGACAGATGTACCGTAAACTTTATTAATCTTAAATTTTTGAAATTTTAATTAATATGAAATTTAGTTCTGCAATAACACATTAAGCGAACAAAAGAATGAAGTGATTCTGGTTTCCCTAATGGCGTTAGGAACTTTATGCGTCGATGTTACACCGATATGAAACGGTTTTAATCTTAACGTTCTATTCTCACGTATGGATGAACCGATAAAAACTTCGTAGACGCTCGAAGGTACTCATTAAATGGAAATAATTTACGACTACACGATACTTTGTTCGCTCAATGATTCTAAAGCACGTACAGTTTTGACACATGTTCAAATTGTAAAAAGTTTTTGCCCTCGGATTCCACAGCAAAAACCATTTTCCAATTAACATTGCAATGGAAGATTTAATTATAGTAATTTCCTCAATTATGACTAGGCACTACATCATTATCTTGTTTCGAACCTGAATTCTTATTGGGATCTACTCAGACAGCATTTATATAAAAAACATTTTGAGTTTTTATTATTTTAGTAAGCAAAGCATCGATTACGGATGATAGCTCATATATCAAGTCATATAGACAAGCTTCCAAATAACATTTTCCAGAGCTATTCAAGCTGCAGTACAATTCTAGCAGAAATATTCCTCTCAGCACACGGTCAGTACGTACCAGTGTTACGTCTAGAGTCGCAAGCCTGTAGGTAGGACTTACTGCTTAGCATGAGGTAGGTAGGTCTTAAAAATAAGTATGTATTAAGAATCCTATTGTCGGGCCGTATATTTATCAGTTGTTGCGTTTTAAGTTTTTTTTTTTTATAAATGAAAATACGTGGTAGGTTCGTTCCAAATCAATTTACAACTACAAAATTTCAAACAATCACAATAGTAAAATATACATCAAAAAAATTTTTTTTTTCTTTGCCTATATCAAAATCGCCGTCAAGCTTCATTTAGATTCCGCAATAATATATAATTTGTGTCATGAACCAGTTAGTAAAATTAATAGTAGGGAATACTCCTTCATTGGACGATGTTCCAGCCATTATGAGTTCAAGGGCAACAATGATTCATAATAAAATTAATAATTACAAAGCTGAAACAATAATTACTGTGTTAGCTTTTTACCACGCATAAGGTACATAAAATGGTTTATTTATATGACAGTAACAACAAGGTATGTTAGTGCCACAAAGAAATGATTATAGCAATTAAGATGACTCATTCAATTTCAAATTAATACCTTGGGGAACACATTTGATGCGTTGGAAAACCGGAGGATGATCCGAGAAGATTCGCTAGACTATCTAAAATACAGAAATTTAAAAACACGTCTATACGGAACAGTTAGATTAGAACTATTTGGTATGTGGATGATTAATCAAGATCTCGAAATCTTACAAATTGACTTAACAATTATTAGTTAATGGGCCAAAACATGCTCTCTACATACCTATATATATTCTGTGCCCATAAAACAAATGACTATAATTTTAGACGGGTACCCAAAACAAAATACACCTAAATACGAGTATGTACCTCCGTACTTAAACCACTATAATATTATGAAGAAAGTTTGTTATGATATATTAAACTATACTTAAGTTTGACCAGCGCAACTACCTGGTTACATTTGGGAGTGAAAACTTAGAGCAACAACACACCTCTGATCAACCTCTTGAGAGGTCCTAGTGTGAAGATTATTATAACGTAACTACCACATGACGTGTATATTCTACACATACCTCTGTAAGGAAGGCTGGATGGGATCCCACGTTAGAAAATTAAGTTTTATAACGTTGCGAAATAGGGTAGATTTTTCAGCTGCAGTGGGCCATGGACTTTAGTCTGTAGAACTAAGGTCCATTAAGTAAATAAGCTATTTATTTATACCATCTATGTTACGAAAATATTTTTGTGGACATATTCCAATTTAAAATAATTGATATATATTATTATTATGAACTCATATGTACATACAAAGAGTAAACGCGGAATGTTGAACATTTTGTCTAGTCAAATAAGTTAGATTGGAATTTGAATACGGTGTTATTAGATTGTAAGACTAGTCGTAATTGCGATTATCTCTTCTACGACCGTAATGGTCGTCTTATTGCACTCTACAGTCGACTACCTTGGTTTATAGTCTCATGGGACGGGCTATTATTTCGTTAATTGCACGTTCATTGTACTTACAACACTAGATGTTGGTTTTTCTTCCTTTAGAATGCAATTAATAAAGACAAGGCTGAAGAAAACGTATTGTGAAAGATGACAAAGAGGAAAAAATAAATGTCGGCCAATTGAAAATAGTGAATGAAGACATCATTTCTTTGAGAAGAACTTAATGGACACTGCATTCTGAAAGCAGGATTCCATAAAAAACTGCAATTTGTGACACAAAAATTATCGCTGAGTGCTAAAATAAATCAAGTTTTCAGGTAGATAATGGTCGAATTAGTGATTTTTCTTTTCATCATATCAAACACAAAAAAAATAATTTGCGATATCGGTTTAGCGGTTCACGCGTGATGCCCTGACCGAGGGAAATAGTAATTCATTACGGTCACCTTTTAAATTAATTACAACATGCTGCGTGTGTTCTTAAACACAAGATTTGGAGTTTTGCACGTTGCTTGGGGCACAGGCCTTTGGATAGTAGCACCCTTAATGCAGGGGATCTGAATCTGTCACAGTTACTAGTTATGGTAAAGCAAGGCACTCTAATAATAACTAAATACCTACTTTCTTGGATTTCTGCTATGGCGAGATTCAACTAAACATGTTTTAGTGCTTTTACTTATAAAAACACAGTCAACACAACACAATGACGTAATAGGTAGCCAAGTCGCAATCTCAGCACGTTGTGGCGTCTCGCGGGTAGTCGTAAAAATAATTTAGTGCCGCCGTCGGCTTCATTAGAGTCGACGCCAGCGCCATCTGCTCAAGCACGTAATGCACTAACGTAGTGTGCATTTGGGGGAAATAATGTGCCGTTTAATAATTAAGTAGGTATTACAAATGTGGTTAGTCAAGAATTTTGTTTCATAAAAATACGTACTGTGAATATTAGTGGATATGGTTGGAACAATTTGGATGTGAATAGCATTGCATAAAAAGCCAAAAGGGTTGGTATGCGACGAGGGAAGAGGATGGTTTTCATTGTGTAGCAAAAATAATTAGGATGCAGCGAGCGAGACCTCATGTTTGTTTAGTTTGTTATGAACACATTCTGAAAAATATTCGTATGTATGTATATGTTAGAATACAAGATGCACTTGCGTGGACAAAAATGAAATTAATCACATGAAATTGATCACGTACTGAATCAAAGTATACTAACATCACGCCAAGTCCCTCACGACGTAAGCAGCGGGTATAAAGCGCCAATTTACTCTTGAGTTACACACTTCTTTTGCTTGTTTTGAATTCTTCAATCTCTCTAAATAACGCTTGTAGTTTGTATGGGTTACGGAACTCTACCTAGCACTTGTAGCACTGTGTGTTGCATAATTTTTTAACTATCTAGTTAGCTGTAATGATTTCAATGGTCACTAAGAACTTAGCCGAGCCAAGTATACTAAATATTACTAAGTAGCTGAACCATACCATGTTTACAGAATGGCTTATTTACTTTAAAAACTTAGCAGGTAGCGATACTACTCAATACTAATGCACTGTGACTGTGTAATGACATTTTAAGGTAGGTACATAATAATCATGTCCATATAGAAAGGTGATTTTGATGTCATAACATAAGAACTACAAACTAATTATTCTACTAATAATTTATGTTGCGGATGTTGTTTATATCATTAGATGATATCATGGGATTATCAATGCAAATAATTTATCTTTATCTGTTATAAAATTGCTATACTGTTTTAAAAGGAATGTGCATTATTGTGCATATGGCGTATGCTGTTGAATTGATATATAATAGCTGCTTGTTGATGATGACTACAGACTTGTAGAGAATATGGAGTGCATTCATAGAGTATAATTAGTGTTTATAGGGTTGGTGTCGCATAACTTTAGTAAATACTCAAATAAAATGTATACTTCAATGTAAAGGAAGATGTATCAAATGCTATTCATTAATTATAATAAATAATAATAATGTTTGGACATTATCACACAACGCCATCTAGCCCCAAACCAGCAGCTGATACAATACTTAATATACTTTTTGTTTGTAAATACATACCAAACACCCAGACGCATATTATATAGATTGTTTCCACCCAATGATCGATAATCGAGTCGATTCGTAGGATAAATAACTCTAGTCTCTATTATAAAACATATACATGCAAATAGGATGTGACGCGACGAAAAGACACGATGTCATATCCATAAAACGAATTGAATAAAATCTCTACCCTCATAATGTTATGAGAATGGCGGAAAGCTAAACCAGAAATTCAAATCTTTATGTTCTTCTTAGAAACATAATCGGCTAAATTAAAAGGAGTCACGATACTCAGCAATGAGGAAACGATTGAGAAGAGAGATGTTCTTCTATTAACATCATGCTCCGAGACGAATAAGTAGTTAGAATTGTCTAGTAAGGTCACGCCTGCCCATATAGGCTATATGCTAGAATGCGTAAGCTTCTTATAGATATGTGTGAAATATAACACAAACTATGTCATGTAGCTCTGTCTGCTCTTTCCGCAGACCCAAGGCACGATATGACACTGGTGTTTTAGTGAGTAACAATCTCCTATGAGCTGCCTGCTCTTCGTAAGCTATCGGTTATATTCTACAGGTTTCTCACATTGTGAACAAAAAAAAATTGTTATGTTACATAGTACTTTCACGTAATTGTGTTACTAGTAGCAACTGAACCTCCCATAATGTCCTCTGACTTTCATCTGCCATTTGCTCCCAGTCACGGACGAATCATTAATACGACTAAGGTGACCGTTTACCGGACTAAAGCTTGCAAAGCCTTATTGCGAGACGGGATCAGCCGCTCATCCCTCCGCGTTCCCTAAAGTACAATAATCAGGAATGTTTCTCTTTAGCAAGTGTTCACATAATAAGAGTGTCAATTTGTGATGTGATACTTGAAACTGATATTTTACGGTAAAATTGAGTGAAGGTAAGCTTTTTTAGCGTAAATTTGTTAGATTATGTATTTGCTGTATGCTTGTAAATCGAACACGACTTCGACTGAATAAATGTTCTGCATGTTTTTGATTAAAGTACAATTAATAATAAAACAGCTATTTCTTTAAAATCTTATTTTTAAAATTGTTAAAGTGAAACAGAAGGAATGAAGAAAAAGGATGAATCCGAAGAACACAACTAGTTACGTAAAAATACTATATGTCGGCGTCACAACAATATATAAATTTTAAAGTTGTGTGTGTATAATGTATATGTTCTCGCGAGATATAAGTAGTCTGTATAGCCCCGCGATATAATACGTCTTCCAAGATTTTCCACCGCAATCATTCAGCTATTTTCATACTCTTAGGAGTACAAGTAGGATATCAGGTGTTTTTTCAGAGTCAGTTTTTCAGGTCTAGTTGGAATGGCGGCTAGTGAGCTGTGATAGTAAGCGGTGTCCGAAAGCTTTTTAAAACATCAGCAGTGGTCGATGAAAACATGCAAGTACATTGTTGAATACGTAAAATTAAATAAATACATTAAAGTTAGCAATTTATCTTGAAGGAACGATATCGCACCTGTTTCCATTGTCTATACACTTGTACATTATTTAGGTAGGATATTAATTGCGAATCGGAATGCATGGCTGACAAAAAGATATATACAACGCAGATATGAGTGGAAGAAGAAACTAAGGAAGGCCAAGGTCTAACTTTCTACATCAAATTAACAAAGTACTCAATGATGGAAAGGTAAAGAGTACTCGGAACCGGCGGATATGTGAAGACACTGATTAATGCAAACGAAGCAAAGAAATCAAGTCAAGAGTAAATGGCTATCCGTATACTCTGCTTACCGTGAGGGACTTGGCGAGATTATATATGTATGTAAGAATGAATGTACAAATCGTGAGAAAGTGGAAACCAGCTCCATGCTCATCTTCGTTAATAACACAGTTTACGACATAGTGTCGTACGCTATTAGTTTTATGTGCTACGTTTAAGGTTTATTAGTGGGAGCACAATTCACCAGGTTATTTCACACATGACCAAGTCTAGACGCGACCAATGTCTTATTAAGAAAGTCACCATGCGCTTAAAATATACCAGTAAACAGAAAGAAATAAAAAGTACCTATCGATCATAAGAAGCGAATTGTTTTCGCAAGAGGATTAGCTTATAAATTCAACCTTTATTATCCAAGACGGGGGAAGTAATTGAAAAAATACCTGCCTTCTCTCATTTTACTAACAACTGGGTTATAAAAGAAGTTTATACACCGAACAATAACCAATTTGCGGAGGAAAACACCGCTCTCGGATACAGCCCATTGACATAAATAAATCATTATGTTTCCCCCGCATAGTGGCTTACAGCGCTCTCTATAGTCGAATTTCAAAATGAATTTTCATTGTAATGTGCCACAAAAGAAAAATTCGAAACTGTATTTGGACTGCTTTGTTAAAAATTAATTTGATACCTTTATCTCGAGTTTCTTAGGGATGTTTTTATGAAATGTACGTCGCAAAAATTTGCAATGACGAATAATGGCGAAATATGAATAGCTAATTAGCTTTATATTACCTTCGAAGTGAAGTAAATACCTCTAGGTCTCACGCTAGTGAAAAGGGTCGTATGTAGTCAGCACTCAGTCATGTGCGTAGACGAAGGTGTGAGGCAAGAGTTAGTTGCGCTCTATATTATCTGTTAACCCCAAAAGTGACCGATTGATTTAAGGATAAGTTAAAATTTTACGCAACATCAACATGATGTGTTACCAATAAGAATGACCCAGAGGAATGAACCATACAAATAATGAACCAATGACTAGATTTGGCCCTTTACCCCAACTTTACCCCTGCGTCATTTGAGTAATCCATATGTTGGGTAATTAGGTTGCTCCACAACTAAAAAAAAATGAGCTTATGACAAAACATAACCCAAGAACCTCTATATAAAACATATCTGAATAAGGAATCACTCAGCGAGGCGATATCACAGATTGTAGAGACAATTTACTCCTGAACTTGAGTAACGATGCTCACTTCGTTACCCCTTATTACGAGTTGAAAATTTTCTACCGATAATACCACCAAAGAAAATGTTGAACAATCTCATCCACGTTGTAACATCATAATGAATTCACGTGATATCATTATTATAACCCGTTCGTGCGCTGATTTTATCAGTAAAATGTTATTGAGTTTGTTCGAAAATTTTGAACTGGTAATTTCTGATCAAGTTCCCTGAAAGATATTACGGCCTGCAAGAATAATAAGTTGCATTCTACCATAAATGTTGAATACATAATAGTTATTTAATTTTTGTCATAATGATATGCGTAATTACAGTTACACATAATTTCGGGTCTTTTTGTATTTTAAGGTCGTCCAGTATTCTTGCACGCGAAATGTGACTTTGTTTAAATATTACTTATTAAATTGTTTCATACAATTATAAACAACTTAACATTTATATCATTACAACATTTATATTCATAAACAATATAGTGAAAGACAGACATTTTGGGATTATCAACGCAATGGTGAAAATACTTTGCCGATACTAAAGAACCTTTGTTAAATCAGTACCTACTCAATTACAAATGATGAGATGAGAAAAAATAAAGTATTTGTTTACAACTGACGTTGTCTGTAAAGCAGTTGAGAACGTAACGCTAGTATACATTTATTTCACTCCTCACAAAATTTCCAGACTGGGTCTTATATATGAAGTTGATATCTATCGATTATTCCTTACCTAGCCTAACGTTATATATATTATATGTCTCATACGACGTCAACACTTCGGCCATTTATATTCCAGAGTAGATGATTAACGATATTATTATGATTATATTAATTAATGCTAAGTAAACAATTTACTTCACAGTAAATTATTATAATTTATTATCACATTAATGTCACATCTAGATGCCTTATATCTGTTGTTTTCGCCTCAAATAACATTTAAATGTAGTGTAAACAGATATTTATTCTAAATACTTAATACGAATCTATTTTTCATAGATAATTACTTATCTTTCTTTCTTATTGTTTTTTTATATTATATAAAATACGCCCCGGATAATGTATAATACTTAAATGGCTACAATTTATATTTTTCTTAAAATGTGATATGCTATCTAACGTATGTTCTAACGAGAAACCATCTATCCATCTTGTGTGAAAATAATGAAATAATAGCTAAATATGTCTACGAAAAGAAGAAAGAACAGATTTATAGCTTTATATATAGCTTCTACAATAATAAATATCATTAGGTACATCTTAAAACAATGAATCTACCATCCAAACCAAATATTTACTTTTTTATTTTAGTATCTTTAAATTACATAAGCAAAATTGTGGAAAACATTTCCAGTAAGATGAATTCCAGTAACGAAGGAGTCCTTGGACGGTATAAAGAAAATCTCCGTTAGAAATATGTCACAAATGTCATGTCTTGTGTCAAAAGCAATGACATCTGTACTTAATGAGATCGATGGATGTAAGGGTCTAGAATACAACCGCTATGGTTGTATTCTCTTGGTGTATGGGTTTCTTTGTTACTCGTATTCCGGAGAAATACATAAATTACTATGAGAACTAAGCAAAAACACATAATATAATTTTAAGAAGAATTCGATTGCCACGGAATAAAGAAAAAAACAACTAATTTATATTATGGAATATAATTTTCTCGTTCGTCAATAACGTTTTCTAAGAAGCGGAGTAACTTCTAATAAAATTAAAGCTGACATTATTAACAAATACTACAGTCAGCGAACCTAAGGTGCGAACCCATAGACATAAGAGAGCTAAAATCGTTTCTAGCTCTCTGCTATTAAGGACACTAGTTGTAAATTAGGCAGATATATTTGATTATAGCATAGATATATAATATATACATTATAACATAGTAACGCAATTAAAATAGGAAAGGTACCGTGCAGAATAGTGACCTTCAGCACATAGACCTCAAAATAATAATTGAAATAATAACTATTTTAAATAATAAAAATCGCATCCACATTGCTCAGTATCATCAGGATTAAAATGAATTCCATGACATGCCTACTTTTGTATTGTCATGATAATTAACAACATTGCATATTCAAAATAAAAACCTAACGAGATTAAAATAAACTGATGAAAATTTTATTATAAGAGTCGTTAATGTTATAATTTATCATATTAATCGCAACCTTATATGCATCGCATAAGCTATTAACTCAATCGGTCCGAAAAGCTACAACTTTTTGCAAGCGTTAGACGTATCTATAAAATATTAAAAATAATTAAAACATTTTTCACGTACCCTTCCTCAACGCCACAGGTGATACAGTCAGCTGTCTAGAAACTGGCAGTTTCATTAATTACGTTTACAAAGTGAGCTCTTTTTTAAGAGTTTATTACATGTTTGTTCGTTCAGCCAAAGGAGATGATTTTGCTTACAATGAAAATAAGCATTGCATTTTGTTTTAAAATTTGAGATAAATACCGGAGTGTCACAGTATTGAGGTAGACATTTCAGACACCGACTAAAGACTTTTGAAGAGGTTTACTATAAATTGAGCCAGGTACTCTCCACCTAACAGAAGATCGAAGGCAATTACAATACTGCTAATACTTTGATGTAGTGTTGTGCTTCTGCGGATCACGATTTCTAAAGCTCCACGAAGACCCGGTTTGCAGTCCCGTACAAAACTCTGCGAGCACAATGAGCCCTATCAAAAACAAGGTTAGTATAGCGCTAGTGATACCCCTTCTATGATGACCGCTAACCATCAAGCAGGCCGTACTTTTACTTGTCATTATCACTTGTCCAAACCATGCCAAAATTTGTGTCAGACTCGCTCCTTTAAAATAACCTACTATGTAATAAAATCACATACGCAACCACGTCTGCTCTAAAAATAAAGCTTATTAAGTACTCCCGCCATCGCATTGTTTACTCCATATTTTGCAAGTGCAGGCCAAAGGATACAGAGGGAATGCTAAATCAAAAAGATAGTGTAAGTAGGTACTTGAAAGCCCTCTTGATAAGCAATATATTTAAATTGATTACGCTGTTTGAGTTATGTTCGCTTATCACACCAGTAGCTTCGTGTTTGTCGTTCGAAAGTACTAGTTACAATGTTGCTGTTAGTATAATCATTAATGGCGTCGATAATTTATGGTGTAAAGATAATGCTATAAGGGTTTATTTAATAAGAACTAATGTAATTTAGATTGGTTCTTACAATGTAGGCTAGCTTACGTCTCGTATGTTAGACATTATAGCAGCCATGCTCCCCCTTTACTCTAATATGACTTCTGCCAAATCACACCTGATACTTGACGACTGCTTATCGTCAAGCAGGTTGTACGTATGCTTGCTTGCCATCTGGTATAAAAACAATCATGTAATTCAATATTCGAATGTATTTATTACAGGGGTTAAGCGATGACGGCGTAGATATTGTGCGCGTTAGTACAGTTGATTCGTTTGGTGAGCTCTCCGCCGAATGGACTACTGCGGCAACACACATGTCAGCTGCATCTGATACAGGCTGTATGGTGTATAACGTTAAGTTTTAATTAAATATTCTATATCGTAGTAAGTATTCGTAAATAAATAAAAAAAAATAACCAGCGGTAGTTTGGGCTCTGCTTCGTTGCAAGTAGCAAATGTGAGTGAAAAAACACTAATCTAGTGTTTATCAGATTTTTTAAATATATATTATTATGAATATTGATAATTTAATATTTTGACAGTAATAACATACCCACGTAATATGTGATTAGGGTTTTCCCTAAAATGTTAAATATGACCGAACATGATCACAGCTGATGTTCGAAAACGTTTATCACGTGAGATAATTTTATGTATTCCCGGTATTAATAAACAATCCCTGAAATTCCCTTGTTATACGTTTGATAAAGCAATTTCACGGTATTACATACGTGCACCCGGGTATAATCTGCACACACGGCGGATATTATGTTTGGTGTCCGACAGTGCCACTATTGTCCGGCTACGCTATGGTACCGGCTACGCGACTACGCCACTCACTATATTTGCTACAGCGTAGCTACAGTCTACCGTTCTCTTTTGTAATCCATTTGGTATACGCAGACGGCAAACGTACTTTCGTGTTTATTTTATTCCGCAAAATGGTATTAAATTCATACAGTAAACGTGAATAATAAAATTCATTGAAAATAGGTGAATTTGAATGCTAAATAAACCATTTTAAATCTTAATCCATTGAATAATGTTTTCTAAACTTAAAATGTTACAAATAAAAGTATTATTTGAATTTTCATGGCCCAGAGTAGATAATATAGTTTACGGCGTGATTTTCAGTTGCTACCCAAAACCTAATGCCGAGTGTATTCCTTACAATTGTGTCAGCTATATAATATAAATGAACACGGCAAAATTTGGCAGATACTACATAAAAAAAAAATACCACACACTTTATTAAAACGCGAACTGATTTAAATTATTATTAAATTTGTTTTTTTTTATAGTCACGTAATTCCAACGTCTCCGCCTAATAGATTGGGGCGTCTGAAAATAGAATTTAATATTTTTTCTGAGGTAGAGTCCTCGATTGTCGTGGGATTGAGAACAGTGGAAAAGTCACGATTCGGAACGCTTTGTCTAGACGAGAGAAGACGAGGACCGGCGCCGCCGTAAGCCCATGTTATTCGATTTTGATGAGTTGTTGACTGTGATTTTAAAAGTTTTACACAGAATATTACATTTTCATTGCGCTGTTATATTGAAAAATAATCAATTTACAGCTTGCTTCAAAGACTTATGTGGAGTTTACAAGGGTTTAGTGGAAAAGTTTCAGCTTATCTATACTATTAATTTTATTTGATAAACTTACTTATTTCTATTAAACTTCAAATGTCCCTTGCTATCCATACTAACATTACAAATGCGAAAATAACTCTGTTTTTTTGTTTGCTACCTTTTCATAACCAAGCGGCTGGACGGATTGTACTAAAATTTGACAAGCAGATATATTACATACTGTGGAAGGACAGAGTTTACGTTTGTCTTTAAACAAATGCAGACGAAGTCGCGGTTAACAGGTAGTTTTATATTAATTACAGGACAGCGATTGACCACGATCTCACCTGATGGTAAGTAAAGATGTGGTCGAAGGTGGAGCTCGCTTTTCCTTTAGTAGCCTATTTACTCTAGTCTTAAAGAGTCTCAGGTTGTAGGATTCAGGGAACACTGACGAGGGGAGAGAATTCCAGTCCTTTGCTGTACGCATTATGAAAGATGATGAAAAACGCTTTTTCTATAATTCTGGGGCTGAACAAACTTTATTAATTGGTTCTGTAGAGTCGATTACAAGCTTTTTCTAATAACTTTGGTGACCTACAAGTATACGACCCACGATAGTATACCACAGCCTATGCACAAGTAGGCAGAAAGCAGCAATTATAGGATGAACTTAAGCAATGAGACTTCGAATCGAATCTTTTGGGGCAACACTGTCTTCGAACCATAACCCAAATTGTTAAGTACAAAAATGAGGCGCAGCAGGAAATATTTACATTTTAATAACTCGTAATAGAATAAAAAGGGCTATAATAATCCATTAGTACCAATCAGCCGCGTGCTTAACAAGATATCAAAGTAAAAGCTTCGTCGAATGAACCACAAACTGTGAAGATACGCGACCGCGAGGCCATAAAACTATGCGAAAAGTGAGCGCAGTCACGAAAAGGTCATTAATTCTAAAAAGATATGTACAATAATGTACGTAACTATGTGTAGCGTAGCCGATATCGATATAGTTTACGTAAAATTTTTATTCGGATGAATTTACGGATCAATATTCCAAAATCCTAGTCTTAAACGGTCATTTAGTACATTTAGGATATTTTCTACGAAGATAGTATGTGAGTTTATGGTTTGCCTGATGGTAAGGTCACCGTGGTCTATAGACGCTTGCAATACCAGGTCTAGCATGCTGCCAATCATATTGATCGTCCTGTTATTCAAATAGTCACCATATTCATTTACCGATTGCTCTTTATGATGTAAGTGAGATTAAACCAAACATCACGAGTGTAACCTTCCCATTGGTAAGCTCTAAAAACTACTGCTAGACAGTCAGTGAGAATATTGGGCACCTGTGGCATATAATGGATTTTTCCAATTAGAGGTCAAACATTTTCAGCTTAACACATAACCCCTGACATTGTTCGTAAATATTTCGGACAAGAAGGTCCTAAAATGATAACATAAATAAACTAAAAAACTTAAATAGAAGTGTCAACTTTCATAGTATAAACAATCTCTTATATTATTATAATGTTTTCTATTTAAGTAATGGTAAATTATTTTTCGGGGATATTTTCCATAGAACCTATTTTGGACGTAAATTTAAAACATTAGCCCAATCGGTCCAGCCGTTCTCAGGTGATGCCTTTACCAGCGAACAGTATTAATTTTCATTAATATAGATATCGTAGGATTAAATGTCGTCCCTGACAATGTAGAAGGCTATTTGTAATGAAATTGCAACGAGCCTGATTAATCAATTACATCGAGCCAGGTTTCTAGAAAACCTGTAAACGACCAACGCGACTGGATCTCTTGAGAGTTCCTTCGAAATGCAATTTATTCCCATTAAATTGCACAAAGAGCTCTGATTACGATGTCGTAAAACACAAATATCTCGTAGCAAAAGTATATTAATAGCATTAGCTCAGAGTAGATAATATACTACGTACAATAGCGATTCAGTTAAGAATATTTGCAGACGTCTATTCCCCAAACTCGATCCAAATGCACAATAATGAAATAATAGCGAACCTTAAACGCTTATATTATTTAAAAAAACATATGCAGCACGTAGCCACAGCGTTGACGTCAGCGATAAAAACAATTTGATATCGCGTATTACCCCTTATTATCTCATTATACAAAATAACTTTATGAATTTCCTTTCAACATAGGTATACAATTTAATAATTAAAAATAGCGTACATTTATGTTATACCACTTAGGTGGCAAGCGAGCAAACGGCCCGCCTGATGGTACCATGGACGCCCGCAACGCTAGTAGTAACAATCGCGCGTTGCCGATCTAACCTGTCTACTACCTGATTGTGGCTTTTAATGTGAAGTCTCTAAGAAGAGAATAGGAAATGGTGCCTCAGCCAAAAATGCTAAGCTTACGGCACCTCGTTGGTATTTTGACTACATTTAAACCGTTTAGAGAAGACTATACCCACTGAATAATTCGACGCTAGCCTTGTATAAAGAGAGTAGTGCGCGGAACTATTTATTTTACTCTCAGAATAATATTCCTGTCTGGGAAACAGGAACAAAAACGAAGCAGACTGCATATGAGGCTGTAGTAAAATAAATGAATTCATTGTTCATGTTATTTTCACTGCAAATAGCAATTTCCCGTGTTATTTGTATGAATTTCATCGCCAAAAGGCAATTGGAACCAACAATTATTTATTTTGTTTTAATTCCAAATTGAGCTTGAGACGAAATGGCGCTGTGTGATAAAGCTTGGGACATTATTATTATTATGACTATTTTCAGTTCCGACCAACATCTATTTTAACGGCTGGTTTGTTATGGCTTACGTAGATCGGCGTTTATGAAACTGGGCTTTAGAAATTAACCAAATGAGTCGTGTGCAAATGTCCTAATATGCAAGTAGTGAGGGCATGCACTTCTCGTCGGGATCCTGTGACAAGTTTTTGAACGTTTATGAATAAATGAGTGGTACCCGTCTGCCGCATCAATACTGCTGGCTGAATACCAAATGCTGTTCGTGACACTTTCCACTTTCGCTCTTTTTTTCCACGTGAATATTTCGTGCGGCTAATTTCCGTACGGAGTTCCACTCACTCTTTTTTGCTTTGCATAGTATAAACGCAAGTACGTTCGTTTGGCGTCAGCAGGCTTGCCCTATGTTCATTCGTAAACGGATTTTTTTGCCGGTACGTTTGTGCTGTCGATTGCAGGCCTTTCTCATTCGCTAGCTTAAAGAGGGTAGACTTAATCACGCTGCTTAGTTACTTATATTTAAATTGCTATTGGTAGATAATGTATATCTTCCACGTATGCTGGTCATCGACGGGTTGTTTTATATACATACTTTTTATTAATATCCTCCCCGTACAATCGATGTACAGATTAATATCGCCAGCTGTACTGGACATATCGGTAACGCCGCGTTACCATAAAGAACGTTGGTCAGTTTTAATAAGCGTAACTGCTACGCTAGGTGTCTTGGTCGATCATCGCATCAGGGTAAACATATGTGATGACATATATCTTTGTATGTAATAATTCGTTATTTATGTATTTATAATTTATCGAGTACCTACCCATAGTTCAAGTTTTACTTATTTTAGGATCAGGCTACGCTGCGTACTAATATCGAAACAAAAGTAAAAAAGGCTATTATTCTCTGAATGATATAGTCAGTGCCACTACATGAATCGATTGCTTTGTGTTTAAAGACTGATTCAAGCACAACTTCTCAAATTATTTCAAAGCTACAACGAACTCTTTGTTGTCAAGTTGAAATCAGACACAAAAAGCCAGTTGACATTTTAACGTGAGCAAAGGCAACGTGTAACGTGTTTGGGAAGGTGTCGGGGCTGTCGGGGCCATTAGCCCGGCGCAAAGGGGCAGAGTTACTGTTACCTCCCCTCCCCAACCTCATCGTAGGCAGACATTAGCGCATACTAAATATAGATTCCTAGGAAAACAACATTAGTTTGGCTTTTTTCGATCCGGTGGTAATTTAGACCTTCATAAATGCCCTCTTATTAAGGCCTCAACTGAATAAATGTTTTTTTTTATGATTTTGAGTTTTCAGGTTAGTTTTGGTGTCCATGAATGTAAGCTGTTGTGTGAATATTAATGAATATAGGTTTATTATTTCCAATGTAAAGTAGGTTTGTGTGTTTATCTCCTACGCGCACCTATTATATATCTATCTCCAATTTAAAAATACTAAGCAGAAACTTTGTAGAATTGTGCGAAGGAACAACCGAAATTACTGGAAAATAAAGTATTATCTAAGTTATTCGAAAGTCTAACCTTATTTACAAACTTTTTAATTAACCCCTAAAAAAATCAATATACGAAAATAAAATAGTATAATGTCTTGATTATCAATATCAATATCATTATTACAAGGAACTATCGTGGATTGGAATAGTTATACTTTTGTCTGTTTCTTTACGCTTTTGACGGATTTGGACGACATCCGTTGTCGCGGAAAAATCCTAGATTTAAATAAAAATGTAAACCAATTTGACCGCCTATCGACGCCTTATATTGCACAAACGCATCTCCATACTGCCGACTACTGTACATTATATAATGAAATTGTGATTTCAATTGTAGGAAAATTATTAAAGGGTTGTGTATTCTAGGAAAACTTCGACTAGAAAGTATCGAAAGTTAGACATTAAAGCTTTCTAGTTGATGAATAAGTAAAAACCTGCGTCTGCACTTACAGCCGATCGATAGCCATTTTGCTTCACTTAACAACTTTGATTTGATTTGAAACAAAAATTTGTGCACATTTTACATTTGAAAAGTTTGATGAATTTTTTTATTGTTACCTGTATATTTTATCGAATTAAGTTATAATTCGATAAAATACTAAGAAAACTTATCATAAGCTATGATAGATTTTTTTTATATACCATATAGGTGGCCCACAAGCGTACGGCCCATCTAATGATAAGCAGTCACCGTAGCCATAGCTGTTAGCAATTACAGGGTTATCTTACGCGTTGCCCACCCTGTTGTTGATGAGGACTCACTGTGCTAGTAGCATTAATACTAGCGCAGCGTAAGCTTTACTTACTTACCGCAGAAACACAACACTATATCATAGTAGTGTTATTTCATTGCGGTCTTCTGTAAGGTGGAGTCCCCAGCCAGTCCCCAGCCAGGCGGCCCCAATATTAACCCTAGACACCTAACGTTCGAACGTACCCCTTTATACCTAACCATTCATCGAATCGACGACTATTTTTGGTATTTCAAAATTATATATATAGATACATTATTTTGTTACGTTTAATACATACATAGTTTAATAAGGTATTATTTTAGTAAATAAAACAATTAGTAGTGTTTTGAGATCAATATATTTATTCAGGGACAATTTTTGGTAAGGCACTTATGAAACTAGGTCACATGAGATCACTTATTAAAAAAAAAAAATTAAAAATAAATCAACAAAAATAGCCTATTCTTTTTTGGCGAAACATAATTATAATAGTCTTCTTTTTTATAAGAAAAAATAAAAACTAATTTTCGGAAGCACATACTTTACAAAAATCAACTTTATGTTCACCACAAATTGCAGTGTTGCATTTAGAACAATAAGTCTTTGTCATGCGCCTTTTTTTATAGGAACAAAGACCACAGACTTTTCTTTTTTTTATATTTGGTGTTTCTGGCTGAAGGTCAATGCTGGATGATGTTGTTGATGATGACTGACCTTGACTTTGACCTTGACCGTCATCGCTTGTTACACCTAATATGTCTTTTATCTTGGTCTTGACGTGTGTCGGCATGGTACGGATTTCTAATCGGATTTTGAGCCACGGTTCTACAAGCTGCGAATGCAACTTCTTCATAAAACTACGTCGAATCATCAGTTTTTGCCCCATCACAGATGCATTTTGGCAATATATAATATAGCTATTGATACATGCTATATTTAGCATACCGTAAAATACACACATTGGCCAACGATTAGTTTTCCTGCTGCAAGACATTACCGAGCACATTTGATCAAATGTGTCTACTCCACCTTTAGTGCAGCAGATGAAGAACGTTCTTGAGTATCCAGGGGACTATTTTCGTGATCAGAAGGCTCATCTTGAACATCACTTTCGTCATCGGCAACCTCCACATTATCTTCGATTTCATCCTCAGATGATGCCTCCCGTACACTGACGTCATCCTCTTCCAATAATAAATGTGTAATTTGTTCCTCAGATAGTAAATGTCGAGAACCCATTGTAAAAACTGCAAAGAAACAAAAACATTATTTACTATAACCCTAACCATTTATCGAAACGACGAGTATTTTTGCAATAAATCGAAAAACACCGAACTTACCTGAGTGACACTGCCTCCTCCGGATAGAGCTCGGCGAGCACTGATTTAAATAGCGACGGCACGACGATCGGCGCTCTCGATAAAAAGAGATAGCTATATTTCCGACGGGTATTCATCGATTCGACGAAGGTTAGGTGTCTAGGGTTAATAAGAAATTATACGGGAAATCCCATTTCACCTTACTGCTGTTTTAAGAGTGATTAATCACTGTACTTAAACTGCCTGGCCGCGGGGGTTTGAACCTGTGCCCATCAAATGATAGGCCGCTGATTCAACTACAAGGCACCACGGCACATTTTTTCACGGCACAGTTTTAGGAGCGGAATAGATACTTATAAATGTGTCACGTAATTTAATACTTGTAGCGCTAATTTTCATGTTAAGTTCTCTTGATGCACTTTGTTCGTGACGGGTTGTTGTAAATTAACAAAAAATAAAAATAATTTGTACCGCTATTGCTAGACATTCGTGGAATACAGCTGTTTTGAGGTCATTACAAGCCCAAGTGGCTAGATAACCTGAATAAAAGCAATCCTGGATAATTTTTATTTACTTTCTTTCTGCTTTAAACATTATGGTTATGTTCTATGAAATCTCGGTTAATTTATTGCAAATCAAGTCAGATTTAAATCAAATCTTTTACGTTTTCGTAGAATGTACCTACATATTGTTGTTGCTGTTCTTGGAAGCAATTTTATTATGATTTATTCACTACTGTTTCGCCTGTGACGATCAGCTTGGAATTCGATCAAGCACCATACTGTGTCCCACTACAATCTTTCGGGATCGTTCATATCACGGCCTCTCATATGAATACGCTTATCAGAATATTATTATTTATTTTTATACACCAACAACATACAATAATAATTATACACTAGCTGTGCCCGCGACTTCGTACGAGTGCTTTTTTTTCATAGGTTTAAGTATTTTTGCGTGCAAATGCAACTAATTATTTTTCCGAACTAAAACTATCCTCGCCTTATAGCATGCTAGGGAAATTTCCCTCACAAATCGCTTTAAATGCTAAATAGTAGTTGCGGTCATTACTCTCAAGTGTTGATCACCCAATTATGACGTAGAACACGATGACGTGGGACCTCTCTTTACGAGTATAAGCCCCATTACAGCTTACAGCAGACAAGAAATGGTACAATATTAAGCAGATTTCACACCACTGGTTAGTCAAATATTGAGCAGTATTTACACGAATATTGTGGGTTGAAACATGTTTTATGATTTTTAAAATGGGTCTGCGGGTGCAAAGCGGTTGCGGCAAGGAGTTTCGCAGTCCGTCAGTTGTGTTATAATGGTCTTAAATTGGTATTTTTACTAATTTTTAGGGTTATTTAACGCAAACAAAATATATTTTTTATTTTATATTAACATTACATTAATGCTTAATGCCCAATAAAACAATCGTTTTCTATAAAGTTTGATACGACTGGAGGCCAGGAGAGTGCATTGATTTATATTTTTTTCTTTGTTTCTGGTATTCTGTCCTCTGTAGAAAGGTTGAATATACGCACTAACTAACTAAAGCCATCTTTACTAAGTACCTAAACTGCATCTTATGCTGTATAAACTTACCTTTACTGAAAGAGTGTAAACGGAGTGGGAATTTTGGGTGTAATGTCATAATTCCTGCCCGAGCGCCGTGACGGCGTGACGAGCACGTGACGGGAACGCAAATGGCAAATGACTCAGAAGGCTTATCACTAATTATTGTTGTACCTTTTACGTATTTTCCTTTCTTTGTTTGGTATTAACTGTTCAGTAAAGTTCGTCTTGTAAAAATTACGCTATGGACTTCAACGAATCTTTGGTATAACATTTTCTAGTAAGTACACTGGAACTGTTAATTAGCGTACTATCCCTCACAAAGTAAATAAACTATTTACAAAACTACCTAGTAAGAAGAGTACTTGGTGGATCAATTTAAATGCGTCTTATGCACTGGGCTACGATCTTATATGCATCTCTGCGGCACTCACTATTTTAGCAGGCTGAGATAAAGACGGCGGTAGTTGACTATGACCGTAACTATGAGAAAGTTTCTATGGAAATAAAACCCCAGTGATGAGCTAAAGAAGTAAAACGTTGGAAGGTACAGGTCCATACTTCAAAATCCTGCCGAAAAGTAAACATGCTAGCGCCTAGAACGTTTAGTGAGAATCCCCGCGCAAATAAAGTAATAATATTGGTAATACATAAATCCATACTGAATGACTCACGGTGAAAACATCGTGTTTTGCATTCCACTTATTCAAATATTACAAGGAGAGACACAGTCTTGCAATATGTTTGAATGATTATAACACTGAAATGGCACACTTGTTGCATAAGCTCCATTGAAAGAAAAGAACCGTTCTTTATTTATTCTTAGTCGGCTTACTTATAAAACAAAAAGTAAGAGTTTTCATTAAAATTTACTCAGATCCCTACTTTTTCTGTATTAACTATCACCTACAAATATTATTTTGTGACAATATAATATACTTGTTTCCAAGTACATGTTCGTTATTGCGTAAGCAATTACAACAATGCACATAGTTATAATGTAGTCGGAATTATTTCAATTGCGATATAATACATTCGTAATATAAACATATACATCATCATAAATACAATTCACAAATGTAATTACAAGATTATCTCAAAGCGTTCAGTCTTTCACTTATCGCTCCCTTCAATTTAAGCGGTCATTTCGTAGAACATCTTGACAATATAATGAGCAAATATCATGCCAAAAGGAGTAAATATTGTGAAGAATTTCAATCATAGCTTCGTGTGAGAAACATGTCAGAACGTGTTGTTATACACCCCTTGCGTTTCAAGTCAAACTTATCAGCTACAGTAAAAAAGAACGATAAGAAAACAGCAGTAACATACGTTCAACAAGGGGTTATTTTTCAGAGGTACCATTTTTCTTTAGTGCTTACATTTAGAGAATTGTTAAGAACTACCGCTGTGTATCTACAAACAGACGGAGTACTATTTTCAAACGAACAAAGAGATTCCATTTTCATTTCTTGAAAATATTTTACTCAATTTCTTTGGTCTTTAATAAGTTGCTGTATTTATGCTTGTATACTCAAATACAGAATTGTTGACTCAAGAACTTGTTTCGACGTTATATGCTAACGCCGTTCCCTTTAAGGCAGGCAGACAGTGTATAATTTCATCCTTGCCTTATTAATTTATTATCATCCCGCCCTTATCCCACGTAATTTGCGGTCTACGTAATTTTTGACATATAAACGTAGCTGCATTGAACGCTTTAGCGAGTAGGTGCAAAACTTATCGGTTCGCGTCACCGACATGAGACATGCTAACGTGACCTATTGTTACAAACTTTTAAGTGAACCTAAGTAACTTCTGTCGGCAGTCCCCATGTCTGCCTTTTTTTCTCATTAATTCCTAAATTGTATTAAGTATGGGACACGTCCCGTACTTCATATTATGAACAGATTCTTATTTGAAAAAGTGTTTCGATGGAATTTGATTTATCTGAAATATTCGTGAATAACATGCCTAAGAAATGACATTCCTGTCTTAGATCATATCCAGAGAAATGTTATATACAACTACACTACACTAAGCTCCAAGAATTCAATTATACTCAGAATATATATTAATGGAGAGAAGAATTTAGTCGTCTAATACTTATTTTGTACAAAAACTAAATGGACAAAAGAAAATTAGCTAGCCAAAGAAATAAATCACCAGCGAAGTAAACGTAATTGTGCTATTTAGGTAAGAGCATTGTATATACTGTGTTATCGTATTAGTTGTGTAGTCTTGGTGAAAAGTATATCATTTATGATCGTGTTGATGATGATTAGAATAATGTTCTATCAAAACTACGTGCGTTGAAACTACACGCATTATTAGAAATTAATTCACAGAATTCTGTATAAATTGTGTGAATAAAATTTAAACTGAATATAATAAATACACATCATACACCTTAATGTTAAAACACCTCAGAATGATACACCATGAGCATCATGTAATAAGTTAACTATATATGTCTATACTAATCTATACTAATCTATACTAATATTAAAAAGAGGAAATATTTGTATTTTTGTATGTATTGAATAGGCTCCGAAACTACTGGACCGATTTCAAAAATTCTTTCACCGTTAGAAAGCTACATCATCACTGAGTAACATAGGCTATATATTATACTAGCTCTCCGCCCCGGCTTCGCTCGGGTAGACAAAATATTTGATAAATGTCTATTGGCTCCGAAACTTCTGGACCGAGTTCAAAAATTCTGTCACCGTTAGAAAGCTACACTATCACTGATTAACAGAGGCTAGCTGCCCGCCTCGGCTTTGCACGGGTAGACAAAATATTTGATATCAATGTCTACCCGTGCGAAGCCGGGGCGGGCCGCTAGTAATATTATAAAGAGGAAAAATTTGTAATGAAAGTTACATTATCACTGAGTAACATAGGGTATATATATATTATATTGATACGCGGGCGAAGTCGCGGGGAAACAGCTAGTGTTGAAATAGGATAGCACATACCCTGAAGATGAAATATAACTGCATGAAGCTTTACATTGTATTGCTTTAATCAGTTATGTTGTTCAACAGATTGCAGCATCAATTTCTACCTCGGTATATATATATATTATTTGTGTTCCTATAAAAAAAGTCCCAAGGATTATTCAAGCGTGTATTATTATTATTATATTTTTTTTTATACCACTAAGGTGGCACACAAGCATACGGCCCACCTGATGGTAAGCAGTCACCGTAGCCTATAGCCGCTAGCAATACCATGGGTATCACTACGGGGTGCCAACCATGTTGCTGATGAGGACTCACTGTGCTAGCAGCAATACTAGCCCAGCGTATCCTCGTGGAGCACTGGCAACCTTACTTACCGCAGAAACACAACACTACATCAAGTAGTGTTATTTCACTGCGGTCTTCTGTAAGGCGGAGGTACAGTCCCAAGTCGGACGGCTCCAATTTTAAATGGGATAACCCACGGGAAATCCCAAATCGCCCTACCTCTCTTAAAATAATGTTTCTCGTATAATAAGCTTATTTATTGTAACTTGTAAATGAAGTTAAAAGTGCCCATTGTTTTGTTTTTTTGCCGATGCTGATGAATTGGGAACTTAGTCACAGCGTCAAAATCAAAGATAGAAGCAATAGGTAGGTACGTCGTTAAGTAATAGTTGATGCGCACAATACATATGATATAAATTATGAATACAAAGGCATAAGTTTGTAACTATGAGTAAGGAGCCAGAGCCGGCAATGGTGTTTCAATTAATTGATATTGCATTGGTTAAGAATATATATATAAATGTTTGTATTGATAAGACGGGTGGTACTTACAGTTGCTTTTTCCTGACTCACAGTCACCAAAAAATTAATCACTGGGTGTAAAATAGCACTGCACGTATGATTTAATACTGATGACAGTTTCATAAATTCTTGCCGACATTTGGTGTGATGGGCAATTTTTTGTAAGTATGATATTTTTTTTGTATAGGTTATATAAATTAACTTCTTCTTTTAATAACTAATTCTATGACAACAAATAACTCTTATTACGGAGATGAAGACGTTAAGTAAAAAACAAGTAGGTAAGTACATATATATATAAATCTGACTAATATCATGTAAATCCAATGAGTGCTGCTCTAAAGTGACGTGTTTCAAATAATATGTAGCATACCGATGTATAGGTACTTATAATGAATAGTTGGATGTACAGTTTCATGCTGCTTAATCATATCGTTGATTTTCTTTTTAATTTGTCGCACTGACCAGAATCTAGAGTCTAGACTAAAATAGAATGTAAGTGCGATTAATCTGACCGATCACGACCCATATATGGACCGACGTTGCTAGAATCAGTGATTGAATTACTCATGCGCAGAAATGCGGAGCCCGCTCATACGTGCTCAATTTCATTGGCTTATTTTTTTAAAGGATTTATTATTTCTGCGACGGAAATAAAAGGTGAAAAAAAAACTGAACGTAAAAGTTAAAACCGTCTACTTGCAGTTTTTACTGAAAATTAATTCAGCGTATTATCTGAGATTTCCAATTCTTCTCTTCACTTCGCCGTTATAGAAATACTTATAGGCTAAATTGATTACGCTGCGAAAAAAAAACTAAACAATGCTACTTTTTAATGTGTGATGTAACTGATGTCAAAAAACTAAATAAATATAAATAGTTGCCGAAGCAGGGTTCTTTTTGATAGTATATACTTGTACTAAGTATAAACTACTTCGTCAATATTTGCCATCCACCAGAAATAAAAAATTGTAGAACAGACGAGCAAGTGAAAACGCTGCAGAAAGGAATTGGATATTGGGAATGTCAAATAGTTAGACAAGATTTCAGACGCATTGTTTAAGATATTCCAAGCATCCACTAGGTTCTCAGTTAAAACTGTTCTTAGGGCTGCCTACAAGGAGCAGTTTGCGCAAGTAAATGTAGTAACTGCCCCGTAATTGTCTTGTCCCATTGACTTAAAAAAATAACTATTCAGACAAATTAGCCGGGACTATGAAATGATGTTAAATTATATCCCGGGGCGTGACCTATATTTAAGTATTTTTATTTGTGTTTCTAGCACGTTATGTGAACAATTCCGAGGCATGTGTATTATTTTGAATTTCCTTATTGTTATAAATTGTTACGTCACATAATTGTTCCAGGTTGTCTGGAAGAGATCACATCTTGTGATAAGGCCGCCAATTGTCTATCTATATATTATTCCATATATCTATGTGTTCAAATTTATAAGAAACTATTGTTAATCTTCAAATGTCAAAGCAATCAAAGAACTTTATTTGCTTATTCAAGATTGCGATCATAAAAAACATTATATTTATGATAAGCTACAATAGATTTATTATTCGGAGATCATAAACTAAGTGGCTATTAAACGTACCAATTCAGACGTTAACTAAACTATCATAACAAATTGCATGTGTTTATTTTCGTTCTGGTCTGGTGACTCAAGCGCTGTAAGAATTGACCTCGAATTATTGTGCGCGTGATTCACTCAGACTGAATCAGACGACAAAAAGTGAACTAAACTTTATTATTCTGTTTACCTGAATACAAAGACTATTACGTAACTTTTTAATGCAGGCACTGAAAATAGATATAGGTATTCCTGACAAAAGATAACAAACCTGCATTGCTTGTAAAACGTGAAAGCAAAGTAAACCATTGTTTTAGCCTAATAAGTTTCTTATGCTAGTCATTACATCTACGTAACGTAATATATTTGACATAATAAAACGATGAAATGTACAAATGGAAAACCACTAAAGCTAAAAGTATTTTAAGAATACATTTCGAGTTCGAATGCACTTTAATGTTTACATAAGACAAAAATAGTCAGGATGTGTGGTGGGATTTTAAACAAATATCATAAAATACATATGTATATACATTATTTTGGAAACAGTATGCTGGTCTCCTGCAACACAAGCGGCTGTGCTTAGTGCAGGGACCGTCGTGGATTTAGTAGAAAATATTTTTTTAATATTATAATTTATTATTGAAATTATAAAAAATTTGAACCCCTTTCGTTTATGCACTACCTGACAGCCCTAGCAGGTTGAAATCGTTATGCCGGCGCTGTAGTGGATAGCGGTCAGGTTCGTTGCCAACAATCAAATAACTACTGGATTTGGTCGCGTGCCGCGTCCCCCGGGTCCCTGATTGCAAAATTTTAATTCACCCCTTCGCTTACCAACTCGCTGTTTTATTGTGAGCGATTTTTATCAGTCTGGCTGGGGCATGGGTCCAATGGGATATGGCGCATGAAATTTCGTTTTTTCATGTCTGTTGTTGAACTGATTTCATACCATGTATTGTATAATGCAGTGATATATATTCTGCTCACGCTAATATAGTATCAAATCTTAATAACTACTTTCTGCGTGGTCCGTAGTCATAGATAGTCTGAGTTCTTACCTCTGACTAAACACTACTGTGTTCCGGATTTAAGAGCAGTTTAATTCTTCTACTTCTTCTTCTTCTTCTTTGATTTGATGGCAACGAACTTATCACTAGATTGGTAAAAATACGGAACTCTATTAAAGAGCGAAAAAATATCTAATTATTTGTTTCCAATAACAGGTTAATAATACCAACATTGTATGGAAGGAACGCTAGGATATAAACTAAATTAGGTTCTCTACTAAAGGACTCTTTACTCGAGTAGACGCTTTGGCTGGTTCCTTCCTCTTATTGTTAGTAGAAGTGTTTGTTTGTGATAAGCAAGCTCTTTGCAAATACAATAAGAATGTCTGTGTTTACTTCAAATGAAATACAATCAAATAATATAATAAAGGAGTAAATTATGAACTGTTCTTGAGAATGCAAGACCCAAGATGAATTTAACTAATACACATATGCCTTTGACCCCAGAAACTACCTTCATACTAAGCGTTCGGTTTTCTATGGTACAAGTGGTATAACTCATTAACGCCTTTCGTTTTTCTATTAGCAATTATTGCTTTGTTACAATAATATAGTAGTACAGAAAGTCCAAGCCTAGATAAATATTGTCAATGATCTGCGAATTGAACTATTTAGTTAGGCGTAGATAACCCATACAGACAGATAGTAGTAGAGTAGATAACAGATACAGATAAACGATCTCGCTTGTCACTGTAGTTTGTCATCTCGAGTGAAAATTCTGTTGCCTTTTCTTCAGGATAAAACTGCAGAAAACATGAATTAGTGAATCGCGAAATAGTTATATACCTACGCAGCGAATTTTCATTAGTTACTAAGGCAGTTTCTTTATTACAATAGCTAAGACCTTACAGAGCCCGTAATAGCAATATTGCAGGACAATATGATAAGGACTAGCTGACACTGGCTATCATACTCTTTGTATTAACGTTATAAATTAGGATGTTAACGCGTGCGCCCACTCAAATAACCCTAAAACGTCCCCGGCGGTCATTCCCAGCACTTGTGATCCTTACTGGGATACTTATGTCCACTGAATCTGCACGTTGTCTCTCGTTTTCCTTTTGTAGGATGGTCGTGTTTGCGGGCTAAGAGCTCTTAATATGGTTTATTGGTGCAATAATTTTATTAATAATAATCTTTGTGGCAAAATTGTATTGTACATGTAATGGAAGATATTTATTTTATTATTTAAATATGTTTGGCATATGCATAGGTCTTTTGGCAAAAAGTGCAATGAACATATAAAATTGATCGATATTTACAAAATATTTATATGAGGTGCGTCAAAATTGAGGCAACGTGAGAACTTATTTTGAATTTTATAGATGTCCAATTATCAAATATTATTGATCGCCTGGGACAAGCGTGCAGTTTAATAGCAATTTACCTTCATCACGCAAACAACGTTGTGACAGGTAAAATATTATTGAAACATCTTTAAATTAAATACGCACAAATATGGTTCTATGATCTTTTTATGTATTAAAATATCAAACTACTAGTAGCTCCAACTGGCTCTTTTCAATTACATTTAAACACTTTTAGCCAACCGATTACAATAATTCGTCTGCATTTTAAAGTGCACACAATCGTATCACGTCCCATACAATATCTATTTACTTGTATTGATATTGTCCGACGTGTGTGCGTGCATTGGGAACAGACTGACATCAGGACTAAGGCCGGTGTCGTGGACACAGACACGTAACGCTATTCTGTTCCGAACTTCAGATGTGAAAGTTTCAGGAATGTTATAGGAACTGTGGTAATATGGCTGACATAAATATTAGACACGTCTACCAAAGAAAAAAAAAATAGAATGAGATATAGTTCAAAGATAAGTTATTTCTCGGTCGCAAATAAGGATAAGATCGCTAGATTTGCATTGCGTTTGAGAAGTAAAGAACTTTCTACAGAGCGAGCTGAATTATTCGTAAATAAAGCGAAAGGATATCTTCATGATGGACATATGAACAATGTGATAACCTCATCGTTGATAGATTTAGGGTCGTCAACCAGCAGGTGACACCCACACATTTGAAATCTCTAAAGCGCTTATCTCGCCTGACTGAAACTATGAAATGAAATGTATGCACCGTTCGCGAACGTTATCGTAACGTTACCTACGTTACGATAACGTTACATTACGCGTCTGTGTGTACTTTGCCCTAATGGTATTGAGTCTGTAGACAGCCGTGCAAGCACCAGCCACTGCCGACGACGTGATGCATACTTATAGCTCGATTTTCCGCCGCGCAGTTTCAATTGTACTACCCCATTAGCGGTGTTCGATTGCTAAGATAGAGCTAAATAGAATTTGGCTGAGTTGAATTCTATCGGGGATAAAGGAATATGCTTAGTAGGTATATCTATTCAATGTGTATTGGAAGTACTGTCCGTAATTTCCTTTTATGTTTTTCAAGTTGATTAGTTATGATATTTTAAATATAGGAAATTAAGTAATACCTAAGGTAATTGTAGACACTTGTTACACCTAACAGAAAAATCTTAGTCTAGATAAATTTGTTAAAAAACCAACAATACACATTCTATCTACTTAGTAATTTGTTGGGGATTTGTAAAGTCGCCGATTGCTCATAGAAATATAAAAAAAACTGTTGTCAAGTATAAACTAGTCCAAACATCTCCCCAAAATATGGCGGTCTTATATCAGTATCCTGGCCATCGGATATTCGGAACTAAGCTAAGTGGATTCGTTCACGGTATACATATAGAAACATTTTATCTGAGTGATCTAAGTCAATATACAATGATACTAAGTACGAAGTCAATTAATTAAGGTCATAAAGAAACGTTGACAAAGTAATTTTCTAACGACCTAAGATTAAAAATTAATAAATAAACGATGTTTTCTTTGACAAATCACTTCATTAACTGGTATTAATAAAATATGTAATTTCCTCAAACGACTGTAGGTAGTAAGGCGTTGGTAGGGTACTCAAAAGAGATTCGTCAAACAATGAGACAAATAATTAGTAAATTACATAAAATCTTCAGGATTTACCTTTCTAATTGCGAACGACAGGGATCGTCGCAAACAAAATTCTTTGAGCTTCAATTAACGAGCCCCCTTTAGAAGTGTGCAATTGACACAAAAAGAAGCTTGTGACATCGGAGAAAAAGGGTTGGGTCTGGAAGGAAACGCAGTTTGATTGAGTGCCACTCAAACCATACTTAGCCATTTAAAGCCGGCTCTAATTAACACCGTAAGCGAGAGCCTAATTGAGTATTTATTTATGAGAAGGCTTAAGATGTTGGAATCGTCTGCATTTTTCATGAAAATACTACTTATGAGATCAAGAGAGGGGATTTAACAAGACTTTATAAATTCAATGAAACTGTATTCAAATCGAAATTATTCATAATTACATTTTACGACTTAATTAAAACTAGCGGCCCGCCCAGTTCGTACGGGTAGACATTAATCAAATATTGTGTCTACCCGTGCGAAGCCGGGGCGGGCAGCTAGTTTAATATATAGCCTATGTAACTCAGTGATGATTTAGCTTTCTAACGGTGAAAGAATTTTTGAAATCGGTCCAGTAGTTTCGGAGCCTATTCAATACAAACCCACAAAAATAAAAATCCTTCCTTTTTATAATATTAGTGTAGATAAATTACATTTGACGACGAAAAAAATCTCGATAATTATATTCACACGGTTAGGTACTCAATTCATAAACAAGAATATTTAAAAAACACTTTGGGCAAATACGAAAAGTTCTAGGGCTGACTTTGAATAAAAACGACAGAAGAATTACAGAGTAGTATGTCTGTACAAATGTAGGTATGCCTTGAATGAAATATTAAACCACTATCACTTTCCACCCAGCAGGTACATTTCAAATGCATTCCTAAATGAAATGTACGCTACCTACGTGATATCTTTTAATATTGATAAAAATGCCATAAAAATGTCGCAAAGGGAAAAATGATATAAAAAATGGGTAATACATTTTCTTTGTAGATTTTATAGCTGAGTGAACATGGAATATTTAAAACTGGCCAGCACGGTCCTTCTTGGGGAATTGCCGGTCATGTGAATACATACAGTTTGCATCAAATTCGATAATTCGCTTTTGATATGAATATGTTGAGGGTTGTACTTTTTTATTTGGCATAGCTGTCCCGACAGACGTTGTCCTGTCTTAGCTATGAATTCATATGACAAATAAACCATAGATATAATAAACCTTTAGTTTAACCCGAAATTACAAATATACCGATAATTTTTTTCAAATTTTATTTTCATAAGAACTTTCTACTTACAATAACAAACACAACAAAAAAATAATTAGCAAAATCGGCCTAGCCATTTACGTGTGATGCCGTGACCAAGGAAAATAGGGATTCATTTTTATATAAATATTAATTTGAGCTCTATTTGAAAACTGGTGCCGCTTTTGAGTGCTTTTCGTCTTAGGCATAACTAATGACTATCAGTAGATTGGATTTAGGATACAGGGTGGATACAGGGCATTGTTGTTGATTGGCAACAAATGTTGATGTCCCCGATTTTTGAAATATTTTATTAAGTGATTTCTACATAATATGTCCGCGACACAGATAAAAATTTTCATCCCATCTATTCGAAAAGGACGACTTGGTTCACCTTTAAGTGCGCCCAAAGGTGGTGTTTTCTATAAGTTTTTTTTTTTAAATAACCTAAACAAATTGAAATTCTTTTAGTATCCAGTCTAGGCCTTTGTATAGTCTATGGTAAGTACCGATTACCAATTCAAAAGGCGTTGGTTGAAACTCGCATCGTCTAATTACCAGGCTCTCTCGTTTCGCCCTGTTTGCTCTCGAGAAGATCCGCTGTGTGTGAATTAACGGGTTCTCAAAAGTAAAAAAGATGTTAATCCTTTATCACTACATAGTACATAGTATAACCTCAGAGTAGATAATAATAACATAAAGTCGCTTCCCGCTGTCTGTTTGTCCCTATGTATGCTTAGATCTTTAAAACTACGACATTTTTAATAGACAGAGTGATTTAATTATATATTTAATTTTTGCTTTGTAGGTATTTCACTTATATGGCTAACGCTGGCCGTGCGAAGCCGGGGCGGGTCGCTAGTATTTCATTAAAATACAAAAATGTTGTCTAGAACAGATTTCAATCGCTATGTGCTCAAGTTACGACAATCCATCATATTTACTTATTATGGACCGGAGAAGAGAATTTATATATGTAACTAGCGGCCCGCCCCGGTTTCGCACGGGTAGACATTTATATCAAATATTTTGTTGATATTTTGGTTTGTCCTGAATTTTTCCTGAATTTTCTTTGCTATAAACCTCACGGAGCCCGAGACCTTTCCAACGAATGCAAACCCGTGGAAATCGGTTCGTTCTGGAGTTATAGCGTCAGGAAGGAAAACCCGACTTATTTTTATATAGTAGATGTGCGTTTTATGTAGAAGTTGTATGTTAAAAAGTGCGTTCATTTTCAATTTGTGTCGTAGCAGCCTGACCTATGTCTGGGTTTACGATAAGAGTACTAACAAGTAACAAGCATTATTATGTGGTAAATGTTTAAAGTCTCGGATGCCGTAGGAACACTAGGATTACATAGTAGACCATTTGGCTGGATGCCACCCCACTGCTTTACTATTTTAGTTGAATTGGCAGCCATTTGTGCAGCCATAAGGGCAACCATTCGCTGCATATGACGAGTGTAATACAGCCTGTTGAGAAATGTTATAGCAGATACGATGTTATGTAACATTGAGAAAAATATTTGTGCTGGATAATTGTTGCGACGTATGGCTAAATAGTATAAAAAATATGTATCGTATTCGTAAAAAATAAAAGAACAATGCTTCAATATCAGCGCTAGTCTATAAATAAAAGGAATATCTCAGAGCTAAAGCTGTGAACACACAAATGGTTTTGATACTCCATTCTATTGTGATATTGGCTCTATGTAGTGGTAACATCGTCACTAGCTTCAATTTCCTAAATAGCATTTTGCATGAGAATCGGTGACTTGATATGGATATGGAAACATTCGGATAGCTTCTGTAGATTTTTATTAGTAGAATCTATTTTACAGTGTGTGTAAGTTTTACAAATAGATTAATTCGTCCCCTAACTACAATTCAAAGAATGACATAGAAATCAACAAATGATAATTTTATTGATAACTAGCTTTATCCCGTAACTTCACAAGCGTAACAATCTAAACAATAAATGAAATTGAAGTTTCTGTTTAAAATGTCAAAATAACAGGTTTTTACTAAATGCTTAAGAAAGTTTATCCGTTACTTGTATCGAAAACCCATTTGTAATTTGGTGTCTCTTTTTTTACATCATTAAGGTGGCACACAAGCTTACGACCCACCTGATGGTAAGCAGTCATCGTAGCCTATAGCCGCTAACAATACCAGGGATATCACTTACGAGTTGCCAACCCTGTTGTTGATGAGGAGTCACTGTGCTAGCAGCATTACTACTAGCCCAGCGTATCCCCGTGGAGCACTGACATCCTTACATACCGCAGAAACACAACACTTCATCAAAATAATGTTATTTCACTACGGTCTTCTGTAAGGTGGAGGTACAGTCCCCAGTCGAGCGGCTCCATTATTATGGTAAAACCCACGGGAGATCCCAATTCGCCCTACCTCTCTTTTTTAGCTCAAAGTGTGATTAATCACTTTACTTAAGCAAAGAAAAACTCATTCTTACAGGCCGGGATTTGAACGTAGCCTATCTATTTACAGGCCGTTGCTCCAACCACAAGGCCACCATGGCCTAAAAGGGCTTTTGTCTGTCTGTTCTGGCTAATCTCCGAAACGGCTGGATCGATTTTAACGCGACTTTTACTGGCAGATACCTAATGTTACAAGGCGTACCTAGGGCTTAATTTATTTCGGAAAAATAATTAGGGTCCCGCGCAGCAAATAAAAATTCATAAAATTGTGAACAAAATCCGAACGGCTGAACCAATTTCACCAGGACTATCATTGGCAGGTAGCTGATGCTATAACTCGTAACTAAAGCTTTATTTATTTGGGAAAATATTTAAGGTTCAACGCAACATATAAAACGGTTGAACTTTCGCTCGTAGATAGCCGATGCTAAAATGCTAATATCATAGTCCTATGTGAATCTGGAGGAACAACTCAAATAAAAATAATAGAAATATTTCTAGTCTTTGGCCCAGTACCTCCCCGGCTTACAAATTAGTTTTATCGAACGGAAACCGACATGTTTCGGTAATTCCCCGGCTAACTAAGAATGCGCATGAGTCAATTACTAGTGTTGGGGTGATGTTTTTTCTTCTTTTATTTTGGCACACACAGTCACAGTACATATGTTTATGTAAATGTTATATAAATGATTATATAAATGTTATTATAACAGACAGGAAGTGCCTTATATTAAATACAGAGATCAGTCTAGAATCATTACTGACTCTACTATCTAGCTAGACTCTAGAACTAGATAATCCATTCAAATACAAAAGTAAACTAGATGCTAGTCATTATCCATTCTACATCTTATCTAATATTTTAGTTTTAAAGTTATTAAATAAATCAATAACAGAAAAGTCGTTATAATGTTTATGAATGCAACGGGTGAAAAAATGTAACAGGTTTCGTTTTTTCGAGATCTTGGCGGTATAAAAATGTTAAGGGCTCATGAGGGACGGACGGGTGCTAGTCGAGCCTTTGACATAATTGTTTAACAGTCTTGAAATTCATTTAATTTATGAACCAAAAAAGTGTTTTACGTTTTTTTTTTTATAGGTACTTATAAAGTCATAAACTTTAAATGAGCCATCCAAAAAATGGAGCAGCGTCCGGCTGGAAAAGTACCTCTGTACAAAATATCGCAATCAAATAATACTACTCATATTTATCTAAGCCGCCATTTCTCAACCTATTTCCTAAAGCAGACATAGTGAAGTATGAAATTGAATAATTTACTACTGTTATCTGCTGTTGTTGAATCACTACCACTTAGTAGGTACAACACTAACGACTATATTTACAATGCAGCTCTATAGGTACCTATTTGCCGAAGTGTGGCGAACTTATATTCTAGTGTCTCGCTTATTACAATAACCATAACTAGCGTTCAATCATTCATAGTACAGAGAATACAGCGGCAAGAGTGCCATCGAATTAGTGAAACTTTTTTTTTTTTAATTCTATAAATTGCGTGTATTTTCGATAGTTTAATTATTCCATCGTGAAGTGGTTGCGATAAAGATGTCGGTGAGTTCTTTATTTTATTGACTCCACATTATTTATATAAACTATATTCTCCCCATATTTTCATTAGATACTCACTAGTTTATCCCATTTACTAGTGATATAAGATTTTTTGTGACATATAGACCATTTTCTAAAATATTTTTTTTGATGCGACTAAGCGGTATCAGTAGATACCTTTAGCTTAAAATAACTACCTACCTAAGGTAGTTGATTTAATTATTCTAAGCAATAGACTAAAATCCAAAAGGAATTCAATATATTTATAATAACTATGTAATAGCTATAACTCGTAACTGAGGTTACCTGAAATTGTGAACGAAATCCGATTTCACGCGTACGAAGTCGCGGACACAGCTAGTGCATACATATATATTCCTTGCATACCTACAAATTGATGAATATATCTTAATTGCAGGGCAAAACTCCGTACCAGGGCAAAGGACGGTGTTTCGGCGAGTATAAGTGCCCGAAATGTCACCGAATGTGGATGAGTGGGAACTCGTGGGCTAACTACGGACAAGAGTGCACCACCTGCAAAGTTAATGTCTACGCACATAAACAGGTTAGTGAGATTTTCTGTAATAAATTACTGTTAAAAAAGACGCTTACAATGAATGAAATTAATCGTAATAATCCTGGTCAGGATATAAAAATATATTTTTTAAATTATTATACTGGCATTCGGGCCTTAATATGTGTGCAAATTTTCAAAATGATGAGACGTCTTGTAGTTGGTGAAATTAGTGTTGAAAGATTTCTGTAGGTACATTGTTAGATACATACATACAGATGAACTTAATAGAAACATGTTAAAAATATGTTCCCTTTTGCGTCATCTATAATATTCATACATTGACGATGTATTGTTGTTAATAATGTTTTGATTTCAAACATCTATTTTTGCGTCAGCGGGGGTTAAAAAATCTTTTACTATTTGTATTTATTTTGCTAAGTCCACGTTGGTATTACGGACGGACCATATTCTGACAGACAAATTTTGGGGTGCAAACCCTAAGAAACACACATAAAAACAATCATTTGTTCGTTTCAGACACCACTACAGAAGCCAGGCGGCTTGGACAAGAGTGATTTGAATAAGCCTCATCCACAGGAGCTATGTCAGAAGTGCAAGTCGATGGGCCGATATTGCGGCAAACGCTATTAAAAAAAAATATTATTTAGTATACGTGCCATTGTTAAAAGTATTTTTTTACTATTTAATCAATAGAGCATGATCCCTAGTTACCCCCGATCATGCTATGCAATCAGTAAGTACTTAGCCAATAAAACATTACCTATAAATTCGAAAACCATAATATGTATTTAATTATTGGTACTTTCCGACATAGGTAGTGGTAGTAAGTGGTAGGTACATTATACATGTTTAATTTCCAATGAAATTAAACATGTATATATATATATACATTCGTAATGTAATAACTTAAAGCAGGCGCTTAGGGTCAGTGTTGTTATTAACTCTATCGTTATCTTTATAAGCCTATGATGTACTTCATAGAGTATTGTTAGTATTACAAAGAGCCTGTATGTGCTTTAAAGTAAACATAATATTGAAGTACAATACAAATCCATGAACAAGTCTTTGTTAAAAATATATTAAGTATGGTACGTGTTCAAACAATCAATCTATCAATGTGTAACGTTACTATTTAATTTCAAAATTTTATTTTATTCCTTAGTAATGTTAAGTGAATTAAAGAATTCATCGTTGTGATGAATTATATAATAATGCTTGTTTTATTTTTACAATTCGACTTACGCCTTAAGCATTTCGTCTTCAGTTTTGCAATGGTGTTTTTACTGGGTAAGATTTTAGCGTTGATTCAAGTAAATAATAATATAATTAGCCCAACAACAGATTCGTGAGTTGGTACAAATTTAATCAGCCCCCGGCGATTATGTAAATGCACGCGCAAATGAACGGATTTACCCCATTCAAATTAGGCTTAGTGTCGCCTGCCAGGTGGAACGCGGCGTTATTTATTGTACAAACACTTACACTTGTTATAAGATCTTGGCTTTTAACTGATAAGTGAATATGCAGTGATATTTAAATATTATTTTAATTTCCTGTAGGAGTTTTTGCCCGCGGCTAGACAGTTCGGGGAACACGAAGTTGCACACATAGCTAGGGTTGAAAATATGATATTTTTGAAATCTTCCATGTAAACTGTTTGTTGTTTTTATATATCGTTGGAAGACCAATCATAAAGGAGATTAGGTATATACAGCTTTGAATTTCCCTGCGCGTAAATTCCTTAGTAAATTCACGAATTGATTCCCAAAACCACATACGTGGTCGGTCAAGAATTGCTCGTCCGACCCTTTAGTTTAGAATAATTGCATCGTCTACGAATTCTAAGGGAAATGTCTGCGGTCGGAACACTAGCAGATACTAATTAGCTAACTTTGCATTTAAAATTACACGCCACTTGTTATGTAAGTACAGTATATGAAGTAGGGTTGTGTTTCTGTGATGAGTATGGTTTTTAGAGCTTATCGAAAATAAGAAAATTCAGCAATTGCTACGTTAAGAGTAATATGATTTATAAGAACGTTTGAATGTAGACATGTAATTAATATCACAAAAAATATCATCAATGTGGATTGAGAAGCATCCAGGAAGACTACACTATTCATAAATACATATAAAATTATATGGTAGAGATCTACATACTCCTAACTGGCGGCTATGTAAGTATGAAGCAAAGCATAATCGTTAGTTTGGTTTGGAGAAAGTAAATGAGATTTGCAGTGACGCTCTATATCGACTACCTACCCCAAACGAGAGACGAACAAGTACTCAATTTACTGAATAATACTATCCACTTCGGTGGTCCTATCCACAAAGTGGATATTAAAAGTGACGTAAGCGTTAGAGGTCATATAATTAACATCATCACTCGACGTACTGTCGCCCTCTCCGGCATTGTTTGCAAAAGATTCCGATAGAGGCCGGATAAGAATTTGAGATGGTTGTATTACAAGCGTCGGCGATTTAATATTAGAATATTAGATTGGTTGTGCTTCAAGCAGCTCAATAGCAAAAATTATTTTGAGGAATGAAAAACTAGACTAGTGTATGTATGTACCAAACGCCATTTTTTACATCTGTAGAGAAACTATTTATCAATATGCAAAATTATCCTCAAATAAATAAATATAAGATACAAGAGGGATAAGGCCAGGATAATTATGATGTATAGAGTTGATGATCTGCAGAGAGCAGCAGTCTGTTTTTTTTATTTTGATCGAATTATATTATTTAATGTACGAAATCACGAAAATATGACCTAAATTAACTAATAATACCTAATAAAATTACAGTCATAATATTATCATAGCGAGAATATATGCTCTCCAAATCTTGCAACTTGTACCAGAATCTAAAGACGTGTCAGAGGCAACACTTCCTTCTGTGGTCATCGAGGAAGTATTTGCCCGAGGCCCAAGGGTTGCCGCGGTCACTCCGAGACGGTCTGTTAAATTGACTGGCAGCCGTGGCCGTGGTTTGTCCGGAGGGCCCATTGTAGAGATGCTGTCCAGCCCACGTGATTAAATTTAGAAATTTCTCCGTGTTGAATTATGGAACCTATTTCTCTATAACTATTATACATGCACACATATTGTCATTGTGCCAAGTTCCGCTCGGGGTAGGTACAGAGTACAGAGCGCTATCAAACTATATATATATTAAGATGTAAAATTGTTTACAATAATCCTTTTGCTGTAAGTTATTCGATTTGTTCTGCATATATTGTTAGATCGTGGTTTTCATAAGAAATATTGTTTTTGAATGCGATGAAAAACACTTGCAATACATTGTCTCAGGAAATATAAAGCGTTGCAGAATATTGCATTTTCAATTTTCTGATCATGCGAGCGCTAAGAATTGTTTGTTTTATCCGGTAGTAAAAATCAGCTGATCTTGATACATACAAGGGGTGCATACACCACAGATACACAAATAGTTTTGAGTATGTAGGACATAAAATACAGCGATAAAAAGAATCAGTAAAAAGTTTGGACATTTATTTATATAAAACTAAATAAAAACGTCATATGACATAACGAAGAAGAGAAGATATTTTTTGTTGTACGGAATATGCATATTATTATTATTAGTCATTGTATAGGCATATTTCTTTGATTTAAACAGAAATGAAGTCGTCAAAGAGGTAAGGAAATAGTAAATTCACTTTTAAATATTTTTTGATAATATCCATATTCTATGGCATACTTAAATCCTTTGTACACATTCCAGACTTCCGGCCCTACCGAAGGAATTGGCAAAGAAACGAATAAATTGCAGCAACCTTATGAAAATACCACAAGAAGAACATGATATGTGTCGAGAAAAATTAATCCCCCAATTTCTCCCAAGCTTAAAACCGAAAAAAACTGGAATAATGCATGAGAGAAAAATGACAGAGGAACAGCTTTGCAATCCTTACTATATGCCGAACCGAATGAGATTCTTTACACGCAGTTTGAACAAAAGAAAGGTTAAACCTGTTCCTCCCATGATGGGCGATATTCACACAGTATGCGATATTGATAGTACTTTCTATAAAGCCGTCGAGGGTAGATTGTTCAAAGCACCCGAAGACGTAAAGTCCTACATAAGAAATCTAAGGGACGTTACTCTGCTCAGAGCGAATGCTGCATATTTGCAAGAAAAAAATATTCAAATAGACAATGCTTACACTTACGAGATGAATGAATACAATAAAATCTACCAAAGTTACATGAAAACTAAAGATAATTTTAGTAAATTTTTAAGAGATAAATATATACTAACTGTGAATGTCGAAAAAGCTGCTCTAATAAAATCTTTGGAACTGGCAAGAATGACTGAACAGTTAGATTGTTATAGTTTCGAATACGTAAAGTTAAGGAACGAAGTATCAGCTCTGATTGCCGTGTTCGAGATTTTGACCAGATATAGGAGATTTATCAACTCACTAGGCCCTAAAACGTGGCAAGAGATACATGACAATAACTACCTTAATCCTGAACTACTGTACGCAGCGTTCATTGGTGATATTGCGTCACCATCTGCTACTTCTGTAAATTTCGATACTCATAAAAATGCTTTGCTTGAACTTAAGGAGTCTAAGCCAACGTTGTATTTTAAAGAACCTGCAGATCTAGTAAAAACGTTTGAATTCACTAGAAAGCAATGTTTGAACTATATTGAATGTGACGTTGTCTCGTCAAGTATTCTAAGATCAGTGCTAAAAGGTCGTGATTACTTGAAAATGAAGCTAGCAGCAGATATTAAGTCAATGGAGGAGCATATTGAAATGTATGACGATAGCATCATATACCTAGAGGCTAAAGGAGTTGAACTGAAGCAATTGTTCGAAACATTATTGATGAAAGAACTCTATGCTTCCTACGAAGTCATAAAACTATTGACTTGTATACAATTTACTAATGTGCAGATATTTGGTTTCACGGAGGATCCCAAAGATAGTGCAGCAACGCTGATGCGCCAAATAGAGAACCAATATTTGGAGCTGACATTTGAATTAGATGGTTTGAACCAGAAAGTTGTCAAAGCAGCCGAGAAAGAATTCTATTCTGATGATATTAAAATGCTACTTAGAGCATTTAAAGCGCAAAGAACTTTAAAAGAATGTGATCTTCTGCGAAAAGCACTGTATGGGAGCTTTGAGCCGTCGAAGAAGAAGCACTAGTGTTAGCTTAAGATGAAATAAGTGCTAATCTTAAGGAAGTGTAATTTATTATTAGGTATGCTAATGACTTAATTAAAATGTTATGAAATATTTGCACTGTTTTCTGTTAGTGGAATGAGCTAGCGTAGCATTTTCCTTGGGGCGGATTATAGCAAATGTAATTATCATAAGTTAGAGCGCACACGAGCGATTCCGCGTCCTGCCAAGTGTTCTGCGTTCAGTTCTCTGCCTCTGGGGACTAAACATTTGCTTTCATGAATACCTTACCATAACAGACGGTGCTCAACGCGCACCGTAAAAGCAACAATGTAAATTTAATCTCAATTCTCATTGTAAATAAAGCGCGTTTCACATTCTCCGCAACGCCAAGACGCTCTTAAATATTCGTTACTTGTACTTACAGAGCGAGTTCTCAGATGGTATAATTATTATAAGCTCAACCTTTTGTATATTCTATTTTCCTGCCTTCTTTATTAGTAGTAGATACAACATAGTATAACATTATAGGTTCGTACCACGGGTACCATTAAAAAGCGTTTTAGTATACGTATTTGTACAAACTTATTTTTTAAATCCAATCTAGTCTAATCCAAACTGATTTTGGAATTACTTACTGAAAGCCGAATATTTTATACCTTTATTTATTTGAAGCTGTAAATATCAGTAGAAGAGGGTGTAATCAATTTGCAATCTTTTACATATTAGAATGAAAATTTAATAATCTTGTTTCTTACGGTTCGTAGCGGGACAAAAAGTTCATATTGTGTCAATTTAACTTCTAATCACTTTTTAAATACGTTAGCTGCGAGACGCGCCCGATCAACGAATAAATTTGAATTTATTAACAAACTGATTCGACTCCGCCTACTGCGTTACAAATTGCGGGGGAAGTAAATTGGTTTCTATATAAATTACATTGACAGTGCATTATTTACCACATTTTAAATCATTTGCAGTTAATATCTGATAATACCGTGCTTCGTAGTTTAGGTACAAACACTTCAAATTTAGGTTAAACAACTTAGTCTAAAAGTCTGATGATCTCTATGGAAGATATTGTGTACGAAATTGAAAGGGCCGCGAACGAAATCTTATCTTAGTTCGGTGTTTATCAACTTGTGGGTCGGAAACGCGAAGCCTCTTTAAGGGGGTCGCGAAACTTCTGTAGGGGCGATTATTTGTATAAAAAATGTGTTTTACGTACTTAATTATGTTTTTATCCGAACCCTAATTATGAAATTGAAAAAAATATGTTGTCTTGAATATTTGTCAGAAAAAAATACATGAAACCATAATAACGGTCGCGAAATATTTCTTTATACTAAAAGGGGCCGTGTCATGAAAACGGTTGAAAAACACTGTCTCTCTACCGCATTAATGACTTAGTTTAACCACTAAAGGATAATTCAATTACGAGTAACGTTTTCGTTCGATCTCTGATGATAAGCGCAATGACAACCCATTATCAGTTCCAGTGAACTAGACAGGACTTTTATGGCGCTAGTTATTAGAGGTCGCACTGTATTGCACGCCCCCTATATATTTAGTGCCTCGTGGCAAGTAATTAAAATAACTAAAGTGCCATTCATATCAGCAAACAGAACATCTAGATAGGACTTCATACGAACTTGGACTATTGCAACCCAAATGTGTGATAACCTCGTAATAAAAGAAAAAAATGACCAATCTCTCATCTATCAAACTTACTGACAGTTATTAGATGGGTATGTATGTATGTATCCATGAAATATATTATCATATCTCAAAACTAATAATGCGTAAGGTATTCACGTGAACGATGCTTTAAAGAATATTTAATAAGCGGAATTCTTTGAAGGCGCTCCGGTTATAGAAATTCAATTTGTTATTTAAACAAAGTGCTGTGCAATGCCGGAGGTTTAATGCACGCATACCTTTATTATTAAATCGTTCTGTAGAGCCGGGATGCCGGTACAAAAGGTTCAGTGGAGCGTCGATTGATAATTAATATTGTTTTATTATGAGCTTCGTATCTCGACTAAACAGCGGCTCTGTACGTGCCGAATTCTAACGCATTCAGCCGTGATAATTCTGTTACGTTATTAAATTGTGAGCTAAGCTTTGATTAGGGGCTATTTGAACTTAGTTTTGTGATGAGGATTTTGTTATTAGCTCTCCGACTACATATTTCTTTATTCCAATTTCGCTTAGCGCTCCTTTCAGTACGACGCTTGTAGTATATTAACAACTCGATATATGATCAACATTTGTCCTTCCGATTTTATACATACGATTAATAAATATAGATATCTTATATTTTATGCCTCTATACATACATAATAATATTAATAAATATTAGATCTCTCAAATTGTTTACTTGTTAAAGTAAGTTTCTGCCAGTTAATAAAGACAATAAAGTTAAGCTACCTACATGACAATTTTGAAATTTTCTTATTTTCGAGTTCTTTCCCGTAAATATTTTTTTTATGCTAATGTTAATAGAAATACAACGAATTTTTGTTTCAAATTGAATGTAATATTCTTAAGAGCTATGAATAACACCTAGACAGTCAGTCCCGGTGCGATTGGCCAGCTCTGAGCGTCGGACGGCTGCGGTCACCGGATTGATTACGGCTGCGATCTTAGTGTACTGATTAGGAAACTTTGCAATTTGCAACCGGCTGCTTATGCGATTGTGAAAATATTATTACATTAGCTGTGACCGGTAGGCGTTGCATTTACCGTATATTTTTAGTTATAATTGGTTTTAAGTGTCCTCTTAAACACACCCTATAATAAATTTACGAGACCGCTGCTCTAGTGGTTAGTTCTAGCTTGTCTAGCTCTAGTACCGCAGAAACACAACACTACGTCAAATAGTGTTAATTCACTGCGGTCTTCTGTAAGGTACATCAAAATCAAAATCAAAAATCATTTATTCAGTTTAGGCCCTAATAAGGCTCTTATGAAGGTCTAAATTACCACCGGTTCGGAAAAAAAGCCACCTGAGTTCGCAACAACATTTCCGAAATATATTTGAATACTTTATATTGAACTTTGATACATTTGTGTCCATTTTAGTTGTCTATAGGGGTTTACAACAAGCAATCGCAATGCAACTGCTTGCTGGATTACTTAATCACCCACCGCACACAGTCCGGACAAATAAATGCTTCGAGACTAATTGGAGTTTTAGTATTAATTGCGTGCATTTTGACCGGTGATGTTTGAAATAAATATTCCCTGTAATTTTGCTTTACACTTATGTTGGTGTAAGTTAAAAAAAAATATTAATAAAGCCACAAATGGAAGCGTTTATACTTAAATTTTCAATTTGCCCTTCTTGTTTAGACCACCTATAAAAGTTTTTTTCCTCAATTAAGTTATGATTCCCACTTAGAACCGTGTTCAGGATCACCCTTCATTCATGTAGCATCTTCGATATAATCAAAGCATCGTCGTTACCCTCCCCACCCCACATCAGTTCATATAATATTTGTGTTTCCCATGACTTCACCCTCGTTGGAAAAATTAAATATTTTTTTGTTGAAAAGTTGATGTTTTTAATTTTCATTACAACGGAACCGTAATTCCAGAAAAAAAAATCCTCTTTTAATATTGATATAGTGTTCAGAAATTATCTCGATCCCTACTTTTAGTATGAGCTACTTAAAGCCTCCATAGTGAAAATTATCTATAATAACTCGGAGGAGTTTTTGCATAACTGCACAAAGAGAAAGATTGATGCCTCCAAAAGAAACCCTGGCAAACAATAAGCGTTATCGAAATTAAGCCGATACAGCCTCGATTCAAAACAGATTTAGTGCACGCATGAGTGATGACGCTAACGACAGATTCATACGACACGACACGGGCACGACATTTTTTACAAAGGGGTGTAAAGGGTCACCATTAATCTTGGATATTAAATTAAGGGTTTACGATGGTATGTCTTTTTTGTTTTATAGCTAAAGTTATGTAGCAAGCTACGGCTACGGTTCTTCGTTGCATTTTGCTTTCGATTTATAGATAAAATAATGTATCTATGTGCTTACATTCTACTAAATAAACTGAATTTCATCAACGTATTTTTGCTAGTTGTATCGTTACAAATATTTTATTAATATTGAAAATATACCTGTCGTCAAATACATTTAAAGTATCCCAGGATTAAAAACTTTGCATGAATATTTCGAAATCAAATATCTTAATCTATGATGGTACTAACTTCCCTCTAAATTTAATTATAATACAAAGTACATAGTGTACGCTACGCTGTATCTCAGAGTAGATAATCTAATATATAAAATTCTCGTGTCACAGTTTTCGTTGCCATACTCCTCCGAAACGGCTTGACCAATTTTGATGAAATTTTTTGTGCTTATCCGGTATCTATGAGAATCGGCCAACATCTATTTTTCATCCCCCTAAATGTTAGGGGTAGTCCACCCCTAAATTTATTTTTTATTTTTTAGACCGATTTCAAAAATTCTTTCACCGTTAGAAAGCTACATCATCACTGAGTAACATAGGCTATATATTATACTAGCTTCCCGCCCCGGCTTTGCACGGGTAGACAAAATATTTGATATAAAAGTCTACCCGTGCGAAGCCGGGGCGGGCCGCTAGTATACTATATTATATTTTTTGTGGTTCCTTTGTAGTTACCACACTTGACTAATTTATAACCGGTTTCCGTAACCTTTCTACCAGTCTGCAATACCAAGAATATATCGCGCTACCAAGCTCTATGTATAAACGAAAGGCTAGAAGTTTTGATGGGTAAAACTTAACTTGTAGAAATAAAGAGCTGTTTAATTTTCTCACCCGCTTACAAATCACTACTTGGCAAACCGAAAACTTTGATTAGTTGAAATTAACAATTATTTTATTTGAACAAATGTAAAACCTTTGAAATGTCAACTAAGGTAACATCATCCCTAGAAAATCCGACCTTTGTCTCCCTGTGAGTAACATAATTTCGTGTAGGTAGATGTACTTTACTTGAATTTTCTCTGAGGATTCCAAGTTAGACATGTAGTTACAACTCGGATTTGCATGTGCTTGCGATCGGCTCTAATTTAGCTGTAATGGGCTTAGAATGGTTTAGATAGAACGACGCGCTCGTCTGCTGATTGCCAGACTCCCTCGAGACACGTGAAGCTGACTGTACCTATCGTGCCTGCATTGTTATCAAATTATCAAAATGCAGTTAGTATAAAAAAAAAAGGTAAACTACCGACTGCATCACCATGCACCGACAGAAATGTATCACATTTCTTTATATGACAGCTTTATGCAGATAAGATAAAAAATTTAAGATTGTTTTCTAAGCCACCAGTTACGTTTAAACATATATCATCACGACTCCCTTTCGAGTAAAGCCGAGTGAGAGAGAGTAAAGAGCGAACTTTCACTCTTGATGCATCCTTTTAGGGTTCCGTCCCCGAAGGGTAACCAACGCAACCCCATTACCATGACTTCACTGTCCGTCCGTCTGTCTGTCTGTCTGTCTGTCTGTCTGTCTGTCTGTCTGTCAGCGGGCTGTATCTCATGGACCGTTATAGGTAGCCAGTAGAAATTTCACAGAATGTGTATTTCTGTTACCGCTGTAACAAACATAAAGAAAATGAAAATAAATAAAAAATTAATGGGCTTCCATACTAGAAACCGGTTTCTTCTGCTCTATCTTTATAATGGGAAAAAATAGACGCTTGTAATGCTCACAGAGTGTGTATTGCTATATATTTTTTAAATAGAGAGTATTTAGTATTACAAACTTTTTATTTGGGGTTGGTGCAATAGCCTTGTCAAGGGATTGAACCGCAAAGTTAAGTATGTCATTTAAACTGGTTTGTTTTTAGTACCGAATCCTCGAAGTGCGAGTCCAACTAGCACTTGGCCAATTTTTACTTCTTCGAGTTTCAACAATTGCTATGATGGGGAGTGCGTGTCACATCTCAGCTTATCCGCTGCCTATGTTTTACACCGGGTACCGTTATCGCAATGCGTGAACTTTATAAATCGAAATTTAAAATTAAAATCATACAAGTTCCATATTTAGTTAAAAACGTATGTTTTAAAAGTTACGTTCGTTTGATTTTGCGACAATACAGCATTTCATAAAGTATATAGGTACTCACATATTTCGTAGACGCCATTAGAATAGGTAAAATCTGCAGCGGAGATGGACCTCCAATTTAATATCTCATTGTACCGACGCGACGCTTTGAGACGGGAGCTAGGAAAAATTGGTTTTCCATAATTTATAAAAACTACAATTCTAGTAGTCTTGGCTCAGACGTCTTTGTGCTAATTAAAGTGCCGCCTCGCCGGGAAGGAACTGTCTGCTTGTCTTAGTATCTAGATGAAATAAAATGAGATACTTTGATGAAAAAAATAATTGTATGGAATTCATATTATTTGGAGTTTATATATAGAATATGCAATGTTTTTATCATAATTTAACCATTAACAGGCACATCGTGATCTCCTATTCAAAATTGGAGCTTTTTGTATTCCTGCGTAAGTTGGTGAATGATTATTTTGGCATTGTATTAATTATTTATCATATCATTAAAAGGTAGCATTAAACGATTTCTGACTAATTGCTACAGACAAAACCAGAATGTCTCGTTTAAATATATTTCTATTTGAAAAAAAAACCAGGGGTATCACTAACGGGTTGCCAACCATGTTGTTTATGAGGATGCACTGTGCTAGCAGCATTACTAGTAGCTCAGCGTATCCTTGTGGAGCACTGGCACCCTTACTTACCGCAGAAACACAATACTACATCAAGTGGTGTTATTTCACTGTACATACGTATCTAAGATGAAAATTGATAATATCCTCGAGGATTCTTAACAGTTACCTAATCCCAGGTCAGCCTAAATCTAGGAGCAACAGGTGAGTCAGCTAACCTTTTATAGAATTGTGAGCGTCTCGCAGCCAGGTAACCCGTGTAAAAAGTAGAGGATATAAACAATTTTCATCGTAGATACCTATATTTATCTTATTTATTTGAAACTCAATGCACAATTAAAGTACAATAGTGGACTTAATGCTAAAGCATTTTCTACCAGTCTACCACAGCTCTATATTTCTATGAATGTTCAATGAAAGTCGAAGGAATGTTTGAAATTAATAGTAGTAGTAGTACATTTCGATTTTACCTGCTATGAGACGTTCATAATATCATGAAAAGCTACTTGGCTTCTAGATTTCTAGAATCTTAAAAAATAATTTATTGAAATAATGACAAAAGATACCAAGTGTAATAATATGTTTGTATTTATAACGTCGCTTACTCCTATTATCCACAGATTACTGGAATATGAAGATAAATGTCTACTAATATAATATTATATGTCTATCTACTAATATTATACCAATGGGATCAATTAATTATATTTGGATGCACGTCATTTAAAAAAAAATACAAGTAATGGTTAAGTTGCGTGTTGCTTTCATAGGCTTAACACAATATCTAGTCGTTTACTTGTCACCTTAGTGATTTGATTATATCCTTAGTGGTATATCACACATACTCAACGACAAATGCCAATTTTATTGATCATCATTCATATTTACAACCAAAAATTTACACAGACTGTAAATTACGTTATCTATTTGGAGTTCATTAGAAAAACAATTGTATACCTCGTCCTTTCAAGGAAGTACCTACTTCTATACATCTGTTTCACATTCCGTAAAATTTGGACTGTTGTGCCATGGTTATATCTATGGGTGAGATTTTTGGACCGGATAAAATAACACATAACAGAAAATGAAAAATAGTCTTTGAGGTACAAAAACAAATAATAAAGCACGGAGCCAAAAATGTGTGCACGCATTCTTTCTGCTCCCCGCAGACGCACTTCGGATTCAGCAGCTCGTCGCACTTATTCCAGCTATTTCTCTATTTATCATTTGGGAGCGAGACACCGGACAAAATACTTAACCTGATTGACCCTGGGTTGGTATTTTTATTGCTTCTCGGCCAGTTCAACGGTGCTTCTGGCCGTTTTAACGTTGAATTCATAGGAATCTTAATTATAAAGATTTATACTGGTTGAATTACAAATATTATGTAAATATGTAGGTAAGCACGGAGGTCGTTGTCATTTCATATCAACTTAGTGATAATAAATCCAACATCAATCTGCATGCTTTTGTATACAAAGTTATTATGGAACACTTACACCGGAAACTTAGTGATGGAAAAGTAAAGAGTACTCGGAATAAATGAAGGTAAAAAAAGCAAGAGATGTGCGTGTCACTCAAGATCGCAATGGGGCTCTATACTCTCTGCTTTCACGGAAAGGGATTTGCCGTGATGATATTTATATAAGGGCAAAATGGAGCTCCGGTGAAGGTAAGTGACATTGGAGCCAACAACATCGTAGGTGAAGTCGTTTTCTTAGCACTCAATTATGGACTTAATGTAATTAGACTTAACGCATCAATTATGTTTTGTTTCGAGATACCAGTGCAGTTTTTAAATAGCACGGTTTAAATAGCGCAAATATTAATGATAAAAGAGATTTTAATGTTCAACAAAGATGTGAAACTCGACTTTACGTGCCGAGAATAAACCTCGCTTCAGTTTTAGTATCAGATGCCGGCTAGACTTTAGATTTACATTCATAATGGGTTTTGTCATTCTTTTAGTTTTGTGTATGCTTGCCTAAGAGATATACTGTGAAAGATATTGGCAAAGTTTGCAAAATACTGTAGTTAATATTTACTTTAAAATAAAAATATTCGGTGCAGTAACATAATCTTTTCTAGGTATGAAATATTAAAGAAGTACCAACGTACGTAATAGGTATCTATTGTGTATATGAATGAGACCCTTAGGATTTAAAGTCAAGAGCTAGTCGATCTTCGAGTAGGTAATGATGATGGTAATAAATACAATGTTTTTATATAAAAAAAAATTAATAGTTAAGGTATATTTCTTGTGGGAATTAGAGCCACATAAAACAGGGATATTTTCTCCTAGCTGAATTTTATTGTGGCAAGTGAAAGGAACATCTAGGTAATCTCGTACTAATCAAACATTTATTTGCGGGATTTGTAAAATATCATACCCTAGCTAAATAGATCCTCCCAAACACTGTATTTTGTTTAATGTCGCTTTTGACACAAAACAATTTGTAAGCCGGGAACCTGAGAGCACAAATTTGCATTACTTACATACGCTACATATTCATGTCATTCTAATTGGACTGTGTACACAGATTGGAACAATAAATTGGGTTGCAATGGCACCATATGGAAACACTCCCTTGGATCACAATCGGCCTGGGCGCCTCACATTACGCCAAATTAAGACAGCTTGCGGGACAAAATGCAAATCCTGTTCTCAACCCTACATTGAGACTTGTACGTACTACTATTTTATGTGGAGTGCCGAATACACAACATGTAATTTGTTTTACAAAATGCTTCTTAACTATTTTCTTTAATCTATAACAGCGGCATGCAGTCGTACTATTCTGTCCTTAATGATATATATGCTTTGTAATACCAGGGCTATCACAATCTTATTGTAGAGATCACTCGCTGTACTAGCAGCATTTTATTGCTAGTCCAGAATATCTACAACCGTGTGTTTTTGCTTGGCTGAATTTTTTTGTAAAGATGACGGCTCCAATTCTTAAGGGACATTCCATTACACCCTACCTCTCATCTATACAAATTCTAACTAATACCTACTAACTGGAAGGATATGTTTAAACAGGCAAATACAAAAATTCCCGAGAATCCAGCGCTGTGCCTATTTAATCGAACTATTACATACCCTTTCTACCTCAAAGCTATCCTTTGAATTGCTTAGATTCGTAAAATAAGAGGGAGTTTGCATTTCCGCAACGTATTTGTTGTTTGTTCAAACAATCGGAATCCCTAAGTTCCCTTCTATTCGTGATAAAATATCACAAGGCAGTCGGCGTACATTCTTTCCATCCTCTAGCTAGACCGAGTCAGCGGGTCGGAAACATCTTTTGTGTTTAAAGAAATCCAAGCCTGCGTACCTACCTGTTTTAAAGCTGTTATAACAAAACATATATTTTAATTTCTTACAATACTCTTTTTATAAATAATAATAATGCTTGTAAAATGCTTTTACATCATAAGTTTAAGAAAGAGGAAATTTGTGCGGCATTATAATATTTCTCGACTAGGTACAATATGGCCGGAGGTCTGATTAATATAGGGTTTATTCCAGCTGGTGATAAGAGGCCGACCTTTAGGTATATGCTGCATAAACTGTTGTTTATGATAGTGAATTGTGGCGAAATACAATTTCTAAGTTGGACTAGAAACAATTAAGAATGAATTAGGTTTTATTCTGTGGCTGACCAGAATTTCAGTTTGTTTCAAAATGAACACGGCGAGATTATTAATAGTTTCGGTCAGATCATACATTGTGCCTGGTTTATATCAAGATTAGACAAATTAAAGATGACCAACAATCATACGGGCCGCCGGTTGGTAAGCAGTTCCCTTGGCTTACGAACGCTTGCTAGGTATCACTCGCGCTTTGCCAACCCTATAAATATAACAAAATACATAATTTACTTTTATTAAACATACCTATAAATCTTTCTACGTGCTGATAACGTACCTACTATAAAAATTTAAATAACAACTAAAACAGAGAACACGTAGTGAGATCTCCCGGTACATGATCAAGTATCTCTTTTACAAAGTTTTAATAAAAATCAACTCGGTGCAGATTTCCCTAGTCGCGAGGTACGCTGTAGCAATTTACCAATACAGCCATCGGAGGTCTGGAGCATCCGAGAGGTAGTCATCTTACAAGTTGAATTGATACTTCAGACACGCTGTGAAGCGCTATTCTCTTGAAAGCTTTTATATTATATTATCGAAGACCTTTCAACACGTGGTAAGAAACGTCTGTCGTACCGATCTATCGATTTCGATTCTCGCCTCTCTTGGGTAAAGACCGAAGTGCTTACAGGTACCTACCACAAAGAGAACCTTTAAATAAATTTCTGAAAGGTGCTATCGATGCAACGCAACTCGACAACTAGACAGGATTTATTAAAATGCATCTCCTTTGATGCCAAAGTGAATAGAATTATCTTGGAAATAGGTATTCATTCTACTGAAATTATGTGATATTTACGAGCTTTAGGTTGGCATAACTAAGATACTCGATAACTGTGAAATAGATATCGAAGAAAATATATCATTGTATTTTGCACGAATTTGATAAATATATGGACAAGTACTTAATGTAATGAAACTAAAATAAGCGAAGACACCTGCAAAGATATATATTAGCATGGTTTATTGTATATAATTAATTGTATTACTAGCGATATTGACAATTCGTTGATTGATATTAGACCATTATCATACTACTATATTAAATAAACTGTAAATAAGAAGAAATCCGAGCGCAATCTTAGCTGGTAAAGATTTATGGCAGATTAAGATAACATACCTTAAGGGGCGTGCAAGCTCACATCACTTTGGTGCAAATTGCTTAGGGCTCAGACGGGAAGGTTTCGCTTAAGCGATCTCTCGCGCTTGATATAAATCCACATTATGCATGTTACAACGTTTTGGTTCACTGCCAACAAACTCCGGCTTAAGGCATATACCTACGCGTTGCAAACCCATAATCATATCAACATCTTAGGCCTTAGCACGTGCTATAATGCCGTGCTAAGCATCGCTGTAGTAATTTCCTCGTACCAAAACGCGAGGCGATAGCGTGTGGCCTCATACTAAAAAGTACCTATTAGATGTATAATCAAAGGCATCACCATAAGGCATCACTACAGTGCTATATAGTCTGCTATCAAGCAGATGTGTAAACATGAACGACTGAACGTGGTCCGGTAGGGCAACGTAGACAGTGATAGTGAATAGGTAGTAGGAAACTAAGCATGAGACTAAGAATTATTTGAGGTAAGTATCTAAAGTATCGTTATATACCTGGCGACTTGTTCATTTTATCATTCAAAACTATTAATGCAAAAATTAAACTTATAGTGGTGAGGCGTTTATCTGTATAGCCCGTTCATCACGCGAGGATCTTAACTGGAAAGAGGACCTGATTTCTATGATTCTGGGGTACTCCCGCGGTTTTGCATCGCCAAACGGGGGACGTGATTTGTGTAATGTGCGGGAAAAATAATACGTGGAAATTGAGTCCAGTGGAAGACTTTATTGAATACCTATGTTACTCAGTGATAATTTAGCTTTCTAACGGTGAAAGAATTTTTAAAATCGGTTCAGTACTTTTTGAGTTTATTCGTTACATACAAAAATACAAATCTTTCCTCTTTATAATATTAGTGTAGATGTAGGAATATCTAATATTAGGTCCTTACATATGAAATTGGCGTTTTGTATGGGAGGAACAAAAAGTCGAATATTTTTTAATATAATATATTTAATTAATCAAAGTATGCACCATTATTTTCTATGCACTTTTGCCATCTCATAGGTAGTTCATTGATCCCTTTACTAAAAAAACCAGTCGGACGGGAATCAATAAAATCTTTGAAGGCGATTTGGACTGCCCCATCGGAGTTGATTTTTTTCCCTTGCAAGAAGTTATCCAAATTTCGAAAGAAATGGTAATCTGTTGGAGCAAGGTCCGGGGAGTACGGAGGATGTCTTAGACTTTCCAATTGAAGCTCTTCTAATTTAGTAGCCGTCTGTAGCGCAGTGTGTGGTCTAGCGTTGTCGTGAAGCAGCAGTGGCGTGGAGCGATTGACCAGCCTAGGTTGTTTAGCCGCTAGCTTTTCCATCATGGTTTGCAATTCCTGACAATAGACATCAGCCGTAATAGTCTGGCCAGATTTGAAAAAACTGTAATGAACAATACCGGCACTAGTCCACCAAACGCTTACAAGTAACTTTTTTGGGGTTAATTTTCGCTTGGGGCAGGATTTGGCTGGCTGGCCAGGATCTAACCATTGCGCTGAGCGCTTCCGATTATCGTAAAGAACCCATTTTTCATCACAGGTAATGATTCGGTTTAAAATACCTTCATTATTGTGCCGGTTTAGTAATGTAACGCAGCAGTCGACGCGCGTTTGCCGGTTTGTTTCAGTCAATTCGTGAGGTACCCACCTTTCAAGCTTTTTAATCTTCCCAATTTGCTTCAAGTGAATTAAAACAGTTTTATCACTAACATTGCAGCCTGCAGCTAACTCGGACGTGGTTTGCGATGGATCCGCTTCCACAATAGCCTTCAACTCTTCATTATCAACTTGAGTCTCAGGCCGTCCACGGGGCTTGTTCTGCAGGTCGAAATTTCCAGAACGAAAACGTTGGAACCAAAAACGAACTGTGTTTTCTTTTGCAACACGACCGCCATACACATCATTCACCCTTCGAGTTGTTTCCGCAGCACTAGTGCCACGGCGGAACTCGTACTCGTAAATAATGCGATATTTAAGGTTTTCCATTTTGTAAAATGAGTGACGCAAACAGAAAAAAACAGAAGAAAAAAAACAAATGAATGACGATCATCGAAGCACAAATACATGAGTCTATAGCTGTACAAATTTGAATTTGGAATTCCTTACCAAAGAGGAGAAATTCGTGATTAAAGTGGCCAGTACGAAAAACGCCAATTTCATATGTAAGGACCTAATATATAAAATTCTCGTGTCACAGTTTTCGTTGCCATACTCCTCCGAAACGGCGTGACCGATTGTGATGAAATTTTTTGTGCTTATCCGGTATCTATGAGAATCGGCCAACATCTATTTTTCATCCCCCTAAATGTTAGGGGTAGTCCACCCCTAAATTTTTATTTTTATTTTTTTTGACCGATTTCAAAAATTCTTTCACCGTTAGAAAGCTACATCATCACTGAGTAACATAGGCTATATATTATACTAGCTTCCCGCCCCGGCTTCGCTCGGGTAGACAAAATATTTGAATGTCTATAGGCTCCGAAACTACTCGACCGATTTCAAAAATTCTTTCACCGTTAGAAAGCTACACTATTACTGATTAACATAGGCTACCTGCCCACCCCGGCTTTGCACGGGTAGACAAAATATTTGATATAAAAGTCTACCCGTGCGAAGCCGGGGCGGGCCGCTAGTAAAAATTATAAAATTATGTATGAAACTTATTTTTTTTTTCAATTCTCTTGCTTGAATTCTGCCATTGTTGCATACCAGAGCGGGGAAAAAGTAGATTATCATGCTCTAGTGAATAAAAACATATTTTTGCATGACTTGGATACAAGTCCTTCAGTCGCATACTTAATCGATTTTAAATTCCAACGTTTACCTCACAGACCCTCAACATTAATCTTCACAGAGGACTGAAGTTAAGTTACCGATAGGGATGGGCATTAAAAAATATACCGATATTTTTCTAACCTATATTTATGTCGATAATTTAAATAGAAGTTTTGTATTTGAATTGCTTAAAATTACACTGTGTTATTGCTAATATTATTATTGATTTTTTAATAAAAAAATTAATGTTTAACTAATAAAAAAAAACAAACATTATTTATTTTTTTGCGGGTAGGGATGGGCATATAAAAACAAGTATATCGATATTTTTAATCGATACCTATCACCTAGATTTTTATCGTACCGTTATTTTTACAACCCGATCAAAGCTACCAAATTACCTTTTTATTAAATTAAGTAACCTACGCAAAAGACATTTTATACATGTCTGTAAATTTTACAATTTGTAAGGATTTTCTTTAGTGTGGCTCTTGGCACTTTGCTAGTGGGCAAAGCCCTGCCGCTGCTGCCTCGTACAATACCAGAACGATACTGGTTTACACCTCTGCCCCGATACCCACGGGTTGCCTGCGAACGTGAAACCTCTTCTGACTTTTCTCAAGCGTTATTTGGGTACCTAAGACCGTGAGACCACATCTAATCTAGTGTGCCTAGTTTCCATTTTAAAAGAAGAGACTGCCTTTTTGTATTTTCTACCATTTATTTCTATCAGCCTCTACGTGTTCCCTTTCATTCCAACTATATTGTTGGTCATGGAGTCCATCCATTTTCCATTCCATCACATGTACACTCAACACGTACCGACTACTTGCATGTAGTAGATATATTATCTACTCTGAGCTACTACTTATCACACAAATTTAACTCCTTTGTCGTCAAAGACGATCGAAATGAAAAAAGCCCTAATGTGATCAGCATCCGATTAACATTAAAGCCTCGGTGGAGTCTAATAAAATTAACTGTTCTTTACAGACGGGGCTGCAAATTGAAATTCAAATCCGAAGTCTCAAGCATATCTAATATAATTAAGACGCCTCAGTAATTGAGTAGACATCCACCCCAGCCTCAACGAAACTTCCATGAATAAAATGGATAGGAAAAAATCTAACGATACTATCTTATAATTACAACACGTACCTATTTCGGAAAACGGCACACAGGAGAGAGAGACATAAAGTTCCAGTAGGTAAACTTCGTCAGCTAAATAAAATAAAAATTATGATAAAACTGTAAATTATTATAGTTGTGCGTAGGTACGTATATATGTGTGTAGGTACCTACATATCGTAGAAATATGCGGAATTAGGGGCGTCCCGGAATAGGAAGTATTTATGAATAATTTTTGTTGATTATGACTTTATTAGACTTAATGATTGACGTATAAGCCGAGCTATCTATAGAAATTAAAGATAGATAGGTACCTACACACTACCAAGGCGCGATAGATTGTAACTATCTTTAGTTACCTATCAGGCTAACCACCTAGTGCAAACTTTGAGATGCATACAGTGGGATGTAACTTCGTCGTATTTCAATATAACTTTGATGATAATATTTGCCGCAGTGTTTGTAAAGGTTTACTCCGCCCACACTCAACGCTCGAAGTTGCTTTGCGGGACAATCTCGGGATAATTTATATTAAAACTTATGTCGTAGGAAGTAAGTTGGTTCTACCTAGTTACTTTTTTCCTATAGCTAACATATAATTCATTCAACTATAATACAAGCAATACAGCGCGGTACACCTTTCGTTATATCCATAGGTTTTTTTTTTATAATATTACCAACGTACCTACTTTTATTAAAAAATCATACGATATTTAATAGAGACGCAACATTTCATACACACACTATCCCAATTAATGTAATTTTAGATGAATCCCACGAAACGGTTAAGTCGTGACATGTAGGCAGGTACTTAATAGCGTTACCAGCTGATCAACACAAAATGGCTTTGTCAGTAAACATTAGTTCGGGATTAAATGCCTGAAAATCACGATGTCAAAATCGTTAATCTGGAACTAATAACGCATTGTTTACACATAACGTACCGTACTCAACGTTGTAACGTACCCAAATTAACTATCTCATGTACCTATTTGAAACATACCTTATTTCTAAAGTGTGTTCTTATGTTCTTCACCATGGGACACCATTTGTTGACGAGACCGCTGGTCTAGTGTTAGTATACCTGACTGCTGCGCTAGAGGTCGCGGGTTCTATTCCCGCCGGGGCAAACATTTATGTGACAAATATGTTTGCCTTGCGTCTGGGTGTTTGGTATTATTATAAGTATGTATTTATAAAAAAAAAGTATATAAGTATTATATCAGGTGCTGGTTCCCATAGTACAAGCTTTGCTTAGTTTGGGGCCAGATGGCGCTGTGTGATAATGTCCAAACATTATTATTATTATTTTTGTATCAACGCAGAAAAAAAAATTGTAAGTAAACGTTTTGGGCGTACATTTTTATTGGAGTAGCGAAAACCATACCGATCTCGTTTCTTCATTAAGAATCTATGAACCAATTCAATATATTATCCCGGGTAATGTACAAGATGGGGAAAAAATATTTATAAATTTAATAAAATAATCCCGGTACTTTACATTGAATTTTATTAAATTCCTTTGATCCGTGTTGTGTGATTAATGTAGTTACCGCCTTGTTAACATAAATGTCATCAGACGTACGATAGCATAGTGTATGTAAATTAGAGTAGACGTTAGCCGCAATCGCAAACATTGGTTAAGGTTTGTCTTTGCCACCCCTCTGAGGTAGAGCTGCCATTTCGTCTTAGAAATTAAAGTTATGAAGGTAACATAACTAATTAATATAGCTTGCCGATTCTGAGCTGAGTAGCAAGCGCATATTAATAAAAAATATGATACGACGATAGAAAGAATGTTCACAATATCATGGTTTAAATAGGATTTTGTTATCGCTAGACTCCGACTCACTCAGGGGGCAACAGGCATTGCAAATGTATCTTTGTCAGTCTTCCATCCCTCATTCGGGCGATATTTCCAAACCTACGTATATAAACCTACTAATAAAAATAATAGTAACGGGCAGGTATATTTAGGACGAGATAAGATTAGAGTTAACGAACGAAGGAAAGAATAAAGTGGTATTGGCTATGTCCTAGCCTACTCTTAAAGCGACATGTCAGAGACGTATGGATAAGAATTTAAGCATTCCCTTGTGGAAATCCCACGCGTTGGGTTTATATTAGAACAAGTATCGGTAGAAATTGTAGGATGTCTGGATACATTTAAATATTTAATTTACTCGTTTATATATTTACGTCGTATGCTTCGAAATAGTTACGTGGTCGTCACACATAGTCTATTCAATTTTAATATAAATTTAAATTTCGTTTTATTATAAAGTCGCGTCCAACAGTCTGTTTCGAAGCTACAAAGAACCAACATACGGAAAAAAACACAGATTATTGCTCATCAGACATGGAGGCAACCTCGATGCCCCTATGATAAACCTTAATGGTGATACATTTCAATTTTAGCAGGAAATTTTCAGTTGTAGAATAAAACACATATTTAATTAATTATTATTAATTTTGTAATTAGCCACTCATCTTAGATGCAGTTTGTAATATTTATTCAAATAACTCAGCATTAGTAGTGGTTCATTTATTAATTATGTTCCAATATTTAAGCAAGAATATTTCTTCATCTCCAACTGTTTTATAGAAACAACATACTAATATAACATGAATAAAAAACACAAAAATTACAGTCTAATATTTCAACAAAAGAAAACAGTATATAATTTTGATGACGAATCAATCATAATTTATAATATTCAGCTGTTATGTGGCATTAACATTCCTTTATGATTTTTGTGAGAATAACAACAAAGTTATAAAAGAGAAGTATTTTTTGTTTGTTATATTTACAAACATTTTTAAAACTAAAAACTACTAAACACTTATAAAAGACCAACGCGGTAGTTAATTGGCATATCCAAACGTAATAATCTACAATTAAATTAAAATTATTTGTACTTCACAAAGTATAGCTTGAGTATTGTTAAACAGTGCCTAATTACTTCTAATTATATTATTTTTCTTAAGGTGAGTACAAACTAGAGCATAATTCGTAAAAGAACATCGGAACGCTCTGTTTTTATATGAACCAATATGTAACCGAAATTATTTATCGAAGTTCTGTGCCATTCGCATTATGAGGAAAATGTTCTAGTCAGTACTCACCTTTACACACATACAGGATAATTAATTAAAAGATTTTTTTAAGGAAACGTGTCCACATACGTGGAGATAGACAAATCTGTATTAATTATGGATTTCAAAAAAAACTACGCGACTCAAGAATCGAGCGACGTAATTTTCCTGAAAACCTTTTTTTCTCCTAAAATCTTATTTTCTTACAAAAACAGTTGATCAATTGACGACTTGATGAATCACCTATACATACGCATATGATACTAAATAGCGGCAATCAACGTTAGTATTACATACTTTACTTATTAATAAAAAAATCAAATAAAATTACATACTTATTTTTTTATTAAATAATTACCAGAATTTCTGTGTGATTTGTGTAGGGACCAAAACATTATGAAACTCTCGGATTAAAAAATCAAACACTGTGCATAATACAATTGGTTCAACAGAACTAGAGTTACAAGAAATTCTCGAGAGCGACGTAGGATCCAATAATATTGTAAATTACGTCATAACTTTGAAGAGCTCGAGCTTACATTGCAAACCTGCTTTCAATGAAAAATAACCATATTAGAATAATACAGCATATCGGTTCAACGGTATCTATTATAGTTTCACTTTATAATATAACAAATTATAATAAAATTTAATGTGTACGTATTTATTGTATATGGCACTTATAACATGATATTATTTAATAATATTTTACTTAGAACTAATGTGATAAATATACTTTGTATTCTTGTAAATACATCTTTGTAATTTCTTCAAGATAACTGATATATATTGTAGGTATATCCGACTGTACAAAACCCCTGTGGGAACCCGAAAGCTGTTTATTGAGGAATCAATTTAAGAAGGTACATTTACTTGACCCTTTACCTCACCTAATTGTATCCGGAATTTTACGCGATAAGCATCTTATACTTTATCTACGTGCATTCTGATAAAACTGGGCTATTTTGTTTTATATACGTATATTTTAAACCATACTATATACTGGGAAATAAATCATTCAAATCTATTCTAAGGATAATAGAAAATAATGCAACTGATTAATTTTGATCCCCTTGGGCGATATTATTGCATTTAACAATTATTATAGGTACGTACAATAAGGCAGTAGCTTTTTAAAAAATGTTAAGTATAACAGCTGATATAAATATATTACGAGTTTATGACACATAAACATAAAATGTTTCTTGTACGTCGGTAGCGAGGCTCTAAAGGCACTTCTCTTAATCTATCACAATTCGTTAGCACCATAAATTTGTGCTTAAAGTCCGTAAATAACAACCTTTCAAAATAGTATTAGAGGGGATTATGATTATGTGTATTATGCTTAGAGAAAATATATTTATATTAAAGACTAGTAACAATAAAACAATATTATTGCAATAAATACAGAACGCCATAGTTAATTATATTTACACGTGAGTAGATATCCCGATTATATATCCGACGTTCGACACAATCTAATATAGCATTACTTACATAATTATTAATAATTTTTATTATCATTACGTATTTTCAAATAAATTTAAGTGAAAAAATCGATCAAATGTGATAATTAAAGATTTATCAAAGAACACTTATCACAACACGTCCTGCGTGTCTTTCTAAAATATAATATAATTAACAAAAGAAGGTAAAAAAGTACCTTATCTTGAAGAAGAATTCAGTTTTGTCGAACTCTACTCACTTACATTAGTCGGATGACACACTCAAGGCCTCAAGCGGTTAAAGCAATATTTTTTTATTGTGTGAACTAAGCGTGTACGCGTACAAACGTATATGGGTTATGAAACGATGGCAATACCGAATTATAGGTACTATATACTAGCATCTTCCGGCGAATTCTCCAGCGTAATAATAGGACAAATATAGCCTACGTTTCAGGGTTTATAATTTTTAAATCGGTTGAGTAGTGACTACACCGTACAAATACCTCTCATAGTTTAAGTTTATAAGATCGTCCAATTCACTATGGAACGCCCCGCTTCTTATCGAGGAGTATAAAGTGTAATTGGTGTGAGTACTACGATAGTCTATGTATGTATACACATATAGTGCGTAATGTCGTAACTAACACAATAACTATATCACTTATATGTATTTAAAAATAAACAACATATTCAGAGAACGAGTGGGACGGGTCGTCGTGAGTTGACTGATCTATAAGCATGTCGCAATTGCGCTCAATTGAAGGAATAAAAATAACTTTTATTGCATTGAGTCGCTACTCAAATCACATTATTTATCGTTATTAAATTAAAGAAGAAATTTCCTTTCAATATAAATCGCTACACACTATAAGTCCCTATAATTCGGTACATGAAATGACGTCGGATACTATTTTACATAAAAAGTAACAACACACTATTCTGTAAATTCTAACTATATCTAAGAAAATGATATTGCCGTCGGTGTTATTGCTTGTATTTAACCACATTCACACAGTGTTTAGGTCGAGTCCCTTGGGAAATATGTGTTTATCTACCGTGAAACGATTTTGATAAGACTATATTTGTAATGTGCATTTAAACACCGGATTTTAACAATAATCCAAATCAAACATCAGTTTTTTATACTACGAAAATTGCTATCGTACGGCCCACTTGATGGTAAGCAGCCACCGTAGCCTATAGATAGATGCATGTAATACCGGGAGTATCTGGCGCGTAAGAATATAAGCCAAGTCAATAATTTCACAGATAATTTTACACCATATCTCTCAAAGACTCAAAACCCTGAAACACCGCAGACCTTTACTGGAGAGTGCACCACCCGCGGGATTGTCAGGGGTTGTCAATACCGTTCTCTGGGTAGTACTCGGTGACGTCACCGCCGTTCACTTGTTCGCGTATAACTACAGTGGGGTTGTTGGAACAAGGGTCGGCTATGATTGTGGGGTTGATCGAGTTGTTCGATATAGTGCGTGTCTTACATCTGTGGCATTCGACGACTACTATGGAGTTGGTGTCCATGTCTGTCTCTGTGCTGCTAGTGCGTCGCAGGTGGGTCGGGCTCGCGTTGAGACGGTGTTCGAGGATCGCGCGCCATAGTCGCAGTTCTATGCCGCCTCTGTGGATTGGAAAGCCATTATATTCCTGGATCAAAAGTACCATAGTCTATATGTGTGCCAATTACAATTAAATCCGTTCAGCCGCTTTGGCGCTACAAGCAAAAAAAAACATTTATTCAGTTTAGGTCCTAATTAGGCACTTATGATGGTGCCTTTTATATTTTATTTTAATAGACAGAGTGGTTCAAGTGGATAGTTTTTATGTATATTTAATTTGGTTTTTGTAGGTATTTAATTTATATGGCTAACGCTGGCCGTGCGAAGCCGGGCGGGTCGCTAGTAGAGATATAAAAATAACAATGAAAACTGACTTGAGATTGAGTTTAGCGATGTCCTCTCTCTGCGCGTGGTGCAGCAGATCGGTAAGCGTGTACTGATGTAAAGCGAGGGTCTTCGCCGCCTCTGACAATCCTCGTGCAGCGGTCCATTCACTTAACAAGGACAGCTGTTCTTGGTCTATTGACTCGTCCGCTTCTACTTCTGGGGCTACGGGACTGAAATAGACAACACTAGTTATGTATTTTTGGACAGAATTGGACGGAGCGAAAAAATAAGGATGAGCTGGTAATAAAAAGTAAGTTCAAAAACTAAAACCCGACTACGGAATAATCACACTCTAAAAATTTTATTGATATTGACACTATTGTGATTACATATTCATAGTGATGTTAGCCGCGGTCGTATGCCACGTGGCCCTAAAGTTTATGATCCCTTACTACTTTTAGAAATGTTTTGTTAGGGTAGGTGGCATACGATCACGGCTATCTTCTTAACATCCCTAATGGGTTAAATACATTAAAATATACATACCGGTCAAAATCATAACCCTAGTTTTTCTTCACCGCAGTCGGGTGAAAAATAACAACAAAGGATAAAGCAGTGATAACTCACCGTGCCTTCTTCTCAACAAGTTCTCGAACAATTTGCGCCTGCGCCTTTTGTTCTTCCAACATGAGCCGCAACAACGACTGGTACTGCTGGTAACTCTCCAACAACTCTTGATGTAGCCTGCGATTTAATTAATTTATTTAATGTACATGGAAATCCTATTATCTTCATCATATCGGCTAGTTCTTCATATCATATCATCATAATGTATAATTGCGCTTAGGATAAAGGACAGGTAACTGAAGGCTTATTTGGAACAATTGGAACTGGTGTTATACACGAATTACATAAAAGGATAAACTATTTTGTTTAACTATTAGTTTGGTTGGCAGCACTGTTCCCCGGATTCCTGTATTGCATTTCCGTCCCTTTTCACGAAATAACTCCCAGCGAAGCGAGGGGGAAAAATGCTTCAAATAAAAAAACAAGAGCTAGGGCGAAATTGTAGCCGCCGGGGACTATACTGTACTTCCACCTTTCAGAAAACCGCAGTCAAATACTACTTTGATGTAACGTTGTTTCTGTGGTAAGCTGGTTACCAGTTCTCCACGAGAATACTATGCGCTATTAGTAAGGTTATGCTGCCAGCACAGTGAATTCTCAACAACAACAGGGTTGGCAACCCGTTAGTGATATCATTGCGCACCTATATTGCCAGATGTTATATATAGGCTACGGTGACTGCTTACCATCAGGTAGGCCATAAACTTGTGTGTCACCAGTGGTACTAAAAAGGCCTTACTTGTGGTTCTCCTGCCGCAAGAGGTGCAAGGGATGGTCTCGTGTAGAAGTGGCGGTCGAGAGCGCGGAAGGGGTTCCCACCTCGCCGCTAATCGCCCGTGTTCTGCCTTCTTGACCCGCTAAGTTTGCACCCAACTCTATAAGCATCAATATAAGTGGTTAAGAGTAAGCCTATGGACTTTCATATTAGGAATCATGGAATTGGACTATCATTTTTTAAATTCACAAAGGTAAGAATCTCCTCGAAGGGTCTCGTAGAACTTACAACGAAAATATTGCTTTGGTGTTAATCGTTTATATTCAAACTATCTTTTGCCCGCGACTTCGTTCGCGGATAATTATGTAGACTATGTAGTATAGCGTAAACGTAGTACGCTTAGCATGTTATATTTCAACCAAGACTTTCGGAACTAATTAATATCAAACATTATATGAAGAATTAGAGGATTAGTAGAGATTAGAAGTGTCACGAGTCGAAATATATAATCACGAATCATTTGGAATGCCCAAAGCCATAGATAGATCGATAGTGCATCTTAAGTTATATTTTCTAAAAATAAATAGATAAATATCTGTATTGTTAAAGTCGCTATACCTGCGGATGTATTTTCGACACAAATTATCTATCTCTCTCTTTCAAGCCTATTCAGGTTTAAAAACTCACCTGGAGATAAAACAGTGATGGCCGCCTGCACAGCGTTCCTGACTAAGTTATCGAGCGCGAACATCCAATGCGGTTTGATGCTGTGCATGCGCAGCACGGCGTTCACTGCCTCTTGGAACATGTATATGGCCGAATGGACCTCGTTTATAGCATTCGAGTCAAAGTCGAGCTCTTCCTTCAAAGAAGTTATGGCCTGCTCAATGACGCTGCGGTTCTGATCCATTATGTAGTCTTTGAGAGCGAGGCGGAGGGTTTCAAGGTGGTTCTGGAATATTATATAAAACAATAGAAGTAAACACAGGATAGCAACATAGCATTAAGATAAAATATGACTCAAAATTTTACATTATAATATTAGTATAGATATAGTTACAAATTGTAACGCGATAAAAACAATGCATTTTAAGGTCAAATCTCCGCGTTACAATTTTGGTTAAAGACAATACGTAACTAGGACTTATACTACATATTTAAGAAATAATTTATAACGTTGAATGAGTATATTTTAAAAGTTACTTACCATAGTAAGAACAGTATTGCCGAAGTCTTGTTGCACGCTGAGCATCCATTTGGAGCAAATCTTCTCACTGTCCTGCTCTAATACACGGGAAAGAGTGAGACGGCGCTGGGAGTCCTTCTTTAAGAGGTAGAATCCGTCGTGTTCTACATCGATGGACGATCGAGGGACATTCGTCATATCAACCTGGAGTTTGAACATAACCTTACACTATTACCACATCATCACATCGAAACTTTGTCGTATATGTAAATCATATTAGTCTTGCACAGTGTATTTTGTGTGGAGCTTGCTCCCGCGAATATTTAAGATTTGGAATTAACAAATTCTCAACAAAGGTCCATTAAGGAAAGTAAGGATTTAGTAATATAGTGTTACAGAGTCAATACAGAGATGCTTCTATCACAATACGTCCTCGCAAAAGCTAGCATCTCGGCAGTGATACCACCCGTATTGCAACCGCCTATAAGCTACGGTGGATGTATTCTATCACGCATGCCGTATGTCTACTTGACAGCTGCTTATTATTTAAAAAAATCAAGCTATTTCAAATGAATATTTCAAAGTCAAATTTAGCAAATGTGTTCATGGTAATTTTTACTATGCAAATCTAATATATAAAATTCTCGTGTCACAGTTTTCGTTGCCATACTCCTCCGAAACGGCTTGACCGATTTTGATGAATTTTTTGTGCTTATCCGGTATCTATGAGAATCGGCCAACATCTATTTTTGATCCCACTAAATGTTAGGGGTAGTCCACCCCTAAATTTATTTTTTAGACCGATTTCAAAAATTCTTTCACCGTTAGAAAGCTACATCATCACTGAGTAACATAGGCTATATATTATACTAGCTTCCCGCCCCGGCTTTGCACGGGTAGACAAAATATTTGATATAAAAGTCTACCCGTGCGAAGCCGGGGCGGGCCGCTAGTAATAATATAAAAGTATCAAGATATTCATGTGTGAATACGAACATACAGAGTTGATATATGATACATGTATTTTATGAGGGTTCCGTTCTTTTGTGACCCAGTAGGGACCCAAAGCTAAATCGCTTAATCGATACCACGCATGTATGAAATATTGAATGAGCAAGATCCGTACATAGTCCGAAAGGATAACTGCGTGAGTTTTTAAAGTTATTAAGTAATTATTAAATACATACCAAATATATATTTACCTCGGGTGACAGCAACCCGCCGGACGAACTTCGTCGATTCAGTAATGTGTCACTACCTTCCATATCATCAGTGGACGGTGTATTGGGCATTGTACTACAAAATGCAAGAATATGTGTATCCCATTCAACGCATTATTTCTAAGAATATAACATAAAAAGCGACAACTTTAATGGAGTTAGTAAAGCCGTATTAACGTTACGATTATCATTATTGAGTATTTACACGAAATATTAATTTAAATTGTGATTTTAATAAAAGGTTCTTTATAAACGTTGTTATAGGTATCTACTATAATATATAAAAATATATATTTTATTCGTGCTAAATTACAATAAGTTATACCGCAATTTAAAAAATGAATTTAACATAGATCATATTCAATAAGAAAAGTGATAGAAAAAACTTAATCATAGTTACCGATATCGAGAAATAATTTACATCAATCCCATATAAAATATGTACATGCTCGAATGGTTAAGTAATAGAACATTTTGACGAAGATCCAACAAAATAAAAAATAGAAAAGATTTCAATAAGCTATAAAATAATCTGTCATGATTCTCAAATTCTATTTTAAGAATCAAATACAGTGTAAATAGGTATATTATAAGAAAGGTGGGTCAGAATTGTTACTATAACAAATTATATAATAATATAAATAAATATATACTTTAATGAGAACAACGTTTATAAATACCGGGGTTATATGTCATAGTAAGAGATGAAGTGCATATCATAAAGTCTGAATTGTGCTCGGCATGCTAACAATAATGTGAAGTGATGTATTGTGCGACATAATGGTGTTCGATGTTTCCATAGAATGCGATATTTTCTATAATAGATTCATCCTTTAAAATTATCTTCTCTTGTGTATAAAATTATAAGCTTAATAATAAATAGACGTTAAAATTATTCCTTTCCTTGCTATTTATCTATAGCAAAGCTAAATTATTGTAATGCACATATCATGTTATTATTCTTCTGTAATGTGATGAACCGTAAGCATATTTGTGTACTGTATTTATTTGTCTCGTTGTATTGTCACAATATACAACATTATGTTGGCTCGTAAAATATTGTATTCTATGAAACTATTCCAAACTTGGTGCAGCTTTATTGTGCTCTAAATTTAAAATCTAGTACAAATTTCGACCAATCGTTGGGACAAAACCATTCATTGGAATCCGTCCCTGGCCGTTTGTACAACCACGATTCGTGATTTAAGAACAACAATGATTACACGCACTGAATAAAAAAAAAAAAACTTAAAGTATACTTTTTAGAAAATACGTGCAATTTCACAACATTAAGGTCAATATGCTACAACCAACAACACTTGAACAAACAATTTCAAAACTGAACTGAATATGTGCATATGTGAATTGATTGTATTAATCTATATATTTTTGTAAGAATGACGTTTACAGTTACACTCACATTATGACCAGTTACAATCGGTACCAATTAAATCAAGATAAAGAGCATTCAGTCAAATCCCTTATATAATTCCCAGCAGGGTATTCCTATCCATAAAGTTTGACTTTGATTTTGACCCAAATCAAAGACTTGCAAGAGTCGCTCCCAAGGAAAACGCATTGAGAGCGTGCCAAAAACAATGGCTGCATTATCTAGGTGGATAGCTCAATAGATCGTTGTTAGTATTATTATAAGACACGTTGTAAAATTGCAAATACTTTGTCGTCTACTGCATACTAAGTGCGGAATTCGCGTTGCGTGTCATCAATGTGCCTTGTAATTATTACCTGCTATTCGACAAGTCCGGTGGGTATATCAGTATCGGTGATAGCATCGACGAGGCGGTCCTAGTGATGGTCGGATTAGACCGGATCGTTTTCACCCTTCGTGGGAAAATAACACAAGCTTAGGTGATAATCATTCGAGATTAAGTTACGTTGGTGTTACACTGTCGTGTGACGCGTTATATGCTTGTGAGGCGGTTTGTGAAAGTGTTAACGGTTGGTCGAATAAACACTCAAATTGGTGTATGTTTTAACAGGCAAAGTCTTTTAGGTACAATATAAGGTAAATTGAAATATGTTTATTTATTGTAATACAGTTAATATTATCTGCCTACCCGTAATGAATATATTATTTATCAGTTCAACAAGCTCATGTCATTTCTGTATCATGAATTGATTTCTCTTTTTTTTGGCATTATTAGATGTGTGCAATATTTTTTACTTTTTTGCTCCTATGATTTAAAAAACGGCAAAGATGGACAAACTAAATGGCGGTCAATAGTTAAAATATACACATACACAGCTTACCGAGATTGAATTTTATTAACATTACATAAGAATACAATTGTGCCAATTCTGTTGTACAAAATTACTAAACTAAACTTATTTGACGGTTCTTAAAGTCTTGCTATCCCTTTCTCATGTGCGGGGTTAAATAAGGATAGCAATACCTTTAGAACTGTCAAATTAGTTTAGATTTGTGTTTTTGTACAACAGAATTGGCACCAATAAGTTATTATTTAAACATAACCACACCAAGTTAACACTTTCATAAAACGACATTGAACTCTATTCTAATAGATATAAGATCTAATCTTGAATTGCACCTGCGTCGATGCCGGTGATAAATCGACGATGGTAGAAGGGACGTGTATGTAAGCCAATTGATTTCATGTAAAACTCAATACCATATTGTATACCGTACATATTATATCGACCCGAATTCATAAGGCTCAAATTATAGCGTGTCAAATTAAGTACGGGATTGGATACGACACACTTACTCATATCACAATTGATTTAAAATGCACTTTCATCAGCAACATAAAAAGTCCAAACTTCACTGCTATAATTGGAGCCAATCTGTAGCGAGGGATATATTGTACGGCGACGCTTACTTTTATGTGTTACGCCCAATACATAAGCTCCCTTTCACCATAAATATGTAATGACATGATCAAACATCACACAACGCACGGGTAAGGCCTAGAACACACGGTTTAGCTGATAAGTGTCGTAACGTGTAAAATTACATTTTAACATTTAGGCATGTTGTCTTGAATGCTTTGGTCACCCTTGACATGACGGATTTAAAAAAAAAAATTTTGAGGGTAAATTAGAACGAAGGCCTTGCAGGGGGCCACCGTACTAAGTTTTACCAAGGAAATTAAGGATAAAATAGTCGTCACTACGAATAAGGAGGCATGGGGGAGATTCAACGGCTGCACCGATAAAAAAAACATGACTTGTATACATATACGTCACGTCTAATGTGATACGTGTACAACCTAAAACCTAAGTTTTATCCAATGATATATAGTAAAAGTTAAAATATTATCTATAGCTAAGACCGCAAGTAACTCGACCTTGAAAATGACATAATGATTAATTGATAATGTTACACATTTTTTTCTAAAGAAATTTCATATTTCATGTTGTTGCCTTGCTAACAGCAGCTAAATAATTATTCAATATAAATTCAGCTAAATAATAATAAATCATATTCAATTTAAAATTGTACCATACAGCCGTCGTGTGTTCGAAACCCGATGAAAATTCAATAACGTGGACAAGCCATGCACTATTATAAGAATTTTCATTACTCAAAAAAGTAAGATAGGTAATTGAATACCATGCGTTAAATAGAATTGAACTCTAAAGTGCAAAATGTAGAGCTTATAATGACTTACTCGATGTCTGGAGAATTTGGGTTCATATTTCCTGGCAGGCTAGGTTCGGATATTTTCTTCTGAGCTGTGATTGGTCGAGCTTTGTCTGCGGGTACAGATATGCTTCTGCTGTAGTCCACGTTACTGCTCAATCGGCTGGTGGGTTTCTTCTTCCTGGAACATCGATGAATTCAAGTTTTAACGCGACAAGCGAGATAGCTATCACATAAAATTACAAATGAGGTTGACCTTTAAACGCAGCGCAAGATGATTGATAAATTTATTAATTTGTTCACGTACTTTGGCTTAGATACACACACACTGACTCTCTCAAAGCAGTCCTAACAAAATTTCGCTTCTAAGAAATAATATAGATCGACATTCTAACAATGCATAGACCTTTAAAACAGGCTAATTACTTGCGCCCGCGCCTGGTGGTCTTACAAGAATGTACTCACTCGCATAGGAAAGGATCTTCTAGAAGTTCGGCTGCCGTAGCTCGCATTTCTGGCTCGGGGATGAAGCAACGTAGAATGAAGCTTTTAGCCCTTTGCGACAGTTCGCTCGGGATTTCGGGGTGCATCTTGTAGTAGCCCACCTATTAAAGTTAAATGTTAACATTATTTTTAATTATTACGTACAACACACTGGTATATCGACCAGGATATTTCTGAATATACATTTTCGTTACAAAACTACTGGAAACTATTTCTCTATTTGAAAATGTGTATATGTTTTTTTTAGTTAAATCAATAGTATTTTTAAGTTATTTTAGATTGATCTAGTCTGTACTTTAACAATATATTGTATGTATCTATGGGTCTTCGAGCCAGATCCAAATAAAAAAAAACTGGCAATTTGTTTATTTGTTATCTACTATATAAAAATAAGTCGGGTTTTCCTTCCTGACGCTATAACTCCAGAACGCACGAACCGATTTCCACGGTTTTGCATTCGTTGGAAAGGTCTCGGGCTCCGTGAGGTTTATAGAATACTATATACTAGCTGCCCGCCCCGGCTTTGCGCGGGTAGACAAAATATTTGATATAAATGTCTACCCGTGCGAAGCCGGGGCGGGCCGCTAGTATTTTATATATATAATGGAGAAGATTGAATGTCTAATAAATCTCAACAAATATGCATACCTTAAAAACAGCTGCTTGTGGTGAGCCCAGTTCAATGAAGGGAGGATTACCGGTAGCCATTTCTACAACAGTGCAGCCGAGCGACCAAATGTCGGCCTGGAAGTTTGTTGATTCATTGATGAATACAATAGAAGCAGAAGAGATGCAGAGAGTAGAGTGAAATGGCACTCTTTACTCTCTGCCTAACCCAAAAGCGAATCGATGCATAAGGTACAAAAGAAAGCTTGTAGACAGCGTAATTTTTAAGTTAGAAATTCGATAAATGTGTACACAACTGAACAAAATATTTATCTGCCCTATTGCTATTATTAATACAAGAACACCTTAGATTTTATGTATTTTAGATTAACATGACATGTAGTTTTTGAGTTTTTCGCATTCAGACAGACAGACGCAACGGGGGAACTTTATTTTAAAATGTTTAAAGATTTTGGTTATATGCGAAGCTACTCACAGGCGCCCCATACCCTCTCTGCCCCTTGTCTATGACCTCAGGAGCCATGTACTGTAAAGTCCCCGCGAAAGTCTCGGTCGAGGGACACAGGCCGGCAAGTCTCTTGGACGTGCCGAAGTCCGATATCTTCACAACTCCACTATAAGTGTTTACCAAAACGTTGTCCCCCTTTATGTCGCGGTGGACTATCTTCTGGTCGTGAAGGTACTTCAAACCTACAAGAGATTATATGAAACGTTATACGGAATGTACAAAACAAAATCAGCTATATTTCAGGAGGTTGTTTGGAATCACCACAAGATCATATGTATACATGCAAACTAGCGCTGGAAAATCTAATTTTTTACGAGAACATTTGCTTCCTACCGCAGATCTCGAAGTCTCTAAATAAAAGTTTAGTGATTAATTAAACATTACCTTCCAGAATTTGTTTAGTATAATAAGCAATGGTGGCTTCGTTTTCCTTTAACGGTCCCCACTTGGACCTTAGTAGGGCTGATAGAGAACCTCCAGGGACTTGTTCCATAAATATCTTGAAATAATTGTCCTCCGATATTGAACCTAGGTACTGTCAAAAGAAATTACAATTGCATACTTGAAGGTTATATGTTTTTAAAAATATGAAATTGACATATCTTTTTAATGAGTATGCGATAATTATCTACAGCACGGATAAAATTAGCAGTAAAACTTCATCTATAGTTTAAGGAAATCTTCATTTAGAATTGACGGGTCCCAGTACATTAGGGAACATAGTATGAAAAGTATTGCTTTTTTCCTTTATATTACTACAGCATAACGCTCATTGGTTGAGGAGGGCTGAGGTACGAGTTCAGTGGCGAGCCATGGGAGAGACCTATGTCCAGCAGTGGACTGCGATAATGATGGACGCTCATTACCAAGGCTTCACAGCCCGCACGCCATATATTTTCAAGGAAATAGACCCATAACAAATCTGAGGTGCAAAATGAATCTTACCAAAAAAAATGCGTCATCATGCCATTATGGCCTTATTCTGGCAGAATTGTTTGATATTTAGTGTGTTAATCCAATATTTTACTCAACAAGTCTACCTGTACAATATTCCTGTGCCTCAGTTGTGAATGCAGCAAGATCTCTTCGTGTAAAGGCTGAACATCGCCGAGGTTCTTCTCCGGGATCTCTTTAACAGCGATCCTCACTTGAGTGTTGAGATCCCTCGCGGCGTACACGATGCCGTAAGTGCCTTTACCCAGAACCACACGCTTGTTGTAGTCGTCCAACTCGTATTCAAACTGCAAACATACCAAAATAGTTTAGAAGTGCACCTACAGTACTGTAGGTGATGTTTTATATTATGACCACCGGCGCTGGTGTAAAGGTTAGTATGACATACCTGACAGCTATTTTAGGGGTCACATTTAATTATTAAATATATGAATATTTAAGTATGCTCTTATCTACTAGTTCCCATAGTGTACTTAGTTTGGGGTCAGATGGCGCTGTGTGATAATGTCTGAGCATATTATTATATTATATATCTCGCTATCACTTAAATCTAATACATGAATATTTGGACTCTTAAGCATGGACTATTATTCCTCAAATAATTGAAGTAGAAAACACGCTAAATCCGAATACAGCCTTTTTAACCGAATATGTGAATGGGTCTTAGTTCTTTTGTCCTAAGCCAACAGATACAATTCCCGGCTAAAAAGATACATTTTTCAACAAAGAAGTATTTAAGTTTAGGTTTCTATAAATTTGGCCTCGAGATGCCTTTGAGAATTTTTCGCTATCCACTTTACTTATGAATATGAAATGTGATCTGGTATATTACCTTCAATTGGTCCTGCATAACGCTAGTGTCCAGTTCAGTGACCTTCTCATGGTCGGCGGTCAGTTCACCCAAGAAATCGTGTAAGCGTTGCCGGAGTGCTTCTGAAGGCAAGAATATTTGGAAGTCGTCCGAATTCTCGCTTACGTACAGGAATAGACAGCGCTCGTCACGCTTGTACAAACTGCAATCAGTTAATCGACCAATGAAAATGCGCTAAAAATCCTACGATTATATAATGAAGATGAGAATAGGCGTAGTGAGCTTTGCGAGTTCCTCAGAGAATGATAACCAATTATGGGCTACAGTGACAGCTTACTATCGTGGGCCGTATGCTTGTGTGCCAGCTTAGTGGTATAAAAAAGGTGTTTGGTTCGCTTGAATACCACTTTTGCAGTATAAACAAATATCACTAGACAAGTTTTGGAAAAAATCATTGGTACTGACCATAGTAGTAGTAGTAGTAGGTTTGAATCTGGACCACTACAAACAGCAGATCAGGGGTAATATGAGGTGGCGGCTGGACTTGTGGTAAGTACACCTGACTGCTAACGCAAGGGGTCGCGGGTTCGATTCCCGCCAAGGCCAACATTTATGTTTGCCTAGCGTCTGGGTGTGGTATGTATTTACAAAAAAAGAGTATATAAGTATTCTATCAACTGCTAGTTGCCATAGTAAGCTTTGCTTAGTTTGGGGTCAGATGGAGCTGTGTGATAAAGTCCTAGCATTACTGTTAATATAATATAACCTGTAACTCCTGATCATGTCGGAGGTGAACAGCCAGCGATGCACCTGGCGACACTGACCGCGCATCGAGTCCAGACACAAGTTGAGGATTTCCACTGACTTCTGCTCCGCACCCAAGTTTACATTCACGTACGACGGCATGTACACTTTGGTTGTTTCTAATATCAGTACCTGCAATCGTTATAATAACTAGCAGAGTTGCAACACTTAAAAAAAAATTAAAAACATACACGAGTACATATTAAAATCATCACACCACAAGTCCCGGTAGGCAGACGATAGAGCGCCATTTCACTCTTTAAAAATGTTTAATGTTAATGTTTAATAGTAATCAAATATCACTGCAGATTAGGCGATAAATCAATAGTTTTGTAATAAAATTGGTCGCCCTAGTTATTGTGGCGTCGATCCCGCATCAGTCTGTGGTAAAGTACAGTAGTTTCCAGGATAGGCTCCAGTTGCTCAGCTTTGTTTTGAAATGGACATATCGTTACATGTTAATGAATGTATTGAAGATTGTATTCAATTACTTACTGGAAACCTGATCATATTTTCAGAGGTACTCTTAGTTGCTTCTACGAAATATTCCATCCAGAATGAGAACACTTGTTGTTCTGCTGACGAGTCTTCATTCTTTCTAAATCTACAAAAGAACAATTGTGAAACTTTAATCTTTTCATGCAAAATTACTGCACTTATAGTAGGGGAGCCCACGATGCTATATGGGGATTTACTCGAGCGTCATAGAGACCTATTAGGTTGCAAAGCTTAGATGATAAAAAGAAAAAAATGTTGTATAATATATACCTCTTCATCGGTGGGGGAAGCGGCTATAGATTTTTAAATATTAAAAAAAAACTGTTGCATGGACATACTCGAGCGCGTCAGATATTGATAGCATCAATGTCCTACGTATTTTTAATGATGTACGTATGTTAATCTGATCATTTGCATGATGCGGGGGTGGTTGTACGTAAGGGTGAAAAATTAAAAAAAAAAACATTAATCGAGCGGGTCAGATTTTCTAAGGGGGTGTTAAGTGCACCAAAAAAAAGCTCTCATTCAATAATCTGACGATTTCGATTTGACGCAAACTCACGGCCATTATTATAATGTGCAAAAAAAATTCGCCATTTTGTAATACTCAAGCGCGTCAGATTAAGATATATGTTGTTCATATTATTGTTCTAGACGTGCTGTCTCATAATCTGACGATTATCTAAAGGGATTCGCCTAATCTGATAAAAAAACACATTTTTTTATTTTTTAAATCATTGAACATAATTAATTGAGAAGCTCAGGAAATAGCATGCAAATAAATAAGTATATTTTTTTTGAGTAGAATACTTGGATTTATAAGAAAATAATTTAAAAAAAATGCCCACAGGAGTAGAAACGCGGAGAGGGAAATATAGGTATCACCCAGCTGCACGCACTAAACTTTATAGACGATTTTTTATTATTTCGGCTTACGGAAATCGTCAGATTATATATTTTTCGTTATCCTTGAATTATTTCCTAAAAAAATAAAAAAAAATTGGCTACGCTCGAGAATGTCGAAATGACGTTTTTTTTTACAACTTTGCTGCCCTCCCCTTTCTTTACGTCACTCTCAAATTGTCAGATTAGTGGAATATACACTTTTCTCTCAACTCACCTTACCTTAATCTAACGCGCTCGAGAATTTCTAATGATCAATTTTTTTGTACTAATCTGATCCTTTATCCTTCACGGGCGGCCTTATATATGGGGCTCATATTTGGTGGAGGTACTTAACCGGATACAAGGTATCGCCCTGTATATTAATCTGACGCGCTTTAGTAAATACCGAAATCCCCGCTTGGGCTCCCCTACTATTATAGCAGAGGTTAAAGAGCTCCGTAACTGTAATCGAAACTATCGGATAAACGAAATAAAATAAAAAAACCGAGACCGTAACCGTAAAATTTCGGATAGGCGCAGTCAAAGGGAGACAGGGTGAGACAGGTTTTCCCCGGCCGGCATTTTACTTTGACAATTCCTTAAAAATCTAATATCCGTAACCGAAACTATTGGATAATCCGAAATTATTTCATATTCGTAACTGTATCCGAAACCGGTATCATATGATTAATGTATCCGTAACCATATCCATAAATCTGTGATTTATAGCCACTAGACCAGATTTTGTTAAAGTACTAGAAACTCACCTGTTAATTAATTCGATATTCCCAATAGTACTCTTAAGGTACCAATTGGGTGGTTTCAACTTGAACATGCATTCCGCTGCCTGTATCGCCTTTACATAATCCTGGGCTAACACAGAAATCTCGAAGAACGTCGCTACATCCCAATAATCTTTAAGTGAGGACAGACTGCCTTTCTTGCCAATCAAGTGATTTAAAACCATACCTGGAAAATATTTAAGTCTATATTAGATTGCTTTGTCATATTTTTACTTGTAGACTAAATGTATAGGCATTCGAAGATACGGCATTAATCTATTCACTTTTCTCGTCAGCACATGTCCCCATAATCTTTATTTAAAATTTAATTTAAAAAGAAGGGTTATTGTAAACATCATATCTATAATATAATATTATATTACAAAAATATGATCTTTATTATAATAATAATGTTTATTTTGCGGTTATAGGAGAGGCTATGTTAATGGACGAATCTCGTGAACTAAAAAAATATAGTGTTATATAATATGTGAATTTGTAATGTTTGTAGTTTTTAATTAATTGAAATTAAACGTTTGTCTTGAAGATATTTTTTATTGTAAGAAAAGTGACAGAATATATATTGACTTAAGAAGACTCAAAATGAGAACTAGTTTTTCTAATGTGCCAGTACGCGCACATATAGTATATTTATTCCTTTTAATAATGACTGACCTATATGCTGCAATTCCTCTGAACTCTTGAAATCGTTTCCAGCAATAACTAAGAGCGTCGCCAAATTGATGCCGGCATACTCATTTGGCTGCACTTCAAAACCCTGTCTATACCTGTGAACATAATATTATATCGATTCACAGTATTGAAGACAATTTACCTTAAATTTCAAATCGGTACAGCTTTAAATGTGTTATGACACTTAAACATATGGCATGAACTATATTTTTTGTAATTTTTTGAGCGCGCAACCTCTCGCGAACTATTAATAACACTCAGCATCCATATTTGTTAAAATTTACCACGTTAACAATGTTGATCTAACAAAAATAAACACATAACCAACCAAGCCCGGCGATCAAATTCTATTTTCTTTTATTATTTTGTGCCGCTGCGCTGCTGTCCAACTTTTATAGTTTCGATGATTCTAAGACTACTGAACATGTACATACCAATGTATTGCATGGTTCAAGCTTTCCTTGTCAGTGTGCTGAGATTCCACGAACTTGTCCTTGTAGATACGTCCGCAGAGGCACAACATGTCGGGAAACCTGTTTTCTTTTTTCTCCAACGCCTTTACGCAGACTAGAAGGGCGTTTTCCCTATCCCCTTCTTTGTTTCGTCTGAAATATGTCAATTTGTTAAAATAAAAAATGTTTTAAGACATCATATTGTTGGTAGAATTAAGAAAAAACTATAAGAGTAATGCTTAAATTCAAATAAATTTAAGTTTTTTATTGAAATGTGACCATCTGCGATTGTAACATAAGGTTTTTGGTATATCGCTTATTAGTCTGCTCGTTTGAGGTTATGCGTAATTTTCTTGTAACGAAATCCCTACACACTCTTTTAAAGTTAAAATGTTAACTAAAATTTTACAATAAAAAACCTCACCTGTTCATAGCAAAAGCAAACATGAACGTTATTATTGGCATATTGACGTAATTCTTCCTATTCATGATAGTCTTCAAATCCGTTACAACTTGAACTATCGCATCATAGTCCTGTATCTCCCTGTATGATATGAGCATGTTCAGTATTGTATCTCCAGACAGAACGGCGGGGTCGTCGAGTCGTCGGCGCATCGCGTGGAGTACATTCGCGAGCTCAAGACCGCTGTAAGTCTCACGCGCTTTGCGTAAATCTGAGAGGAATTTCTCTTGGAGATGTGCTCTGGAAGAGTAAATAATATTTTTTAATCGATTTATCATGATTGCTACATGGAAAAAACACAGAGCATTGAGTTTCTTGTCGGTTCTTCTCAGGTGTTTCTTTTTCCGAACCGGTGGTAATTTAGACCTTCATAAGAGCCTTATTAGGGCCTAAACTGAATAATGATATTTTGCTTTTGATGCGTTGGAAGCGCTATAACCACTTCTCTCTTACTATCAACCTACCTAGGTATATCATATATGATGTTCACCAACTTGAAAAAAAACAATCTTAGAACCGACTCTGATGATTGACTTATAAAAGCACAATCACCTTATATAGCTCTTATACTATCCTGCACTGGTTTTGATTTTGCCTTATGGTATGCTTACAGCGTTGTCATTCTAACCTACTGCACTTCAACTTCTTTATCAATAGCTTCTGCGAGGTTGCCACGATTTCGACAGTATCGCGTTGGTGACTATCGCTTGTACTTCACAAGCGATCTAAATGAAGTTATACCTTTTAATAACCGAACAGGGTCAATAATTTCATTGTCATCATTGTCAAGCGAAGTGACCGGTCCTAGCAGCGAAACGCTTACACCGTTTTTTCAGCTTTCGATTTAAGAACCTTTAATTGTTTGATGTTCACTGTACCAAGTGTTATTTTGTAAAACTTAAATAGAGTTGAAACTTGGTACGTTAAATCAACCGTCATTGAAACCTACGTTTTGCAGATATAACTAAGAAATCAAGATTCATATATTTACCAGTCGATGAAGAGACATTAGTGCCAATTCTGTTGTACAAAATTACTAAACTTATCTAATTTGACAGGTCTAAAAGTCTTGTTATCCCTTTCTCATGTGCGGGGTTAAATAAGGATGGCAATATTTTTAGACTTGTCATATTAGTTAAGTTCAGTAATTTTGAACAACAGAATTGGCACCAATATTATATAACTATTATATAATATAACTATGCAAATAAATTAATGTCAAGTTTATTCGGACTGGCGAATACATTTGATTCAAAACTTGTCAAATTAATGACAAACGATGTCTCATAAGGAAAACACCAGTGACTCACGTTACACGAGTCCCATGGATGGTGATTCTTCAGCATCAATGGAAATTGCGTCATTTCATTCACACACGCCATTTCATTCATTAGCTATTAGCACGACCATAGTACTTTGAATTGATTTTATTGTCGAATTTTTCTTATTTTTTCATCGGTTAGGTATCATTTCATTGAAGCTTACGATCCAGTTTATAAGGAGTATTATCCAATGACAAGCAGAAGATAAAAGACCAGAATTTATTCAACCTAGTTTAGGCTTGAACGATTTCCAATTTAGTGTTCACAATGTATCTGGGTTTAGGAGCGCATGCTAATGAAACGACAATACGAATCTAAATGTACTAATGCATATGAGTTCCGTTGGGTAATTCTGTGGCTCATTTTCACTTTGAAACCGTAACAAAAATTTACTGCAACTATACTTATGTAATTATTAGTTATCCTATAAATTGACCAAAAAGTTCTATGTCAGTGATAGAGGGCACAAGGGCCCATTTAAATACTCAGACAGTTTTTAAAATGTTTTAGCAAAAATGAAAATCGAGCCATAATTGCGCAGATTCAATACAATTCTAAAACTACCCTTTATTCATTCCAATAATAAATACTCTTTTCTTCAATGTATCGCATAATAAAGACATTGTATTAGGATTATTGTAGTTGGTACCAAATACAAATTGTCAGCGATAAATATAGCGTCCATAGTTAATGAACAACTTATTTCATCGATTTGACTCACTTGGTCTGGACTTCGACATCTTGCAGTATATTCTTCAATCTAACTGTCAAATGCTGTTTGGGGTCTGCAACGTTTTCGCCCTTGAACTTAGTCGCCGCAGGGTTGGTGGTCACACAAGTGCCGGTATCCGTCAGCTTGTAGGAGACAAAAAGGAAATTCGGCAGAGATATCTGAAAAAATAAGAAATCAGGTTGATATTTATTCAGATATGATGCTATTAGCTGTGACCCGCGATTCTAGCGAGTTTAAAAAAAAACTTTGACACCTTTGTTTCACCCTCTATCTGAAATAAAAATTATAACTTACAACCGTTAGTGAAGGGATAAATATATGTATTTTAGTCTGTAAGGTATATGTAATATGGGCCTCGTTGTCTGAATCAAATTTACATATTTTTTTTTTTAATAAATACAAGTAGCAAAGAACAATAACTATACTGCGGTTTTGAGGTTAGTAAACATAGTGTCATGAGTTCGATTTCATTTAAGTGATGAATATTTTATTTATTCATCAGGGTTCGGAATTCGGATGCACTAAGGCACATTTAGCGCTAATCGGTTGTGGTAAAGGCGGTCAGCTTAAGAAGTGGACCAAACATTGTTTGGCGATGTCTATAGTGTGTGAGACCCGTTTTGCTTAAAGTTGGAAGCTCTCGAAATTTACTTATGAGCAAGAATATTACATGCTTTTAAAAAGTAGTAGTCCAGCAATCTCCAGAGAAGATAATATACCCATTAATAAAGCAAGCGTCCATAATTTCATTCGCACATGTATTTGTTTGTCACCTTGTGGTGTAAGAAAAAGAACCGAATGTTTTTTTGCCGGTTTTATTGTTTTGCTCTGTTGGTTGTTATCTAAATTAACCGAGTCACAAATATCAACAGCCGTTTGAATTGTAATGTTTCTCTGTGGTTTAGTTTTCAGAAATGTTATACTAAGAAAACATCGACATTTATGTTACACCTGCTGTGCCCGCGACTTCGTACGCATGGATTTGAATTTTGTTCACAGTATAACGAGTTTAATTCAATTTATTTTTCTAACATTAAAGTTACGCCTTGTAACATCAGCTATCTGCCAGTGAAAGTCTGGTTAAAATCAATCCAGCCATTTCGGACCGAACAGACCGACAGATAGACAAAAAAACAAGTATTTTGTTATAGGTAACGGATATAATGCTTATTAGTACTTTCATATTATGCATTTAGTAAGAAGCTGTTATTTTGAAATTAGAAACAGACACTACCTTTTATTTTTTTGTATAGATACAGACTAAAAAGCAAATAACAAAAGCGATGGGTTGTATCATGTTCCGCTCATGGTGTATGCGGAGTGCGGGCAAGAAAGAACGACACTTGCTAATGATTGTTTCAAGCGCTCTATCTAGGAATACATCGTTGTAAGAAATATATTTTTTAAGAATTCATCCGCCGAAATAGGTTCAGCAATAATATATTGAAACAATATTTATTTTAAATAAGTAAAAGTTTGCACACACTGTTAAATCGTAATTTCAAGTTTAAGCACACTTTTTCCTTGAAACTATATCTGTCCCCATTCCGTAAATGTTTGGTGTTTCGGACCGTAACACTATTTTATTCCTTACAAAACACAAAGACACTGATAAACTATTGTATGGTCATAATATACTGCCAATTGTAGTACAGATGGGAAATTCTGGCTCAAAAGAATTATACATTAAGATGCACTTGCCGGTCCAATTAAGTATTCAGAGGTATTTGTCGTGTCATCCGAGTGTGATTGAGCACACGGACGTACAATTTGTCAAATTGATAGTAATAGCTATTGAGGGACCAGGCCACGAAGACAGCTTAAACTATGACCATTATTTATTTTATTACTAGCTACCCGCGACTACGTCCGCGTTGAGCTTATTATCACAGAGGAACCTAAAAAATTTCCAGGATAAAAATATTCTATGTGACCCATAGAACTACTAAATTTCGAAATCACTTTTAGTTTTGGCACCAACTGCTAACTAAAAACAAATTATCTAAGAAGCATAATAAACGAACGACTAAAAATATAAAAGCTGTTGTATGGTGTTTTTTATAAGTCACGTCGCAATCACTTCTCATAAATGATTTCATGCGCTACAATTGTTTTATATCTATAGATAGTACTGGCCTATTCTTTATTAATAATAAACTACTAATAAAACAATTTGTACGAACACGAGACATGTTTAATGTGTGCAGGTTTAATCTTAAACGTGCCACTACTTAATTTAAGAAAATTTCCATTTGGCCACTGGACATTACAAATAGAACCAAAAATTCGCCTTTTTGTTCGAGAGGAGGCCTATTCCCAACAAGATTTGAATACAGCTGCTTACATACCTAGATAGAAACTTATGAAACACTAGTTTCTGCCCGCAACTTCGTCCGCGTTGAGCTTAGAATCCCATAGGAACCTAACAATTTCCCAGGAAAAAGAAAATGTGTGTTAATTCAGGCTATAAACTAAAGGTGTGCCGAATTTCATACATATCCGATGAGCCGTTTATATGTGAGCAACAAAAATTCATCCATTCTTAAAAAATATATATATTATAATATTTGTAAGATATTATTACAGGTACCGTGAATGTTCTACTGACTGACAAACAGCGCACGGCCTAAGGCCTAAGCCGATGTTAAACCACAGAACAAATAATAACACAGTAGAACGGAATCTTCTTTTGACGTATTTTTTCGAAATGTAAATTGTTTCAATAAAATTATATTTGTATTATTTTAACGGCATAAAGCGCACGCTCATGTTGTTATTCAGTGTCGAAAAGCAAATGCCGAATGCAGAGCTTGAGGAACGAGCAACGCGAGTACCAAGCTGCAGTGGGTAGCATCACAACAGCGCCAGAAGCGAATATGTTGCTTTTGCGAGCAAAACTTCCGTTCGTTCGAGACTCGAAAAAAAATCGTCTTTTTTATATTTGGAATAAGTTACATAGTTTTGCGTGATACTTTTGTAAAGGGACCAAACATTTGACGTATTCAAATAGCAATATTTACTACAATATTGATACTACCTACCAAAGGTAGGTACCTACCAAAAGTGACCACTCTCTTACCATCGAGAAAAAAAAAACAAACATCAATTAGAGTTGCCATAGAATATAAATGGTTGCGTAATATTCAATATTCACTGAGGTTTCTTCTCAAGGGCTAAAATGCTAATAATCATTATTAATATAAATCAGAAAATAAAAATAGACTGACAAAAACAAAATGTGTAACCATTACAAATAAAACCAATAAACAATTTTTCCAGTAACCTTTTACAAGAATAGGTATAGGAGTGATTTATTTCTTAACTGTTGATCTTGATGTTGTCTATTACTGAGATAAAGATAAGATCAAGATCATTTTGATTCAATTCTGTAAACACTCGACATAATGTATGTCGAGTGTTTAGTGTTTTAGTTAGTAGTTCAAAGTTTACTAAATTGGCAGAAAAAAAATTTTACTACAGCTGCCAGTACTAGACCATGCATACATGCAATTTGATCAACTCTAAATAGATTTGATTCAATGATTATGACAGAAACATTTAGATTATTAAAAAAAATCTGAAATATTATATATACCTTTAGCCGAAGAGTTGAGTCTGGATCAACATCATTGTAAAGCAAGACATTTTCCTTCATGTCAAAGCTTTCACGTACTCCGAGATGGTATAGCAGTGAGCTCTGCTGCACTTGTATGCTAAGGTCCACAAGAGCCACATCTGCATTGTAAAATATATCCAACACACTTGTCTCACCAAAGTCTAGTTTTTCAAACTGAAATAACATATTACAAACATTATAATATTTTTTCATTATAAACTAGAGACCTGCCTGGGCTTTGCAAGTGTTACTCAAAACCATAATGTATAATACATAAAAACCTTCTACAGTTGAGTAGATTAAAAGTTTTAAGAGAACATACAGCGAAGCAACTTCTTATAATTATGTATTATAATATGTAATGTAAAGATGATGTTTACTTTTAAGAGAGACCCTATGCAACTATTTTTTCCAAAGACCTAACTAATATTTAAAAGAAGTCAAAATTTAAAAAATAATATTTTTTTATTAATTTACAAAGTACCAATTATAGTAGATAACATAAATTACATTACACTTTATACATATGAGGTATTGCTACCCAAATTAAAATCAAATGAAATCAATTATACTTTTACTAGTACATTATTGTATATGTAGTATGTAACAGTTGGACTTTGTGCTAAGGTCAGAAAGTAGGTTGTGAAAGTGATCTTTCAGAAAGCAGGTTGGAGTTTTAGTAAATAAGGGAGAGACAGGATATGCATACTCCAGTAAAGATGGTTGAAATTTTTGTGTAAGACAAATCAAACCATATTTGGAAGTTTTAAAGTGTTCATGAATTTTTCATAGCTTTGGTGAGGCCAACATAGCTGACATCAGCATATCCAGGAAATGGTAAAAGTACTAATCTGGGAATGAAATTCAAATGAGGAGGCATTTAACCTTTGGCTAACCTCTACAATTTGTGGAGCCCAGAATAGAGTGTAGTCAATGAGATAGAACCATGCCTGACTAGTGGTAAAAAGCAGTTACACTTCCAAACAATACAGACAATTCTAGGTGAATTGAAATTTTCTGCTTTTATTTCACTACCTACTACTAATGATGATGTTGTTTGCAGGGTCTGGGTGAAGACTGTAGTTCCTGCTCCAGACAAACATTAGACCTAATATTTGCATAATTGATAGCACAGGTTTGTGGATAGGCTATGACGATGAATACTTACGTGAATATGGTGTAAGTTAGCGTTAACGAGATCGGCAGCAAAACGAACTTCTTCCAGTGCTCTTTTTCTGTGAGCAATATTTGTTGTTTGGGTTACGTCCAAGACACAGGCAATGTCCATACGAGGACGCTGATTCGAGCCCCCTGGCTGCACTGTAGCGTTAGATCCATCACTGCACACACTCTCGCAAATGCTTCTCACTTCTCCTAAAAAACAATAAAATTATCACAAAAAATCACAAACTCGTGAGGAAAACAAAGTTCACATTATCACACCTGTGTCCTCCAACGCCGTAGAAGTGTTTGCAGCGACGAAAGTTATCATTTTCTCACGTATTTGTGAACATTTGGATAGTTTATACACACAAATATGATTAAAAATTACGCAGTTCAATTTCATAAGCAAATGCCACAACAAGTAAGTACGGGACCGTAGTTCACCATTTACTCGGATTTACCACAGAGTACATAACCACTACGTTTTACAGAGTACATAACCACTACCTACGCTACGTTTTAATGTACACTCTACTCTAGCGTAGCGGTCCAAGAGAACTCTTGGCAAGTTGGCACCCTAGTACTCTACGCACTAGTATTAAAGAGAATAATAAGTATAGTATAGAAAGAACACGCATACAATTTGTATGTGTATGTAGGTCTTTTATATTCTTTGAATAAGGACATCGCTTCGCTTACACTAAAGAAACCGTACTAAAATAAAAGCTGTGTAACAGCTCTCTTGTTCTCATTTTAGTAATACAACGTACACGATTATAAGGGAAACAAAAACTCCTCTTTGTTTCTAATAATTCTGAAGCAGTTACACATTCGAAGCATTTTTGAATCGATGGTTGTAAATTCGATTTAAATTATATGCTACTATATATTAGGTCCTTACATATGAAATTGGCGTTTTGTATGGGAGGAACAAAAAGTCGAATATTTTTTAATATAATATATTTAATTAATCAAAGTATGAACCATTATTTTCTATGCACTTTTGCCATCTCATAGGTAGTTCATTGATCCCTTTACTAAAAAAACCAGTCGGACGGGAATCAATAAAATCTTTGAAGGCGATTTGGACTGCCCCATCGGAGTTGAATTTTTTCCCTTGCAAGAAGTTATCCAAATTTCGAAAAAAATGGTAATCTGTTGGAGCAAGGTCCGGGGAGTACGGAGGATGTCTTAGACTTTCCAATTGAAGCTCTTCTAATTTAGTAGCCGTCTGTAGCGCAGTGTGTGGTCTAGCGTTGTCGTGAAGCAGCAGTGGCGTGGAGCGATTGACCAGCCTAGGTTGTTAAGCCGCTAGCTTTTCCATCATGGTTTGCAATTCCTGACAATAGACATCAGCCGAAATAGTCTGGCCAGATTTGAAAAAACTGTAATGAACAATACCGGCACTAGTCCACCAAACGCTTACAAGTCACTTTTTTGGGGTTAATTTTCGCTTGGGGCAGGATTTGGCTGGCTGGCCAGGATCTAACCATTGCGCTGAGTGCTTCCGATTATCGTAAAGAACCCATTTTTCATCACAGGTAATGATTCGGTTTAAAATACCTTCATTATTGTGCCGGTTTAGTAATGTAACGCAGCAGTCGACGCGCGTTTGCCGGTTTGTTTCAGTCAATTCGTGAGGTACCCACCTTTCAAGCTTTTTAATCTTCCCAATTTGCTTCAAGTGAATTAAAACAGTTTTATCACTAACATTGCAGCCTGCAGCTAACTCGGACGTGGTTTGCGATGGATCCGCTTCCACAATAGCCTTCAACTCTTCATTATCAACTTGAGTCTCAGGCCGTCCACGGGGCTTGTTCTGCAGGTCGAAATTTCCAGAACGAAAACGTTGGAACCAAAAACGAACTGTGTTTTCTTTTGCAACACGACCGCCATACACATCATTCACCCTTCGAGTTGTTTCCGCAGCACTAGTGCCACGGCGGAACTCGTACTCGTAAATAATGCGATATTTAAGGTTTTCCATTTTGTAAAATGAGTGACGCAAACAGAAAAAAACAGAAGAAAAAAAACAAATGAATGACGATCATCGAAGCACAAATACATGAGTCTATAGCTGTACAAATTTGAATTTGGAATTCCTTACCAAAGAGGAGAAATTCGTGATTAAAGTGGCCAGTACGAAAAACGCCAATTTCATATGTAAGGACCTAATAAAAAATACGTAGCGAGCTTCAGAGATTGTTCTGCGGCTCTGCCACAACTTGACATTTGTCGTGAAGTTTGGTAAATTTAACATAGTCGCATTATAGTGGCGCGAAATATTGAACACGTTTTGATGAGTGTGTTATTTATTTTAAATCATAAACTACGTAAATACGTCTGAAAATATATGTAGGGACTCTGTAAGGGCAAATCGGACTAGCGCACCGAGAGTTCCGTACACACTTGTAGGTAAGGTTAAAAGTAGGCGAACTTTAAATGAGGTCAGTGACTCCTTAACAGCGCGAAACAGGTATATTTTTTACTAAATTCGCATTAAAAAAAATTAACTATATATTTACAGTTTCAGATTTTTTCCTTTACTTGTGCTGTAAGACACTGCTTCCTGCCAAATTTCATGGTTCTTGGTCAACGGGAAGTACCCTGTAGGTTTTGATTCCCTTGTGAAATCGCAAAATATGCGAAATCTTGCGACTTAACGGTAATATCTTTTGTTCATATTTTACAGCCGAAAGTGATAACAGACACGGGTATTTCATATTAATTTAAATTTGATAGCTCCACGCGTTCTTGAGATAAAATTTATTGTCAGACAGACAGACAGACGGACAACAAAGTGATCCTATAAGGATTCCTTTTTTCCGTTTAAGGTACGGAACCCTAATAAGTAAATAGTCAGAATTTTGATGTTAATTATATCTAATAAAACCTTCTTCAATATTTTGAACTGATTAGTCCTATTTTATCCATTTATTCCAAACAAATTGATATATTAGTAGTTTTATTGTAGTGATGGTAAAAAATATCGATACAGTTGATTTACCCATACTTCTTGTTTTAGATTCCTTAAAGATGAAGCAACTAAGTAATATGGGCACAACGTTTTTCAAGGCCCTAAATATTTTTATACTGAACATAATCAGCCTTCTAATTATGAGTTCACAAGTATATACTCGTCGCCTTCTAACATAAGTCCAATGTCATAAGTGTAAATAGTACAAACAGTTTTATTTCAGTGCGGTTTCTATAGCGTAAGCGGAGCTGGAGTCCTTATTCTGAGGTGACTATATACTGACATGTCTCTGTATACATAATATTAGTAATAATATTAAAGATGATTTTTGACAGATCTGTATGGCAACAGAACGTAACCGTGTACGGTTTATCGAAATAGTTCATAATTCATAAAAAAAATAATGGGTTTCTAAATTTTGCCTAGCAATTCGTAGTCGCAAATTATTCTTGCTAGGACTACTGTTGAAATTAGAAGTTCACTCATTCGTATTTACCTAAAAGCTCAGTAGATTTGCTAAAGTAATAGATATAGAATAATGGCATGTCTCTGTATTTAGAGGATATCTGAGAATAAGGACTTACGCTAGATATAATAGCCAAGATTACACGCTATATGACACTTTTGACAGGTATGTAATGTACAGACCACAGAGTACATAACCACTACGTTTTACACTTGACGGCAACTGTGACGGCAACAGAGAGAGAGCAATAAGCAATATCAATGTACCCGATGATGGTATTGATGATCATAAAAAGATGATAATTGTGCATCTATAATATAAAAATGAATCGCTGAATGTGTTGCTAAGCTCAAATCTCGAGAGCAGCTGAACCGATCTCGTTAATTCTTTTTTTAGAATATTCCTTGAAGTACGAGGATGGTTCTATTTGTGTATGTATGAGGTCTGTCTGTGGTCCGAACGAATGATAACAAGTTCGCTAACGCTACTTAAATCATAGGAATAAGCAATGATAGATTGTAGAAGGGCACATAAAATATTATTTTATTGATATAAATAATAAAATAATTTCAAATCCATAATATAATTTAACACTTTATTTTTGCTTGAATCTTAAAGTACCTACATTAGTAAAAAACTTATTTTATATTCAAATACCAGGGGGTACACTTAAAGGTGTTGTTTTTACAAGAAATTCATAGTAGACAATGATAATATATAGTAGCGTTGAAACATTGACATCTTTTTTTACGACTTATAGTTACGATACTTTCTCACTTTGGTAACTTCAATTGTTAAACTCGGATTGAACCTCTTAAATTTATAAATAAATTGAAGTCCTAAAATTACCTATTACAACGGTATATAAAAACTCTACATAGCAATATCCTGTCTATGACTAACACATATAAATATTTTTAATTATAACCGCTTAAAAAATCTATGCTAGCCACATGGGCACCTATTTACAATATTTTATCACATAGGTACAATACGACACGAAGAAACATAGTGATGCTAAATATGATTTATTGACAAGTTTATAAACAAAGGATGTTATGATTATACAAAAAATTAAGATGGTTTAATTGATTAAAACGTAACTCATATTTCGCATTTTAATGATAAAGCGCGTGATGATTAAAGTTACAAAAATTTTATAATGCTATCTTTGCAATTTATTATCTAAACGCCTTTGCAAACACAATAACTACACGTCAGTTAACTAACAATTGCTTTATTTTAAGTTATTCAAAGTCGTAACGGAACGCAAAGAGAACTGGCGCTTAGTTGAAACGCAGACACAAAACTGCTCTGGTTTCCTGCAAGCCTAGTACTTCACTTTCCTAGAATGATCTTACGGGAAGCGCCCATGTTTTGGCCGGATTGTGAGGCTAACTTGTTGGTGCCAGCTTGAAGGCCAATGACAGATTGGCCAGCTCGGAGGACGTCTTCGCTGAACTCGCGGCGGTTTTCTTCAGCGGGCTTCGGACCCAGCCAAGGGCCACGCCATTCGGGGTGTTTGTATGCCTGCAATATATTAAATATAAATATTTAGAAGCCTTTCCGATAGTGCGCTGTTTATTAACTTATTCGTTTACTGAGCGCGTTTTTAATAAAGTGAGCCCCGGCGAGTGACACCGTGGGGTAGTGTTATGTATAGTCATAGAGTTCTCATGTTTGCATCATGACCAGCTCTATGGTCCCATATCATTGCCGATCAACGAATTTACGAGGATATGCCAAATATTTCAGCACAATTGCCTGCTAGTTCTTGAAAAAAAAAATCTACAAAGAATCGGAAAACAAACTGACACTTTGTGCATTATGTTTATTCAAATTCTAAGGAGTTTTCTTCAGCCCTTCTATTATGAAAAGGAATAACTACCAGTTTTATTATTCTTTGATTTTTATAAGTATATTATTAGGTATAACAGCTTCGGCTGCGACCAAGTCGATATGATAATAAGATAGATGTGTACACACCGTCCTGCCAAGAGCGAAGATTGTTTGGGTGACGAGCGAGATATTCTTTTGGTCCCAGAGGTCAGTTGACTGGAAAAGATCTACGTCAGGCACACCGTATTTGATGCAAGCCGCCTGGAATCTGCCAAGAAAAATAAAGTTGCTTATTTTTCTAATCTTTTCAAAGTGTTATTGTTGAGTATCTTGCTGAATTCTTCTCGGCTCTCTGAATTCGTTGGAAGATTCTGTCGATTTGAAAGTCCTTTGTTAAGTCTAGTCAAATAAAGATGATATTGAATTTAAATTTAATTGTATATAATAACTAGTTATATGTATATGTACTTAATTTGTCTAGACAATGCGCCTGATAATAAGGTGCCATCGTAGACTATGGACGCGCACACCACGGTATCATCATTAGTAGCGCGATGCCAAACTCCATGTTGAGATACGAGTATCCTGACTGCCAAGTACAACAATCTTAAAGGAACGCTGGTGACTTTTTATATATTACATTAGACTAGTGAGCAGCATATTTAAAGTAAAAGATCAAAATTGACTCATTAATGTCCAATATTTCTTGGAGTGCAGCGTACTTTCCTCATCAGCCATTGTCTAGGTGTTCACTTTAATAAAATTGAAAATTGGTGACAAGGCAAATTTGACAGTGGCGACTACATTACTTTTCGCCGAGAGACGGGTAGAATAAATCTTTGAGCAGTTCAGAGTGAGACGCCATCCTTTACAAAAGATGCTTTAACTTTAAACTTACTGGCTAATGTTGTCCATGAACTTGTAGTCTCCACCGCTAACGTTCACCTTCGTGATGATTCCAGGTTGCAGCTTGTTCATCAGCTTGCAGAGAATGATGCCGTCACGAAGGGCGTACTGGTAAAGAGTATCAGGGAACTTTTCGCCGATCACAGCCTCGATCCAACTCTGTGCTTCAGCCTCCTTCTCAGGCTCGCGTTTGCCAGCGCACTAAAAAATAATAATAACTACGTTAAACATTTTATTTAATACCTTTTTGCTAGTTTCATTCATAACATAATTGAAATTGGTCTAGAAGTAGGTAATGTTAATACCCTACTTCTACTAAAATGCCATTACGGAAGTCTAAAGCGGACACAATGTATTATGACATACATTAAGAATATAACATAAGGATTGGTGGTTATTATGGTAATTAAATATTTCCAGTTTTCCCTATTTTGAAATTGTCAGTCCTTCAAGACAGCATTTCCAAAAACCCAGATCACAAAATTACGTTGTACGATTTCCGTAACTCGGCGCAAGCTGCTTGCTGATAAAGATTTAATTTTGATTTCAATTAAATAAAGTGCTAATATTATAAATAGGTAAAATTTGTTAGTTTTTAAATAATACACTGTAAACATTACACATGGCCTAACAGTAAAAATTTCGCCGTACCCACACACTTGTCTGTTACTGAACCAAATCCGATAAACATGATTGGGACGCTAATTCCATACCAACGGTGTCCCCATGGGAGGAAGTAATATCTACATGGATTAATTTGCAATGGAATGATTTAAAAATAATCAGTTTGAGCATATAGGCATAAATAAGAAGATGCAATTATTGCAAGCGCCCATCCAATATTTTTTTATGGAAGGCTATCTACAGTAGGTAGGTACTCAATGAAATTCGATATCCTTATTACCATTTTTCCTTCATGTTTATGACCTATAAATATTCACAAATCTTAATGAAATGTAATAAACGAGCCTCGGCATCCACATAATAATTATTGACGACTAGCTTATAGACACGTAAAATATATATTATGGGTAAAAAAAATGCAATAAATAGCTTGTTTGAGAAAAGTTACTGATTGAATTTTTTTTGAAGGCCGACGTAAAATTCTGCTTTGTTTTATGGCATCGGTTCCTTTATTATCGAGTGGACTGTTTTTAAAGTACTTAGTTGTGTGCGGTGCATTGCTGCGCAGTGCTGTGTCGTTAGACCACGTACAATATCTTACTGATTTTGAAAATCGTGAATCATGATAATCACTGCGTTATTGTGTTTTATTCTCTGGTCATCGGCAGTGCAATCTCATCCACTGATTGCATTATTTCTCTTCTTCTACATACCAAAACAGTTTTCTCTCATTTTGTGATTAGATGTTAGCTATATGTGGAAAAGGTATTTTTTATTTAATATTTTCTACCTTTATGTTAGCAATTACATTTTCATTGAGTTTTTAGTTAATAAAAATTTATTAGAGTATGTGGACACCGTCTGGTTTTTAACTGCTTAGGCAACTACCACCTCTTATATCAAATTGCAAGAACAATAGTTCTTTGTCTGTACCTAATATAATCTTAAATAAATTAATATTGTAACATCGAATTAAATTTATGCATAATATAAGGTCTGTCACCAACCATCAAATATTTTTTAATAATCACGCCAATAGAAGAGTTTGCATTCTTTGGTACGATAACTATAATTATTCATAGCTCTAGCTAGACTCAATGAAGATCTACGCACTTAGAAATCACCAATTTAGATAATGGTAACAATAACACTCTCAGATCTGAAAATGTTCTTGTACTGTATCTAACCACTATATTTTTCTAGGAAATCAATACCTGGCCCGATCGCAGCCATAAGGAGACCCAGAAATGTATTCTTTGGTCACATACACAACACAAACGTCCATAAGAAATCATGTTTCTCGCAATCCCATGTGTTTTTCCATTTTTAGTTCTTTATACACTACTCTTACTCTTATGTAATTGTTTAATGATCATATTTATTGCCATAAAAGAAATATTAGTCCCCGTATATCACGGGCCTGAAAATTACTTTGAACATTTTGGAATGTATATTTCTCAATTTAGATGTTTCATTTAGCTATCTAGAGGTTTAATTTAACAATACCTGTGGAATACTTGTATTACTATTTATTCTGTGCCGAATCAGACTGATGAAATTTGTTAGTAGTATTTAAGCTTACTTAAAGGATGCCTCGGTTGATACCAAAACTATTGCTAATATAGGTACCGTACGTGATATAAAAGGTAGAAAATATCAGGTCTGGGACCTAACTAAATAAACTTATTACTATTTGCAGTTCCTTAGGAAACTCTGTAGTTGCAACATAATATCATGTGAGCCATCGTGCCTATGTAGGGAATTTAGACTTATTTTATCAATAAATAAAATGTTTTATCATAACATAACGTTATTGTAATTTTGTTCTTTTTAATTTGTTGTGTGTACATAAATTATTAAATAAAAATAAAACTCGGACCTAAATGACATTTATCTACTTCAATATAGCCACAGCACCGACTGGGGTATCCTGTATTTTTAGTTTTATATTATTACATACATATATACATTCAAATACAATCATCGTCTTATCATATACGACCATGGATATCGGAAAACATTAATAGTATCCTTTTATGCGCTCACAATATTTTTTCGTATTTATTTCTTTAACATATTTTTTATAAATTTAAGAATATGATAAAGATGAGTTGACTGATTTGATATAAATATTTGTCACGTGATGAAAACTGGTTTAATAAGTGTTTTTTTTTGTATGGAGGAAGGGAAGGATATTATTTATTTTATCGCAATACTGAACTTGCATGTGGATTTAATACTATTTTAATGTCATGCTTAATTCAATTGCTTAACTGTAATGATAAAAAATAAATAAATATATTATATTGAATAAAGGATTGAACGTGAATTTGCATTGTTCATTACAATATGATATTAAAAAAGGCAGATTCATACACAATAAAAAAAAATTGAATATTCTAGAATGAGTGTGAATATAAACATAAATTGAAAAAAATAGTATGAAAAAAATTTGCATAATGTGATAACTTGCATATAAATTTAGCAATTGTATTCAAGGGGTTAATCGGTATTTTCTCACCACATAATAAATGTCGTGAATTTACATTTCCTTGAGCAATAAATGGTTTTCATCCGAAATGTTTTTCTCTCGATCGCGTGAAAAGTTAAGTTAGGTTTATTGCTAAGATGTTTCCTACCTTTACTCAATTATGAATATTGACGGAAATACTTGGGATAAGGCCAGGATAATGAGAAAAATCTACACAACAGGTACCTACCGGAAAACCTCAAGGCTTCGCAAACAATCATTGATTTGTACCAGCCAGCGTATTGATTTAGTGTTAACAAAATTTGTAATTATTTTACATTTCTGGTGTTTTATGGTATACAAAGAAATTTATTGTACCATACATCTACTCTTTTTATTCAGGTACAATTAAGAGGGAAAAGTAAAACCTGTATATTTTTACCACACAATACCTATGTGTATAATTTAGTTTAGATTTCAAATGAAAGCAAAAATAAAAAGAAATACTTAATAATCCAACTCGAACCCATAGTCCGACGATAATTCAAATTATCGAATGAAAGTATACAGATGAACATAGAACCACACTATTTTTGCAAATCAGTTAAAACCGGGATATGAAAAACCTTAATATCCCTTACGATATGTGATGGATAGAAGAAAAGTGTTTATAGCTTCATTTGATAGTTTTTAGCACGAACCTGCATTTTATAGCCCTATTTCAATGAAAGCAAAAAATGTATGTCGTTGTCCTATCAAATACAATCTGTGCAATGAATGTTTTTCGTCATTGTATTGACCTAGCTAGCAGTTTTAGCTGATAGCATATCAGAGGTCATCAGTTGACGTAACTCTAATGGTAATGTGATTTGTGATTAGCTTCTGCATGCTGCCTGTTGTGAATGTTAAGTAATTATAGAAATACATACTGTAAGTGAACAATGCGAGCAAAAATGTATTTGTTACAATATGTTATTGTACCATGTGTGGCACTAAGCGTGACTCAACTTTAATGATCATTAATAATTTATAGCAGCTGTGTCTTTGGTTTTTCTATGCAGTAGAATAGATTTATAAATAACAAGTGACTGGAAATGTGTATTAGGAACAGTGAAAGACAACACTTTTCACTTTGACACTGTAATATTTTTAGTAACATGGGAATCTTGTTAAGGCCTACTTACTCGTACTGGAACCCTTTTACAAAGAGTGACGATATTATTATATAGATTTTAGTAATACAGATTGTTAAATGAGATCCTAGGAGTACATTATCATCGCATATAATACCACCAACGTTGATACCTACTTGCAAAATTCCCTTAAATTTTGCATTACTGATGTGGCAAATAAGGATACGGATCCGGATGACGGTAAGTGATTGTCTCTGTCGGTTTATATGGCCAATGGCTACGCACCAAATTCTTGTATCAGAATTCAAAAAACACCTCTATAATTTGGCCAGATTTCCTAATAACCCATACAAATTAGTATTATGGCGTATCAATTAAAGTTGTTTAATAATTAAAGTAAATACATTAATTTAATGTACATATACATTAGAGCGATACTAAAGTGAAAGGAGGTTATTTCTTAAATACTATTTTGTTTCCAGTGTTTGCTACCTATTAACAACAGAAAAAGGACTTAAGCTTTGAATCAAGAATAGATCCGCCCAAACTTAATACCAAGTCTACCCTATTCCTTATGGAGCCGCGGTGCGACAACGAGTAATGGAATATAACACTTTTGACGTAAAAGTTGCTAAAATATACCTTCAACAACATTTGTTGCCTTTTGTTACATACCAAAATAATCAATAATACTGGAAACACTCTTAAAGTCAAAATTATCATGAAACTTTGTGTGTTTTTCATGATTTGTAATTTCAATCCATAGTTACCTCAGTAATTTCATCAAATTACTAATTTCTTTTTGTATTTACACTATTATTTACAAGAAAACAATAATTTTCTTCGTAATTATTATTGCCCAATTAACAGTTTTTAGACAGCTGAGTGAAGGTGATTGATTGATAATACCTTTGGCAAATGGATTTGTAAATATTCGAAGCACGAACATTTTAGACAACAAAAATGTTTCTCGTGTACATATTTTTGGTTTTCTTTAGTCATTGTTATTGTGAATTATTGCTTCAGGACATAGACGACAGTGTGGATTTAGAATCTTGTATATTTAAGATTTTAAATAATAATATTCCCGAAGGTAGTGCGATAACATACGTCGATTTGAATTTTGAAGACGACGTTATAGTAAAAACAATTAATTCTCTATCACGCTTTTCAGTGGTAAATAGAAATACGAGAGGTCGATTTACAGGCATGGAAATAATTAATATGGTGTATATCGTTTCCGTAAGAGATGCGGCAGAATTTTTAATAAACTTTATGATATTGCTAACGGAGCAAACATGGAATCCATATGCGAAATTTCTAGTGATCTTAAATATATATGAAAGAGAACTGCGTAAAGTGTTCGATGAACTATTAAAGCATCATGTTAATAATGTAGTAATACTTAACCAAACAAGTACAGCTGATTTGTATACTTATAATCCATTTGACAACTATGGATGTGGAAAACGTTACGATAAAGTAATTAGTTACGGAAAATGTTTAGAAGCACCTACAAATCTGTATCCAGAGAAACTCGTTACTGGCCTTCGCAATTGTACGTTTAATTTGTTGGCAAATATTTGGCGTCCTTATGCTATGGATCCAAAGCAAGATGGGAAGAACATTTTAGGGATTGACCAATTCGCCCTGAAAACAATTAGTGAACTGGAAGGCTTTCAAGTTAACATGTCATACTATTATCCTAAAGAACAATTTTTTACAATAACTGCTGATATGAAAGCAACGGGCACTTATTCTAAGCTACAAAACAATGAAACAGATATCTATATAGGCGGCTTATTGCTGGAGAGAGCACGTGCATCAGCATTCTCATACATTGCCGGGTATGTTCCCATTGATGATGAACTTAAAGTTGTGGTTAAAAGGGCCTCTTTGGTGCCGCCATGGAAGAATATTTATAGAGAGTTCCAACCCGTCGTTTGGTTCTTACTTCTTGGGACTTTTCTGCTATACGCCTTCATTATTTTCATATTCTTTCGAAAGCGAGACAGCAGTTATATAATGTTCCAGATGTTGGACAATTTGTTACTTCATGGTTTCATTATCCGGTGCACGTTTAAGGTACAATGCCTATTTATGATATGGATTTGGTTCTCCTACCTTATAAATTCTTACTATCAGTCCAATCTGGTGAGTATAATGACGAGTCCAAGCCGCGAATATCAAATACATAATGAGGAAGATTTAATAAATCACAATGTGAAACCGTGTTTAAGTTCGGGTGTACTAACATTTGTTTATATGGAAACAAAGAAAACGTTTCCAAATAACAAAAACTTCTGTCAGAGCTTTAAGCCTGGCTTAAAGGCAATCAGTGAAACCGACGATTGGTACACGATGATAATGTATTCTATTTACTTATATAATAGAGTTCTTATCTTAGATGATTTGGGTGAACCAACAGTTTATGTCTTTGAAGCACCGTACATAAAAGTAATGTATGTAATGTATATGTATAAAGGATTTCCTTTGTTTGAGCGATTGAATGTACGAGCTCTTTGTTTGAGAGAGAACGGATTGATGGATAAAAAATTACGTGACCTATTTTTTTCAAGGAATATCAATGTTTATTATAAACTAAGGTCCTACAAATCCCGTTACGCCGTACCTTGGTCTATATTGGCTGTAGGATATGTACTGGCTGGAATTACGTTTATACTGGAAATTTTATCAACCCAGAAAGCATTAACGATATGAGGGTGATATAATAGGTATAGGTACGTAGAACTAGAAGTTGTGTTTGCACTTGTAGAAAAAAATGCACCCATTCTTGTTAATAGTTTATTATAATAACGAAAGTGGTAATTTTTTTACTGACTGGAGTTCTGATATTGTTTTTCAACTTCGTTGATTAAAAATCCTTCTTTAACTTCCACGAATCATGAATTATTAATAATACGTTTCACTTTGATTGATCTGACTTTATAAACACTGATAAAAATAGTTGAAGATGCAATCTCGGATCTAAAGTCGTAAGAGTTTATTTATTATTATATGTCGTTGAAACTGATTCTTTATCATAGTATTCATGAAATGGAATTTGATTTTTACCTCTTGTTCTACGAGTATTCTACTTATTTACCTAAAGGATTCTAATATTATGTGTAATTCTATAACCGATGTGAAATATGTTTATCAATAAATATATTCGTCTTGCGTTAAATATGGTGTATGTTTTAGTTGACCATCAAATATCTATTCAAACAACTGAAGATCTATTGGAAATGTCTGAAACTGTAATGTTTCTGAAATATAAAATGTTTGCTCCGATTCCAGCGCTGAAAGTTATGACGACCGGATAAGCTATTTTAGTCTGAATCAATTTCAACATTAAAAACAATTTAAAATTTTACTACTTGTACCGTTTTACAAGCTCAGAAATATGTTTTTTATTCAGAATGTCAACCAAAGAGTTCGAGTTCAATAAATAGTTTTGATAGATAAGCTGCTTTTATTGTTAACTAGCCGTCCCGAGTCCGACAGACGTTGTCCTGTCTTAGCTATGAATTCATATGTCAAGTACACCATAGAAAATAGGACCCTTAGCTTATCCCGAAATATAAAATGTATTCATAAGAACCTTCTCCTGACAATAACAAAGACAAATAAAAAAGAATTTGCGAAATCGGTCCAGCCATTCACGCGTGATGCCGTGACCGAGCGAAATGGGGATTGATTTTTATGTATATAGATAAATATAGAGTGTAAAAGTATAATATGCTCAGGATATACTTATTTGTATTTACTCTGTGTTACTTAAAGACAACAGGCAAATGAGATTTGAACCAATAATTAGGTTGTTCAATAACCAGTTTACCTGAATTGCCATGCGGCAATGTGAAATGCAAGCTAATACTACTGAAACTCTAGGTAATCCTCGACAGCATCTGTCTTATACTAAAACTAGCTTTTGCTCGCGGCTTCGCACGCGTGGTAAAGTTAATAAGTCAATCAGTTACAAAATATTCCCTGAATTTTGATTTAAAAGCATGTATTTCTTTATTTTTAACCGCTAGGCCCAATAAGAATAGTATAAAGAAGAGGGAGTAGGGTATCTCCGGCCCAATTCGTGATAAATTTGCCTACTGTCTTAGGGTTGTCACTTTTAGCTTAATATTAGGCGCGGCTGTTCGCGCTTCGCTAGCAACCGCATGAACCAACCTACTTCCTGTGTGATATAAAACTAATATGTACAAACAAAAAATATGTAAGTACGTAGGTATCTCATCATCAAGTAAAATTATATTATGCTAGAATAAGTGACTAACTTACCTTTCCTGTTCAATAGGTAATCTGAACAGAGACAGGTCTGGAATCGATGAATTATTAAGACACCCAAACACACAGCAATACGTTCTTCTGCGATTATCAGACATTTTGATGATGATATTGATGAATAAATCATTTAGCGGTGCCGAAAAGCCGTGACGCGCGCGCGAACCTTGTGCAGTGTTAGCCCCGACTGGCGCACTGAGAAACGGGTCGAGATTTTGTTAAAGTGTGCGTGCGTCGACACATAGATACAATAGCGCACACATACAAGCCGCGCGCGGTGCGTTTGTATGAAGATAACCTACTTCCCCTCTCTTTATACTATGCAATAAGCATGTACACGTCAAGGCTACCTGCTTAATTATTTATTGCAGACATATTATGTAGTAGCCATATAGTAAAATACATAATAATGTCCAAACATTATTATGTATTTTACAATCGTTTGAATGAGCTTTGGTTTATTATTAACGAAAAAAGAATAATGTTCTTCATAATTAGTGCCCAATTAACACTTTTAGACAGCCGAATGAAGGTGATTGATTGATAATACCCGCAAAACAATATGTAAATATTCTAAAGCACAAACATTACTTGACATCAAATATGTTTCTCGTGTACATATTATTAGTTTTCTTTGGACATTATAATTGTGAATTAATGTTTAAAATCCAAAATGAGACTGTGGATTTTGAAGCTTGTATACTGAAGATTTTAAAGAATAATATTCCTAAAGGTAGTGATATTACATTCGACGATATAAATTTTCAAAATAATGAAATACTTAAAACAGTCAATTCTCTATCACGCTTTTCAGTAGTTAATAGAAATACAAGAGGTCGATTTACAGGCATGGAAATAACTAATATGGTGTACATCGTATCTGCAAGAGACGTTGCTGAATTTTTGAAAAACTTTACGATTTTGTTAACAGAGCAAACTTGGAATCCATATGCGAAATTTCTTGTTATTTTAAATATATATGAAAAAGAATTGTGGAAAGTGTTCGATGAATTATTAAAGCATCATGTTCATCATGTAGTAATACTTAACCAAACAAGGACAGCTGAGTTGTATACTTATAATCCATTTGACAATTATGGATGTGGAAAACGTTACGATAAAGTAATTAGTTACGGAAAATGTTTAGAAGCACCTACAAATCTGTATGCAGAGAAACTCGTTACTGGCCTTCGCAATTGTACGTTTAATGTGTTGGTAAATCATTGGCCTCCGTATGCTATAGACCCATTGCAAGATGGGAAGAAAACATTGGGGATTGATCAGTTCGCCCTGAAAACAATCAGTGAACTAGAAGGCTTTGAACTTAACATTTCGTACTATTATCCTAAAGCTCAATTCTTTACAATAACTGCAGACATGAAAGCAACGGGCATTTATTCCAAGCTACAAAACAATGAAACAGATATCTATATAGGCGGCTTATTGCTAGAAAGAGCGCGTGCTTCAGCATTCACGTATATTTCCGGGTATGTTCCCATTGATGATGAACTAAAAGTTGTGGTAAAAAGAGCCTCTTTTATACCCCCATGGAAGAATATTTACAGAGAGTTTCAACCCGAAGTTTGGTTCTTACTGCTAGGAACTTTTCTGCTATATGCCGTCATAATTTTCATCCTTCAAAAGAGCGATATCGGTTACATAATGTTTCAGATGTTGGACAATATGCTACTGCATGGTTTCATTATCCGTTGCACGTTTAAGGTAAAATGCCTATTTATGATATGGATTTGGTTTTCCTATCTTATAAATTCTTTTTATTCGTCCAATCTGGTGAGTATAATGACGAGTCCAAACTACGAATATCAAATACAAAATGAAGAAGATTTAATAAATCACAATGTGAAGCCGTGTTTAAGTACGGGTATACAAACATTTGTGTATACGGAAACAAACAAAACGTTTCCTGACAACAAAAACTTCTGTCAGAACTATAAGCTTAGCTTGAGGGCAATCAGTGAAACCGATGATTGGTACACGATTTTAATGTATTCTATTTACTTATATAATAGAGAACTTATCTTAGATGACCTGGGTGAACCTAAAGTGTATGTATTCGAAGCACCGTACTTAAAATTATTTTATGTAATGTACATGTATAAAGGTTTTCCTCTTTATGATAGATTGAACGTACGAGCTCTTTGTTTGACCGAGAACGGCTTGATGGATAAAAAAGTACGTGATCTCTTTTTTTCGAGGAATATCAATGTCTACTACAAACTGAGGCAATACAAATCCCGTTACGCCGTGCCTTGGTCTATATTGGCTGTAGGATATCTACTGGCTGGAATAACATTTCTACTGGAACTTGTAACTAGGCATAATAATAAGGGTACGATGTTGTATGGGTATTACTAGAAGTTGTATGCAGTAACGCTACTCTGAGCTAGAAGTTAAGTTCAAATACATCCAGCTATTCAACACATTTGGGCCTTTAACTTCAACTTTTTTATATGTGGCTATTGAGCATCATTGTTCGCCACAGATTTATTGAGTTGTCTAGGGACAAATAAAAAGAGTCAGTATAGCAGCGATGTCAGCAATAGGTAATTTAGCCGCCGATATTGATAATAGTAGTATATTGGTGTCGATTCTGTTGTTCAAAACTACTAAACTTAACTAATTTGACAGGTCTAAAAGTCATGCTATCCCTTTCTCATGTGCGGGGTAAAATAAAGATGGCAATATTTTTAGACCTGTCAAATTAGTTAAGTTTAGTAATTTTGAACAACAGAATTGGCACCACTATCTACTCTGAGATAATTGTAATACTATAAATTATTATGCTAATTATGAATAACTGTGTGATTGAAATAGTTGAAGATGCAATCTGGAATCCACAAAGTCAATGAAAGTCATAGCGCTGAATTTTGACTATTTCTTTATTTAAATTACATTTTGGTTATTACAGCCACCACGAATGTGTTGATCTTTGCTTTGGAGCGATGCCAAGTAGAATGGTTTAAAAAAAGTAGATAGAACATCCTTAATCTTGAATATGTTTTTAAATATATGTGTTCTGCGTTGGTAATGGTTTATTTATTTTCATTAAAATATGTGTTCGGTAGACATGTGTTTTGCTACATAGCTTAATCCGCTGATTACGACTGCCACAGTCATCTAATAATGTAACTCACTATCTTACAAACTTTATGTATAAATAGTTTAACTGTAGATTTCAATTTATAGCGTTATAATACCTATTATTGTTTAATATTCGGATGTAAAGTGCTCCCCGACGTTAACGACGTTATCAAAAATAAATATATTCTTTTATCAAACATTTTATCAAACACACATATTGAAAATGTCTGAAACTGCTGTAGACGCATTATAAAATGTTTTCTCCGATTTCAGCGCTGAAAGTTATGACGACCGGATCGGCTATTTTCGTCTGAATCAATTTCAACATTTTAAACAATTTCAAATTTGTCATTTCCGTTTTACTAGCCGAGAAATCTATTTTTCGTACGAATGTCAGCCATTGTAGGCGAAAATCATTTTAAATCTTTAGCTACTTGTATTGTTGAAGTATATCCTGAGCATAAAATATGTATCCATTTATTGTTAATAAAAAAAAATCGGATGATGTTTTGGGGGCTCGTGCATATTATTTTTTGTTAATAAAATAAGTTAGTCAAAATTAAAATGAGTAGTAGAATAAAAAAAAATCTCACTCATTTTAAATTTATTTGTGAAGAATTTTTTTTTTTTTTCTAATAAAAAATGCGTACAAGACAGGACAATGACATCCATTGTGGAGTTTTTGGCGGGAATCAGGCGGAGCGGTTGAGATTTTTTCCAGTGTGTCGTAAATTGTGTTATAGTGATCTTTAATGTGTATTTTTGGTGTCGATATGTGCAGTAAAGTTTCATTTAGTGACTGATTTATAGGAGCATTGGAAATAATGCCATAATACGACTTTTGGGTTAAGTGATTTATCATTTTGGTCAATAGGTTACCTCTAATCTAAAGGCGTGTTACGATCTGCTACTGCCGTGGGTTGTCTCCAGAAACTCCATTGGGCGTTAGAATGCATGACACTAGGCATTTTAATGCGGCAAACACGAGAAATTTTGCAACATGAAAATTCTCTAACACTCGACACTGGCAAAAATAGTCCCTGAAGGGATTGATTGCCATACTTAGGAAGAAGAAGAAGAAGAAGACATCCATTGTCTTTGTCTGATTCACAACGACTCGAGACGCCCTAATATATTATCTCTATATAATATATTATCTTAGATAATATACTTCTGAATAATATGTTTTAATATTTATATTATATTATTTTTAGGTTATGTTATAATTATATATTTAATACTAATATTATAAATGCGAATAAAGGACTTATCATATACTTCTTATATAATGTTCTGCAAAAATGCAACGCCTGCTATTCTAGTGGTTAGTATACCTAACTGCGAGGTGCCCATGTTCCATTCCCGCCGTGGAAAAAGTTTATGTAATAAATGTTTGCCTTGTGTGTTTGGTATGTATTATAAGTATGTATTTACAAAAATAAGTATACTTCATTTTTCTGGTTCCCAAATTACGAGGTCTGCTTACCAGGTGGCGTGGTCTAATAATGTCAGAGCATTATTATTCTCGCCTTTTCATTCACGTGACAGGCTTTAGATTGTGACAGAGACCCAAATAAATCCTAGGGCTGTGACAGAAACTAACCATCCTTATCGACTTTAAGCGGCAAAGCAAACGCACAGGTCTAAACTGTCATCCAACTGCTCATATCATCGTCGCAGGCTGAATTTAGTATGGGAGATTTTATAAGTAAATGTATAACTAGGATCTTGCTCACTTTTGTCCTGTGTCTTTGCCCATTTTTAGATCAAATTCGTTATGCGGAGATATTTACGGCCACTTACAATATTAATTAAAAAAAAGGAATTCACAATATGCACAAGAACAGAAAATATGAACCTCCTTCAATGATTTACCAAAACATAGACACAAGGTTCACTTACAAGGTTCACGTTTACTTTGTTTTGCACATAGTGTATGATCCTTCATACATAAAAAATCTATTATTACTATTATTTTATTTTATATACTATTATTTTAAAATCCCGGTTTTGTATGATTTTAATGGTTTTCGTGTGTTACAAAATTTGTTCTCTTTTTCATTTCCACGTTTTAATATTGTAATTATTTTATTTTAATCTGTATTCACTTATATATGTGTTGACTTGCATAGTTTTTGTTATTTTTTTTTTAGATTTAATTTATTTTCTTAATGTTTACATACTAGTTATGTTTATTAGCTGTGGTCGCCTATAAGTAGATGTACACTCGGTTCCAAAAATTACGGGTCAGTCACAAAAATTGAAATACCTCCAGAACTGTAAAAGCTAGATCAATGAAATAAAAAACAGAATAAAGACTTTTTAGTTGCGCTTCTAATAGCATATTATTTAAACTGGTTGATGAAAAAAAACTTCATTAGAAAAACAAAATTTAAAAAAATGACTATTTTTAAAAACAAAATTTTTGTTTCATGTCATTATGGATGCTTTCCATTTCTATTCTGTCACAAAAAAATTATCGTGAACGTCTTCCACGTGCATAATTATTATTCTGTGAGGTGAAGCATGGCAGTCACGCTAGAGGAATGTACCAGAATCCTAACTTTTTTGGAACTTGGGCGGAGCCAGCGTGAAACAGCCAGAAACATTGGTGTATCTTTGTCGACTGTTCAGCGGGTAGTCCAGCGGTACCAAGAGACCGGATCACACCTTAGAAGACCAGGAAATGGCAGACCAAGATGCACAACGGCCAGGGAAGACAGACAACTGGTGGCTACAATGCTCCGAAATCGTTTTCAAACTGCTGTTGGTCTAAAAACTCACTTTATTCGCTTTGGAGGTGGCAATTTAAGCGCTCAAACAGTAAGAAGACGTCTTGCTGAAGCAAATTTGAAACCATTGAGGCCCGCAAATGGCCCCAAACTGGAACGGGGACATCGAATTGCAAGACAGAGATACGTGCGCGAACACCTAAACTGGACACTAGACGATTGGTCTAGGGTAATGTTCACGGACGAGTCTAAATTCATGCTTTATAAGCATGATGGTAGGCAGTTGGTGTACAGAAGACCAGGGGAGCGCTTCCATCAAGCGTGTGTGGAGGAAAAAGTGGCGTACGGTGGAGGCTCCGTACAAGTTTGGGCTGGGATTTCTGCTGAGGCCCGCACCGAGCTGGTGCTCATTCAAAATGGAACTCTAAATGCAGAGAGGTACGTGGAAGAGATCCTCAATGAACATGTAGGTCCTTTCATGGCCAGGATGGACCGGCATGGCATATTAATGCATGATAATGCGCGTCCCCATACCGCCAGAATTGTACATGACTACCTTGAAGAGGTCGGTATCGAACTCATGCAGTGGCCAGCGCGAAGCCCGGACTTAAACCCCATCGAGCACGCCTGGGACGAGCTTCAGAGATGCGTGAAAGGTCGAAACCCCCCACCAATCACGCTTCCCGAGCTCATACAAGCACTGGTGGAGGAATGGGAAGGTATTCCTCAGCACCGGCTCCGAAATTTGGTGTACAGCATGCCTAATCGCCTGGAAGCTGTCAGAAGAGCTCGTGGAGGCAATACAAAGTATTAAATGAAGAAAGTGATGAAAAACAGCAAAAAAACAATCATAAAAAAAAATGTAATCTTAAGAAAAATATGACTACTTTAGTTTTTTTTTAATTTAAGATTAATATTGTGGGTGTAACTAAGTTTTATTTTATTTTTTATCTGTATAATTAAATTCTCAATTGAACAGTCTTCGTTTCATTAGGATGGCATACGTAGTTCGGGAGATATTCGGGTTTATGTGACTGACCCGTTATTTTTGGAACCGAGTGTACATTTATATAATCTCCTTTAATATTAGCACTAAGATATTGTCTGACTGTATTCATCTGTTGGTGATCCTTAACCTAAATAAATAAAAAAATACTGCTCTAAAGATAAGGCGCGAGTGAAAGCCCTCCCTTTTAAGAGTATCTACCTACAGGAGAAAGCAGGATAACACACCCTTTCATTGCCTGGTTTATTTTATCAAAACAGAACATCACATTCACACTGATTTCTAATCTTTTACTCTTCAGTGCAGTGACGTAAACTAATCAAAATGAAATCATATGACGTGATTGGTGTAAATACGAATGACGCTATATCCTACGTACAGAGTATGTTCCATACTTCCATACTAGTGTTCATGAGCCGCCCGCCCCCGCCGAACCGGCGAGGTAGGGCGGGCGGTATCAGTAACAGTCAGTTTGTTGATACCGAGCCGAGAAGTCGCTCAGTGAACAGTACCGTGATCTAAAATGGCTGTACGTATTCGTTTTTGTTTATGTTTCTAAGAGTTCATACAGATATTTATAGGCAACATTGTTTATTTTTCTTCTAACATAATAATTCGTACCTCGTATATTTAATCATCTGTGATATGTTTGTGCGCTGTTGTTTATAAATTGAAATTATGATCTTTTACGATCCGCGGTAGATTCTGACGCATTGAAAGTACGTTTTTGTAAAGTCTAGTCAAATAGATATAAGTTTGAATAACTACTGCCTGTTAACCCTTACAAGATAAAACATATATTTAATATCATGTATACTTTCCTAATTTTGTAGGTTAACATATTGTTATGTTTATCGAGAAGCCGAAAGGCGCCTGACAGAAACCAACCTTTTTAAGCTCAGGCGTAAATTATAAACTCTTTAGGGACCAGCGCACGCGCATGTTTAACTAGTAACGCTATACGCTTTCCAGACATAATGAACGATGGGATAACGGTCATCTGTTTTCGTTACCAAACAGTTATTTCGGGACGTGATTCTGGAATCCGCCCGAAAGTCATCAAACGGCTTCCCAGTCTTGGCACTGGAGCGAGTGTTTTATGGCCCACGTTCAAAACTTGCATATGCTACAACAAATTTAAAGATTTGTACTGAATCCCCATTATTTACAATAGCAAAGATCCTGTTACGACTTTTCGCCGGCTCCACTGCATTACATTTTGTGTGATACTAGTATAAACAACATTCAAACGTCAGAGATATTTATATCTGTTACGTATGAATCTAGAAATTGAAAGCAAGATTTTAAGTCATAACAAACACGGCGTTCATCACCAATAATAAAATTACTTTTTCTAATTTTAGCAACAGTACGTTATTAGTGTAAGCTGTTACTATCTGAACTCAATGCAATCAATATGCATTTAACTTTTTGAACGAAATAGCAAAACACACGAACAAATATACTTGCTTTTTTAACATTGATATAAGTATTATAAGCTCTCTCCTTCGCGCAATCCAAATCAATTATATTCTTGTCTTGTCCAGACTTTGCTTTGTACTTTTCTCATCAAAATTATCGACCCATCGGTTTCTGCCGGACTAGTCTTCTCGTTATTTTATATCTATCTTTTTATCTCCCATCATTATGTCTACTCGTACATCTGGTTTGCATTCTATCTTACTCAAAACTATGGTGATTTCAGCCCAGGAACAAGGAACAAGAACAGGAGGTCCTCACGTGGATCACAGAAGTAACAGGAGAGACTCTACCCAATGCTCCTTACGAGGACATCCTAAAGGATGGAATAGTTCTGTGCAAACTTATCAACAAGCTCTCTCCTGGATCCGTCAAGAAGATCCAGGAAAGGGGAACCAACTTCCAGCTTATGGAGAACATCCAGAGGTGAATAAAATATTTGAAGAATTGACAGAAACAAAACAATTTATCGACCATAAATTTTACTATCTGCAGTTAAATGTGCTAAAATATAAATAAGACTGTAACAGAAACAAATTTTGCTAATTTCTAGCATTGCTTGTGTAAGAAACTCGTAATCAAGACCCAATATACACATTTCACAACTTCATACCCGGGGCATTAAAAATAAGAAGGATACTGCCATAGACCGAAAACACATGGTTCAATGGTTCTTTACTTTTGTGGATGCAAATTAACAATTGTATCTAGCCTTACATCATGTTAAAAGAACAAATTATATGACAAGCAATATTTCTTTTTCAGGTTCCAAGCCGCTATCAAGAAATATGGTGTTCCAGAAGAAGAAATCTTCCAAACCGCTGATCTGTTCGAAAGGCGTAACATTCCTCAAGTCACTTTGTGCCTTTACGCTCTTGGCAGGATTGTAAGCATTTTAGAATTCCTAGCATATGAGTTTAGCGAAGCATTGAATCCATGATTCTATAGTAATATGTTTCTGTTTACAGACCCAAAAGCACCCAGAATGGACCGGTCCTCAACTCGGTCCTAAGATGGCGGATAAGAACGAACGTACCTTTACCGAGGAACAGCTTCGCGCCCACAATGCTGAGCTGAATCTTCAGATGGGATTTAATAAGGGAGCCTCGCAATCCGGCCACGGTGGATTTGGCAACACCCGCCATATGTAAATAATTATATATCATATAGGTTTCTGAGGCCAAACGATTTGAAGTTCAGTATTTTTGTGTTCGTCTAAAATCTTTATTCCATTAATGCTTTTCCTTGTCAAGATTGAAATACTTTTTTTCTTTCGCTGCTATTATAACGAAGTATAAGACGGTGTGATAATTTTTTACGTTTAAACTAGAATACTTTTATCCTAACCAACGCTATTTTTGTTAAGACTATTTTTACCTCTTTATCTGTTTACTTAATTTAATTTGTAAATATTTTAATAAACTTTGTTTGTAAGTAAGTTATTGGTTTTATTTATTGAAGCATTTACAACATGTAAACAATCTAATTAAGATATATCATATAGAAGATAATCTGAAACGAAATAGAGTTGTAGTAAATCATCACTTTATTTGCAAATCAGAAACACTTAAAATCTACTCAATTAAATCACTATAGAATTAAGATGAGAATTATATTGCGATCATAGTGTATTCTACGCCTGCTACTCTTAGCCAAATATTCATTATCAAATCAATGTATATACCATATATTTTTAAGGAACATCGTTATTTTTATGTTAAGATAGTCACCACTCACCGTTTCTATATTTAAACTAACCCCCATCCTTGCTCCTATCCCATTATTATTTCGGGTTAGTGGAATATGAACAAATGTTATTTCCTCATGCCTCCTCTCTATCAGCTGTTAATATAGTCATCCTTTCCATCCATTAAGCAAATGAAGACCGATATAATATTGCAAAAATATTAAAATTCATATTACAGTCATTGACCTCAGTAAATCTAATGATTAAGACCAAATTATACTTTATTGCGTCACGAGTACTCTAGAGCATGTCTTGTAAGAACAGCTGACTATTGCTCTAGTATTTGGCAACTATTCTTTGTTCTAATTAATGGCATGACATGGGTTAATTCATTCAGTAACAGCCGGTTTATTTTAATGTGACGAGACGTAGATATATTTTCAAGCTATTTTGGCTGTGTAAGGGATTTGAATGATTTATTGTTGCCACTGAGTACCTCAGCTCTATTCACCTCGATATTCATGTTAATGCATTGAACATAACTAATGCACATACAATTTTGTTTCATATAAGCACGAATTTATAAAAAGGAAATACAATACTAGATTAAAACTTTTTTCACGCTCATCACGCTAAGTAGGCAGAGAATATGGAGCGACCATGACTTGCATATGAGTTTTGATAGATGTCCCGGTATGGAGTGCTATTTACTTGATCTAGAAATTGAGTGAATGAAGATGCCGTGCCAGCCCAAGGCGTAACATTCTGGATTTTTACGTTTACGACTTACTTTTCATAATTCATTAGAAACATACTTGAGGAACTAGTTAGTTATTTTAACTGACTGACCAGCCAGTTACCGGCCGTGGTTTAGTTTCCACTCAATATTTCGTCAATAACCAGTTTACTTATTCCAATTTACATTTAGAGCGAACTATTGTGCCATTAAAATAATGTTAAACTTTATAACTAGGTAAGGTAAAATAATCTTTATGATTTGAACCTTTTGTATAATTTTTTAATAATAATAATTGGTAAGTTAAACCCGAGAATATGCGTAACTTATCATTCTTATGCCGTAACCTAAGCCAGGACTATAATAATCTTGGAACTCCGGTACCACCTACAATTAATGTAACGTCACATGAAAAACCATGGACATAAGAATAACTGAGTTATTATTACTTACTCTTATGCCATGGATGCAGTAAAGTGAAGTAAGGTCTTCATGGAGTATCCTACGTCTAATTTCTGCCATGCTTATGACGTTAGCTGTTGGTAAATGAGAAATGAAAATTGTTTATTCAGTTGGGGCACTTTTCAATGTCGTAATTTTAACACAGGTTCTTTATTATTGTTGAACTCAATGCGAAGGAGTAGTGATCACTTTTCAACAAATAATACATCACTATACTTGGTCCCTATAAGTCATGGACACACATTCAGGTCAGGCGTTCTACATTAAGTCTTACTAAATGCTAGCCTACACGTTGATATGGACTTGTAAGTGGGAATTTATGTAATTGCATTTATATGGTTATGCAGCAGTACATACAACGTTTGCTGGTGTTAGATAAGTTAATTTTAAATTACCTATATATTAAGCCTTGGAACTTTAAAAATAACACGGATGTAGTGAACGAATTAAATGAAATTTTATTTCCAAGACTATTTTTAACCAAAATTGAATATCAGCACAAGACGAACTACGGAAGATCAGCGCTGGTTGTCCGACAATATGCTGAGTTGTGACACTGTGTTCTTCTTTATGTTTATGTGTTGTTATGAATAATTGTTTTTTCTTTCTTTCTTTCTTACTAAATTTATCATGACAAACTAAGAAATGTAGATTGAAAGTGTAGGCTTAAGCATCCTGCCCCATAAAGTAGGTGCTGTACATAGACATACATATCACCAAACTGCCAAGAGTCACATTGAAGTACAAAGCATAAACCCATCTGGTTACCGTCTATTTCTGCCGAGCGTAAATAGCATTAGAATAACCAACACTCGTATCATACGTTAACATTATTTACGCAGTGTTCCAGAAAGAGCTCTTCCATCATTCAGGCGTGGGTCTACTTCGGGATCGGCTTATTTTGACCGGCAGCCAAGTCCAGTCATCCTTATACCTTGACATTACCAAATATATTCCACAACTAATTAGTTATAATTACGAGGCGATCACAACAAGGCCGAGTAATAGTTCAGCTTTAATTTTAGTAAGTTCACTCAACAATGTGTGGAAACTTGGCACGATGTGTTTTTTAAGCACGTTTCTGTCGTCTCTTGTGAGAAAACGAGAATCAATTAGACTGTATAAGATTTAGGGAAGACAATCGAAAATTGTGCGGCGACGTCTACACATCTCTACACAGTAGCGCTTCAGAAATTAAAAGTCATATTTGCTAAATCTAACACAATGCTAATATTAAGAGTATTGATAGTTTCTACACATTTTAACATCAATCTGCATTCTCATGAATATGCAATAATTATACACATATGCTATGTATACTTCTTAACTAGCTGCCCGCCCCGGCTTCGCATGGGTAGACTTTTATATCAAATATTTTGTCTATTTAAACTATCCTATCTCTCAAGTTGGATCGAACTGCACATGGTGTGCGAATTTTATTATAATCGGTTAAGTGGTTTAGGAGTCCATTGAGGACAAACATTGTGACACGAGATTTATATATATTAAGATTTATATATATTAAGATATTACTTATAAGAATTGTAGCAAGTATGTAGATTCGCACGGAATGGCTAACACGCATCAGATGAGAGCTTATTTGGCATCTGGGTCGGTTGATATTAATAATATTTAAATTTAAATAACAAAATTCTTTGTGACATATTTTTTTTAGAAGCATATTGAATATATATCTCCAGATACTCACTACCCTACAATCAACCTATTAAAGGATGAATGACTTTGTACGGATTGTAGGAATTATTCTTGTTGTTTGAGTCAATCATTTATTAAATTAATAAGCTTTTGCAACAGCTCGGCTACATATTACAACATCTGTGCAGTAGTGGTCGATAAAACTAAGACGATTACATCGGGTCAAAGCCGTTCAGGTTTGTCAACCGCTTGAAATAATTATGCTACTGCTAAATCAAGAATTTCAAATTTATCTTGCATACACAAGAAAATTCCGCTCCATGTTTGTAGTTAATTCCTGCGGTTAAGATATTACGTCCTTATGTCCAATTGTCCATTGTTGCACTACCATTAAAAATAATACTACAGCTCTGGAAAAATAGGTTCCAACAAAGCCTATAAGTGAAAATGTAAATGAAAACAGATATCTACATAATGTAACCATTAACAGTCTTAAGTCATTTCATAAGATTGGGGGTACTTACATATTACTTAACATAAGTATAATTTTCGAGGCCGCGTCGTTTTAAACTTTCGCTTTTTCAAGGTTATGAATATGACATTGAATAACCTCACGGAAAAGTTACGAGCGCAGTACATACATGGTGATATAATTAGTGATGAAGTCGTAAACCTAGCGATGAACGGACACGTCGTAAGCCGTGTAGAAGCTGAAATTGAACCAAGATATACCATCGGCCATATTTATTGTAATTCACTGGACTAAATCATGCATAAGGAATAAACAGTTAAATATGAAACTGACGTTCAAAGAGCAATAGAAGACAAGGAATGAAATGAAAAAAAAAGGAAGAAAATTTAATGAAGTTAAAGACATTTAATCATATAGGGACACTTAATAGGAATACTGAATGCCTAAATACAACGTTATATATAACACAATAGAGTTATATCATACACCAATAATGATGCTGCCGAACATTGAGTAAGACAAAATCAAAGAGTTACATGAACACGACCTCATAGTAACTAAGATCACATTGATCCCAAGGATCGTGTCGTCGCAGTTACGTTAGGTTGTGCAAAACTTAAATACGCAAGCTTCGAGGCAAGTAACAGGCTAAATCTCAAAAGCTCTGTCTTATGGTCTAAATACCTTGATGCTCTCGACAATTTTGTATGTCAGAGCATTTTCGGATGTAAACGATAAAATGAGAGATCCTAATTGACATATTGTTGTTATAAATAACTAGCGGCCCGCCCCGGCTTCGCACGGGTAGACATTTATCAAATATTGTGTCCACCCGTGCGAAGCCGGGGCGGGCATCTAGTTTAATATATAGCCTATGTTACTCAGTGATAATTTACCTTTCTAAAGGTGAAAGATTTACTTAAATCGGTCCAGTAGTTTCGGAGCCTATTCAATACAAACCCACACAAATACAAATCTTTCCTCTATATAATATTAGTGTAGATTATATATTATATTATAGTATAGTATAGTATTTAGTATATATAGTATATAGGATAGATATAGATATATAAGTATAGATTGACCTATTCGGAGCAAACAAATCCCTCAAGCTGTTGAAATGGAAATAATTTTAAAACTATTGTTCCATACAGTGCAGTTACAACACGCGCTATAGAAAAAGGAATTGATGTTACGGAACGAATGTAACATTTATAACACGTAAGGTCTTAATTGCTACTCGAGTAAACTACTTATCTAGTTCAGTGCGTGTCTTTGAGGAGGCGACGTAAAATACTGTTCCTGTAACGAAATTCTGTCTTTGTGAACTTATTGGACATAATGAGCGCGTTGTCTTCTCCATTGTATTAATCTCCCTTAGCAGACAATGTAGTTATCTCTAAGTCTAGCGTATCACCTTTTCAATAATACATACCATTATTTTCCAAGTTAACACTAAATAAAATATTGTTTACACATTATTAGCAATATTATCTTAAGCAACGCAAAGTTTAACTTTATTTACATAGTGAACAATTGCGTACAGCTCCCCTCCTCACTGCTTTCTTGTGGCTGCTGTGGAGACTGGCAGACCGGGGACTTAGTCTCATACCGCCTCTACGAGCAGGTTGCTCGGGGCGAACCTGACTACCTACGCGAACCTCAAACTTTGGACCCGAACCATGCAGTTCAAATTATTTGTGGTGATATCTGTGCTCCACTATTCGGCGGCAGATTATTATAAGACTAAACGTGAGTATTTCTAGACACCATTTTAAATGTTGTACTGATTTAGTGGACTAAATTCGCACAATACTGTGATAAATACAATGATTCTGGGTCATTCACAGCGTCACCGGTTTCGGCCGTTTCGTAAGCGTATTGATGTTGCATAAAATGACCATAATCGTCAACATTATATCATAGATCAATAGCACCGTTTCGTTTCGTTTTCCTCGCAGCATGTTGGAAAAGAACAGTTAATTAAGACAAAGTAAATAACATTTCAACGATAGTCAATTTAATAAAAAAAATCTTCTATGATTATTTATAAAATTATCTCACAAAAAGGATGACGATGATTATAAATAAAATATATAATATTAATATTTATGAGCTTACAGCGAGGTACCAACTTGACCAAGTGACCGAATAAATTTGACCGATTTTTTCACAATCAAGCCTGTTTATTTCGAGAACTTGCCAATATTTAAGGACAAATGAAAGGGCTTTCGTTTGAGTTGACACCTAGCTCACCCACATTCAGTTATTGTGAGAGCTTTGGAACTTTTGTTTACATTTAATATTATGATTATATTCAATCAGTGCTCAAATCCATTGCTCGATATTTAAAAAAATTGCTAGTACCTGTCAGCTTGATGTTAATTTTCTTCTATCAAAGTCATTTTGTGGTTATTGGTGGTGCATCGCGATTTTGACATCAATATATATTTGAGCGACATTGGAAAGTAACTAAAATTTACACATAATGCTAATGCGACTTTGAGCTTTCTGAGTAAATTTCGGATAAATGTTGTTATTAGAGTAGAGAGAGTAGAGTTAGAGAGACCCATATTCAGTCTTTAAGCCCAAAGGATTCAAAATTAATACCGAATATGATAGTGCTAACAATTTGGTATTGTCACATAATAAACCTGCGTCAAGAAGCTTCGATGTAAAAGAAAAGTTTTGCTACTCTTTTGTCATCTTATGGATGACTGTTGCATATAATTTTTTAAGATTTCCACATTTTTTTAATCGTTTTGTTGCGTATTGGGGCGATATTGACAAATGTTTACGTCTCTTTTCAGCAAGTTTCGTACAAACATGTTTGAAGAGCGACCCAGAATTTGATGATTGTTCGCGAGTGGCGGTGCAGCAACTGTTCACTGCATTGGGACCAGGTGAAATATTTGTATGCTTATAACAAAAAACAAATGATGCACGTTTGTATGTTCTGCCATTAATGTTTTTCTATTATCTACGAAGCTTGTTAAATATGCAGAAGTCTCTTTGTGTTACAGATCAATTATAACTCATATAGATCATTGCGGTCGTGGCATGCTCGCATATGAAATCATAGATTTTAAATTTCTAATAAAATAAGTTTGACGAATACAGAATGTGCTTGTACCAATTCCTTTGAGTGGAACGTCTTGTTGGTTTTATTTTTACACAAGCATCTGGCTACCGGCTCCTACCGGTATCCATTCTGATTGGTCCAAGTAACCTCTGATTGCCTGGTCTTGCTGTGCCTGGTTCATTGCACAACCACCGAGGCACGGCACTACAAGCACAGCTGTTTGCGGCCAACTTGTAGAGATTAAATAACTTCGTAGAAATAACATAGTTCTACACGTCACTGCACTCCTAATACATTATATTGTAAAGCATTCGTAACCGATCCGTAGACTAGCCGAGAATAATTTAGCAGTGTTTCAATTATGGTACATCTCTTCTCTGCATTTATTTTGACTTGCTTGCTGGTTACTACAAAATAAATAAAATATCTATTTGGAAATTCTTTGAAACATTGCGCCAAAAGTGCAGATGATAATTTACTTCAAATACGAATTTATGTACACATTTAGTATTAAATAAAACTGTTGTTTACATAGTTAACTAAATGATAGTGGGTTGGTAGGTGGCCGAGCTAGTCACATAGCCTCAATTGCGAAACATTTGTACATAACTTGCGGAAAGCGAAAGCGCTATTTCTTCACCATACTCATGCGACCGTTCGAGGTATCCCTCCAACGTGATTCAACACATAAACATTTTTGATATAATATATAATATGCCGTAAATCGAAATCGACGACTTAATTGAACTGAGGCCTAAAATCTAGATCCTACTTTTAAGTGTACATAAAATGGACAAACGAATTTTTATATATTACAGGACTTCCAGAAATCGGTATGGCGCCACTTGATCCATTAAAAATTCCGAAAATCAGAATATTGCAAGGCGATGGTCCTGTTAATGTTAATGCAGCTCTAGATGACGTCACTGTATCGGGCTTTGGCGCAACTGAAGTACTCCTGAGCCAGTATGTATCTTTAATAATTATGTTTCCCTGGTATCGCAGACGACTGTTTGATCGACGAGTCGAGTCGCCTCGAGTGCTGACATTCTCTCCACTGATATAATTATAAAATTTTATTCTTACAGGGTAGATAGTAAAACCTATGACTTTTACACAAAAGTTCGTGTTCCAAAAATAAGGATCGAAGGGACGTATGACCTGAAAGGAAAGATTTTATTGATACCTTTAGTTGGCCGTGGGCTCTGTTGGTTTGAACCAAGTAAGCGATAATTATCATTTTATTTAGGTATTATTTAAATTTCTATATTATTTATTACCAAACCATTTGTTATTGTTTTCAGCAAACATGACTATAGATATATTGAGCGATGTAAAACTTTATGAAAAGGACGAATTGACATTCTTCAATGTAACTGGGGCACACGTAAAATATTCGATTGGTGGTCTAACTTTGAGAATGAACAACTTGTTTGATGGGATCGATTCATTGGGTACGTAGCAATTTCAGTACGTGTAGCGTCATCTAGGCCTCTAGCATTGATATTAAGCACAGGTCTAACTAGCAAGAGCGTTCTCATTGCAAAGCATAGATGGCGCTGTTGTTGGTTGTGCCTGTTGAGCATTAAACTTCTTATGATTCATGGAAGCCTGGTACTAACGTGTTACAAATTGCAACGTTGAGCATTGTCGAGACGTCGTTGGACGTTTGACAACCACTCGCACACAGTTTGCCAATTTTTCGCAAGCCCAACTAGTTGACGGCTACAGGGGGCCGGGGCTGTCATAGAGTACCTGCCTAATTATATGAATTGCTTTTATTTACCTAGGTACATTACTAGAATTTCCTAGTCTAAGGAAGAAGATTGTGAATAAAATATAATTATTCTGGCTGGTTATAATAAAATGCCTTATTTGTTTTTTACGTACCACATACACATAATTTTCTCAATAATACAAATACTTATAATTTAGGACCTAAATATTTTTGTTAGGCATTTTAAACAGCGTCGTTTGATATCCTTTACAATAGATGGCGCTACCTGTAGTTTTATAAATAACTTCAAATGTTGAAGATCACAGGATAAACAGAATTACTGTCAATAAAATTGTTTCTATAATTATCAAATATTATTTTTCAGAGGACAGTACGAATGCATACTTAAATGCAAATTGGCGACCTGTATCGGAGTCACTTAGACCGATTTTATCTAAAACCATAGAAGATATTTTACTCGGCTTTATGCAGCAACTATTTCACAATTTACCAGGAAACTTTATGATTGGCGATTTGAAAAATCATGGTTTAAATAAAAAAACGGACAAAAAGCATAGCAACGATAACAAATCATAATTTATAGTTATTATAATAGTACCTAAGTCATAATCTAGTTGAATAATGTGATTAGTATAATACGTAAGTAAAATAATAATTTACTATCGGAACTGATTTTCTGATCTGCCTATATTATGTTAAAATCTCAAAGTTCATTTGATTACAAAATGACTGAATTTTGTTATTGTAAATATTATCTTTAAAATAATTTACATACTTTAAAGCTTGTTTTATTTGCCTTAACTAATTATTATCACAATAATATACAAAATGGGCTTGAGAACTCTACTAGAGCGACTTGGAAAGATGCCAAAATTGAAATTTATCCAGGCTACACGTTGTTTACCCACCTGTTATTTTCAGGTAGAAGGTCGAATGATTAGTCATCGGAACATTTCTTGAATTTTTTTTAAGTGTTCTGTACCACATTGTTAAATAAATAAAGTAAGCTTAGAACTAGCATCTAATAAACACAAAGGAATACTGAAGACTGTGTGAAACCCGAAACACTCTCATTCACTGTCTGTAATAGAAAATCAAATGCAAATTGTAATAGCCTGGAAGGATCGCTGTAAGCTTTAATTTGGGAAATTATGTTGAAAAATGTACGACTAAATATCTAAAACTATAAAACCGTTGACGGACGCAGTCAGCTTATATGTGGCTATCTAGAATAACCAAAACTGGGTAAAATTTTCAGCGTCTGACATCAACTTCGATTGAATATGTTTCAAGAGAAGAAAGTACTACATATTTCTTATTCTATTCTACGAGGCAAATATCTAATGTTTTTCTTAATTTTTTTGTGGGAAACACGTCGGTCTCTTCAACTAATATTTCTTTTATACGCACATTTTATCGCTAGAAATAGAAAGTTAAAATATAAATTACTTAAAAAAATCCTTACCTGCCAAATAGGACGTCCAGGCATTTTGCAGGAGTAAGATTTCCAATAAAAATACACAATAATCACACTCACACACGTTAGTGATTCGCGCGCTTGTCACTAGATGGCTCTCTCACCAGTGTTCGGAAAGAAATAACCGATTCTCTCTCTAAAAACGTGTTTTATATGGCGGCAAAGCTCTATAGGCGTAAATACCAGTGCGAAGGAACAAGACGCAGAAACATGCAAGCGATCGACAGAAATATCCCTTTACGCGATCAAAAGCGATTGTTGAGGCATTTTCACTATAAAAATAAATATTTAGATGATATTAGATGTACGCTTAATTTTCTGTTATTTCATTGTATTTATATAAAAAAAACACCATAACTCGTGAGATGCAGATTTATTTCCTGTAAATGGCCGTAGAATAATCATTTGTAAATTCAGTTGTTTCAAATAGATTGCAACACTTTGGTCTTGCGTCAAATCTACATCTACATCTACACTAATATTATAAAGAGGAAAGATTTGTATTTTTGTGGGTTTGTATTGAATAGGCTCCGCAACTACTGAGCCGATTTCAAAAATTCTTTCACCGTTAGAAAGCTAAATTATCACTGAGTAATATAGGCTATATATTATACTAGCTGCCTGCCCCGGCTTCGCACTGGTAGACATTAGTTTCGGAGCATAGACATTTATCAAAGATTTTGTTCACCCGTGCGAAGCCGGGGCGGTAAGCTAATAAAACATAAAAACATTGAATTTGCATGAATCTATTTATAGAATATTTCGTGGAAACCGCCTGAGTTATTCGATAGCTTTTAGTTCATTGACAGAGAAAAATATTTGTGAGCTAATAACGGTAATAACAAAAATAGAATGAACAGCTATGGGACTTCACAGCACCGTCTGAAATTCAGATCGTCTAGTGTCCGTAATTCAGATGTTGGTTTCAGAACTTCATAAATTAACAAAAGTGACTGTAGCGACAAAGTTTTTTTATGAAACGCGAGTAACTCAAAGTATCCATATTACTTAATGTGCTTTGATGATATGATGTTATTAGCTTTAATATTTACAGCATCTGTTAGGAAGTGGAACATAATAAATCATGAAATGACTCAAGCACTTAAAATGTTCCCATATTATTGATAATTTTGATGCAGTTATCTCTGCTTCTTTCAAGTATATTCTTGCAACCGATATGATGCAATAGAGATATAATATAAATAAATCTATCAAGTAATAAATCGTTCAAAAATGCTTGAGGCATGCCTCATATTTGAATTTATTTTTATGTCTAACAGGTAAACGTGGTTAAGTTAATTTTAAGCTGAATCATGGTAAGTAATTATGTGGTAGGTATGTGACTTGGCAATATCAAGGCTCTCACTGAAGCAATGCATTACACAAGTAACATTTTTGGCGCATTGATGAATTACGATTACGACCGAGATAAATCTCATTCAATATTACTAAAGGAATGGGTTATCAAATGGTTTATTTACAAATTCTTTAAACTATACAAGGAAGACTTAAATGCTTTATATACATTTGAGGTGAAGCCTGGACTTCTTCCAGAAATACTGCAAATAGAAAACGAGTAAACTAAATGGCATTAAATAATTGTTGTAATTACTAAGGAGGCAAATGCATTCCGTAAATTCGATTGAATCCAGGTTTCTGGGAAGACGTATTCGTAACTTTTGTAATGAATTTATCCTGGAATCTTTCAGTGTCATGGGTAGTTTTATACTGTATATACCAATAAAAGCTCTTTCAATTTTGCTAATGACGTAACACATGCAGTGCAGCCATTCCCATCATTTATTGAAGCACTAAAACAAACACTTTCAGGTCTTGTTCAGTTTTCGTTTATTTGAGATGAGAGCACGTGCTCAAAGTATTCAGGAGAAGAACCAAGTACAAAAACTATTTGTCAAATTTGCATAGGTTTTTATGTTTTTAAGCTGCTGTATGTGAGTTTGCGCAGAGTTTGGGCCGTTTATTTATAGGAAAGTGCCAGATTCAAACTGGAACGAGGTTGAAAGAACAACAATTGCTTTATAAAAGTTTATGATGCATCGACCTCTTTATAGAAGTTATCTATCACAAGGATTTCCTATAAATTTTCGGTTAAAAGTAAAACATTATATTTAGTCTGGCTATAAAAATTATTGTTTATTGTAAAAGAAAAAGAAAAAATCGTTCAAGATTTTCTGGGTACAGTAAATTTTTACATACATTTTACTTATTCATGTTGTTACAAAATATTTATGTTTTTAACTGTTCTATATTTTCTAAACTCAAATCGAAAAAAATATTGGAATTACCTGATTTTGTTATATTATGTCCGATAATTGGGGTGTCTCCATTTATGTCTATTATCATGTATCTTATGGGAAAAACTAGGATCACTTAGCGTACTGTGGTAACACTGCAAAGATATCCTTAAAATGATCGTTGCAGTGTGGTTACAGTGAGTTAATTTGACATTACGCAGAAATTGCATACAAGTTCCGACCACTTGGTTGTTCTGGTATCCTTGTACATCGAGTTCCTGGTAAGACAATGTAGCCGGATTTTTTTATTAAAATCACCAATTTTTTTTTTACCTTCGTGTAGTTAGTTGTATTGATTTATTGATATACCTTTGAAAACACAAGGAGAAGTAAATAATAACCTTATAATATAAATAAAACACTTGTCAACTAACTTTGTGAATTTGCAAATTCGTAGTATAAGTAAAATTAGTTTACCAAACAACTACACTACATGTTTCTGCATTAATTTCAATTTATAAATGAGTTGTGTTTTAAATGTACTTGGCATATTGAAATAGTGTGATAAACGTTACCAAACGTTAAGCATTGCATTTATTACCTCGTTTACTTTAAATCAAATTAATAAACGCAATGTGAGGAACGTATTTGATGAATTTATACAGCGTAAAGACAGTCAAGAGATGAAGGTCACATCGGTGAATGACCGAGCGACGCGCGATGACCCAGAGAAGGGTGCTCGTAGGGGATAGGGCCCCTTTGGTGTCGCAGACAAAAGGAACGAGCACCAGGATCGCATGAACGCAAGGAGCTTGAGTTGCATGCATGCACTTTGCACCGAATGCGAGTGACGTCATCCAGTTCACGTTGCATTGTTTACCACTGCACTTTTCACGTTTCTATTGTTTGAATATTCATTATGTTTGCGCAGTGTATGTAGTTGTAATACATTACAATCAGCTGTATTATTTTATATGTAGGTATATCACAAAATAATTTTGAGGTTAGAAGTTATTAGGTATCGTATGTTCCAGTCTTTTATATTTTTGTCTGATCGTGATCGTGATAAAGTTATCGAATGTCGATAACATTATCACGATCACAGTCATGTCCAGTAGAGGTGTTCCTTAGATATACATAGTAGGTATATTAGATGGTTTGTCATCCAGAGCTATACAGTCTTGTAAGACACCACATCGTGTTTTAAGTCCAAGTTTTTTTACTATACCTACAGTGCCTTCAATCGAACACATGAATATTCATTTACCCATACTATTGATGCGGATAGGCAAAGTATGCAGCATGAAAACAAGGGTCTACCACATGGTGAGCCGTTTCTGTTACCTTAGGAGGCTAGAAACCTTTCAAGCATTCTAATTTGAGCCTTGTAATCGGTCCTACAACACCGGTTTGAAGATTTTCCTCGGATATTTTTAATCAAACAATGGAATGGTGTAGGATGCGCACAAGTTCCGTTGTTAATTTTGGATCATGACAAACAATTTACCATCCCACCCTCGGAGCGAAATATTCATCTGTAGCCGTGCAAGTTCGCTTAGTCAGTAACCTGAAATATTTCGGTTCAAGGCAGCGTATAGGTCCAGGAATAGCCAATGAGTGATCGGCTGGAAATAGCCAGCAGATGTCGCTCCGTTGCAAACAGCCTACACGTGAATATAACGCGGCGTGTAACGACGCAGATTTTTTTGACCAACGGCGAACGAATCTTAGGTATTATTAGCAACGTTTTGCGGCATCGTTGTTGGCTCAAGTTACATAGGTTCATCAGCGTAACATATATTTACTACACAAAAGAGGTATTAAAAATTATCTGAAAGTTTGAGAATAATAGGGAAGCCTTAGCAGCGAGAAAAGCAGCGAGTTTACATTAGTAAAACAATTTATATGTATGACACTATATTTCTGAAGATTTAAAAATTAATCAGACACAAGATAAATATTTAATTAGCTAGCTATACTAAATAAATTTATGAAAGTACTGAAGCTTTGTCACAGTACTCAATATAGAAAGCGAAATATTTTTTATTATTTAAGCAATAGGGAACAATATGCCATAACCTCAGAGTAGATAATGTACCATATACCCATAACGCATTCATTACTTTAAAGGCGTAGATTAAACAGGTCAATCACCTTTTGGTACCTACTTGTAATGCGTGACATTATTTGCACAAAATATTTTTAGCATTAATACAGAGAACAATATTATAGTATCTGCAAATAGGTGACTTTTTGGTGCAAAGTAACTTTAAAGTTCTATGACGAATTCCACAAATATTTATAGAGTAGTATTTTTGTTGGAACATGATGATGTTGAAGACGATATTATTATTTTATAAAATTGAAGTCAAAACATTTAACCTATTTTCTTTAAATGGGTACCTTATCTACCCTGAGCCACCCTAGACTAAAGTGAACAAATCCCTATAACTTATTGATTCGAATGAAATCCTATATTGGTGAGAAATTTAAGTGTTGGAATGGTTGGAACGTAGACGGGCTGTTGGAGAATCTGGAGCAGGCAGCTACGATCGCCAAGTACTAGGACCACATGAGTTCGCTGTAGTTATACATACCATTAGCATTCTTCATTCTAGTTATGTAAGATTTTCAACAGATGTCGCTGTTGTATGACGTCACAGACAAACGGTCTGGGTATGACATCAATTCTACTGCCCTCTTGCGACGAGTAGTGAAATTAGAAGGAGATTTAGTAAATTACCTTATCTATCGCTAGATGTCATTATATGCAATAAAAGCTTATATATTTTAAAATCTGTATAATTATGTACTGTGTTGCTCACTTACTTATGCATTTTGATATACTTTAATGTGTCTCATATATAGATTTAGTATCCAAGCCTTGTGAGAAATTAATGAAAAATTGTCAGTCTAATTTATGTTATATTCTTTGATTACTCACAAGTATAATATTTATCAAAGATTATATTAGTGTCGATTTTTTAATAAACTAAGGTTGCAATCAAGCTTACGGCCCACCTGATGGTAAGCGATCACCGTAGCCTATGGACGCTTATAGGGGTGTATATAACTCCCGTGTTGCCGACCCTTAAAAAATCTCTTCACAGAGTGTGAAGAGGTTCTGAAGAAGAAGAACAATTTACCTAAGCTCATTACGAAGAGTTATAAAAACATATTTTCTTTTCACAGATCTATTTTATTAATTATTTATGTCTTGTTGGATTGGAAAGTGTCAATAATATGTGTGGGATAATTTATCGATACAAAACAAAAATAAATTTATTAATAAATAATGAGAGCTTTGTCTTTGGTATGTTATAATCTAACCTAACCTAACAATCCTTAATTATTTTACAGTAATATGAATATATTGCACATCAAATGAAAGTGTTACTTTCAGCGTTTTAAGAAATATTAAATCTAAAGCTACTGGTTTGAATGAAGCTTATTGCTTGAAACACGTATTTCCATAATTTATACATATTATTAACTACTAAATAAATACATAAAATAGCTACCTTACATTATACAGCTAAATTAGATCATGTTTTATATTGGTATGTTACATAACCATACCAATAAATTTCTATTATAAAACGACCCATATGCTTGGGCAAAGTTCTTCACAACCTAAGCTGCAGTCATTTCATCACCGAAATCTTGTCGTTTCTTAAAGCTCTTAGACCAAATCATTAAAATTGTCGTTAAAACTTTGTTCCATTGCATCACTATCAAAAGATGCAACTTGTTTCTGGCTATCCGAATCTTTGAGTAGTCTATCACAAGCGTTAAGCCGGCCGTGCAGGACTTCATAAACCCTCGTCATAGAAGCGACCTTCTCTTTGCATGACGAGTCAGTTTCAATTGCGAACAATCGCGAGTCCAACAACTTGATTGCTGCTACAATGTAATTCCTTAACGTTTTCGTCTTGTGCTCTGTGCTGATGCGTTCTAGGAAAGCGCACACTTGTCTTTCACCACAAAGCAGGACGTCCACATCGTATGCTAAGGGTGAATGTTGTCGGTGAAGATAAGCTATCAGCCTCTTAGCGTATCGACGGTAAGTGCGATACGCCTTACGCTTCCTCGGACCCAACGTCCTACCCATCGTCATCGATTTCTTCATGTCATCGATTACAGCTTTGTATCCAGCATCGATTTTGGAATCGAATATATCTCGCAATCGAGGTTCGACTGGCTGAAGTTCATAAGGAGCTGGAGAAGGAGGCAAAGACGGCGAAGACGGAGGTGGTGACGGCGGTAGCGGGTTACGAGTATTTTCTTCTTCACTCGATTCGCTTGAAGCTCTACATTCTGTTGGGCTGGCCTCAGGAGCTGGATAGGGCCGTGGACGGGTCCGAGGTCTTTGAACCCTGGCCGTTCGTGGGGCAGTTCTTGCGTTGTATGCAGTCAGTACATTGGCGTCTTGTTCTGTTAAAGGACGAACGCGTTGCGTTGCTGCCAGTGGAATGATTCTGATTTTGACAAGTGCAAAACTTTGATGAATCTTAGCTCGTATCCTAGGGTCTTCATAGTCAGTGCCCCATAGGTCTCTAATGGCCGATTCCTTGAGGTATCGCACTTGGCACAGTTCTCCGTTAAAGAACCGTTTCCTTTGCTGCTCGTTTAAGGTGTCTCTCTCAGCGCCGGTCAGACCATGTATTTTGGTCAGATGATCTGGTAGTTTGCCATAAGTGAAGCGTGCGCAGTTTTCTATGGGACACGGTATGTTGGCGTGGTTTTGCTTCTTCGTTCGCGTCACTGTTGGAGGTTGTGACGACATTTGTGAGTCGTTTTGTCTGAAACAAATAATTTAGTTTCGTTATTCGAGTAATGAAATAAGAATATAAAATATATTAAATAAGGACAAAAAAAACAAAAATATTTATAATTCGTCACGCAAATTTCGTTTTCTAAATCGGCGAAAATTACATGTGAGCAACGTTACAAACGAAGCGTTAAAAACAAATGAAGGTAGATTAATGGTTTATTATTATTCTACCCCCAAATCAAGAAAGAGAGGGCGAACACGCAGTCTGTTCGTGACCGCGGTTGACACAACTTGGCCGTAACGTCGAGTTTAATAAACAAATTTGAATCGATGAACCGTTGTATTTATATAATATAACAGACTATTAGACTAATACAATATACGCAATTCAATCCGTCTCATGGCGACTGACATTGTGATGATGAGTGATCAATAACAGTCTTTCTCTAAGGTGAAGTAATTTTTTTTCATTTTTAAATACCTTGATATACATGTTCTTGAACAAACTCAATACGACAAACGTCCCAAAGTCCAGTTAATTTATTTAGCGAGTGTTTATCTGTGGGGTGGCGTCCGAGTATAATAATTGTGTTGACGGAGCCCGCCGGCTGTTTGCTCGACCGTCCTCCGTTAATTTATCCAAAACAATGCCTCTACGGCGATCGAGACGGACCTTCTCAAGACTGATTATGTGTAAATACTAAATGTATTTTGATCAAGAACTTTGACGTGACAACCAGCGTATTATAAGCCGATAGGTTTGAAAGATCGCAACGCTTCACATTTATAGTAAGAACTACATTTGTTTCTTATCTTAATAATGGTAGTATATTATAATCTACTCTGAGCTAATACTGTTCATTGGAATTGGAAAGCAGGGTAGTTGCTTAATTAAATATCCTAGAACATATTATTGTCACGCATGTACATGATTTGCTTTTTAGGGTTCCGTATCCAAAGGGTAACCAACGGAACCCTATTGCTAAGTCACCGCTGTCCGTCCATCCGTCAGCCTGTCAGCGGGCTACTGTATCTCATTAACCGTAATAGGTAGCCGGTTGACATTTTGAACAGAATGGGTATTTCTGCTGCAATAACTGCTTTTGCTATAACAACAATACAAAAAAAATAAAAATATGAAAGGGGGCTCCTCTACTAGAAACTTGTTTTTGGTTTTTAGCTCGATCATAATAATGGTAACAAGTAGACGCTTGCATTGCTCACAGGATTTGTTGTACCTACCTTTTCGCTAAACAGAGCGCATTTACTATTTACAGTTGCTGCAATAGTCGTGTCTAGGGTGCTATCGGCAAGTAAAGTTTGTCATTTAGAACGGAACCCTCGGTGGGCGAGTGCAACTCGCACTAAGCCCATTTTTTATGTACATATGAGTATATGAGTATATAAAACAAATATCTTAAATAAATATAAAATTAAGATCAAATATTTCCGGATTTAACCAGTTTTTTTTCTAATAAACTACACAAATGCAGGTTCACTTAGGATATGCTTCGTAATTGTATCGTATGAACAGTTTGTTGATTTTAATTTTCAAATATGCCTCAGAAATTAAACATTCTTATAAGACCGCCGGTTTGATTGAGTCAATATTTATTTTGTAAATTAGGCTGCATCGCCGCGAGTCTCGGCCAATCTGACAATAAATATAAATTAAACGATTCCTAAGGGACCCCGTCTTGTTATTGTTTAATATTCTGCAATTAATAATTTCTATTCGCGATGGGTTTGCTAAAGAATGTTCCCTAGTTGGAGTCGGTAAGATAGAAACAAATATAATTATGAAAAATATTGTTTGTTGTTTTGTGCCGTTTGAGATGTTTGCAATAATGGCTAGTTTCAACTTTGATGATATATATTAGGTCCTTACATATGAAATTGGCGTTTTTCGTACTGGCCACTTTAATCACGAATTTCTCCTCTTTGGTTAGGAATTCCAAATTCAAATTTGTACAGCTATAGACTCATGTATTTGTGCTTCGATGATCGTCATTCATTTGTTTTTTTTCTTCTGTTTTTTTCTGTTTGCGTCACTCATTTTACAAAATGGAAAACCTTAAATATCGCATTATTTACGAGTACGAGTTCCGCCGTGGCACTAGTGCTGCGGAAACAACTCGAAGGGTGAATGATGTGTATGGCGGTCGTGTTGCAAAAGAAAACACAGTTCGTTTTTGGTTCCAACGTTTTCGTTCTGGAAATTTCGACCTGCAGAACAAGCCCCGTGGACGGCCTGAGACTCAAGTTGATAATGAAGAGTTGAAGGCTATTGTGGAAGCGGATCCATCGCAAACCACGTCCGAGTTAGCTGCAGGCTGCAATGTTAGTGATAAAACTGTTTTAATTCACTTTAAGCAAATTGGGAAGATTAAAAAGCTTGAAAGGTGGGTACCTCACGAATTGACTGAAACAAACCGGCAAACGCGCGTCGACTGCTGCGTTACATTACTAAACCGGCACAATAATGAAGGTATTTTAAACCGAATCATTACCTGTGATGAAAAATGGGTTCTTTACGATAATCGGAAGCGCTCAGCGCAATGGTTAGATCCTGGCCAGCCAGCCAAATCCTGCCCCAAGCGAAAATTAACCCCAAAAAAGTTACTTGTAAGCGTTTGGTGGACTAGTGCCGGTATTGTTCATTACAGTTTTTTCAAATCTGGCCAGACTATTACGGCTGATGTCTATTGTCAGGAATTGCAAACCATGATGGAAAAGCTAGCGGCTAAACAACCTAGGCTGGTCAATCGCTCCACGCCACTGCTGCTTCACGACAACGCTAGACCACACACTGCGCTACAGACGGCTACTAAATTAGAAGAGCTTCAATTGGAAAGTCTAAGACATCCTCCGTACTCCCCGGACCTTGCTCCAACAGATTACCATTTTTTTCGAAATTTGGATAACTTCTTGCAAGGGAAAAAATTCAACTCCGATGGGGCAGTCCAAATCGCCTTCAAAGATTTTATTGATTCCCGTCCGACTGGTTTTTTTAGTAAAGGGATCAATGAACTACCTATGAGATGGCAAAAGTGCATAGAAAATAATGGTTCATACTTTGATTAATTAAATATATTATATTAAAAAATATTCGACTTTTTGTTCCTCCCATACAAAACGCCAATTTCATATGTAAGGACCTAATATTATTACCTAGAAAAAAAATACCAGAGAGCTCCGTAGCACGAGTTTTCATCGCTCATTTCAACGATGCATCACTTAGAATGTATCAATTATTTTAAAATTTATAGCCTTGATGAAGTGAGTAAAATCAGTGGGTGAATAGGTCGCGATCCCTTAAATCTATGAGTAAAACAATTGTATGCTAAAAACTTGAACTGTAAGTGGTAGAAATCAAATAAGTCTAACGACTGTACATTAACTTATTCCTTAGCATATCAAAGACATCTGTAGGCCTGCCAAAAGTTTGTTTTATTAAACCGATTTGCAAAACGTGCCTCGAAAACTTTGACAAAACCACGCTATGACACAAAATTTCCTGTCGCATCTTACACTATGTTCATTAAAATTAATCAGTCTGTCATAATTCCGCGAAATCATGGAAAGTTAGCTTAAAGAGCTCCCCTTTTGTATGAAGAGTTGAATAAATAACTAATTTACATATTTAATAACAGGTATCGTTGGTTTCAAATGTTGAACCTGTGAATTATTAATCTGAGCTTAGCTTATTACCCTCTGTAACAATTAAGAATTCAAATGCCGTTTTCTTTGATTGGTTGAAGAGTTAGGTGGGTGGGTGTAATGTGAAATAACACATATACGAGTCATAGAGAGTTATTTAATTATGGTAATTGATGTGTGCTTAGCTCGCGCCTATATGTATAGCGTCAGTAGGCATAGATAAATTTTCTTTCAAAGTTGTTTTAATTCACATATAAATATTGAAATTATTATTTCTTTATTGTATACAAAATATTATAAAGAGTTTTAAATATTATAAGGAGGTAAAATGTTTGTGTTTGTTTGTTTAAAATTATGGGTAAATTTTTGGAACTGTATACTGATTTTAACATAAAAACTACAAAATATAAACTACTGGAAAAAAAATCTTATAATCAAAGAGGATTATAATTATCAGGTTTTAATACAAATTTCATTTATGCGTAAATATAATATTTCAGCGCCCACTCTAAAAACGTTTACGAATTAAGTACTGCACCAGGTAGAGGAATTAATTTTATTAATCGGTTTTGTTTTGTCTACAATTTATTTTCAATTAAACTTTTATGTCGGTCATGTCATGTACCGTATAAAATTGACTAATCTACTAGTACTGAGTAGCATGGTTTGTAAGAAATATGAAGAACTCAAATAAGAACTGGTAAAATTGTATAGAGAATCAATTGTTTATACTGGAACCGTATTAAAAAAAATATTAACTCACCTCTATCCTTATCTAGAAGTTGTGGGAAATTACTAGTAAGCATGTATCCCTACATAATATACAATAAGTACTAAACCTTCTTTAAAAAAAGTATTTGGTAAATAAATCCACTTACCTCCAAACTTGTACAAAGTCCCACACCAACACCGCAACTTGTTTACGAGAATAAACACGTTATTGTTGTTTATCTTTTCCCGTTACAAACCGAAAAGACGTGCTTCCTGCTTCGGAGCCGTCACTCTACTGACGTTACGTAACAGTATCCTCGAAACTGTCTCAATTCCCATAAAACACGACCAAGTTCACGTGAACTCCCCCGCCCTTCTTTTCCCCTACGATTGCTGGCAAAAATGCGGTACTGTAATTAATACTGGAGGTCAAATGTAACTGGGTTCTACTGAATCCCTTGTCTTTCTCTGTCGGGAAATTTCGTGCTACGTCGTAGCGAAAACCCCGCCTTAAGTTCTTGTACTACGTCGTAGCCATTCCGGCCCTTTCGTAGCATTAGCGAAGTATTATAGGTTAGCGGTGGTATTTTCTTTCTAACATTTTTTTACTTATATTTTTTATGTTTGTTCGTAAACGTTCTGTAAAATAATAATTATATATATTTTAAGCGTGGCGTTTTTGGAAGTGCAATAACCAGGAATTAGAAGGATAATTTACTAGTAAGGAATCCAACTGCAAGAAATAATTGTTGAAAGAAACTAATTTAGAAATATCGGTGAGTTTTTTTTTGGTAGTCTTCAAATACACCACGAAACTATGATAGTAATTTTTTTTATATAATATTTCAATTAAGCCAAATTTTCGTAAAACAAGACCATTTTCTTTATTGCTTCCGGAACAAACATTTTTGTACAAAATATTTTCGTAATATTAATGTTTTCTATTTGATCAACAGCACCGTATTATATATTGCATGTATTACATGTTTCACTCCCTAACTCTAGCTGTGACTTACTTTACTTGTATTTTGTGAAACTTATGTTCTCTTGTACCCAGTGCAGTAAGCTAAGAAACGTTTCATTTTTTAAAAGTCCATAATGCATATTATAAAATTAATTTCCTCTCGGACACGCCCACAGTTGGGCGTGGTCTTATCTCAACACGCCTACAAAGCCTCCTACTTGCCTACTCTAACGTCCTCTTTCAGACAATATCCTTTATAACCCTGCTCATTTCAACATACCTTCAGAGACAGGAGAGAATTCAGAAAATTCAATTCTCATCGTTGGCTGGGTTGTACGATATGGCGATCGAAATATTGATCGGCCAACTTTCTAGACGATTGATGAAGTACTAAGTAGGGATTGAACGTTTAAAACCAATACCAGTGCTATCTAGTTCAGCTGTGTGAGGGGCTAAGCTGAATAAAAAACAATTTAAATTTCAATAATATGTGAAAAGCATATTTGTATTGCTCAAAATACACGGAAACACATTCAATGCAAATAATGCCGATTTAATAATGATGCTAGCACAGAGTCTTCACAATAATTTGCATGTGTCTATAGCTAACGGTAACAGCTAGCCGAGCCATAACCTTTATATTAAAAAAACTAGGTAACTATCGGTGTCATCTTGCATTAATCACTATATCCTTTTGACGTCCGTTAGGTTTAAGGAAACCTCAAAAAATGCTTTTTATTTACTGCAATAGTATTTTAAAAATATCACTCATGCAGTACAAACTACCAGCAAAAGTACATATTACTAGCTTTTTTCCCGTCACTTCGCCCGCGTAGCAATAAAGCCTATATTTCTCTGTGAAAATATAGCATTCGATTGGAGAAAGAATTTTTAAAATTGATCCAGTAATTTTTGAGTTCATTAATTAAAAACGAAACTACTAAAATACTAATCTTTTCTCTTTATAATATAAGTATAGTTTGTGTACATTGTTTGGTCACCTCTTCTCTCTCTCTCTATCTATCACCTCTTTCGCTTCTTCCATAGACATCACTTTATTCGTTCATACCCACCTTTTAATTACTTTTTATGAACTTAAAGAGGTTCTCCTCTTTATCTTATCAAGCGTATCCGTGTCCAGGAATGCCTATATGGTCTAATTACATGGCCTAATTACGTTTGAGAGGGATTATAACTTCCTTAAATAGGCACGGACCGTACTAAAATGGATATGAATACCTATGTCAAGCAGTGCCATAATTTGTTTTTCTCAAAATTTTAAGCAACGTGACTATAAAACCATTAATCAGCCAATAATACGAGTTCCCGTTAAAAACAAGTCTTGAGATGTGGTGAAATATTACTGTGGATATTCTTATACGTAGAGAAATGGGTTTTGACTGCATCTTTCTCTCGAATATAAAATAGCCCTGTATTTTTTAAAGATAATCAATTAAAAAGTATATTAGTGTATTATAATAATTTTAAGAATATATCAACAGTTCAGGAGCCCTATTTTGTAAGAAAATTCATTTCTCAAACAATCATTAGTGATTCTTGTTTGGGTCAGATATTTTATCTATAAGAAGGTATGTTAAGATCTGTTTTTTTGTAAATAGTTTAATTTGGTTTGAATAAAGACGATAATTTAGATACATCATTTTATTATCTGGAATGAAATTAAGTCACAGGGGACTACTAATCCAGGAAATAAAACAAATATCACATGAAACTATTTGTACTTTAGTTGGTGTTATCACATCCATGTTAAGATTTCACTGCATTTTTCTTGACATAATGATGATAAAAATATGATGTTGAGCTCCCCTCCGGATTTCCGGTGGATATTGTGTTATCCGGCGCCACAATAGGAGCCTCGTGATAAATTTGTACTGGGAAATTCCTCTTGATTGATAATACCAACACCACAGCTTTGCAAAAACACTTCTGCGTACTATTACCGAGACATCTTATGTTTAATCTCAGAAATAATATGTATGTAATGAAGCGAAAGCATAGCCTATTTATTTATTTCGTAAGCCATACATAATTTGTTTGTGGTTGAGCCGTCAAAAAAGCATTGATGTTAAAAAACACTGGTTCGGGATTATGTCTTCGTTTTATTGAGATGTTCCAGAAGGCTGAAAAGTATCCTAGGTTTGTTTCCTGGTTACACAGAATTAAACCCTAAAACTTACGGAAATTGGTTTTAATTCGTGAGAGTGACAAACAAATATAAAAAATCTATTGCTGAATGTCAGAAAGATTCATCACCTGCAGAGAACGGTTCTACCAAGTTTTTATTGTTGTTGGTTTTTTTTTAAACCGTCGTTATTTTGCCATAATTGCGAAGTGCGAAAACGGGTCACTTGTATATTCTAAAATCATTTTTATTTGAGTTGTTTCAAAATCAAGCTTAATGACGACCATAAGGAAAATTCCGTCGGTAATATTTTGTGCCTAGTAGTCAGTGCATCGATTTATGCAGCGTAAATCAAAGGGCGCGTGCATAATAACATAATAAAATCCTTCTCGATACTTTGTTTATTGTTTTGATGAGTCAGCTGATTCTCCCCTTTGGTATTGGATGAAGGGAGCTCCACTGCACCCGCATATGCTTCGGAAAATACATCTACGGTGGAAAATATGAAAAACAAAATCCATAGCTAGGGAAAGGAGAAAATCTTTTTGGAGATTTGTAAAACAGTGGCTTGTAATGTGAAGTTTTCAACGTGACAGACGCTGTATTGCTGGGCAAAGTTAAATTAGGTTTTAGCCCAAGCCATTTCAGGTGGATTGAGACAGTTGTCTGGATTCTTGGCAGGGTTGCCTGAATTATATTTTTAATACTATTACAAAGCTGGCAAGTATTTCCTAAAAAAACCCTACCAGTTTTGTTGTTATGGGAGAAAAATATTTTTTTTGTTGCATATTATACCGTAAAAACGAATGAGATATATATTAATACTCTATATTTGGGTAATTCTGTATTTTCAAAGCTGAAATCTTCCAAGATTACTGGAGATAGTGCATACCTGCCGTCAGTCGAACAAGGTGCGTGCCAACTTAGTGGTATAAAAAAACTTACATGGCGCATCATGGCACATTTAATTGGGTACCTGCTTTTCCATTGCCTGCCAAACCGTAATTACTATTCGGAACTGATTTTTGCAAATTGCCAACTATTTGTCAAGCGTTTACTTTGGCAATTGATCGCGTTTATTTGGACGTTGAAGCGATTAAGTTACTGAATTTTTGATACATCTGGTCGTCGTGAAACAACAGGGAAACGATTTTCACTTCGTTTTTCGGAATACGGACGTGATTGTCGTGTGAATAATGGATTGATTCGACGTACCACGCCGATTTTTCAATTACATCACAATGCACCCGTTGATATGTTTACGTTTGTCATACAATGCATTGAAAATATTGTCCAGGTACACATTGTACACACACGGAATATCACAAAAGATCTCTAATTTTTGTAGTTTTTTTGTAAGTTTAAGCCGTGGTGGCCTAGTGGTTGAAGCAACAGCCTGTCATCTGATAGGTCCAGGTTGAAACCCAGGCCTGTACCAATGATTTATCACACCATGAGCTTTTAAAGAGAGAGGTAGGGCGATTTGGGATTTCCCGTGGGTTTTCCCATTTAAATTGGAGCCGCCCGACTGGGGATTGTAACTCCACCTTACAGAAGACCGCAGTGAAATATCACTACTTGATGTAGTATAGTGTTTCTGCGGTAAGTAAGGTTGCCAGTGCTCCACGAGGATACGCTGGGCTAGTAGTATAGCTGCTAGCACAGTGAGTCCTTATCAACAAAAATGATTGGCAACCCGTTCGTGATACCCCTGATATTGCTAGCGGCTATAGGCTACGGTGACTGCTTACCATCAGGTGGGCCGTATGCTTGTGTGCCACCTTAGTGGTATATAAAAAAACACATTTTAATAAAAAAAAAGACATTTTAAATAAATAATTAACAAACAGGTGGTATAGTATGCAAATATATAAAATAAATACCATTTTATAATTTATACTGCCCATTGCATTAATATTTTTATAACTTCTTTATTTTTAAAAATCAAGGAATTTTAATTAAAAAAAATCTAAGTATAAATTATATCCGTGCCGTACATACTTTCCAACTTCCAAATTCACGTTCAGGTGATATCAAAAGTTGCAACAAAGGGCCGAAAAAATCCCATTGTTATCGGGCCCATAATTTATTAGGGCCCGCAGCTCTTCGGGGCCTTTTTTTATATATCATCGCATTATCCCCACTTGGCGAGGTACAACTTCTTAAAGGAAATCAGATGAAATTAATTTAGCAAGTTAAAACTGTTCCCGACGCCCGACGTGTTTATGATAAATGTTACTTAGACTTTTTAAGATTCGTTCCTTTTAAATAATTTCCTGGTAAAGTTAAAATAGCCAAATCGCAAAATGTCTCCACAGAAGGATAAATTTTCAAAAACAAAATTACATGAAAAAATATATTTTTAGGAAAATTTGTTTACATAATTATGATAATTATTTAAATAAATGTACAGGGAAGAGTTATAAAATACTAGAAAATTTGAAATGCCGTAAACATCTAACCGCTTGAAAATAGGAATATATATTTTTTCGGAATGTTAAGTACTCTATGTTTTCACCTAGGTTATGGTTTTTTCTATGTGCTAATAAATTTAATTTAATTCAATCATTTAATCATAATTAGTCAAACAAATAAGTAAACTTACAAATATTATACCTAATCGTAAAGTAGCTAACACAAAATCATTTTTATATAATGTATCTATTCATGTTTTAAATGACCAAACATACATTCCTCAACCCCCTTGTTCATCCGTTTCCGATTAAAAGTGTCCCTAATATTTTTATCTCGTCGCATAAATACGCGGTAATGAGAGGCCCCAAATTCTCGCGAAGGTTTTGGAAAATTTATTCAAGTTTGTGCACGCATTCGAGTGTGCATGATTTTGATACAAAAATATATTTATGGTTACTTAAATTTAAGCCCCTATTAATTAGTATAAAGTCGATTCGGTTCCAACAGGGACAGGTTTTGGTTAGGCGTATTTCCAGCCTATTCTAGGATTTCCCGTTGCGTTTCACCCACAATCCTACACTTAGGATGACTTGTAAGGAAGCCTAAGCGAAGCGCGCGGCTTTGACAGACTGTACTTCATCCCGAAGATTAATGAATACATAACTGGCAAGTCCAGCCTGACTTTTCTCCCTGGGTGTGTAGTGTGAGATTCAAGTGCAACCTACCAGAGCCGTGGAACGCATATATGGTCAAATTTAATTACATTTTTTTTCATCTGCAAACCGTAGTGCGCTAAGAGGTAACATTACTTGCGTGTGAAGAAGGATTTCTCCCAGGAAATAGACCGTTTTTCTTGTTTCAATTTCCTAAGGGTTGTTGAAAGCGGATATATGGTCCATTTAACATTATTTGAGACTTATTTGATTGGAACCATAGAAAATTCTGATATGCTTTGTTATTCAAGATTTTTTCATCAAAAAGGATGTCGGGACTGACATCCTACGACCTGAAGTCATACTGTAGAATAGGGCCAGCAATTTTTGGCTGTCAAATCATAATCTGAAGAAGATATCGCTCTTTCATTAAGGCCATCTATTGTTAGCACTTTCATCTTTATTGTTTCCATTTTGTTGATAAATATTTTAAAAGTACCCAAAAATTTGAATATCATTGTTTCGCCTTGTTTGTAGCTTATCAGAGTGTTTCATATTATGTATATTGTTAATCACTAAATTCCTATTGTGTTGTTATGTAATGCGTTAGTAGGTAACTACGTACTAACCTACCTACTTACGTACGTTACTACCTACGTTACCTACTAACGAATAACATATTCGGTCTTTAATTTAATATTATAATTAAATCATTTTCACGCCTGTGTGTACGTAGTAAAGTATTTGCTGTCATGTTCTTGTAGTATTGAGTATTTTCAGCTTTTTTTGTACTAGGCTTCTTCCTCTTCCCAAGCCGGTCGCTAATGGCCGCGTGGCCGATAACGGTTAAGGCGGTCTGATTTATGCCTCTGGCTCACTCGACCTGAATAATATAACCGAGGATTTATGGACCTTGGGAGTTCACAGGCTACTTTGTTTTCATACATTTGTATGCATAAAACTAATCTATTTTGGAACGGTTGGCAAACAATGACGTCTTTCGCTTAGAACTGTTAACGACATGATATAAAAAATAGAATGTCATTTCTTCCTATGTAATCAGTATCACTTTGCGGTTTATTCTCGGCGAATAATTTGGAATGTACATTAATTAATACTCTATGGCCATTTCTAAGTACATAGAACCGAGATAATCTTTATATAGGGCATTCAGGTCTTTTTTAAAGCTTTGATAACATAACCTGTATATATTATATCCCTTATACATTTAGCGTATGACAATATCCGAGGCACAGGGATCCTAATTGTCTTTGCTGTACCTTAAAAGAAACGCATAATAAATAAACTTTTATCATGCGCATTAAATAACTTACCAAACTAGGCGCACTAAAATATCATCGACAAAACATCGAGTTTTCAACACAAACACTCGATACATTCCGTGTCAATCGACCGGTTCAAAAGCAATCAACACGTCTCGTCACTATTTGCTTAAAAGAAGTCTCAATTGTCGTTCCAAACTTAAACACTGGATGGAAAGCGTATTGTTTACGCCCGCGCCAATCAACAGCCTCGCTAACAAAACCAATCAACTTGCTCTCGCCTCGTCTCTATTTGCTTAAAAGAGGGCTACTTTTTCTTTTTAGTTTTACATTGTCGCTGCGACCCCATCGTCCGTCACCCGCTCCACGGATATATTTGATTAAAAAATAACGTCGTCAGAAAGCGGCCGTGTGTGCCGATACGGTGGATACAAAAGGAGTAAAACATATCTTGCCAACCGGCTAAGCCGTCATTGTCACGTTCCGGCAGATCGAGCGGTCAGCGTTTGCGTTTTGCAGTTCCACTATCTACGGAAGTCGAAGGTTCGGCGGAAAATGAACTTCCGAATGGAAATTCCCTATTTTAAGTGCAAATTTTCAAGCCGCGTAATTTGGCAGCCGGCTCAATGATTGGTTTGCTCCGTGGGTTGGACTCTGTTTGCCGTTTCTCTGTTTTATTAATTTGTCCAGTTTTTAGTGCCGGCCGGCGGACGTTGCGACAAAGGGCTGCAGATAGTGGTACCAAGAACAATAGGAAATGCTTACTCCGCCGTGCCTACGCTCCCAGCAATTCCATGGTATTCTCTTAATTGGCTTCCAATTCAATTCGGCGAAGCCTTAACTTTTCATGAACTACCTATCGGTGACGATATTCCCTAAAGAGGTAATATTTTTACGTTCCATTCTAGTCCGGTATATTAAATAGCTAAGAAAGAGCTTTTAAGCGCAACATTTCTAGTTTAGAAATATCATAAGACATCGCGGACCAAATATAACCCATGTTATTTAAGGACTTTTTTTAATCTGTTCAGTTCTTCCATATATTATCACACATATACAACAAACAAATTAACTCTTTCTTATATAATATATATTAGCATAGATAGACTATCATAATATTGAAGCAAATTAATAGCATTTCTTTCCCATTTAAAACTGCCATCTCCGCAACCTATATCTATTTGGGCAGTAAATTTCGCCCTCGAAGAAAAACAAATAAATAACCTAATTGTAAGCTAAAGTATTGGAAGCAAGTGAGACAATTAAAAGGAGTTCTGGGTCAATTTATGTGTTTACATCGGAACATCTGTAGGGGAAGTGTTTGTGATTGCGATCGATTTGACCGAAGCCTTTGTTTCTTAACAAATAAAAACGTAAGTTTGAGAACATCTTTCTTTATTTTCTTATAGTTACTAACTGTTGCTCGCGACTTCGCCCGCGCAGAAACAGGACAACGATATATGTTACTAAGTGAAAGTATAGTTAGCTTCAAACTAATGGAGTCATTGTTTAAATATATTTCCAAACGAAGAAACAAACTATAACATATTATAAGACATCTAATGTAAATCAAACATTGCTTATTAAGTTATTGAAAAAGTGAAATCGGTTATAATAGTTCATTACTTTCTAGTTTTTCAAACATATTGGTTTCTATTTTGTTGACATCAGTTTTGGTCATCGTATACGTTAATGATTAACGATCATCATGATAATTAACCTTTATTATCCACAACTGGGTATAGATAGATGTAGCTACAGAATATAATGGCCTCTTGTTTTAATTATAAAATTACTTCTTCTGCCTCCACATGAGCGACAAACAATAACGATAAAATAAACAAAATACTCAATGTTCAACATAACAATTAAAAAGTTTAATTCTTAAACGGAATAAACGGGTTGCAGGAGCGCTACTCTCGTGTAACTTTTAAACGGGGAATTTCCCCATTTTACGATAACGATCGTAATAAAATATGGAAGTTTGTTGCACTAAACGTTTTATTGTAAACACGACGACGGTTATTGTTTTAAGATGAGATAAGTTTCCGTTAAGAAACGTGGAAGGGGGCGAAGATAATTTATTAAGGGTAAACAAATGTATCCCCATTGGAGATTGAACCTGCGACTATCGGCACTGAAGTCAAAGCTACTGACAACTGAGCCATACAGACCGACCAATATAAGAACATCTAAATACCTTATACATCAGAAGTGTACGAGTATGAATGAAGCAATAAAATATTTTTTTCTTTGATGAATGTAAAGAAGCAAAAGAGGCGCGCATTCAAGTGTGAAATAACGCTCTGTTTTGTCTTTCTACCACGAAAAGAACTCAGTGTAATGATATAAATGTTCTCAAAATTCTCAAAAAGTCTCAACAATAACACGTCCGTAACCAAGAAATGCAATGAAAATTTTGTTATCGGCCAAACAAAATGGCGTCGCGGTTTTCTTAAACTGTAATAGAGAAAGTTTAGATACCCGAGTTTTATCTGCACTCGCCCTCGAGGATCAATTAAAAGTCGGCTAAAGGCGTCGCATTTGACAATTATTGTTGTAATAAGAACGCGCAAGAACAATTTTGGGCTCGGATCTTTACCAAGTTGCCAGATTCCAGCAACTTTATAGTGGTGTATAAATTGCAGAGAATTTCCTTATTTTGTCAACGTACTAATGTTTACTTAAGCCAAAATTGTCCGGGAAATATGTATCTTAAAGACTATAAAAGATAACCAGAATACCAAAAAAGGATACTTAATAAACATTTATTACTTTGGACGATTAGGGAGATTTTAAGAAACATACATCGTCTCCAACGACACCTTAATGAACTTTTGATATATTAAACTAATTTGACGTTTTACCAACTTAACATAAAGAAATCGACGGTTAGGCTCGTAATAATAATGGAACTCAATTTCACCTAACTACGAAATATCATACTTTTGGTGTTATAATTAAGAAATGTATCTCACGTATATAAAATGACGGCAAATCGAAGAATGACACCATCATCTCAGTAGTACATTTTATAACTGTTTTGAATAGTAAAATAGCCGTTTATAGCACGGGAACAACCAGTAAAAACACTAATGTCCCCTTTGAGAGCGAATAGATGGCTCTTATAATGTCACTTTTAATTATCTTAATCACAGTTCCCCAACAAAGGTCGTTAATTCATTAAAAATAAGTAATCATTGTTGTAAGTTGGCTATCACTCTTTTTATATCAGTTATTTCTGGTTCGTAAAAATGTTCATAAAAAATATTAAAAACTGCCTCCAAAAAATATAATGAATCAAAAATACATTTTATTCCGAGTTTTATTAGTACCTGCACAAAATACATTCTCTTTATTTATCTAGGTGATGATAATTTAAGCATTCATGGGGTCAGTGTATGTGATGAAATCTCTAGGAATGCAGCCGGAATATCTTCTAGCAAAATTCTTACCCATCTTTGTGGTCGTTCCTTCATGTCTGAAGATCGTGATCAACAATGTCACGTGGAGTAAACAGCTTGTCTCCAACGATCCCGGTTTGTGGCTATCTTCTCTACTTAGTAGAACGTGTCGCCCTTCTCTCGGATTTGGTCCGTCCATCTTGTCGGCGATCTTCCGTCTTACCCATCAAAATATTCCATACATTTACATTCTATAATTAATTATTCATAAGGATTACACAATCAAGATTCTTTAACTTTTGTGTCCGCGATTTCAGCAGCATGAAATGATGACCGTGGCAAATAAGCTTAGTCTATGAATGGTTGCAACACCAGGAATATAACCCCGCACTTTGCCGACCCTAAGTGATGATTGAAACTAAAAGGATGCCTATAAACAGGTGTACGAGTCAAACTCGCACTTGGCCGATTTTTTACCTTCAGTACTTGAAATATGTGTACCGCAACAATGTAAGCAAGATGTCATTATCCTTCTTAAGAAACCGGAGACGACATCTATTTGCAGTGGCTCGTTAACTTTTCGCAAACGTGTTACGACGTTACTTGGTACGTGCTAAATGGCTATAGCTTTTTCCAAACTTCCAGACATTTTATCCTGTTACTTTTACATGTTTAATCGCTCCCCACGGACATGGGGACGCCGTGAGAGTTGAAATTGGAAATCGGAAAGCGTGGAGCACGCGACTCTTAAAATCACCGGTAAGTTTAAATGTTGGTGCTGATACATTTTGCATTTCTTTATTTCAACTAATAGTGAGAACGCACAAATAAAAAAAAAAAATTAACTGTAGTATGTTCTCATTTTATTTTGTGTTTTCATAAAATTATGCTATCGCAGATTGATTACGTGGTGGCCCTGTAAAATTTGGCCGTAATTTTGGACTTGGCAAATGTGGTCGACTTGTTCTAATAACGCCATAGTTGGAAGGTTTTCTTTTATTATAAACTAGATCAACATTTCAAGGATGAATCTTCTATATTACAGGTATCGGCCTTTGTCATTAAAATCTTTTATTTTTGTTTACAGCAATTACCTTTAGTTCGATCCTTTTTTGCTGCACCTTTATTATTTTTTGCAAAAGATATAATGAATCCATGCTTTTAAATCATACTTATAGCAGTTGGAAATATATAAGTGGTGCTTACAGCCCATAACTCCTGCAAAATTAGCTAAAATCAAGACGCTCTTTGGCAAGTTCTACAAATCTAAAGCATCAACTGTACCGGCGCCGTCTTAAGTCGGATTTATCATTGTTTTTATTCGCCCTCCCTGAACTTTTCAATCCCTTAACTGTGTTTATCTAACCGCTTACTCGAACACATCCATTCGAGTATTTGTGGTAACGTATGAAAAGAAAATGAAGTTATTTTACGACACCTCAACCGCACTAATTCGTCCGACGAAGTGTATAAAAGAGTCTGTGTGGGCGAAAATCAAAATGTATTTATTCGCGAGCTGTAAAAAGTCAATATGAGTGGCAATAAAAAGAGGATGTCGGGAGAAATATAAAAGATAACCTCTAGTAGTGAATAGACCGCTGTGAGAATGTTTGCGTGGTGGATAAGGCGCGATCATGGGGACACCTCCCCTAGGGCTTACGAATGCGCCGCGACAGCAGCGAAAAATTAAAATGCTTTTCACAATGCCGTTTGTGTGCAAGACCAGGCTAATGACAATGTAATGCAGTTTTAGTACCAACAGTTGATAGTCGCGAACTATTTAACACCTATATTATTGCAAGCTAGTTTTAATGGACAAATCCATACTAATATTACAAACTAGCTTCTGCCCGCGACTACGTCCGCATCGAGCTTAGAATCTCAGAAGAACCTAAAATTTTCCCGGGATAAAAACATTTCCCCGGCATAAAAAGTATCCTATAGTTAATCCAGGTTATAAATTATCTGTGTTCCAAATCCGTTGAGCAGTTTTTGCGTGAAAGAGTAATAAACATCCATCCATACTCACAAACTTTCACATTTATAATAGTAGTAGGATGCGAAGGTAACTCTGTTTGTTTATTTGTTTTCTACCTTTCACAGGATATAAACAGCTGAACGGATCGTAATAAAAATTTACAAGGAAATTGATTATATCCTAGGAAAGGACATAGGCTACTTTTGTCTTTAAACAAATGCAGACGAAGTCGCTGATTACAGCTATATTTCGAACATTACCTGTATTTTAAACTATTAGAACATGCCTATTCCGTTTGTCTAGTCGTTTGTTAGTAAGCTATTACGCACGGTGTCGTTCTATTCCCACTCGGGTAAATAATAATTTGATGAACGCTTGTGTTTGGCTTTAGTCAGGTTATTTAGTACCTACGTGTTAAAATTATACTTATTCTAATTATACATACATATTATATGTCTGGAACTTATAGTACAAGCTATGATTACTTTGGACCATACAGCGGCGTTGTGTGATAATGCCCGAGCTTGATTATAAATATTTAGAACTTTTGAAAATGGATCGTAAAACAATTTTGGTGATAAATAATGCATTGAAATTCTGAAGTCAATCTGTTTCAAGCGCTGTTAAACAAAGTAAGGTATACTTAACGCGACATGTGTCCCTTATTAACTAGTGACTTTAGAGCCTTCATTTCTAATTCAGGCTCGTTGTGTCGCGACATTAACTTGCGATGGAACCCTTCAGCCGGGCTTTCCGGCACGTTGTAACTTCATTTCGGTAAGACCCGTTTCACGTTTCATGAGTAGATTACAAGTAATTAATTTATAAGAATATGGGCACGAGGTGTGCCTGCGGAATTAGTATCGCTGTTTTCGGAAGGGGCTCAGACCTTATATTGTTATTAAAATGCTGCGTTCTGTTTGGGCGTAATTGGGTTTGGATTTGAGCAGGTCGTGTGAGAGTTAATTCATACATAGTTTCTAAAGAAATAGATAGATACACTTTACTGCACAACAAGAGGATGCGTATTATAGGCAAAAATTGAATGATGAAAAGACGATAAGTAAATAAGACAAACTGCCCATTCCACTGTGCCCACTATATTAACCAGCCTTATTTCAGTACTCTGGATAGTTCTGGATACTTGGAACTTTTACTTCTCAACATTTCGGTAAAGCTATACAGCTGTACTAATAAACCTTTTGGTTTTAAATAACTAATAATGTTTGGACATTATCACACAATACCATCTGGCCCCAAACTAAGCAAAGCTTGTACTATGGGAACCAGCAGCTGATATAATACTTATATACTTTTTGTTTGTAAATACATACTTATAATACATACCAAACACCCAGACGCAAGGCAAACATATTTGTCACATAAATGTTTGCCCCGGCGGGAATCGAACCCGCGACCCCTAGCGCAGCAGTCAGGTATACTAACCACTAGACCAGCGGTCTCGTCTCGGTTTGGGACTATGGTCTTGTTTTTGTATTTCGAGTTTCATTATTAGTTTACTAACGTCACGTAACTAAAAACGTTACTAAAACACATAAATCTTAAAAAATATTAGTCTTCGTTGCATAATGACGGAATCGCACCAAAATTTCAAAATAATTCCACTACAATTACAATTAACGAGCACAGTCATACTATGCGGAATTGACGCGGCTCCTAAGCATAGTTTATAGCTATTGTATTGCGGTGTAATAACTGAACCCCTTCGGGAGCCGACAAGCCGCGCACAAGCTGTTACTTTTAATGCCTTATTCGATGGAATTAATGATTTTACTCCCAACAATTAGCCTCGATTGCGCCATTCCAAATTCAATGCTAAGTTTACTTTTAATCAAAATTGTTTAAGTCTTAGTAAAGTTTTATTTGGGGAATGATTTATTTTATTTTCATCAAGCCTTTGGCGGTATTCGGTTGCGAGATTGGTTTTCGTAGATAATATCTTGCTTGCATGCAATGCAATGCAATTTTACAAGTGATTTGACATGTAAGCATAAGCTTTTTATCTGGGGGCAATCGTGCTCGTTGCTGTCCTGTGGTACGACAGCAGCATGGCCCTGAATTGCGCTCATAATTTATTTATTTATGTAAGCTATAATGTACAACACTAAGGAATACAACACAATACACAGTGTAACAAATAAGTACAGTACAAATGGCGGCCTTATCACACTCGGCGATCTCTTCTTATCAACTGTGGGCAGCTGTTGGTGGTGTACCAAAAGTTTAAAAATCATATCATCTCTTGTGTTCATTAATTTAGTCTAAGCTACATTTCACAAGCAACAACACTTGAGACCGAAACGCAATAAGTATCTATGTACTTCTTTACACAAACCTACTTGACTGTAACAAATATTTTCCCAAAACTCGAGCCAAATCTCGCATCCAATGTGAGTATTTATATAAATGTTACTTTTGTTTTTCTTGTCTGTCACAACACAAAGTTCCCGTATCAATATCTCGTGTTTGCATAACTACTTACCACGGGGTAAACATTCTTGTGCAGATACCTGGCTCTGTGCAACTGATAAATAATATATTTTATTCAATACTGAATCCGATAGACAAACATGTTTTGCATTTTCAATATTTATGTCGTAAGATTGAGGTGTGTTGTTGTGCGGTAGGTACCTTATAAAAAAATATGACAGATGAATACTTAATACTATGCAATAATAATATTAGGAGTGTAGTCGAGCCATAAATAAACTCATACCTAAAACTCAGTGGTTATGTACTCTGTGCTTATAGCGTTAAGCTTATCGTAATTATATTAAGCACTGACGTTTTGGACGTTTTGCCTTTCTATTGTGATACTACTGATTTTCAAAGCATTTTTCATCTTAGATGTTTCACTATTGCTTAGTAATTGTACAAGTATCATGCGGGTCCCTACACGAACCATAACATCACAAAGTGAAGAAATCTCTCGACTTACTATATTAAAGAGAACATGGCACGATCCGCGTGATTTTGGTTTCTGACAATCTTTTATCTGTAAGTAAGAAGTTTCTTAAGTTCTACTTTCTGTAAATAGTTTCTTTTTAAATAAAAGTGGACTAGAGAAGAATATTCCTTTGATCCACATAATATATTATAAATACGTACGTCTTCCGTATAGATACAATTAAATGCAATATCTCCTCCCTACCGTGAATCAATACTGTTAGATGTCCGAAGACGGACGATAATATCCGCGAAGAATGGAAAGGACGTGAAATAAAACGCACTTGCGCGCATAATATACGTTTTATTAATAAAAAAAGCTTCGCCAAATCGCCCATAAATAGCCGTAATGGCCACTAGTGAGCCAGCCATTTTTTCCGATACAACGCGACGCATTTGTTTGACAAATCCCACGGGAATAAGCGACACTATCCCCAACATCTCGTATATTATCTGGCTTGAGGGATGTGGGGTCATTCCAGAGGTGATGACGCTTCTAAGGCGCCTAAATCATGACAGGTATTTTCTATTGAACCAGGGGTTTGGTTTTAAAATGGATTGGCAAGATTTACGTTATTTATATCTGGTTGCTTATATGTTACTTACTTTAAGTCTGACTTTTGTTAGAAATATTAGGATCGGCAACGCGCGAGTGATACCCCTGGTGTTGCAAGCGTCCATAAGCTACGGTAACCGTTTACCATCAGACAAGCCGTATGCTTGTTTGCCACCTTAGTGGAATAAAAAAATAATTGTTAAACATTAGTCCCACACTCTATACATAATATTCAAAAATGGTCTCATGAATATTAATAAGTGCGTAAATGAGACTTAGTTCGTAAGACCTTAATTATTCCCTCCAGTAACTTCAAAGAAAAACTTAAGAAGTTATCTCACAATACAATTGAGTGATCAGTATGCAAAGTCAGCGTTGTGTATTAAGCCGATTTACTGCAGGAAGCGTTAAAAGAAAATTTATTGCATTGAAAAGTCGTACGTAATTAATAAGACATTTGAAGTTGCGTGAAAATGTAATTTAGATTGTTTTCTGTCGTTGAGGGGTCTCTTCGTTTCCTGTCTGAGAATCGAGGATTCTTACAAAGGCGGCTTATTTATATATGGCCGCTTTATATTAGCGTCTTTAGGGATACCAGGGGAGCATAATAAAAAAGAATCAGCATCAATGTCTTAAAGAGTCTTCCGGCGATAGCGAACGCCCCGCCGCAAAATGGTAGTCCACACTCGAATAAATTATACCACCCCCCGATCGAACGATTGTTCGATTCTTTTGATACGATTCGCGTTTTAAAGTCGGCAGCCTTTATTAGTGTAAGCCAGGGACGATTATCTTAAGCCGCCATTACATATTCAAATTGAAGTCATTTCGCTTTGTAGAAATTGACGCGAAATAAAATGAAGCCTTTTCAACCGTTTTCTGCATTAAGTTGAGGGCAATAAGTTTTTTATGAGACATTAGTGGTTTTAAATGTGCCGGTTATCTAATATTTTATTCCTTTTAATTAGTGCTATTAGATTATATGTATAAAACTGAGTGTAAGAATGAAATTAAATATGGTGGTATTTACTAAGAGTGTAATGAAATATGATGAACACACGTTGTAGGGATAACCTAAAATGGGTTTCGTATAGATTGCATTCGTTTCCAACCCAGTAAGTTGGGCCCAGTCCGAAAAACATAATTTTTGCGTGACTGACCAAAGATTAACATTATAGATACCACATTTGGGTCTTTGTTTGGGACGGATGCGGTTCTTTCCATCGTATTTTATTAAATTAAAAGATTAAGGGATGGTTAGGTACATTAACACGCGTACCTACTGTAAAGTAGCTATTATGTTGTACTGTGTTCAGATTGTGAGATCCTGAGTTATACTACGAAACAAAATTGTTAGGGCACATTTAATCGACCGGTGTTATGTACACCGGTCGATTAACCGTGGGTCGACGGTATATTAAGGCTCATGAAGTTTTTTTTTTGTTTTCTACTTGCAGCCATCATTACTATAAAAACGACGACACCGCTAGTCTAGTGGATAGGTACCTGACTGGTACGCTAGTGGTCGCGGATTCGATTTTCGCTGGGCAAACATTTAAGTTATAAACATCTGTGGTTAGCGTCTAGTAATCGGTGTAGATTATAAAAAAATAATGTATTTACCCATAGATTTGCATAGTTTGTAGTTAGATATATGTGGCAGTGTGTGATAATGTCCAAGCATTATCTAATAAACTTATAATAAGCAATGTTTGAAATAAGATTAGAAAATAAATACAGCTAAAAAATCTATAGTATAGCGTTACTTGAACAGCAGTAATATTAAGTTGGACAATCTATAACAAAGTTAGTTAATCTTAAGAGCTTAATAAAGCCTATTCTAAGAATTTCAATTAAAAATCTAATCATAAATTAATAATCATTTACTTATTTAGTGCCTACGTAAACAATAAAATAAATGGACCTTCCGCCCAAAAGAAAGCGGGCTGAGCAAATTGATATTTTGAATAATAAAAGGCGAAGTACCCGAATTATTATAACATTTATAACTCAAACATAAGTCAATAGCCTGCCAGGCTGGTCAATATTGGATTAGCTGCCAAAAGGAGCCAAAAAGCAACGTATACAAAAAGCTTTTACAGCGGTTGAAGTTCGGGAAAAATATTTATAAAACGCTCATTAGGTATGGAGGACGCTTGTTCTCAGGATAACTTAGAAATGCTTCCTACGAGTACTTATTGTTGGACAAATAGAGGGTAGGAGGAGGGAGGTACTTGATAAATCTGAATATTGCTGGAAGTGATGAATTTAATTGATAGTTGTTTCGCTATATTAAATTCAGTGAAAAAAACGTTTTTTCTGAAATGCGTCTACTAGATAGTAAGTTAATAGTTATAAAATATGAAAAGTATATGAAACCAATACGTAGTGCATTTTTTTATACCACTAAGGTGGCAATCAAGCATACGGCCCACCTGATGGTAAGCGGTTACCGTAGCCTATAGACGCTTTCAACATCAGAGGTATCACTCGCGCGTTGCCGACCCTAATTTCATGCAATTACTAACAATTGTTCAATAGGTACAAATGAAATGACGTATATTTTTTCTTATTTTACGGACAACCTCTCTTTACTATTCGTAAATACGAGTCACGCGTATTACACGGCATGTACAAAGTTTAATTGAATAATGAATCTTTGTACAATCATGATAAATATCAAATTTACACAAACAGTTTAGCAAGTATATTAATTCTCAATGCTAATGTTACAACATACGTTTGTATCCATAATGCACTTACAATCTAAGCAGGTTTGAAACGTTGCAATAGAGAGGAAAAAGAAATATTCCATTTCCACTCTGCCAAACTTAACACGAAGAGAACGGCAATAGTGCGGAAGGGTTGGGGATGGCTAGCGCACCATTGTTTACACAAAGTATGGAATAATATAATCAGAAGTGAAGAAATAGGAATCCGGCAAAAACCAACAGAGCCGGTGGATAATTTGCTTAGGCCAGTGGAATAAGTGGCGAGCCCGGGGTACCCTACGTATCCATTGTCTGCTCGTATGCAGATAAAGACACAACCTTAGTTGTGTGAGTGAGGATGGAAGCTAACATACATTTCGGAACCACCCAAATTCTGTGGGTTTAAAAAAAGAAATCTTATATGCAGAATTTATTTTGGCTTTTAGCTGGATGTGCTTAAATTAGGTAAATCAGATGTCGTTTTCAATAATTATCAATCAATCAATACCAAGTACCAACCAACGCCTTTGATTAAAGTGACCCATATACATTCATGCGTTAGTCCTGCAAATTCTTGCATTACAATTATAGCCCAATATGGGTTTTCAAAAGTCATCCTTGTTGCTTTAGAACAAAAGAATAAGTCCATTTCCTATTCCAGAAATTACATAAAGTCAACAATTTACCTTTTCTCATTTCGTCTGTAAGCAGCTGCTGCAAACTTATTAAGACGCACCTGTCAATCTTCACGACACAATTTTTTTTATTTCCAAATCCCTCCTCTTGATTTGAAATGTTTGGTATTGAGCCGTCATATCTTGAGATTTTTTTTCTCATTTACAAGAGGGAATTTTTGTATTGACTTTTGCATTGAACTAAGTGTTATTCTAATTTATAAATGTTCGCAATAGTTTCCTAGTTTGTGAACTGTCGACCAATGTGGTAATTTTATAATGGGAGGCGAGATCAAATTGAAAGGTCAACGTCAACAGTTTTTGATATTCATTTAAGAAAGTTGAACTGTATTTTATGTCATTAATTAATCTTTATACGTAACAATATAAAATAACAATGGAATACGCACTGTCTTAAAACAACGGTTTCACCGATGGCGACGCGTCCCCCGCAAACGAATACATAACAGAGGAATCCTAAATAAACAGAATTTTGAATTGCTCTCCCCGGCCCACACTTCGATTTTAGATTTCGCCCACTACATTAATTCGGGTGTTCATTAAAAATGCCATCAAGTCTGTTAACGAAGTGGTGCGCAATTAAGTCGCCGCTGACGTCACCCTCGGCTTGGAAGGATCTTCAAGCCTCTTTGAACTAGGACGTCTTGAGATAAAATTGAAAAATTGTTCAATTGAGAATCTTTAAGGACTAAGCGATTATGAAATATGAATATTCCTTTCATGATCTGCATTAACATAAAATCTTCATCATCATTGAGTTCTAGCCATTCATATACACCAACATTTGCATTTTGTCTTAGAAAGAGTTGTTGAGATATTGGTACATTTTGATTTCTATAATTCGTACACAGCTCTATTAAAACTTCAGTATGTTTCAAAACATTAGGGATGTCTCTTGCAAACATCCTCATATCCAAATAATCTGTTTTATTAAAGTGTCAAAATCTTATTATTGCCGCCCGCATAAGGACATTAAGGGGCTCGAGATAAAACAGACCCCCATTAGCAAAGTCCTCAAAAAAACTCGATTCTATCGTTCGCATTGAGGTGGCAATCTAATTTTTTCTTAAGTCGCAGTCAATCACGAGAGAAATGAGCCTAGAAGCGATCATCAAAGGGACTAATGTTGATTGGCTTACCACACGCGGGTCTCTAGTGATTTATAAATATAAACTTTATCGCGTACTGATTACAGTTTAAATTGTGATACGGTATTGTTAGCGGTCTTCAATGGTTTAACGCCTTGATCGACGCGTGTCACTATTCAGATACTTATCGCCGACAAAGATTTATGTGTTGGGTTACTTTAAGATGAACGATACTATTGCTTTGAATTCGATACTAATACGATTACACACGTGATGAACTATCAAAAGATTGTAGTTATAATATCGTTTTGTTTCACAAATAAAGGAACTCTGGTACTGACTAAGATCATTATGCGTTCTACTTTAAACTATAGACGAGAGTTGCAAGAACCACATACTATATTACAAGCTTCACATGAAATAATATCACAAAATACAGATTATTTAATAAGTCGTAAGCTTGTCCGTGTGTAAATCCGTCAAACTTTTTGAGAAACTTTGCACATACGTGAATTTGGATCAAATATAACAGACCAATAGGCATATTTGTAATTTCTTGAATTTCTTATTTGGATTTGAATACGGCTTTATCTAAAACCTACTACTAATTTTGCTATAGATAGTAGGACTAGAATAACAAGATCTATTTCTTTGAATACGAAAGTATGCAAACAAGCGCGACCATAAACGTTAATAACGTTCAACTCACGATTTTTTTCCAATTCGTTTTAGTATAAAGTGTTTTGTCAGGCGTTCAGAGAGGGTGGCGCGGATTGGAAGGTGTCTCAATCAGCATAAAACAAAAGAAATCAATAGTCCCCTCGACTGACAAAGAGCAAAGATTTCTTTTCACAATTAACCACCCCCGTGGTGCGTCCCGATAAACCGAGTTTGGCTTACTGACGATTTCCTATGAATGTCATATCTAAGGATAAGTTTGAATTACGAAGATTCTAATGCGATACATTATATAATCAAAGTGCGCTACCTACCTTCTTTTTGTGATTAGGATGTTCTCCCAATTTAAAATAAGTGAAGTAAATAATTTCACAGGTATGTCTACTTCCATGTTTTTGGTAGGAAACGCTTTCCTCAATTAATTGTTTCCAATTCATAAAATGTTGTGTCCGACTTTGATGCAATAGCTGTTTCTTTATTTTTTTTATTACTGACTGATATTATTTTAGGTAGCGTTTTTAAGATGTTTTTTTCTTCATTGTCCATTCCTGTAATCCTCCCATTAGCAAACGTTTACACCCGGATCAGCATCTAATGCATCGGATGGACAGACGTGACCCTGCATCATTTATTGTTGTTCAAAAATATGAAATATCCGTTTTGCATTATTTACATTATTTACCCGGCTAAAACCGTTGATTGAAATATATAAACTTGTTAAAACAAATCCTTGTTCGAATAAGTAGTCTTTGTTTCCGTACCCGTGTAGGATTTACACACCGGTCGTCTACGAGGCAGCTTTCATCTCGTTGATTCAATATTTAATAATCCTTCGGTAACGAGCTCCGGAGCTTTCCTGTAGGAAAAGTTTAAATGGCCAGACGTATACATCATACGTAAATCTCCCATTTCATTAAAAAACCGAAAGTTTGCAAATACTATAACTAAATGTTGACTCATATGATTTACCGCGTTTAATTGTGAACGTTTCCCCTCAGATGGTTGGGTCAAGCAAATTTGACAGGAGATTATTATAACTACCCGTTAGACCGGCTGTTTGTCTTCCGTCTAATGGACCGACGTTTCCCGCATACGAGCCCTTAATTAATAAAGGAAAGTATACTTGACAAGCCTTTAATTGAATGGAAAAACTCGAAGTTTCGAGTGAAAACATAAATTTTATCATTTTTATACAACTGTTTATTGTAAATAGATTTTTAGGTGTAATAAGTAAACGTTGCTTTTAGATTTTACGTATATAAAATAAGTTGAGAAAATAATAAGATTTTTTGCTGTCCAAAGTATCGACATCGAAACAAGAGACGGTCGGCTATAAAGGCGTGGTCTCAATGTAAATAAAACCAAAAGTAGAATTCAATCAATGTAAAGAATCAACGTAGGTGATTAGGAGCGCAGTGGCAGACAGAGGTCAGCAATAAAGTGACCTTCGTCACCGCTGCGTCACGTCTCACCGCGGCTGACGCGACAGCGGCGGCGTGCCCTCGTTCTGCATTCACCGCGATTTTATTGACTCTTGCGGTCTCTATGCGCCTGGTGACATTTCGTGTGATCGAAAGTGAAAACGAAACTAGTCAGTGTCGTCACCGCACTTCGATGACTTTTTTGGTATTCGATAACTTTTATAAAATGAAGATTGTTGGAGAGTGAGCGTGGAGGAAAAAATCACACAGTTGATTTTATGTAATATTTGATGTGTGACTGAATAGAATTACTGGATTAACAGAAAGATATCAATCGATTGAAACAGGCAGATATGGAGAATTTGCATTAGGGACTGAAATGGCGATAAAAGGGAAAACGTAAAGTAGTGCCTGCAGACGCGATAATAAATTTATGAGTAAAATACACTGTCCCTAATACGGAGGACGTTATAAATATCATTCATATTTCAAAGTCATTTGCATCTGGACACGGGCCACCGAGACAGGGGGATTGCTTGCTCCAGAACTAATTGTCGATGGTCTGTCACGGTCCTTCAAAGATGTTTTGTTTGTTTTTATAAAGCTACAATTTCTTATTTGTACGTAAAATATGTTAAGGAATATTGATGACTTAAATGATAATTTACGCACAGTTTAGCTCTATCTATAATTAGCCACAAAATTAAATTTGTTAAGGAAACCTAGTTAACTCGCAAACAAATACAAAGTTTACTTGTAGTAAGAAATATCTAGCTGTTCAATCAGGATCCCTTAATTATTTTGGTAATTTGATAAAAATCTAACTTCTTACATACCTATACAGTGTTTGAGTTAATCGTAAAATGGCATTAAAAAAACAGACGCAACAAGGGTATAGAATTGTCACATTCCCTCAACGTTCCCTTTCTGACAGCCCATAAAACGCAAATTTGGCAATAAAAAGAACACCCCAACAAAACATCCTTCCTGGACACTGGCTCCATACAATAGCAGCCATTCACAGCGGATTATTCTATTTTTCCACCACTCGAAATATTTAAGAAAGGTATTAATGAATCTTAGAGGTGCAGCCACAGTATTTTGAACTCAGAACTCTGGGAATTAGGGCTTCTTTTAAACACGAGGGTAGAAACCGGTAAGATTCGGTTAACAATAAAGGCTCTAATTAGCTGTCAAGACTGCAGACATGCGTCGGTTTGTCTGTCCCAGAAGCGAGAATAATTCAAAAGGATCTCTTCTGTGATTTCTTTCGTTTTTGTGCAATGTTCTATAAAGAATGCATACAGATTTCGTATTCCTTCGTCGGTATTGTTTGGTTTGTTCAAATATTATACCCATAGATTTGTATGAGTAACATCAAGGACCGAGACTAAAAGGATACTCAAAATTATTCTAAGATCCTGTAAATACTGGAAATATTTACTTCGAAGCTAATATACATTACTTGACAGAAGAAGGAAGAATCTGAAATGAACAAAATATGAATACAATTATTATATAAAATAAATACCATAATGTATGTAAATATAACATATGCGAACAGGCACCAACTAAAACTGCAATAAATCACCAGCAAACTAGAGTTACGCATTCAAAAACAATTACGAGGGCGCAATTTTGGGTGTTTGCCTAATTGGTATGAGATTTGCAAGTGTTTCTAATTGCGTTGAAATTTGCAAATCCAACGCGATCAGTCACCGCACCATCAGGATAATTAAACCATTTGTCTGCTAAGTTCCAATGCTCATGTACAAATTATTGCCTAAAATTTGGTTCGGTGAAAAATTTAAAGGATTCGCAAATTGGGAAGCAGCAAAGTGCTTTTTGTGGCTAGACCAGCTAGGGTTTAAGTAAGTCGATATTTGTTTTATTAATAGTCATATCAAATCAAGGCAAACAGTTCGTGATATTATAGAAAGAAATACGTGTAGCACCAAATAAAACCGTAACATTGAAATACATAAAATTTAACATTCTAAATTAGAGTTAATGTTAATTAGTAAAGTAAAATACTAATACTTTGGTAGCAAAACACCTCACATCCGCCCTACAAACATTACTGAGCTTCTCGAATTCACGGCATTAAAAAAATCAAAAAAGGTTCATTTTCATTAACGCCATCGGCTCACATATTTGTCATAACCTGTCGTGTCCCGGGATCTAGTGATAATGCTCCTTTTTCACGCGTTTTAATTTACGTTGTTTCGGTTTTGTATTATTTGCTGTATACTCGAAACGGGACAATTAATTTGCAGCTATTTTCGCAGGCTCTATTCTTTACAGCTAATCCGATTCGTCGAGACTATTTGTGTTGATTTCCATGACTCAGTTCTTATAAATTTGTGATTTAGTATTGGGTAACTCGACGGTGTTTTCATAGTACTGTAGAGGAATTTTCATCTAATATATAATCTAATATGTAGCGACCTCACGGCTACATAAACCAACGTTAGAAATCGACTAACTAGCAGGACAACATTCAACGAATGACGTCACAATCCTGCCACGCGCTAGCGAAGTTTTCTACGCAATTCAACATATATACAAGTTTCCGACTAGAACAGTCGGAGCCGCGGTTCCCCAGGCAAAACACCCGCCTGGCTGGAAGATCTTCCCTTTGCGGTGGCTGAGCATGATCACCTCGCTCGCCCCACAAAATTCTCGTGTCACAGATTTCGTTGCCATACTCCTCCGAAACGGCTTGACCGATTTTGATGAAATTTTTTGTGCTTATCCGGTATCTATGAGAATCGACCAACATCTATTTTTCATCCCCCTAAATGTTAGGGGTAGTCCACCCCTAAAGTTTTTTTTTATTTTTTAGACCGATTTCAAAAATTCTTTCACCGTTAGAAAGCTACATCATCACTGAGTAACATAGGCTATATATTAGGTCCTTACATATGAAATTGGCGTTTTTCGTACTGGCCACTTTAATCACGAATTTCTCCTCTTTGGAAAGGAATTCCAAATTCAAATTTGTACAGCTATAGACTCATGTATTTGTGCTTCGATGATCGTCATTCATTTGTTTTTTTTCTTCTGTTTTTTTCTGTTTGCGTCACTCATTTTACAAAATGGAAAACCTTAAATATCGCATTATTTACGAGTACGAGTTCCGCCGTGGCACTAGTGCTGCGGAAACAACTCGAAGGGTGAATGATGTGTATGGCGGTCGTGTTGCAAAAGAAAACACAGTTCGTTTTTGGTTCCAACGTTTTCGTTCTGGAAATTTCGACCTGCAGAACAAGCCCCGTGGACGGCCTGAGACTCAAGTTGATAATGAAGAGTTGAAGGCTATTGTGGAAGCGGATCCATCGCAAACCACGTCCGAGTTAGCTGCAGGCTGCAATGTTAGTGATAAAACTGTTTTAATTCACTTGAAGCAAATTGGGAAGATTAAAAAGCTTGAAAGGTGGGTACCTCACGAATTGACTGAAACAAACCGGCAAACGCGCGTCGACTGCTGCGTTACATTACTAAACCGGCACAATAATGAAGGTATTTTAAACCGAATCATTACCTGTGATGAAAAATGGGTTCTTTACGATAATCGGAAGCGCTCAGCGCAATGGTTAGATCCTGGCCAGCCAGCCAAATCCTGCCCCAAGCGAAAATTAACCCCAAAAAAGTTACTTGTAAGCGTTTGGTGGACTAGTGCCGGTATTGTTCATTACAGTTTTTTCAAATCTGGCCAGACTATTACGGCTGATGTCTATTGTCAGGAATTGCAAACCATGATGGAAAAGCTAGCGGCTAAACAACCTAGGCTGGTCAATCGCTCCACGCCACTGCTGCTTCACGACAACGCTAGACCACACACTGCGCTACAGACGGCTACTAAATTAGAAGAGCTTCAATTGGAAAGTCTAAGACATCCTCCGTACTCCCCGGACCTTGCTCCAACAGATTACCATTTTTTTCGAAATTTGGATAACTTCTTGCAAGGGAAAAATTCAACTCCGATGGGGCAGTCCAAATCGCCTTCAAAGATTTTATTGATTCCCGTCCGACTGGTTTTTTTAGTAAAGGGATCAATGAACTACCTATGAGATGGCAAAAGTGCATAGAAAATAATGGTTCATACTTTGATTAATTAAATATATTATATTAAAAAATATTCGACTTTTTGTTCCTCCCATACAAAACGCCAATTTCATATGTAAGGACCTAATATTATACTAGCTTCCCGCCCCGGCTTCGCTCGGGTAGACAAAATATTTGATATAAAAGTTTACCCGTGCGAAGCCGGGGCGGGCCGCTAGTTTGTTATAAAAAGAATTAAAAAAAATGACGTACATATTTTTAACGTTCATACACAGTTTGAAGACATGTGAACTAGTTCGCACTCATATCAAATTACAAAAGAGTTCACATATTGCTGATTCAAAGTTACCCTCGATGCTCATGAAAATCCAAACGTCGATGAAACGTATAGGGTATTATGCTCATGTTCTTTACTTAATCAAATATTCGTTCGGTCTGCCGGAGAGGTTCACGCTTTCCGCGTCTAGACGCCATGCTCCGCCAGACTGTCTAATGCCAATTTTACATTATTAAAAACCTATATCCCGCGTTATAATGACGATTGGCCGTTTTTAATTCGATGCGACGGAATATTCCAAATTGAAATTTAGCGTCAAAATGGATTTGGATTTTTAAACATGACGGTTTTACTGGCGCATTAAAATTGCGGTAAAAGTATTTAACTTAGGACAATAACGTCCCACTGAAATTGTGGAAAGCCTAGAGAAACTCTGATGATGTTGATTATATCAGTCAATATGGTACACTTTGTGTAGGTGTATACAGGGGCTAGAGATGCTGAATAATTAACCTCAGTATTTTATGAAGCGTATAACTTTATTTGTAGTAAGCATGTATCTCATTAAAAAGCGATGCATCTCATGTAAAGTTCCGTAGACAACAAGCCTTTCTGATTGCTTCCAACGATGCATAAATATCTATTAGACGGGAGATTAATATTTTTATACAAGGGTCTGGAAACAAATGGATACAGACTTGCCAAACAAGGGTGGCGAACGAGTTAGTTAGCGGTATATTTATTCACATTTTCCTTCAAGTTGCCAATCTCATGATATTCCCAATGTTGTTTTATAAGGAAATTAACGAAAACAATTTCTAAGCACCCCTTCTTAAATTTCATAACGCGTTTATTTTTCTCGTCCCTTAAATGGAAGGCGAAGGGATAGGTGCGGAATGATATAGCTTCAAAGGTCCAATGTCAGACAATAGGTAGAATTCATACGGGGGCCGCGGCTTGAATGCTAACAGCCTAATTATACAATCGCAAGATGGCGGAACATTCAGTTTTCAAGAAAATATAAGCTATAGCCGCTCATCAATTTTCCACGGATGGTTGGCTTTTCATAAAGTGCCAGATCTATAGAACAGCTTAAGCGCATTGTGTGATGTGATTGAATGCTGGCATAAAACATGATTTATAATATTCTAATTCAAGTTTTTTAGCATTATCATTTAAGATAGTGATGAATTGCAGTTCATCTCATGCAATTTAGCTGTTACCGTCATGTATATTTTTTCATAAAAATAAATTATCTGATTAACATCATAATTATCATTGCTTACTTAATTTTCGCAAGCAAGTTTGTAATTTATAAACACAGCTTGAAAATAATGTTTTCAGGCATCAGCAGAAAACGGTAGAATTTAAGTTCCGCCATTATCTCAAACAATTTCAGATCAATAAATCGAAAAGTAGCGTCTTTATCGCAAGGTAAGTAAATACTCGTTTCCCTAAACTTAAGCTTTACTTGGAAACTTAATGGCGTTTCATTATATCGTTAGATAGGCTTAGTCGGTTCCTTCGGCGGTGAGTTATGGTTATTTGAATTGTAGGAAACAAAATAAATTTACTGAACGTGCTCTATGGCGTTCTGTTCTTTGCATTTTTGAGTGCTTATTTCGAGTGGGATAAAAGTTTGCGTTATTTATGGGCCCGCCTCTAAGATTTAATGTGTAGTCAAACGGCGATAATGTGAATGGAGTATGAATATTTTGCCAAATGCGATACGAGGTGAGTTTATTTGTTTTGAATGTAAAATACTGGATACCTACCATTCAATGTGTGTAATAAATCGCTGCCGTATATTGAGGATTTCATCGTTATGTAACTATGTTGATTTTTTTTTATCAGAATGTTTATTTTTTTGATAGTAACTTTTGTGGTTGAGATAAATTTGACATATACAAAGTTTTTCTATCTATTTAATTCTCCAATTAGGTTTATCCAATTATAATCCTTTCTCCAATTGTTATCGTTAGAACCGGGGATCAAGTGAGTAAGCAATGCGATGGGCTTCGATTCCCGCACAGAAAAGATATGTCATGTCATGCTTGCGGGTAATTACTGTGAAACGGTAATATTTATAAAAAAACATCATCGCCAAAAATATTCCTTCTTGACTACAGTTTCCTGTGGGATTATATCGAATGACGCCCTGGTAAGACGGTTGCAAAAATTCTGACGTTACTTTAGAATAAAACAAATGAAAAACATTAGTAACCAAAAACCTAATATTTTTATTTTGGTGCTACATCAAAATGCCGTCAGAATCTTTGCAACCGTCGTGCAACTATCATACGGAATAAGTCTCCTGTTGCTTTTCATAAACTTCCGTGTCATGGAATTAGTCTATCAGGCCGACCTCCATATCATTGTTCACAATTGGAGACACTAAATAGCTTATGAAATATACTTCAAGTTTTAACTTAGCTAATCAAATCACCATGTAAGCTGGGGTAACAAGACAAGCAATGATCAAATAGTTATGGCTCATTTCCCTGTCCGTTAACATTGCTTTATTGTCCATAAGTAGATCCTTCCATGTGAATAACTGTTACTATTTCCTCCCTTGGATGCTGTACCGTTACCCGAGCCATTTAACGTAATACGCGGTGTGGCCGGATTGACAGATATAAGGGTGCGTGCTAGAGTGAGCGGGAAGTAAACGCTGCTGTTTATGGTATGCATGGTGATTGCGATTTGCAAAAGAAGAAGAACATAGACTACTGCTCAAGAAGATATACACTATATATAAATATAGTTTTTTGGAGTTTTTGGCGGGAATCAGGCGGAGCGGTTGAGATTTTTTCCAGTGTGTCGTAAATTGTGTTATAGTGATCTTTAATGTGTATTTTTGGTGTCGATATGTGCAGTAAAGTTTCATTTAGTGACTGATTTATAGGAGCATTGGAAATAATGCCATAATACGACTTTTGGGTTAAGTGATTTATCATTTTGGTCAATAGGTTACCTCTAATCTAAAGGCGTGTTACGATCTGCTACTGCCGTGGGTTGTCTCCAGAAACTCCATTGGGCGTTAGAATGCATGACACTAGGCATTTTAATGCGGCAAACACGAGAAATTTTGCAACATGAAAATTCTCTAACACTCGACACTGGCAAAAATAGTCCCTGAAGGGATTGATTGCCATACTTAGGAAGAAGAAGAAGAAGAAATATAGTTTTTTTACGGTATGATAGGAGCGCTGATCAAATTCATACAAAACGATACGAATAGTGTTTGCCAATGATAGGTAGGTACGTACTTGATGTACTGTTTATAAATAGCTATACTTGAGCCATTTTAGTCTTATAACGTGAACTAATAACTGGAAACTGATTATTATTTTGTGGTTAAAGTTAATAGGGTTTATTCTGAGGTACTCTTTTTTAATAATATTTTTGTAACTGTCTGAATCGCTACCACAAGAAACGCACCTTTACGTTTCACTTCGCTAACTAAAACAAACTTAATGACAATTCGAATTGTATCCCACAAGTGTGATTTGGCGATCCTGAATAATCCTAATCCGTTACAATTTAATTTCATTGTATGAGTTTCATATAATTTATTTAATAGAAGCATTTCGCAGACAAAATAATTGGTTCTTTTCTAAATTTTGTGAATTGAGGTGATGACGACCAAATGTCAAAATAAGCTATTGTGGTAAAACTAGCTGTTCCCCGTGGTTTCATTTGCGCATGCTAACATCTAGTTAATCTATTATACCTTTATTTATGTTAGTATTTTTATTTTATAAATATATACAGACGAAAATATGTAAATGCAATTACTTATGTCATTTTATAAAGCAGTAAAAATGCCAACAACCTATTTCTGCAACCACAAAAACGTATCCCACATCCATTAATAAAGTGTCGTAAGGTAAAAGCGGATTTAAAACCAAATCTGTAAATTAATTATTTTGAAAGCGATTAAAGCTGTCCTGCATAACCTAGATTTATTTTCGGTTAATAACCTCATAGCTGGATACAGAGAACAAGACATGTTAGGGTCGGACCGCCAGTGGGGAAATGGGTGGATTAGTACAGTAAAATTTGTTAAAGAGGACTTTCGTATACGGGTTGCCTTACGGCTGTGTACACCGACCAATTTAAAGTTACCTGTGGAATTGGCAAGAACTTCCTTCCTCTTGGTTGAATTACTAAGGCACCAGAGCGGTGGGGGAGCTCACACATCCCTGGTCGCAGAAAACATGTATTAATACGAAGGTGCGGACAGACCAGCGCCGGGCCTCAACTATCTCCCACTTGCAGACGCGAACACTATAATCCCCGATAAAGCCCGCACATTTACATTCAATTCTAATTCCGGAACACCCACTCCTACTCCGTTCTGATTGCCTGGTACTTGTAGTCACTGATTAAAATGTGTTTTAGATTCATTGGTAACATGAATATTAAAACTAATAAAAAAAATATAGGAGTAGTAGTTAGTAGGAGTGGTATTTAGTCATAAAAACATAGTTTAAATATCACGAATTTTTAGTATGAATATTAGAATGATGATGTCTATGAATGTATATGACATATATCTAAAATAATATAAATAGATGAGGCGCAATTGTTTTTATTTGAAGTTTAAACTCCATCCATACAAATATCAATTGCCACATGTATGAAAGATCATCATCACTTGAGGACAGCTAGACCGACTTTGCTGATTTTTTTTTGTGCCTTGTTGTCATGACAAGGTTTGTTTAACATTTCATTAGTAAATTGCGGTTCGTTAGTAAAATAAAACGCAAAATAATGTCTTTCTTAAGTTTATGCAAAACTTAAAAGAACCATTAAAGTCTGACCCACCTCCAGCCTCCAACGTGTACATAAAATTAAATATTTCAAAGGCAAAGGGCACTTAATTGAGTTTGTTCAGGACAAAACAAAGAACGAGAAACTTTTTAAATTGAGTGTCCGTGAAGTGTTGGCAACATGTTGATCTTTCCAACATCTCTGTTAGAGGGGCAGCTACCTGACGTCCCAAGTTAATATTTTCTTTTCTAGTTCTTTTTAAATGTGAAACTTCAAATGGGTCTCCATTTTGAACCTATGATAGGTAGAAAGACACTGAAATATTCTTGACTTACAATATGTTTATTTTACATTTGATAAACTAGGTCTTACCTTTGAAGATTTTCCAAATACTTAGATTGTTTCCCTGCTGAAAATTTCCAACAGATGTCTAATGAATGCAAATCTGCAATACGTTGTAAAATGTTAAAAGAATGTTAAGCATAGCATTATCTTAATAATTATTTTGTATAGTCGCAATTACTATTCATACATTTGATCACTTTACACAGTCTGACTGAAATGTACCCACTAGATACTTTCACTAAGTAAAACTTACCCGAAGTGATTTGTCTGTCATACAATTGTTCGCTAGATAATTATGGGGTTCAAATTTTTTATGATTGTTCCAATTGTATTGCATCATCGTTTTGAAATACATTTGAAGCTTAACCCTATCGCTACCTGGTGACTAGATCGTACTTTTTATGAACAAAACTGACGCATAAATTCAAGGCATCGATCAAAAACAAACAATAAGCATTACGTGGAACTTCGCAAATAACATTGAACCAACTTTTTTACTATCGTCTGATATTTCCATTACACCTATGATAAAATGTTATGATTGCGAGAACCGAACGCACGGGGAATGTCGTATATTTTGTATCTTTTTATTTACAAACTTCGCTTGCGATACTATAATAATATTATGTATTATCAGAAAAGCTATTTACTCCCCAGTCTAGCCGATTTATCGGTAACGTCGATAAAAAATACAAGAAAGGTAAAAACAAGTAAAGAGTTATGTATTGTATTCTCACATACCTACGTACATATTTGCAGTAGGTACAGCGTTAAGCCCAAGAATAATATTACTTACAATATTTGACATAGTGATGAATAACAATTTAAAGGCACAGAATTTTTTATGCCCTGACTAGATGTGCGCGGTTGAAATAGTTTAAAAAAATATTTGTGTCTTAAATAATACAGTGTATATGACAAAAGCAAGGCAAAACAACCTCCAATTATAAGCAATGGTGCTGAAAAACGTAAAATATTGGAAATTTACGTCAGATAGCAAAATATAAGCATATTAATTAATTATTTTGCTTAAGGCTCCGCTTCGAACAAGCCTCAAGAAAAGCAAAGTAGCTAAGATTTATTTTACTTTCTGTAGCAATTAACGTTGAAAGTGAAAAATCTTTCAAACTTCCCAGCGGAGGCGGAATCCGGCATTTATTCCCTTTCTTTAAATCGGCGAATTTTTCTTGCGAAAACTTTGTGATTCCACCCCTTTCATTGACAATCAGGCAATTCTTATGGCGCCCACGCACAGCGTCACAGAGTAAAAATACTTCTTACTTTTAATTTATCACATAAATTCTCACAAAAACCATCTTCGAGGAAAAATCTTGTGTGTAGGTCAAACTGAAGTAAGTTTAATCTGTTTATAAACGAAATTAGATTTCCAATAAAATAAATTTTCTTTCATCTCAGCGTTTCCAAGATCAGTGCATACAGAAACAAACAAATACACGTAGAGACGCGAGAGGAATTTTATGGTATGATTTTTAACAACTTTTTAACATAGTATTTAAGGTTTTCTATCCATGTTACATTTTATTAAATATCAGATTTATGTTATCTTTAATATAAAAATGAATCACTGAATGTGTTGCTAAGCTCAAATCTCGAGAGCAGCTGAACCGATTTCGCTAATTATTTTTTTAGAATATTCCTTGATGGACGAAGAGTTTTTTTTTAAATGCCTGAAAAGGTAAAAGAAGCCGGGACGGGCCGCTAGTTTTAATACTAAAAAAAGCCGTCCTTATACTGATTCTAGTTACTCTGTGTAAATTTCACAAACAATATTAATGGGCGCGGCGGCAAATACAATTAGGTTAATTAATGAATTAAGACCCGCGGAGTTTCTTTATCTTGTTATTAATTTGTCTAAGGCGAGCTACCCTGTATTAGAAATGAGAGTACCGCAAATGTTTGTTCAACGATCAGATTTACTTAGTGTAATGGAACTTCTTGCAACTTCATAGATGTACGTAAGTAATGTAAGTTATTACCTTAACCATTTATATTTCATTGAGAAAATGGGTGCAAGCTCCTTTTATTACACGTACACAAGTCTAAAACAAACACAAATAAATCACAAGTGCAGTAGAAAAAACAAGTAGGTAGTTTCTTCAATAATCACATAATTGTGCCACCGCTGTTACTGATGGATACGATGCCAAGCCACGTGAATTTTCCAGCACTCAACATTATGCGGATACATAAGAATTAGAAATAATGTTAATTGATGTATGAAAACAATATGAACACGGCATGATAGAAATGGCAGTCTCATATAAACATTAATTTCGAAGTTCCAAATACAATAGCTTCGAGAATCATAAATCAACCACTAAGCGGAAACAAGAAGAACAGACACACGACACACGTCTTCAAATTTAAAGACGTTAACAAATGTTTGTAAAGAAAATGGCATTAATCAGGGTCAGGAAGCAGTATGATTTGAATATAAAGCGGGTGCACACGTTCATGAGGTGCCAGGAGAGGCGTGTGAGCCCGTCATTAGTCATAAACGCGAGCCTCCTCCGCGACGTGATCTGAACTCCGAGTATGCTTATCAACGGACATGTGCACTTAGCTGGAACGAGCGCGCGTGTGTACTTACATTCTTTTGTTTTGAATATTTCGTGCAGCGATCAGGGAGAGTAGAAGAGAAAAGAAATAAGGCGTTTGCTGTTACAAAGAAAAAATAGGACACCCAATATTCCTTAATCCATGCTAATATGATAAATGCTAATGTAAAGTAAGTAAAACAAAATAACCAAATGACGATAGGCTGTTGTCAATCTTTTTATCAGTGCACCTTTTTACCAAGTCACATCCTGTTTTTTAGTATAACAATGATACAGCTAGAAATAAAAATGGAAACTTTGCACCCTGTTCCAATAACAGGATTAGGAAGGCGAGGGAACTGTCAATTGAAACCTCAAGAGCCGGACCGCAATTTAAATATATGATGTGTCCACGTCAGTGGACACGAAGGGTTGTTATGATGGTCATCTATATCGTATTCTACGAGACTAGAAGGTGGTTTGTATATTGAGGAATCTCATAATCAAATATCTTTCTATAAAAACTGAAAAAGTTTTATTTTATATTTTTTTAGTTCTAATCTGCGGATCAGCTGTGCGGAGTGTTAAGGAGTTTTGCAGCATTACCAATTCAAACGACAATGCTAATTCTTCAAGCTACGTATATCTTTACACCAGAAGAGGACAAAGCAAATGACGTGAGGTAAGACCACTTATTACCACTGGTGAGTGTCCGAAATCTATAGCTTTGGAAAGATCGCACAAAACCTCCAAAACATCAGCATTTACGGCACTTCTGACTCACAGTAACGTAGTAATTGCAGGTTTTTAATAAAATGAGCAAACATTTGATGCTAGTTTTGTTATCCTTGAAATTAGTATGACGAGAGCCGTAGCCATAATAAATTTGATTTCGCCGTCTTATTGCGATTCCTCACGAGCCCTTTAGCATTCCGCAGGAATCAGTGCGGTGGTAAAAATCAAATTGAGTGGCCGATAAACACCCCGCCGGGGCTGGTCTCGCAAAATTTTGATTACAGCGAAAAGTGTTACTTATTCTCAAATAAAAATACCGAAGGAAAATTTTTGCTGATGTCGATATTGTTATGGCGGGTTTATGTTGAAAATTGGGGGTACGGTTATTGCATGTCATTAGGAATTATGGGCTTCCGAGGTAGGAAAGAGAAAAAATTGTAGGCGGCGAGCTGGCGCTTACAATTTTTCGATAATGTAATTATTGGAAATTTATTCCGCACCTTTCTAAAGTGGCACGCGGTTTGTGTTATGTGTCACATCCACATTAAATAAACAAAGTGAAAAGTACATTCGTAATCAAAGCCTTGGCAATGTTTATTGGCTTTCTGCGCATTACAGTAGGATATTTTATTTTTGTAATGGCATCAGGTGATCCTTCGCGGAAAATTATAAGAAAACAAGTGATATAAATTTAATTAAGAGAATTACTTTATTCATGTGCAAGATAAAATAATTGTAAATTTTTTTGCCCCTTTTAAAAATGAATTTCTAAAAAAGATAATTAATATGGAACGGAAAGAAATCATGTATATACATTTATGCGACAATGTATGTGTATGATACTTAGCACCTTCGTAACATAGTCAATATTATATCAATCAGTCAACTTTATAAAATAACAGTTTGATGAATAAATTCTTATCATTCCCAGTCCATTAACTTAAGAGAATATGACGAGATCCAAACTTTTCCTTGGAGTATAATATTCAAAACATTAAAGTAACTCTTATGTATTCGCAAGAAACAATTCAAAAATTATGCCCCGTACGTGCCCCCGTACCCCATAAAATGGCAACGCGACTTATTTCATATAGTTACGGGACCATAAAGCATAAAAGGCATTCAAATGTGATGTTATTTTGCCGCCAACACTGGGTAATTTATTTCCGTGCGATTCATAATTTTCTTTTATTCACTTTATGTTGATTTTCCTTGGAGTAAGAACGCACTCGGTAACGATAATATTATTTCAACGGCCCCATGCATCACGCGTGCCCGATCCCGCACCTCTCCGATGTTTTATTTCGCTGTTAAGTTTGTTATTATTATGGTTGTACCTTTGTCTTCATCGTTTATTGGGTTAGGCGTAATTAAATAACGGATTATGGTGTTTATTTAATACAATGGGTCCTAATGAAAGAACCGCTAAATTAACACTTTCGAATAACCAGCAACAGTACGTTGTCAATAATAAATGTCTGTAAATGAATGTTGGTGTATATAAGATTAAACAACCAAGATAAACCAACTATTTGAGCGATAATGAAAATCCGAAAAGTTGCCACATCCACATCTGTTTTCGGAAATGGTTTATACTATAATTTTGAGAACGGGACTTTTTGGATGGAATCAACTCGGCTAGGGTCGCGGAGATTAGCTAGTCCATTTTTATGAGCTCACAAGATATCTTCAAAAACACGGAGATAGAGGAACAATAAAAACATGAAAGAACCAAACAAAGTAACAACGTTAAATTTACATTGCAACCTGTTGCGAAATGCGTAATCACCAAAAGGTCATCCACATAACCAAAAACAATGCACCACGGACTTGTTTGTAACACCCAGTTACACCGTGAATAAACTTTTCATTTCTGTAAAGTCCGCGACAGGTGAGAGGTGTAATGGCATGAGATTTGGCTCGTTTGCGCTTTTCCCGACTGTTTGTGCATCCCAAATATTTTATGCGCCAGTGAACGCATCCTGGACCCAACACGGACGAATTATGACGGTCAACTGACCACCCACCGAGGAAACGTCCCGTAATCAGATATACAAACAAGCCCTCAGATATGAATCGTATTATACTTAGCTCTTTGATTTTGGTTATCTACTGTCGCTTTCATTTCGGAGCGGGTTGGTTGTCTTTGAATCTACCATAGATTCAATGTTTTGGAATGTCTCAGAATCAAAGATTACTATAATTCTCCTGTAATGTTCAATAGATTTAGTTGCGTCTTGTTGGCTCTAAATATCGTTTCATACTTAACAAAAAAATTCACTAGGACCTTTTTTGCCTTCGTATATTATTTTCATATCTATAAGATCCATAACAGTACTTACACAGACATTTTTATTACAATTTAGTACTGTTAACAATTATAAATGTTTCACTTGTTTTATATTGTACATTTCGCATCTATATTCTGCATAGTGGGTTCCAAGCGATACAACGGCTGCCAACTCTCATTTGTCGAACTCCAGTCCGTGTTCGCAAGACGTGACCGACATGACTGTGTGTGCAACTTGGATGTTTAGCAGCACCTGCGTCGGCTATCGACTCATAATATTCGGCTTAACACGGGGGGGGTCGTATGCAGAAATGTTTTATCGAACGACTTTTACTTTAGGGGATACATGTGTAAACATTACGGAAGATCTTATTGATTTTTCATGCGTTGACCTTTTTGGCCCTTTGAAAGCGGGTGGATTGTTAATAAAAAGAAATGATTTAGTTACTCGATACTTTAAAAAACAAATGATTTTTAAACTGGCTTACTTTTATATGAGAAACAAGAAGAAATACTTGCACTACCAAAATACTACTAATGGTCATTCATACAAGAAGTAAAAGAATGTAAATTAGGAATAAATAACGAAATAACAGTTCTTATCATAAATTCCATTGCTATCATGGTGATAGAAAGCCTGCGAACAATTCTACTAAAACAATTCCACTAAAATACATCAACTGTCACACCCAACATTCATATCTCGTTTCAAAACAGAAACGAAACGCTACGTCATCAATCCGGGGCCGTTGATAGTTTTCTCATAAATGACCACCTCGGGGTGGCAATAAAACCACCCACTATCGACTGAGTTTTCCGATACAGTGCTCACTGGCTACTGCGGACACAGCTAACAATTATCTAAATAGCCATCTCCGTTCTTACCCCTTACATTTTATTATTACCGGTCAATTTATCCGATGGCTCGATGCGTTGTTCGCAAATCTCAGCGTATCCTCCAACTCATGTTTGCCTAGTAGATTTACCGATAATACTGGAAACTGCCCAAGAAAATAAAACAGGGGATTTGTACGGTGTTAGTAACAAGTTTTATAAAGACGGCTTCAGTGCGGCTATTGCTGATACTATCTACAAATACGTCTAGTCCAATGCACTATAAATAGCGATCACGACTAAATATTTACAGAAAGCGGTACAGATTTGTTTTTATTTGCGAAATTTTAAGAAGCTTGATGTCCAAATGCAAACCCTATGTTTACTTTTTTTCAAGTAATGTCCATCTTTAAAACCAAATTCCCTCTATTAGCGCGGCACTTGCTTGGCAGTGAGGGGGTGGAGATAGTTCCTTAATCACAATAGGTGGTGATTTTAAATAAAGCCACCCTCGTTTGACAAACCGACCCTAGCGCCTTGCGGTCCGCAGTTAATGTGCTGGACGTACAGAATTTAGACATTTGTCCGAACGTTTGATCTGCAGAATATTAGACAGGGGAAATATTAGACATTGCAAGTCTAATAGAAAAAAATGCTACTTGTGTATCACACTGCTTTATGATGGCCACGCGTTTCGTGTTTGCTAATTCGGCTGGCTGTCAATTTTAGCTACTAAATAGTCCATAATATGTGTATTTATAAGAATAATGTCTACAAGACTATTTATTCCATCAAAATATTAGTCATTAGCTTCAATAGCATATACTCGTATTCGTAAATCTGATCAGTCGTATTTATTTTACATATAACTACTACTTGAGGATTACATATACTATTTACATAAACTATTTTAACCCATTTGGTAACGGAAATTAGTATTTAATTATCAATATGTAAAATATTTGATGCTATATAAAATACTTCAGCTTCTAAGCGAGATATCAATTTATTCATTTCTTCTTTCACTAATCCACTTTTACGGTACCTACCTACTATCGACATAACACACTTAAAAACATTTCATTTATCATTATCCTATTTGTGTCTGTCTTTCACCTTTCGAACTCTATGTTTCAAATATTCCTCAATCGGCTTCGATTGCTGACGCGCCTGTGTCCTTCCTTACATTGTCTCGGTCCAAAGAGGGCTGGACAAAGCGAGACAAAAGAATCGCATCACTCACCACCCCACTATTCGACCAGCCATGATGCCCGCTATTTATCTTGTGGATTAACTTGCTTATCATGGACCCAGACCTTTGAGTTATTACATTTTTGAGTATTACGCTTTATTGTTACAAATTGTTTCATAAGCCTGTTTGTACATATGGCCATATGTATGCTGTACGCGGCATCTTTAGATGAAATCAAACAAAAGAAACAGTAATCTAAATAATATGTATTTTAAAAAATACCACGCTAAGAGCGTTTAGCATTGATTATCCCAATCTACCTAATTATATTACTGTAATTACGTCTTAAAAGACTTAAATTCTAAGGCAACCGATAATATATTCCACATAATTTGATTCTATTGATATGTCAGATTCAGTCGTATTCGTAAGTTATATTTCAACAAAAACTATAGACAATTAAGACGTAAATTATTCGGATGACAGCGCCCGAGGGTACGGTAATGTCCCTCTTAGCACTTTAATAGTGCAAACGCTCCCTGGGCGGCGGTCAAGCCGTGGACAGCCCGAAGGCGTTCCGGGAACATTAACTGCCTTACTGATCCTCCCTTTATTTGTTACCGCAAATTAGTTCACGACACGCTAAGAAAACTTAATCCCAGATTGGAAGAATCATCGCAGCTTTTTTGTAAGAGATGATTGACTTAGTATTTTTTTACTTGAAGCTAATATGTTCTGGTACTTCTGGGTTGTTCAATCAGTGTGGAGGCTCAATTTAGTCATTAGTGAGGTTTTCTTATGGGGTTAATATTTTTTTTACAAAAAATGTTATATATACAAATCGTTACGGCCGTTTAACAGCACTGAAATAGCAAATAATTTACAAAAATGTCAAATTAATTAAAAACAAATCTGACCCGTAGTGAGTACCAATGTAAGGAAATGGTCTCCAAGGCAAAATATTAATATGGCGTCTTACAAGGGTGAATACAAAATTAACATGTGCCTCTACCTTCGACAAACATTGGCAAGACATGGCTCGTAATACAATGTTTGCCTCCGTGTAAGGGCCTTTCGATGAATCTTAATCTTCCTGACTCAGGTTACCCTCTAGCCCGCATGTGTATAACTTAATCGGCACCCCTTCTCCCTAAGTTGACTCTAATTGTTTGCTCTCGATATTGTCGACGTCCACGTATTCATGTTATGTTATATTGAGCCTTCCCTATTTGTTTGTTAGCAATATTTGTAAGTTATTCATTTGTTTTGTTACAAATAATAAGAAAACGTCTTTAAACGTCATTTAGGATAAAAATATCGGTATTCATTCAGTCCATTAAAGATACTGCGAATTAGGTTAATCGGACAGTGCTAATTTAGCTCACCTTGTAAACTTCACATCACCTTGTAAGCCTTGTAAAGTTCACAGTGAATCCTTTTTTTGGAGTTATTGTTCCATTCGGTGTATAATCCGTCTCCGTTCATAATCAGCCAAATATATTTTGCCGATTCAGCGTGAACGAAATATCTTAACATACAAGCTGTAATTTTATGAATATAAATACGAATAGCTATAAAACCTATTTTGGCGATGTCCGTCACCAAGTGTTCGTTATATATTGTTATTATCATATATTGTTATTGTTATCAATGAATAGATATAAGAATGTCAAATGTAACATGCTGTGGGCAACCTATTATTAAATAAATAAAAATAAATACATATAATTAGCGTAACTGACCAGTAAGAAAATAATTTCAAATTTAATTCGATCATCTTTTGTTTTCAAAGAATCTCGAAACAAAAAACGACTGAAAAATATGTGACGTAATTGATATAATATTATTTATTATGTTAATGTACCTATATATAATCAGTGTCGATGGGCACCAGCATACGTCACGTTTCGCGGGAGTGTATGTAAAGTCGTTATTTATTTCGTCAATGATCACTCCAAAGTATAAAATAAAAACAAACTGCTATTCGCCAATTTAGAGGATTCTACATGTTACACGAAATTCTTAACAGGTTGAAGTTTTTATTACACAATTCAAGTTGTTTAATGAAAGAGGTTCTCATTAGACTTGGGATCTCCCTACGTGCTCAATTGTCGTGACTAATCGTACTCATAAACTCACATACTCTACCTTATTATAGACTTAAGGTTCCAACTTCCACCTTTGTAACTTTTCGTGTCATTAAATGCAAGTACTGTTTATAAAGTATTTGTAAAGCAGATTTGTTTAAGAGTGACTTAATACTACATTAACTAAAAGTAAAACATATCTATTCTTAATTCACTCGGATTTACATTTAAGTAACTTCAACATGATGACGTGATATGACGGGTTTGTAATTTACTAACTAGTTTGTATATTTTAAAACATATAAGAACAATGACCATTTAATAGATCAAATACCTCAGACTACTTAGGCTCTTTTTTTTATACCACTTAGGTGGCACACAAGCATATAGCCTGGTGGTAAACAGTCACCGTAGCCTATAGCCGCTAGCAATACCAGGGCTATTACTAACGAGTTTCCAACCCTATTGTTGATGGAGGAGTCACTGAGCAGCATTACTGCTAGCCCAACTTATCCTCGTGGAGCACTGGCGACGTTAGTTACCGCATAAACACAACACTACATCAAAATAGTGTTATTTCACTGCGGCCTTCTATAAAGTGGAGGTACAGTCCCCAGTTAGGCGGCTCCAATATTAATGGGGAAACCCACGGGAGATCCCAATTCAACCTACTTCAATTTTAGCTCTTGGTGTGATTAATCACTGTACATAGAAAGCTTAGAAAACCTCATTGGTACCGGCCGGGATTCGAACCGGCCCCTACATATGACATGCCGTTGCTTCAACTACAAGGCCTACAAACATGTATTTACTGAGCACATTTTGTTCATTTAACGAACCCAAACTAAGGAATAAAATAACCAGAACGTTCTATTGAACCATGACCAAAGTTTAATTCTCGCTGCAATTAAAAATAAACGCCGTTTCGTACATCTCGTCGCCCAGAACAAACACAGAGCACGAACCTCGTATTTTCCTTCAATTAGCATATCACTGTTGTCTTGTACGCTCCGTTCGTTACATATCCATATGGAAAAATGATACGTTACGAATCCCTGAACCCCTCACGCAATATGTGAAGAAATACCCTTTCTACAAATTATACGGTACGCATTAATTTGCCATATTAATTTGGCCGTAAAACTCTGTTCGCGACAAGTCTATGGGGAATTTTGGAAGTTGAGCGTCCCCTGGCGGTTGTTCGCACAATCGCTTGTTCAACGGCTTTATAGGTCTACAGCTATTGAAGAAAATACCGCGAGGCGCGCCATGTTACGTTATTGCTAATAACTGTGTCGTAAAACCCTTTCGTACGGAGCATTGTTTAAGTTATTAATGTCTAGGCTAACAGTGAAGAGATTTTTCGTGTTGAATTTGAAAACATGTTCGTTCACGTACTTAATATATATTTTTAAATGAATTCTTGATGTGGATTTGGTTCACCAAATTAAAACATATTTTGCGATGAATTTTTATTATATTACATAATCACCCAACATAATATAAAAACCTGTTCAAACAAACAGATACCTAAATATAATAACCTCCCCTTGATCCCGTGATAGATTGAAATCTGAAATGTGCAAATAACCCCGATACTTTCGATTGCAAGGTGCAGTGGAGCGATTCATCAGTGCCGACAGTTGGCAAGCCTCATTTTTAACGTCTTTGTTGAGGTGTCCGTCCTCGAAGATATCCTTCGATAGGCGATGTACTTAGGGGCACTTCGCAACCCTCAGGGATTGGAGTGGTCAGCTACATAATTTATTGTTGATACTGTTAGACTTGAAGGGACTGGTGCCATTGCAGCCGCGCATATAGATTGAGTTTCTATAAGTCAGGTTGGTTTATTTTACGCGGTCAGTGGTTAGATCGAAAAAAGAACGTTAGGGTGAAGACCAAACAGTCCTGGATGGATGAAACTGTCTTTCTGTAAAGAGTCAGCGTTAAATTTTATTATAAAAGATCTATCAGATCTACTAAAACCGGTTAGTTTGAGTGTGATCCCATATTTCGCTGTAAATTCAAAAACGTTTCTACTAAATTCCAAAATGTCCATATTAGCTTTAAACTTTTTTAAGGTTGAATGTAAGCTTCTGATCAAATAGCAATATGTTACACGTACCATAATTCATCTATCTCCCGAAGTGCTATCTAAGACCCGTGATAAGCGTTTTCCCATGACTTGCATATTTGAATATAAGTGCGGATCTGAGCGTTGAGCTAGATAGTATGGATGTGCCATTGAAGTGTTTTTACATTTTTGGAGCTCTGTTAAGGTGAGACTAAAATTCACATGTATAACTTTTTATAGGGTCTGTGGAAGTCGAGCATGTGGGTTTCAGATACATGTAAATGGAGTTACAATAAAAATACGCCAGAGACGAGAGGCTTTATTTTTTTTATCGATATGGGCAATGATGATGTAACTCCGCCATTAATTTGTGTAGGCCTAAGACCTTATGAATGAATGTACATACACGTTAGTTTAAGTGGTGTACTATCCAGCAATATCCTTATTCCGTGTAATAAGATCGCTACAGATGTGAGAGGGAGCGCGGCCACGCGTGACTCTCGGATCGACATGTTTATCGCTTTAATATAAAATAAAGGCACGGGCCCATATCGATAGATGAAAAACGTCACAAGACGGCGACATACGATCGCGGACGGGAAATTGTTCTTTGCTTTTGTCACGTGCTTTTTGCATGTAAGGAAATTAAGTAGACCGGATATTAAGAGATTGGAGGTGGTTTTAACACTTTTTATGTTGTCTTTGGATAGCGTTTGTCGTCATTTTGGGACCACATGAGTAATTAACTGACAGAATTGGGTCACAAAGAGGCTTGGGGGTCGAATGATACGACGTCACAACTGTAAATATATTCAAGATGACTTAAATAATATGTTTGACTGTCAATGTTGTCAAGTAGTTTTAGACCTTTTTGCCCGATTGCGCCGCTATAGGATGCTTGCTTATAGTAGTAGCTCAGAGTAGATAATATACGTAGCCGCAACTCGGTGGATTCTAATAATGAGGCGTTGTATGATTTATATTAAATGTGGTAGTGAATGTGTCACGTCACATATGGGTATATTTAAATATAATAATTTTCAAACTTTATGTTCTTATGTAGGTACTAATGTATGTTGGTTTTAAAAACCATACGACAGCGCCCCGCCTTGCTTTCGCACGGCCAGTGTTAGCCATATACATACAGAACACAAATAAATTATACATAAGAACCTCTAGAATCACTCTATCAATTAAAAAAAACGCATGAAAATCAGTTGAGTAGTTTTAAAGATGCATACATAGGGACAGATAGACAGCGGGAAGCGACTTTGTTTTATACTATGTAGTGATGATTCTAATCTAAGCTAATTAGGTACACCACTATTTTCAGCTCACATGAAGAATTCAAACCACGGAACCATTCGCTAGGGCGTGTTCTGAATAATTTTATTTGTTTATAATTTTAATAACTCCCCATACGCGCCGTATATTACAGGAGGGTGTGCATACATTTTTCACACCGCGGTACAATAAGGAATATTGTCACTTTAGAATTTGGTGCGCTCGCAAAGTGTCGAGGGCGATATTTATAGATTATCCCGGATTTTCCTCTTGAAATATTCCATGTTAGGCCATAAACATATTTTTTCATGAGATGATGTCATAGTTGCAGGATTTGCATGTAAGCGCGGTTAAAGTTATATAGATTTAGAATTCTTGATAACAAAAGACGGTGATAAGATAATTAATGAGTATTGCTTAAATAGTTCATATTACTTGTGTGTAGGGAATATGAGAAAGATGTAAGTAATGTATAAAATAAGCTATGAGTGAAATTTTGGTCAATAACTGGTACTCTCAACATTACTTTCTGAGCTTACTATGTAGTTAACTGAAAACCGACTTTTATTAAAAAAGTCGATCATTGATGTTCATTGCATAAAGTGTATATAAGGCGGAGGTGATTCAAGCAAAAATTCTGTCATGAATGTATACTTACGAGCTTCTTCCAGCGACATTATCCACGTAGCAATGGAAGTGTAGCTTTTCATTAGCGAAATATTTATTGATATCAAATTATCAACTCAGGAGTTAAAGATATTACCCCGTACATAAAATAAAACTAACAAAATGTATTCCTTTACAATTTTAGTATTCTAAATTTATATATTAAATTGCTATTTCTAGAATGTGAAATGATGACAAAACTGTAAATTTTTATGATGAATTTATATAATATTATGTGGTTCGGAATCAAGAGCAACCTGCTTCCCAATTGCATCGCGGGGCGTGATTTCTGTACGCAAAGTCAACGTGCGAGATTTGAATCCCAAATTGAAAGTCGCGGTTATTTCGGTTCACCTCTCTGTTTTCCTTCATATTGTTTGTCTTCGTTTTTTATTTTGTTATCGACAGCACCCGGGTGAAATGTTTGTGTATGCATATGAGACTTCAAATTCTTTAAGGTTGTTTTTCGTGAAAACTTCACGAGCATTGATATTTGAACGTTTTATTTTGCTACAGGTTTGATGTTTAGCAACGATACATGTTTCTGTAGAATGATTTTCAAGAATATTAAATTTATAAGATTTTTCTGAGTAAGTAATACAACAAAATTTCTTTAGAATAATTCACTATCACTGATCATAGAATATTGTTAAAATAAATATAGGTACTGCATTAAAAGTATACAATAATTTATTGGTAACAATAATAAGATGATATCACATTAGGTGTATATTTTTCATATCACTACTATACTTAAAAGTCCAATTCCAAAGTCACATTTTAGGAGCATCTCAAAGGAAATTCTCATATAGTCCCTGCTCAAGAGGATCGGTCACCCCTGTTGTCTTAGTAAGCACTAAGGTCAAGTAAACATCAGTAATGGATTCTGGGTGAACAGTGAATTATCATTCCCGGATATTGAATATATTAAGGCAATATTGCTACGTCTGCATGCAAAGCCGGGTGTTTGTGTAATTGCTGGGTCGGAGTTAGGGATCATCGAAGTTATAGGTATCTATGGTAATTTTATGGTATGTAGTGGATACTTAGGTAGCAATGAAAGGAAATTTAAGATGATAATTCCTAATAAATCATATTTATGCGGTTGCAAGTTGCATCTCTGAAATATTCGTTGTACTCACAATTTATTACATGTTATTTAAACCTTTTGATAATTATAAGATAAATTAAGATACATGAATATTTATAAGAAGCGCTTTCATCAATAAGATTATATTCCATTCTGGTTCAGTACTGGTATTCTTTTTTATTTAGATCACATTAAGATACTTAGATTTTTATTGAAGGAACTTTTTTTTTCAGCATTTATCCTACACTTATTTATAAAAATGAACACTCAGATATCCCTTTCAGTGTATAAAAACTAATCCTAAAAAATGTAAGACAAAGACATTAATACGTACTTCTTTCTCGCAGACAATTTCCAATTCTGGTCAGACGTCGTTCGCGAGTCACAAACACAATTAACCACAAAAGGAAGGTAATTAGTTGGCGAAATCAAAGTGAAAGTATACCCGAGGTGCAGGAGGCGTCGTCGGCCCACCAATATAGCAGAGGAGATGAACCAGACCGGGCCAGTCTTGAATATTAATCGACAAAGGGAAATGGATTAAAAATTCCTCGTCCCTACAAGCTTTCTCCTGTTTCCAAACAAGTTTTTTTAAACATTCCGATCTCATTTACATTATTTTTTTCCCTTGTGAATAATTTAATGAAACCTAAGAAATATCGCTTCGATTGTGCCGCCTTGGATGGAAGTTTTTTGTTGATTTGTTATTGTATGTTGTGGTCGGAACTTAAAAATAAATATATGTAGAATATTTTTATTTATTGTATGATGTGTTTTGAATAATGTACTTAACATAGGAATATATGGTTAAATTTTAGAGCTAAAAGCGTGTGTGCAACAACAAGCAGCTTAAAACACTAATATTTTTTCTCCAAAATACGTTTAAAGGTATTACGCTCAACGTAACAAAATTTAACGGATATTAAAAAGTTTAACTCGTCTCGGAGTTAATATTGACGGGCGTAGCAGATGGGAACAAAAGGGTTTCCTTTAAAAGAATTCAAACGGTGACAAAAAGGCGTAAAGAATCACGGGCGAAGGGGTGAAGTAACTTATGCGGCGAAGGAAGACCCCAAGAATTAACAAAAATAAAAGGTGACGCTCGCTGTTTACGGGGTGGCGAGGGGACCTTAATTAAAGGCTTTCTCAGGCTTTTTCGGACTTTTCGCGATGCAATTTGACTAAAAGACAAGAATTATTTTATTGAAGTCATCACTAATTTCGGATGAAAGGAGGGGCAAAAAGACACTTCTTTTGTTGTGGAGAAATGGCGCATTAATTGCGCCGTTTTGGTCCCAATACGAAAAATAATCGCTCGCCACGCATTTGACAATGCCTGTGAATGTACCTAATTTGTCATTGTTTCAAAAAGATTTTTTTTCGGAGCATACAATTATGGAATTATTTTTTAAGATGCTGACTTTTTAGGCAATGCAAAATGTACATTTATTTACATAACATAAGAGACTATATACAAAGAACTCATAAATGTTACGTTTTCGTAGGTTTCCATGAAAGTAATTTGGTACTTCTGATAATTTAATATAAGCTGTCACCATTGTCACGTAGATTCCAAGTGTATTTCGCTTGAGATATTTTTAGTTTGGAAATCAGAGTAGTCAAGATACAGCGTATATGGAAGCTATGTCAGATAAATATCTATCGACCATTAAGGCTGTTGTTATACGTAAGTATAGGTAAGAGTATAAATATCTAGCTAAGTAAGCTTCAATATTGATCTTTTATTAATCCAGACAGCGCTTAAACAACATTTAAGTAGTATTAATTATCTCCCTTTATTAATAAAAGTTTCAAAGTTAACGAAAAAAATTGAGTGGAGACAGTTGTCCCGGATTCTGTGATTTGGGGGAATGCGGGGAATAAAAATTAAAATCATAAGAAAATAATTAAAGTCCGTAAGGGGATTTATTGGGGACGTGATTAATTGGTTTCCTTGGATAAAAGCAATAAGTGTCAATTTTAGGTGTTCACAATTCATTGGAAAAATTAATGAAGAAAATTTTAATTAATCTTTGTTTTGATATGGATTGTACAAGGTACTGAAAAATGGTATTTGGTGTTTTGCCTGCGTGCTCCATCTAGGCTCTTCAGCTGGGTGGAGCATAAGAACCCGTAGAAGTCTCCTGCTTTACTGGTACATACTTAACCATTTCTTTATGATGCGTTACCAGCTGTGCCCCAGTGGTTTCACTTGCCCGTACAACCTTTTTTATCCAATAGGAATTTTTTTTGGAGTCTCGGAATAGGAAGGCTTTACAAATTTAATGAACTTGACGTTCTGTTTATCGAAAATAATCAAGAGGATAGATATCACGGGTTTTATGTTTTTTTGGCTTATTTCCAAGCGAACAATGACGTGAAAAAACGCTAGGCTACAAAATAACACTATAAAAAAGTATGATAATTACCGCGGTATCCTCAAGTTACACTTATCAAATTCAGACTTCCCTTCAACCGTGAACAATTTAAGATATTAAAATATTGGGAAACAAATGACGTCAATTTAATAATTCAGTTGCCGCAATCACTTCTAAATTGGGGGCGTCCCTCGGCATCTATAGGGTTAAACTCAACTTGACCATTAATAAATGGCAATGATACTTCAAAGTTAACCCTCTCCTTGCAGCCGTACAATGAGAGGTCTCAGGCGCCACTTGTGCCCTCTGACTTATGGTACTTAAAGTAAAAGTACAGTGAGTTTTTTTTTTTAGGTTTCCGCTAATGTTTACTGCATGCAGCCCTAAGAAGCTTTATAGACGCGTTTGCTGCCGTGTCCGTAACTGATGTATCAAAACAAAAATCGTTAGTAAATAGGTGCTTACAATTTAATATTAGTTTGTGTGTTTGGGATGACGAAGACCATTGTCATTAGTTCCGCGAAGTCTTGCCTTAATCTGATAGATTTCTTTTTCTTCTATAGTTTCACTTAGTGTGAGCTAATATCTGTGAAACATTTTACCAACACAAGATTTTAGTCGAGCGAAAAATATGCGAGTGTCCCTTCATAATTCACGTTACAATAAAACGGACATTAGAACCGTTACACACTTAAAATCGCATAAAATATCGCGCGCCCTAACCTTTTTAATGGTCTTGGCTCACCCTCGGGAAAACAAAGAAAAACTTTGCGAAAAAAGTAGTGTGTACTGATATTTATTATTATATTAAAAGGAGATCTTAGGGTCGGGAGCACCGCCGTCGGCCATGCGGCGATTACTGGAGACCAAAGAATTTATGGTCAAACTTGCAAGGCGACGGCGCGAGTTTTTATTATGATCAGCCCAGTGGACCGTGAAAGCAAGTCGCTGCGGGGAGCGTAATTTCCATACCTCATGTCTGATTCTGTCTCCCTGGTACTTTCTTAATAAAACTTGCGCTGTTTTTTTTGTCATCGCTTGAATTAAATAAGTTATTTAAATGTGCAGATGTGGGCGCTCATACCTTGCGCTGTTTTGGACGTTTGTTTTCCTTTCTATAAAATGCTAAAATAACAGAACGGATTTAGAAGAAGTTTGGTACAAAATTAAAATTTGGGTACTTACAGATGTGACATAGAAGTAGTACACTTTATATTCCCAAAACTACTCATAGAAGGGAGCGACGTACGTTCAAAGTTTGTCAAAAAATACATATTTGCAAAAAGTTGCATAATTTCATTGGTATAAAATTATTTAATTTGTTTTGTGTAATTAAATCATGCCTAGCATACGTAATAATATTTAACATATTTCGAATGTTAAGATGTAATTTTTTTTTCTTTTCGAGCTCGCTCAAATTAGCAAGAAGTAAAGTAAACACAAACTCGAAGTAGAATAATAAAAATTTGTCCGTGTACCGTTCCCTTGAGATAAAAAGAAAAATAAACACTGGAATTCGTAAGCACCCGGTGACTGGTAAAAAAAACTTTAAGTAAGACGTGAAAAATGGGAATATGAAAAGAAATAATTTTCCGCGCGACTCGTCTGTGCAAATGAGCTGAATGAAACGGCTCAAGCGAATGATTGAGTGCTCCGATGAAACAATATTCAAGTTTATATCGTTAACTCACTACCTCTGCTTACAAACTCTCAAGCTATTTATCTAACAAAACAATCAAAAGGAAAATAAATTTGCATATTCGTTGACTCGATTCGACTATATGGTTCCGAAATAAAAATAATTAAATTAATTCGTTAAATTACAAAAAAAATAATATGAATTTTATTATTGTTTTATTAGATACTGTTTTAAATTGCTAATTTGACAAACCAGCATACTGCCCGGTCCTCCTGTTGGTACACGGTTACCGTAGCCAGAACCTATAAGTAAATTAAAAAACTATGAATAACTGGGTAAACTAGTGGATCTCTTTGACCAGCAGTGGGACAATATATTATTTATTATTATAGCCCACAAAGCCTACCTACTAAAACTAGTGTAATGTAACACACCACATTTCGAGGGGTGTTGTATGGGTGGCTGTCGCAAAGTGCCGACTGGATAAATGAGCGCTCGTTTTTTGTTCTCCAACTAACGCTTGCCGACCGATATTATAGCCACCACTCGCAGGTCGTTCGTGCGGATTATTGCACTTTATATAAATTGTCAGCACCCTCTAGTGTTAACTAAATCTGGTTTTTGATAACACACTCAATGCCAAATACTGAAACGCCACAGTCAAATATGATGCTACATTAATTTTAAATGTCCTCCGATTTTACATGCGAAATTGCATTTTGAATGACTGAAAAAACTGTATGATGGGTGCGACCAGTAATTTACACTCCACTCAGCAGTAGGAGTAGTTTGTTGAGTTCGAGTCGTGTGCTAAATATATAAATAAATAATCCACCTTACAAAATGTGGTGTTTAGTATTAGTTTTCTGAGGTAGATAGTTACCCCATAAGGGCCTGTACGTCAGCCGTAGATGGTGCTAAGCGGATACTAACGCGAAGAGAGGTTGTGCGCTATGGTATTTATCTATCAACCGTTCCACAAAGCAGCTACGAGTCTGGGATAAAACCTCCACCTCACAGAAGACGGCAGCGAAATAGCTCTATTCATTTGTAGATTTCAATTTTTATATCAGCAAAGCTCCCGTTGATAATTATTGTCCGTTGAACGCTTACCATCACGCCTTAAGTATGTTTTCTTATTGTTTTGTAAGTATAAAAAGAGGTGAAAATAATTTCACGTTCAACGCCTGCTTATAATTATATATTGTGGTTAGGATTTCATTTCTCTCATGGTAAGAAAATGTTGTGATGTTGATATTCACGGCAAAAAAAAAACGTAAAATTACGTTATACAAATAGTACGTTATTTACCTTCTTGCGTCATCTAGCGTAGGGAAGACAAAATCTTTACTAATGATACACTATTATTGTTTTATAAAAATCAGCGACATCTTGTGTCGAATACTTACAATATGCGATAATGGTTTCTAAGCTCTTATCGTGTATTGATAACTTTACGCCATCTAGTGTCGAATAAACAATATTACTCTTGAGCCTCCTATGCAATATTATCTCCTGGTACTTTCGAAACTCAATTGTACTGAAAAATATGCCAATCAAAGCCGAACGAACACATTAGAATATACCACATTAGCTCCATCTAGTGTTGGAAAGACAAAATATAGACTTACTAGTTATTTAGCTATTTATAATTCCATAGTATTGCTTCTATAAATATCAGCGACATCTTGTGTCAAATACTAGAAGTATTATTGTGTATGTATATTACTTTACGACATCTAGTGTTGAATAAACAAAATCGTTGTTTAGCCCCCTAGTGCCATATGATCTCCTGTTACTTTCGAAACAAAATTCAAGACTGGAGAAAAATATGCCATTCGAATTTATTAAATTAGCGCTTTCTAGTGTCGGAAAGACAAAATAAAATATAGAAATTTTTTTTCAGTTATGATCCCCTATTGCTTTTATAAACATCACTGACATCTTTTGTCGAATACTAGAAAACTATTATCGGGTTTATGTTACTTTTACGCCATCTAGTGTCGAGTACACAATATTACTGTTTAGCCTTCTAGTACTATGTGATCTCCTGGTAGTTACGAAGCACAATTCAAGAATTTGTGGTGAAAAATATTGCCCGTGGAGATTTTGAATTAGTTACGCCATCAACTAATAAACTAAATTAAAACTAACGTCGAGGTCAAATAAACAACATGGCATGTGCCCTTTTCTTATTTTTTTTAGAGGAAACTTAATTTTTCTTACTAACCGGAAAATGCAAATATTTGAAAACTTGTGTTTTCCATTTTCATTCACAGCATGTATAAAATTCTAAAAAAGTGTCCACTATCGGATATACATTACTCCTAACAGTCTTTTTGCACTGAAAACGTTGATACTATTCAGTACAATAAAATCATTACATAAAATCAAGTTTTTGCGACGATCTTTCTCATTCTTTGGGGGAAATAAAAGTACTAACTAAATATAATTGTATAATTTTATATTTTGTAACAAATATAGAACTGCATACTGTATCAGTATGAACATAGTGGGGTTCAAGAATAAGATGCTATTTACAATGGAACAATATTAATAGCTAGAATTAGTTAATTTATTATTCTTATACTAACTAATACTTCCATTTATAGTTAGGAATATTTACAATTCAGAAAATATTATTAAATTATTGTAACCAGTCATCAAATAAAGGCAGTTGATATTAAAATTACTGTCAATACTACTATTTACATTTTAAATATTATAATTACCTAATTCGTAAAATAAGTACTGGACGGATAGCACGAATGAGTGTCATTTTGATGAGTATTTTATAAACATTAAATAAACTACACAAACAATAATTAAGGCACTCATTATATTAAAAGGCTTTGCCAGTAAAAACCTTGCCGACTGTTTTTCTTTGTCACTTAGGTACCTACGTATATCTTAACAATAAGAAATAATATAGTTCCTTAATTGTCCGCACTTTGCAAGGGTTTATCTAATATTATAGCCAGAAATTATAGGAATATTGTTTAATTGTATTAATAAGATGTAGAACTACTATCTGGTCGCAATTGTTTTGTTTGTACGTCATCGTAGGCGATTGTGAACACACTTTTCTTCTCTGTTATCGGAAATCTTTTAATATTACCTATTTGTTGAACTAGAGTATTCATAGCGATACCAGAGTCATTGTCATCAATTTTGGTGACAATATTTCTGTGACCAACCTCTGACGCTGCGTCACCTCCTATATTTATTTTAGAAACATGTACTTCTGGAGCATTCCTTCTATCCTCTTTGTAACTGGTTGAAATCGATATGCTATGAGTTAATGCACTCTCTGATATGTCCTGTTTCAATTCTTTACTCTTCACATCATCTTGATTTACGTAAATTGGTTGTTGGTCAATAGATTGTCTTCGCGGTAGAACGGGAATGTTCGATTGACTACCCAGATATTTAGGAATGTGTGTAGGTTGGATATGACAAAGTGGATTTTGATCTTCATACTTATGTTCATATCTATGTTCAGAATGTTGAAGCAGAGGGTGCACGTCAGGCAAGGGTCCTTCTGGAACAGGAGTAACTTTTTCTTCTTTAAGTAATCTTGGGTGAATAAACTCATTTTCTTTTTCCTTGAAGTTTTTTTTTACCTCGGACTTCTCATTTTGGTTATCTTTACTAATAATTTTACCATATCGACCAGCTTTCTCCTTATCATCTTTGTCTTGGTCGGTTTTTGACTTGGGTAATCGTTTCGGTTTGCTAGGAACAGTCTTCTCTGCCGGTTTCGAAGTTGACGGAACGGGTTTTTTACCATACCATTGCATGTATCGAGGTACACTTTTTTGGTTTGATTTTGCATTTTCGGTTGATTTCATAGATTCATTCGATCCATTGGATTTATTACTTGATTCACCATTGCTTAACACTTCTTTGTGACTGGAAATAATATCAATATCAGGACATTTTATAGATTGTTCAGTTAACTCACGGGCTTCTGTCGATGAACCTTGTCTTGAAAACACTAAATTTCGATTATCTTTTGAAGCTGAACTACATCTGCTTTCTTTGTTTTTCTCATGCTCTAACGCAAGTGTTTGTTTTCTTGGTGTCAAGTCTTCAGTAGCTATAGGTGACTGCCTTTGTAAGCGCAATCTTCTTTCGTCCACTTTTTCATCTAGCGAGTCTGAGATTTCCATTAAAACATCCCTTCTTATCCTACACTTTCTATCACTATCGGAAATTTGAATTTCAGTCGAACATACCGTTTCATTTTTTGATGTTGTGATTGTACTTTTAGTCATATCACCATATTTTTTTACGTGTTCCTCTCTTTCGTTAGTTTTACTTATTATAACATGTTTTTCACTCTCTATAGAAGGAGATAGTTCACTTTCTTCTATGATTGGGGTTTTTATTTTTCTTTTTAGCTCATACAATCTGACACTCCGTCTAGGATCTTTATATTTCACCTTTTTTTTAGTTTTTTTTCTTTTACCCCAAGGCACTTTCTTTGTATCGTCTTCAATTGCCATTTGCGACTCATCTTCACTGTACGAATCGTTATCGCTTCGTGCTTTTCTTCGTGTTGGTTTAAGTAATTGAGGCTCAGTTTGGGTACCTATGTGACATTCAGTTTGTGTAGCTATTACCGAATGACCAGGCAAGCTTTGGGTCTCTAACTTATTTTCTACTTGTGAAGCAGTTTCTTGATTATTTAGCATACGCTCGCGTTCTATCAGTATTTGATGTAGTAATTCATTTTGCTTCCTGAGAGATGACTCCAGTAATTCTTGATGAATTGTAGATTTGTTTTGCATTTCTAATAAAGCAGACTGCAAATATTCAGCTTTAAGTGGTATCAAGCCAGGTACTTCAGGCGCGACATTTGAATAATCATGAAATTGGTTAGGAGCATCGCTTCCGACATGTGACCTTAGCCCGTAGATTTTTCCATCATTCCCGGTAGAAATATTATCTAAGTCCGTTGTTTGTACGCCTCCCATTCTTTCCCTGATATTAGTGGCTTCTTCTCCTTGCTCTCTAATAAATCTTTCCATGAGTAAGTCTTTGCCACTATCAACAACCACGTATTGTGTGTGTGGAATTAAAGTCACAGGCCTTTGCTGGTTTGCGGGAAGATTTACGTATCGTTCTTCCTCGTTTTTACCTCTAGTTACGAGTCTTAAAATTTCAGTATTACCTTCTTTGATGAAGTATTGATCTCTTTCTAGGGAAGACGGAGCGCGTGTTTTATCTTTTATGTTAAGCTTATTTTGACCATCACCTTTTTTATCAACGTCAGACTTGAGGAAAACTCCAACTTCAGAACCACGATCTATTTCGTGTTGTCGAATTGAATCATTATCTTGTTCTCTTCTTTGGTAGTGTAAAGTGGCTATTCTATCATAACCATTTTCAAGATCTTCTATATAATCTTTACTATCTTTATTGTTGAAGCTTTCTTGTATTTGCATTTCCTTTGTATAGATTATATTTGGACCATCCCTGAAATAGCGAAATAATGAAGTTAGTTTTAAGTTAAGTGCAATTTAAGTTTCAGATTAATAACTAAGAAACCATTAATATAATTACCTCACACGAAAGGACTGTTTTGTGTCTTTGTAATCATTATCAGCGGCCGTTTGAACAAATTCTTGACGCATATCGCCAGGTGTTGAAGCAGGCTTAGACGGCTCCTTGGATCTGTTGTTCCTCTTATTGAACTTCCACTGCGTAGGTTTCGTCCTCAAGTCTGCCTGTTCGGCGCTCCATGCCTCCCTCCGCCTCCACTCTGAGCCTTGCATCGACTTATTTTCTATATTGTGCCTGGACTTGTTTTCCCTCCCAAGTCCTTTGTCCCGCACCACTAAGTGCACGTCGTCCTCTGTGGAGTTGACACGTATCACTCTTTTCCTAGAATTTATTAATGGATATCTATGTACCTAGCTGTTCTGTTATAAATTAACAAAAAAAATTGAAGTGAAAAATAACCCATCATGCAAAACTTAAGACTGTGTTAAGTGGGTGAGATGTTTTCAAAAATACTACCTAAAATGTGGTAAGCTGGTGTGGAAACTGGAATTAGTTGGTGCATTTTAGGCTGTTAATGAAAGAAAGAAGAAATAATATTAGTATTAGTTGATTCTGCAACGGAAATTATAGGTAGTATGTTATTTGATATAGCAAGAAACTTAATCAAATTATAATTACCTTGGTGGCATATAAAGAGGACATCCTTCGCAAATGCAACAACATATCAGCAGAAGAAGCACGATTGCTACCAATATTGCTAATAGTATCAACAACCAAAATAATAGACGGCTCTCTGCTCTGTAGAAGCCCTGAAAAATATCACATTACATTTTTAGGATAATTTAAGGAGTTAAGTTTTTAATTGTATTATTAAATGAAATGGTTATTTTGAAAATAGTATTCTCATATCTTACAGAGTCACTATTGTCGACTGTAGATGTCTGCTCCTTCTGGCCGGATCCCGTAACAGTATTGATTGCACTTTCAGGATTTACACCTGTGTTGTAGATGGTCATATTCTTTGCAAGTTGTTCTTGGAGCTTTGCTACGTTGATGGCTGTATTTCCTGACATTCGAACTATGGCGATCACTTCACTTCTGTAAAATAATGAAAATATATTTTGGGGTCACATTGGAAAGACAAAGATCACAACAATAATACAATTATGTGTTACTCGTAAATAATAAATACAAGCCACCCATATTTTTTTCGTTACATAAAAACTACTTACTTCTGACTAGTCACTTGGCCGCTTAAATCTGTAGCACTATTGTCATTTCTTGTGTAAGGTTTTATTTCTATTATAGTCACTTTTCCTCCTGATAATGTACTAAGAACTTCTTCTAGTTTCGTCCTATCTGGGTTAGCACCGGGAACAATGAAAGACATTGTCCTGGTTTTAGTTTCTGGTGGGTAAACCTTCACAGTTGTTGATGAGAAGAACCTCGGTACTCCCAAATCGTAAGCTCTTATTGTAAGTACAAATACTTCGCTTTCTTGCTGGGGATCTGACTGTCGTTTTTGCCTGTGAACATTTTGCTTCTTGGTTCTCTTTAATGCTTCTAGGAGGTATAATTCACCTGAAATATAATTTAAAATCTTTAGTATTGCTACAAATACTTGTTCTTCAGATAAGGTTTAAAGGTTGCAATAACTTTTACCTGTTTCTTCATTAATAGCAAACTTCCCATCACTATTTCCTTCAATTATTTCATATCTGACTATATTATTTGGTGACTCAGTATCTCTATCAACTGCCTTAACATATGCTGATGAAGTAAAATTGTTCAAGCCCGGTGACAACACGAACTCATACAACGACCTCTCAAACTCTGGTGGGTTATCATTAACGTCTAATAACTTAATAATTAATGGCACTGTTACTCTTAAGCCTACTCCATCATTATCTCTAGCCTCTACTAAAAAATGCAAATCTGGCATAGCTTCACGATCGAAGCCGTGGTTGTTTGTGGCGACAGTTATCAACCCTGATATGGGATCTAGGTGTAATGACGTGTTAAGATATCCTAATATGGCAGTGAATTGGATTTTCCCGAATGCGCCAGTATCGACGTCATCAGCGGCTACTTGCACGACTCTGGCGCCGGCCGTAACATTTTCAGGGAGTTCCACGTCATATGACTGCGCTAAAAACACTGGAGGGTTGTCGTTCATGTCGTTCAAATATACGGTAACGTTGGCTGTTGCCGACAAATTTGTCGCCGGGCCGAGCTCTTGAGCTAGAATCTGAAACATGAAAAGAAATTTGAAGTATATCCATATAGTAAAAGCAGGTGATCAAACTTTCAGATAATTAAAATGCAAAGACTTAGATGCGGAGATTCGATAATGGAGCTCTTAAGCATACGGATACGGCTTTTATAGTTTACTTTTGGACAAAGTGCTTACCTGAAATATAACAGACTTTCTGGCCTCATAATCGAGCATGGTATTGTCCCGCACTTTGATAATAAACTGAGCATGTCGCTCGGCGACAGTTGGGGAAATCTCGAAGGTTCCATTGTTCCCGACGAGGGTCAGGGAGAATACACCGTTCTTGCCCGCATCGTTGTCGTTCACTTGAGGGATGTAGGGGTCGTTGAACGTCAGGGCAGAGCCCTGGGGGGCGTTCTCGTCTAGGTACGTTATGTAGCTGGAATTAGAAATAAAATCATGGGTGATAATTGTTGCCTTCTATCTTATTTTAAAGATGTGAAGTTTGTGTGTTTGTAGTCACTTGAACTACTGAACAGATTTTGAAAATGATTTCCACAGTACAAAGCTTAAGTATTACTGAGTGGCGTAAACTATTTGTTATATTGCTACGCGTGCGAATTCACGGTGAAAATGCTAGTGTACATAGAAATGTAATGGGACCAGAAACCCAGTCCTGTTCGACGTCACAACATATCAATTATTTGTATAACACATAATTCGTAGGTTTTAAATGAGACTTACAACTGGTTCTCAAAATACGGCGGTGAGTTTTCCCGCTCTGGCAGTATGAAGGCCAGCTGGACCGTCGATGACATGGCTTCGGGCTCCTCTCGTGACAAGCGGACTTCTTCAGCAACCACCGTTAACAGGATCGGGGCTCCGGCGTGGGATATCGCTGCTATCTCTTCTATTGGACGCTCGAGTGTCACTTCGCCTGTAAAAAGTTCGCAAAATATATGAGTTTTCTTTTTTATTCTCACTCAAATTGAGATCACGCATACAGTCAAAAAACCTTATGTATAAAAAACTGATGGGCACGCATTGTGGAGGTAACGAAATAAGAAAAAAACAATTCCTTTGTTTTATTTGCCTATCTCGTAGGCGTGGCGAGTAGGTAATATAATTTTAATATGTGGGTACTGTATAGGTCGCGGCACGAAACTCTAGCGCTGACCGTTATTGCGCAGAAGTAAAAAATAAGGTGTCTTGGCGGGGTACAGGGGTGAAGGGCGAGCGTGCGTTGCGCCGATTGGCTCTCCAGTCGTACTCCGTCCCCCGTGCCGATACGACGCTCCGCGCACTTCCAGTGTACAGTCGCGTTCTGAATTGTTTTGTTGTCATCGTTAATTTTTGTTGTTGTTTTTTGTTAAGTTTGTTTTGTTGATTTGTTTGTTGTGTTTGTTAGTTTATTCACTGTTTGATTAAGTTTGAACAGTTTTTAAACAGTGAAAATGCCGAGGCCGAGAAGGAATACTGTTTTGAAAAGACAGGCACGGAAAATGGTGTTTGACGTGCATTGTTTTCTGAAAAGGGAATCGAATGATTTCATTAATTCCCTGAAACAAATTCAAAGTGAAATTGGCGAAGCTGCGAGTATTTTACTCGATTCTGACCGCAGCACTGTAGATATAAGTGAAATAAAACAAACTGCAGAAGTTATTCAGGCGGGAAATATAAAATTAAATAGTATAATTAGTGACTTACAGAAAATTCAGAAAAGGACAGCTGAATCTACAAAGACGTCCATAGCAACGGTAAGGAAAATCTCCACTGAAGCCAATAATTCCGACTTATTATCAGTATTTAGAACACCAGGCAAAAAACGCTCCAGATCAAAACCGGTCACAGATATTGATAACTTTGATCAAGGATTAATAAAGAGGTGCATACATAACTTTCATAGGACAAATAATGAACTTCCCACCGTCGGAAAGTTGAGAAAGAAGCTAGAGGAAGATATAAATTTCAAAGGCTCAGAACGAAGTCTTCGACGAATAATTAAGAGTTTAGGGTTTCGGTGGAAAAATACTGAAAACAATCGAAAAGTACTGATTGAAAGTTCAAATATACGTTTACTACGTATCGAATACTTACGCAAAATAAAACAATATCGCCAAGAGGGAAGGCCCATCGTATATACAGATGAATCTTACGTAGATTCATCGCACTCTGCTCCAAAAGCCTGGACCGATGGTACTACAAAAGGTCTCAAAAAACCTATCTCCAAAGGACAGCGGGTGGTCATTGTCCACGCAGGATCAGAGGCTGGGTTCATACCGAACGCACTGTTAACTTTTAAAGCTGGTGCGAAATCAGGCGACTACCACGACAATATGAACTACGACAACTACGAAAAATGGCTGAGGACACAGTTATTGCCGAACTTACCGCCTAATTCTGTCGTGGTAGTCGACAACGCATCATACCATAATAAACAATGGGACCTTGCACCCACTTCTAATTCCAAAAAAGCTGACATGCAGGGTTGGCTTACTGAAAAGGGCATACAATATGAGGAAACTCTACTAAAACCTCAACTATACAATTTAATACGGGCTAACAAAGATAGATTTAAAACATTTTCAATTGACAGGATACTAGCAGAGCAAGGACATCAAGTGCTAAGACTGCCACCATACCACCCAGATCTAAATCCAATCGAAATGGCATGGTCTGACATAAAGCAATATGTAGGCAGTAAAAATGTGAAGTGGAGTGTTGCTAAATGTATAGAACTAATTCAAGAAAAAGTTTTGCTGATGGGTGCTTGGGATTGGGGAAAGTTATGCCAAAAGGTAAAGGACATAGAAGAGCAATATGTCAAGAGTGACCATGTCGTGGATTTGGTTACAGAAGAATTCATCATTCGCGTTGATGGTGACAGTTCAGAGGATAGCCTTGGTGAGTCTGATGACGATGACGCTGTTAGTGCCGACGACCGAAGCAGCCCTGAGCCGGGGCCCTCAGTAAGCAAAAGGCCCTGTTGGGATACTATTGAAGGTGTAAGACCATTGTCTGATTCGGACTAGATATCGGAAAGGAGAATGCGGTGTCTGATGTCCACACCCTGCCGAACTCGCAGGTTTCTTCTATCCTGAGAAGAAACTTCAGTAGGTTCTTATGTAATTCGGACTTAATATAATTTTTTTTATTATTTGGTATTTAATATAAAAATTTACAAATCCGATAGTGTATTTATTTTTCTACTCCCCATAAACTTGTTAAAAATTATATTGTAGGTAACATGAAGTAATATTTGCGTGCGTGACAGTACCCATACGCAGTTAAGTTCCACATTTTGTTCACCGCTAGACTTACTATTTGACTTTACATTAAAACATTATTTTGCTGTTTTTAACTAAGCAATTAAATTACTAATTTGTATTGCGTGCGCGATGGTACCCATGCGCAGCTATCCCCTCCACGTTTCGCTCAGCGCTAGAGTTTCGTGCCGCGACCTGTAGTAACATGTCTCTGGTGGGTAACTACTTTATTAATGTGAGATTTTAATTTAAGTCTGAGCGCCATCTATGATTGGGAGAATGAAAGCCAAAGTGTGAAGTGACAAGTGAAGGTTACGTAAAATTATATTCGACCGAAATAGTAGCGAGCTCTATCGGTATTATTAAGAATTATTTCATTTGCAATCTTTGTTCGAGATTGTGTAGGTTCATGTTATTTAATTCTTGCCTTCACATCATAGATGGCATAATTTATTTACTTCTTTCAGTCCTGTACCGCCTGAAAGCAAGCATGAATAATTGCGACAACGTTTTCGTATTGCCTTCGATGATTTTTGTATTGAAAAATGAGCATTATGATGAACAGAGATAAATATGTTTATTTAAAATAAATTGTTCTTCTGGGACAATGTTACATAACATGTTTCCTGGAAGAGAAAACATCTTGTGATAAGGCCGCCAATTGTTCCGATATATTAATGTTTATTTTATGTTCCTGGGTTATTGATTTTGATGTACAATAAAAAGTCATTTATCTACCTAACAATACCTTATACTTTTTGGAATCAATTAGTTTATTTTCAAATTCAAAATTATTCGTGATATTTTTATATTTGTTTTTTACACATTATTTTTCCTGTCGTCGAAAACTAGTTGAGTGAGCGTAATACATTTTGCGCTGTGAAATATCCGCTTTTCTTAAACATCGTACCCCGTAGTCCTCGTTACACATTACCATTTCCATCCTTTTCATCTGGCCTAAGCTCCTGGATTTGTGGATACGACAACACAAAAAAAAATTACTTATGCTTGTACGCAGTATATTATCTACTCTGAGCCTATGCTCCATTAGTTATACGTCATTTTAGCTCACACTCACAACGCAAGATCCTTCTATGCATAACTTCGTACTTAGACCCATTTGAATACAAGTCCCGAGCACTATCCTCTCACGTCACTTTCATTATTCCAAGTACAAGTAAGTAAGTAAAGAGGTGCTGGAGATAAAAGTCGTGACTTGTAATTAGCATACAAAAGTGGTTCTTTACACTTCACGACACGACCTCATCTGTCAGCAGCGGTGACGATGCAAAATACCCTCGTGTTTCATTTATAATTTATACACGATTGTTATAAGTTATTTAAATAATAATGTTAATGTATCGTATGCAAAATTAAAAAACTTAATAGCTATTAAATATTTTACAGTTGTTTTTTTTACTAACTCAATTAGATCGTTTAATATTTTTTTAATCTAAAATTCAAATTAAGAAATTTATATATTTTTTACACAGCTCTCAAAGTAAATAGGGACTAAGAGAAAGCGCAGAATGAGAATCGATAAGTACCTAAGAATGTATATTATAAAAGTCGCCTGTTTTAGAAAACTTTAATATACCTACAATCATAAAACTGCCACTTACTGACAGATAATATCCGTCGTCGTAAGACTCGTTAGCACAGCCAGTCTAGCCGCTAAGAATACTTATTTATATGCATTTATTATTACAGAATATAATATAGTTTTCACAATCGTATCTTCATTAAAAACTTAATGAATAAATAAAATCCTGCCTTATCTCCTAAACAAATTAACTATATATAACAAAATAATGATGACTACGTGAGCTTCCAAAGCAGTATCCTTGATATAAAAAAACGTTTTCGAGGTATTCAAATAAACTACTCACGATCCGGTTCTTAATTGTGAAAATTCATTCCAAATGAAAATAACAAGGAACTACAAGAAGAGCATTGGAGTACCTATGTGCCGGTGGAATAAATAAATGAATTATGTATTGAACAAACAATATCTTATCACGTTTGAAATTTTCTGTAACACTTTTGTCAATTAACTTAATCACTACCTATGTTCGAAAACAGAACTAAACTAATTATATCGAGAAATTATACAAGTTCCCGGCTAAGTATAGTACGTGTTTACTTCCTTATAGGTATTATATCCTGGTACCTACGCTTCCTGCACGACTCTGAATACTAACTTGGAAATTGCTTCGCTAAATTGAATCTCGATTTCCATTCACGGCGTATAAGGTGTAGCACTGATTAATGCGATAAGTACGGCAGCTTCACCAATATTGGCACAAGTTTCAACGGTTCTTACGCGTGGGCGGGAATAGTTACTGAACTGATAATGTCTGCGTTGTCAGCTCCTTGGGGCGTATTCAAAGGAAATGCCTTTATTATGAAGATAGGGCCGCGCAAACAATGGCTGTTTAGGCGACTTCGACCGGTAATGCCTAATGAGATATTATGTCCCGTTCCACAGAACGCAAGGTTGCATTTCGAGCCCAGTTTCCATGCATCCGTCGTGTTTATACTTCTGTTAGCGAACAAATACACGTAGTTAGCGTCACTACCAATGCTCTCAGTTGCCTTTTAGCGATAGTAATACCTCCTTTTCAACAATACGTACGCAGTAAACGCCGCATGTGAAAACATAAATTAAGTTAAACATAGGCAAAGCGGTTTAATAATTTTAGTTTACGTTTCTGGCAGCTGAGAGCAAACTACGCTTCTCATTTTAATAACCCACATCACAAGTTCCCGCAATATAAATTATGTAGCCATTTGTAAATGATTAGTTCAGTGTTAGTTTTAATTGCTCGTGTAAATGACGAAAGTTTTCGTAGTAAAGTTCGTAAAAGACGAAAATGACTGCGCACTAATCTAATGTTGTTTATTGAAACGTGGTCACGCGAGGTCGGGACGATAAGGAAATAGGATATCCTATGGAAGGCGCGCCCGGACTGATGCTATCAGGTGAAAAAACCAAATGCTAACCTAGTAGTGCGGGGGCAGCAGAAAAAGTAGTGTGACGTGTTGGTATATTACACTTATATATCCAAGACCAGTAGTTATAACAACTTATTATATTTGTTAAGACTGGCTTCTCTGTATATAGTGTAAGAGGGTCAAGAACTGGCGGCATACGTCACGAATCCACAGACATAATATAGGGCTTCCGCGTTGTCGATTTCATTATAGAGATCTTGAATTTGAATATAGAATTTGAGGGACCAGCTCTAACAGTCAAATCAAACAAAGGCACAGCGGTTCGCTGTATGGTTTTGAATACAGTACATTGACTCTTCAGTTATTGCTAGCAAATATGAAATTTTCCAGCCCTAAATTTTTTTGGTGCTACATGTCTTCGATTGGTTAGCTTCAGATAATATTGAATTCCTTTAGTATAATATATCTATTATAGTTGTAATCTTCACAAATTTTTATGTTCTAAAATTATTCCAAGTAGTTGTCATGGTACCTATACCCGATTTGGTGTCCATTTCACGCGAAGTCGGAATTGACTATGTTCGCAATCAATCTTGGAATTAGTGACTGGCTACCTAGGTGAGCCCAATATGATTGCTGCAGATATTCAATTGTTAACCGAGAGCGATAACCAGGGCTGTCAGATGTTTTAATTGGATACAAAAACGGTATAATAATTATGGTCATATTAGGTATAAGAGTAAGCTAAATTAGCGGTCTCGGGTGATATTCGATACGTCAGAGTAGATAATATACTACGTACAAATAGTACTAATAGTAGCAATCAAAACATTGTGAGCTTGAGTTTTTGGAGCAAGGGAAGAAAGTTTAGTGGAATTGTATAATAATAATAATAATAATGTTTGGACATTATCACACAGCGCCATCTGGCCCCAAACTAAGCAAAGCGTGTACTATGGGAACCAGCAGCTGATATAATACTTATATACTTTTTGTTTGTAAATACATACTTATAATACATCACATAAATGTTTGCCCCGGCGGGAATCGAACCCGCGACCCCTAGCGCAGCAGTAAGGTATACTAACCACTAGACCAGCGGTCTCGTCATAATAAGATTTGATATGGTATAATTTCAGTGACCTACCGGTATAAAATTTGATGGCTCTACTGGCAGCCCTTCTGATAAATTATAATATTTTCAAGTAATTCTAAACGTAAACAGTACCAAAATTTCCAGTCAAAGTATGTCATAAGATGGGTATCATTAAGCGCATAATTTAATTTTCGATTTATTGTACCAAAATAAGTGTACTTATGATCCCTTACACTCGACTGCGACTGGTCATTACCTATTTCTTAATCAGTCGGAATGAGGTTATTATAAAAGCACCATTATTTTAGCCATAATTGCTGTAAGTAATCATTTCTGACAGTAACTAATGATTGCTTTAATGTAAAAAAATAAGTAGCGCCATTTTAGAAAATTATTCATTATAGATTATGTCAGTGATACTCGGATTATAATTACTCACTCTATTTTGGGGTTGTGAAATTATTGGCTTAGTAGCTTTTGGTCCTTAAGTTTTAATTATTAATTGGCCTCAATGCCTTAGTTTAATAGATAATAATTAGCTACTGGGCTTGCGAGGTCGTGGGTCAACCCGTCACTAGACAGGGTGGCGATGACAAATGAGAACTGCAAATATGGTTTTATATTAATAAGTATTTAAACATACTTGTTAGTATAGATTATGATAAATATATAATGACTAGTGGCCCGCCCCGGCTTCGCACGGGTAGACATTTATCAAATATAGATGACCCAGTGAACTTCTTATCACCATTCATTAAATGTTTGACAGGTAAGAACAGTTTGTATGGGAAAATAAATTTGTCGTTTTTAGTGTTTTACTCGCAATTTTTCCATATTTTCTCACCTTCCCTGGACTTCCACGAATATTTCAAGACTAAAATTAGCCAATTCGGTTCAGCCGTTCTCGAGTTTTAGCGAGACTAACGAACAGCATTTGATTTTTATATAAATAGATTAATCTTTTTTTGTGATAATATTATGCTAAATCCTATGAAGTGTTCCTGATATATGAAACTATATACTAATTCTTTACCTATAAATATATTCTAGTTTTATTCTATAGATCAAGGAAACCATTACGCGATCATTGCTAAGTCACTGAACTTTGAGTGAAATCTGTAATATTCTTCTGCTTCCTCTTTTGTGTTATGTCAGGCGAAAGTTCTTATGAAAAGAACAAAATTAAAATAAATCGGATAATTTTTAGTTTCGGAATAAACTATAGGTACTTTTTTCTATGGTGTATTTGACATACGATTTCATAGCTAAGCCAGAACAGCGTCCGTCGGGATACCTAGTCCTAAAATAAAATTAACTTTACTCTTGATAGTCTTCACTCACCTGACGTCTCATTGATATTGAAGAAAGGCGTGAATGGATTTCCTTCAGAAACCAGCCCGTATCTAGTCTGCCTGGGAGCGCCTTTGTCCCCGTCCTCAGCTCGAACCTTCACGATGACGTCACCAGGAGCCACCTGGCGTGGTAGGTGAGTGATCGGAGGAGCTGACGTGAACACTGGAGGCATGTCTTGCACGTCTTGAACTACTACTACCACTTCTAGCCCGGCAATGTTGCGAGTGTCCTTGCCCAATTCTACGTAGGGGTCCTGCAAGAATTTACAATTAAATAAAAAATAATCTATTTAAACAATGAATTTATATATGTACTATAAATACTAGGGTCGCATTCGTGTCTACATAACTCGAGTACGAGAACTACATACTTTTTACATGGGCTTTTAATCTCATTAGTAGTTCAAGATTGCTTCGATTTAGACACTGGTCCCGATCAAGTTACTTAGCATAATTAGCCTTAATTAGGCAAATAAGTACGCTTATTTAAATAAATACCGTTGGGGTCGAGAGTATGCAAGCCAGCTTCGAAGCGAGGCAATACTGGCAACGATTTCAGCCTTATCTGTGGCTTTCGTGTCACAGAGTGTAAGTTTAAACGCTCAACAAAACTCGTACCTTGTAATGTATGGATAGTGACTAGTAAGGTTGCCAGTGCGCCACGAGGATACGCTGTGCTATAAAGATATGCTTCAGGCACAGTGAGTCCTCATCAACAAAGGTTAGTAAAGCGCTAGCGATAACCCTGGTATTGCTAACGGCTATAGGCTACTGCTTACCACCAGACAGGCTGTACGCTTGTTTGCCCACCTTGGTGGTATAAAAACATTGAAAATCACCACCTATCTCCAATGTGAAAGCTATGTGGGAGATTGCAAAAACTTAAATTGGTAGCAAATTGTGACGGCTTATGAAATAATCTCCGATTTAGTGGCAGAGTTTAATTTAGCTGCCACATCGAGCTAGAAGTGTTAGTACCGACCCCAAATTTCTTTGGAATAACGAAGGACCTCGATAATAACATTCTTGTTCGCCTAAGGTTTTTTTTTAAATATGCCTTACCACAGCCAGAAGTGTCAAATGGTACATAGACTGAGCCTCGAAGTCCAAAGGCCCAACGAGGAAGATTGTTCCCTCTGTGTTTTCAGTAGAAACGCGACGCTGTCGGATTGCGAAGAGTGGTGATCCCTGTCAAAGAGAATAAAGTTTGCAATCCAATTGTATGTAATTTTGATGCGATAATTTATGTATTGGACATAATAATCGCCGTAAATCGGCTTTATTGAAGGTGAAATCTTAAGAAATCGAATAACATTGTACGCAGTTTCCTGTGATTTTTGCCTATTATAATGATTGCGTAATCTAATGTTGGACTAAATAAATATGAAAAGACCTTGACATATACAATACATTATTGAAACCTTTTGAAAGATCTTTATCAGGAGTGACCAAAGGTTTAGTTTTGAGAGGTATTATTTTACATCCCTAGATAGTTACGAACAAAAGCCTTATAATTTCGATGCAGATGTTGAAATAACCAATTCGCAACTTTTCATGTAAATTAGAGTGTTTCGAATCGAGTTTCACACGTTCGAGATATGAATGTATCTCAAATTATAGCTTTGTGTAGAATTCATAAGGTCAGATCTTTTGTCCGCGATAAAATACGGTTTCTATATACTCTCTACAAATTGTATTTAGAAATAAATTATTATTACGGCCTAATTTAAAAGTTCTACTGCACTACAAAACTGAATAGTGCAAAATGATCTCATTTTAATAGGGTTTTACCCCTATTAAAATGAGATCTTTATGAGGCAAAAATACAGCCAATGGCTTTTGATTGTACGGAAACTGTGGGTTATATCGTGGTTTAAATGCCCTGTTTTGGCATGCGAGCGAAACCTCATTATGTGGTTAACTAAAATGCGTGTAAAGCGGCGGTCTCTGAAAATGTCATTAGACAACCCTAATCATCGCCTATCCCCTTTAAAATGCAAATTAATAGCTCACCCAAAGTTCCAATTCCAGAGGTTTCGGCGACAGGGGATTTTTTCGCGCAATTACAATCTCGAGGTCACTTCCCCGCTTGGCATCCTGAAAAAATACACTAACTTTAGAACATAATTGCTTATTAACTTTTATTTATTGTTTTATAAAAACCAAAGAACGGCAATTTTGCGGAATTTCGTAAATTCGTATTGTTTAATTGAGTATGAGTTCAATTCGATATTTCATATCCGCTCCAGGGAACCGCGAAAAGCGAACTTTCGTGACGGAGAATAAAACATGTTTCGTTTGGGACCTTATGCGTTGGCCATAGGATTGAGAATTCAATAAATATTCTGATCCAATGGTAGAGCTTCTGTGTCTGATAGTACATGTTCGTCATCATCATCAATCACAAAGCATCACACGGCGTCTATCTCTGACGTCATGCTATTAGTTGTCTCGCTACACATGTAAAGGACAGGTGCTTTTTACGCTAATTGTAAAAGAATTTATTGCCGAGCATGTTTTTATGTTCTTATTTGGTTCTTCTTGATTTTACAAAGTATAACACATTTCTTGGAAATGTTTTACCATATAAGACTGCCAGATTTTACTTTTAGCCATATTCTTCGTAAGGTTATAGATATTATATTTTAGAGATTCAGCTTTGTCTCTTATTCAGATTCGAATTAAAATGTGTTACTTACTTTGACAATGAAATGAATTGATTTCTTATACAAAAAATCTCATACGTTAAAGAACAATGTACCTAATTAATCATGTGGAGTAAGGTAATAGACTTATAAAGTATTATCAAGTTCCGTTAATTGTTTAATCAGTCATTCAACGTGTCAGGTTCTAAGTATTCTTCAATGAGTGCAATTACATGTTCACAGTAATCAGAAGAAAATATGTCTCTTGAGTTATTGTTTTCACATCATTCAAATGTAAAAACATCTTGCGAAAGTTGGATATAGAATATCAAAAGGAATTGCATCCACAATTTAGATCTGTCTGTGTACCCAACAATGTTTGAGAGATTAGGCTTATTCTTGTATTTTATTTACTCTACCAGAATATCTGTAAGTAAAATGTAAGCGGTGAAAGTGTTGTAAAGCATTCTAAACTCACCTCAGGTACCAAAATAATGCTCGGCTGGTGAGGAAAGATTGTGTCCCTGGGGGTGGTAGCATTAGTCCCAGTGATGGAGCAGGCAATTCTTGAACTTCTACCCCTTGTGTTGCGGACTGAGAGCCGGAAGTCCACGTAGCGGCCAGGCTCTAGCCTTCGAAGCAAGATGACGTTGGCTTGACACACGGAGTTGTACCGCGTGCACGGGAGCGTTTCTATTCCTATGTCGAGGCGGCCCATTTGTCCTGATAATATGGAGTTTAATATATATTAAACACGGAACATTAGAAATTAAATAACTAATGGCTTCATGCAGTGCAATGTAGCACTTAGTATTGCCTGGGTCGCACTGCAACTTCTACTGTCCGAGATTTCGCTCGCGTGGCAATATGAACTAAAAGCCTATATAACTCAGGGATCGTGTTGAATTGTGGAAGTTTTTAAGCCGGTTCAGTACTTCCAGAGATTACCTCATATATAAATATAATTAACTTCTCTTTAAATGTTTTAAACTTTTTGTAATATTAGAATAGATGCATGTACAAGTATAGGTGTAGATGCTGCCTTCCTTTAGGTGAATTATCATCTCCTAGCGTTAGGTACATACGGGTATATAAGAATGCTTACCAATGAGCTCGAAGTGCAGCGGGTAGTCAAAATCAGGGTCGGAGGCGCGGACACGGTAGATGACGGAGCTGACGGTAGCGTCTGCCGGCACGAGGACCAGCCGCATCAGGGTGCTGGGGTCGAACACCGGCTCGCCCGCTCGGACACCCCACGCCGCACACACCAGCACCAGCGCCAAGGTAAACGTCATCCTGGTAAAAGATACATATCATTTATATACCATACTAATCTCGTTACTGCTTGTCAAATTGAGTATCTGTTGCCCATACTATACCCTTGAATTCCGGCTATCAATCGAGATTTAAGATATCAATAATAAATTTTATTTATCAACAAAATAGACAGAAAGGACGACTACATAGGAGAAATACATATTGCGCCGACCCCGAATAATACGGGATAAGGGCAGGAGAATGATGATGATGATGATGAGACAGAAAGGACGACTGTTAGTAGACAAGCCAGTGCCAATGCTCCACGAGGGTACGCTGCGCTAGTAGTAAGGATATGCTGCTAGCACAGTGAACGCTTAACACAAGAGGGTTAGCAACGCGTTAGTGATACCCCTGGCATGGCTAACGGCTATAGGCTACCTACTGTACGCTTGTATGCCACCTTAGTGGTATAAAAATATAATTATACAATACAATTTTATTGTTACAAATAAAGTTAAATGAAAAATAGTGTATTCAATTCAGGACCTGATAAGGCACAATATATTAAGGTCATTAATTCTACTCCGGTTCAAACAAAACATGCATGACAGTTGGATCCATGTTAATGAGTCGTGGGGGTTTCGGGACCATCTATGACCAGATGGAGATAGGTATATTAATAATATAAATAGTATACATAGTAGTCCATTGTCACCTAAGACATATTCACACACCGAATCCTTTAGTATAGAGCGCCATTTCAAAGAATATCGTCAATTTTATTTCAACCTTTTAATACCTCCAAAGCAAAAAGGATAAGGATTACATTAAGATATCAACTTAAACAAGGACGAGATAAGTACATAAGAACAAATTGTTTACTCATTCAAATTCAATATAACGATGTCCCACAAAATGTTTACAATTCGAATGGAATGTTTAATAATAAACCTGCGAATGATACTTATGTAAATTGTATTCATCGCATTTCTAAGCGTATTCTCTTATTGCTTTTGAGACGTTTAGTATCGACCAAAAGCGTCATAATTAAGTTTTCTGTTCTTTGCCTGCAAAATCAATTCCACAAATGCGGATAAAGCAATGGCAAATTGACGTAACGAAATCAGGGACCAGTTTGTAACTGATTGTTTTGTTTCAATCGTTCTCCACAAATATCATTATAATAATGATATAAATTGGACGACGGGGACCAAACGTCGACTTTGATATCGAAGAAACTCTATTAACATTGCATGTTTCATAAGTTATTTGAAACATTATTTTAAATGAGAAGTTATTATTTGATTTTCGAAAGACAATAAGATCTGTGAGTCATAAAATGGCTGTAACTTTGTTTTGCTTTAAAATTGTGCTATCGGTGCTCATCACAGGTCAGTGTTTCGACCGCAGCGTAAGTCGAGTTGCGAAAGGGAAAATTGTGTTATGAAATTATACCACTGCCTCCGTACGACCAGGAAGCTGCATCTATGGCTTGTCTGGTAATAACTCGTTTAGGGCCCTACCTGAATCATTTTACAACAGGAGATGAGGTTTATCATTTCACAATTTAAGAACAATCTCGAGATGTCCAAACACCCACAAATTCATATAAAATAAAACATTCTCCAATATTTTCAGAATAAATGGAATTGCTTACTAAAAAGCAATAACTGTTAAGGCAACAAGACCAGCCCTGTTTGTCTTAGAAATAGTTTACTATAATACAGGGAAAATTTTGTAGATTACTGCACGCAATTGAATTTATATGGTGCAATAAAACTCGATTGTAGAATTAGAGTAAATCCAAAGTGTCTTACTCGACGCCTTATCTGCTTCAATGCAGTCGTGTAAGTAACACTGACAACGAACAAGTTCACTGGCAAGCTACATGGAGCATTTCTAGCTTAACTTTTGAATGTTGTCTAGCAAACTATATATGGGCAAAAATAATCAGCAACAGCTAAACAACGCTGTGAATATTCTCAAGATAATTGCCATTTCAAAATTATGGTTCTTCTATAATTCACTTTCAACACTTTAACGTTCGTACAGCCAGAAGAATCTGCGATGATTTCAAGTAATCAAACCTGGATAAAAAAGAAGATACGACGAAGGGAAGACATACAAAAACGAAAAAAAGAAGTGAGTTTTGCTAATCGGTTCTTGGGAATCTTAAGATCGTTACCTCTATATGTATATTTTAAGAATAATTTAATTACGCAGTGTTACTGTCTGTGCCACAAATCTTTGGCACGTTTCGTTCTGGAACATCGTGGCGCCGTAGAACCTATGTGAAATATTTGTTAGACGAGCACGGCTGCTCGTACTAAATCTTGTCGCGTGCGCACACTATAAAGTATACCTGGGTTAGATATGGACACGGGATTAAACTAGTAGGTATATATATTTATCTTCCATTACTTCGTGCGTTGAAATATGTAAGTCGTTTCCGCACAAGGGCTTCTGTATTGCTGCTTGAAATGATCTTACACGGTATAATACAAACATATTGCTTGTTTGGTAACTTATTATAATAAGGATTATGAATTACTTACACTCCTAATACCAAGTAAAGGTAGTTTGGACAAAACATATACTTAATGATGATCTTAATATGTCTTAATAGTCCCAATTTTGCAATTGTCATAATTTGATGCAATCAACTCGATCAAATGTAAAATCGCCGCATCCAATTAAGCCCGTTTTGGTAGACGGAAAAGCAATTACTGCCATTCTATCATTCGGGATAGTACGGGAACGTTATTAAGGGATTATTATCCCGAGGACTTCGCTCACTAACCAAGCTTTAAATCATTGAACGCTCTATCCCTCGAGTTAAATGTGAGCTTTGTGGTATGGTAATACGCGGCCAGTAATAGTCACAACCTGTTCCCAGGTAGAGACCGTTGGCCTACAGTTTTGGACGCCTGAGTCGTGAATGTTGTAAACGTAAATTGAAATGTATAGATATCGCATTGCCATAAAAAGTTATGGAGAGCAAAGTACTATCGTAATGATGTCGAAGGTATCGCTGTGGAATATCATTTGTCATTGTTATTTATGAAGATTTCTGTAGTCTCGAGTATGCCTCGGGGTTAGAACAGCGGGAGATACATGGTAAAAATGACGGGCGCACGATGTCGCTTGACCTTAGCCTCAAAGCTTCGATCATTATAAGCTAGTGTTCCTTTTTAGTCACGGCTCCATCTCCCATCATCCAATCACTAAACACTTGAAGAGCGGACGTGATCTCTTACAATGCTGATAGTCTCTGGCAGTTATCAAAATTGTCCCCTTCTAAACACAAAAGCCCATCAAAGATCGATTCCCAAAGATAGGTGCCTCCCGAAGCAACGAATCTCCAAACTTTACTTGTTACGATATTCCTTAACATAACCGTCACACACGGAACTAGCGTCAACGAATTTTCTCATAGCTATTTGTTTAGTTACTATTATTATTATTATTTCAAATACAATTATTGCAAAACGGTTGAATATAAAACGAAATGCGCTAACTAACTTGGTACATTTAAAATGCAAATTTGTATTAATCTATGTGACCTGATTATTAATAGTATCGTGTGTATGTATGTCTACTCTATTTAAATATTTAAACCATTTTAATAGGATTACGGTGGAAGGTGTAAATAATACGTTAGAGGAATCGCTTTACAAACCCGAAATCGTAGGAAGTCAGTTAAGTTCTTGCAATAGGATTAACTACATAATCCCATATTGGGTAGATGGTTACAAAAGCCCAGCTTAGCATAATGTAATGGTAATACTTCCTCGCTGTTTTGTGACTATCCTTTTGATACACAAAGGTGAAGATTATGAAAAAGCTTTGAACGAGGTCGGCACAGCGCGACCGGCGGTCAATAGTATTGATTTTCTCAACCACTTTCATCATGTTCCATTATAAACAGTTCCGTATTCACTATATCTATCCTTGTCACTAACACAAAAATTAATGAAATGACATAATATGCAACTAAAAATTAGATTATGTATAGCAATTAAAATCAATAGTGATTCTAAATAATTAAGCAGATACTTCACCGAATATAGAGCAGTTCAAATCGTTTTGATCTTAGAAGTTCAACCTTATAAATATGGTGGCGTATCGTGACCTTACATTATAAGTGTATCGGAGTTCAGCAAATCTGGACAAAAAGGTAAGTTTATAGCGCGAAGTGACCCATTTGACCCCATTAAGGCTGGGTGACCCCGCTTGTTCGCCGGCCACTGAATGCCTAGTTAACTCACATACATGTTATATATAAACCTTATAAACTGTTACATAGACTTTTAATTAAACATGCACTGCTTTGTTTCATAATCGGATGAATGAAATCTTGAATTAAGGATGAGTTACGCCGTTAAAGTATCGTCAAAGTCTTGAAGCTTTGAATGTTCTGAAATCAACGTGGGAAATGTAATTTATTTTAATTGGTTTCTAGAGTTAATGCCTTCGTGAGTTTGTTAGTTAAGGCTAAATAAGCTAGTCTGTGATTTATGAGTTTGCAGGTTAGATAAGGAGATTTTTTTTGTGGCATACGACGTATTTTTTGCTTGTATTCCATTTCTAAGCTCTTAAAATAAAGCACAATGTAGGCTCATATAATTTTCTTGTTTCACTCTCACAATCTCCGTGCAAGTATCATTTAATGGAACAACACTTCCGGTACTTACTCCGGCACTTTTAACTAATGCGGACTTCGACTTAATTGAAAAGGCAAAAATATTGCCCGAAGAGAAATTTATGGTTCAGCCATTCGTCTCTGTGACAAGCTGTGATCTATTACAGGGCCAGAAATCTAACTTTTGTCTAAATTAACTTTTCTTTGAACCCTTCTACCTACGACCATTAATTTACTCTAAGATATTTGTAACTCATTATTATTTCAAGGCATTGTTACAAGTAAGTCCATTTGAAATTCAATATTAGAAGACAGCCTACGTGATTGTTAGCTTTTAGTCGACATTGTCACAGTCATAATAACTTGTATATACTTAATGCAATATAGTTCAACACTTGTACGACTCATCTACACTAATATTATAAAGGAAAGTTTTCATTGTTTGTTTTTTTTTATATTGAATATACTCCGAAACTACAGGACCTATTTGAAAAATTCGTTACCATAAGAAACCGAAATTATCCCTGATGAACATAGGCTACTTTTTACCGCGGGAAAATGCTCTATTCCTTCGGGAAAGCGGGTAATACTATACGATATTGCTACGCGGGCGAAGTCGCGGGAAAAACGTTAGTAAGTTATGTACCTACTCACTGAGTATATCTATGACCTACGACAGTTTTATTTCAGAAACGCTTGAATCAATCATTGTATTTGCTGTCATATTTTCTAATTTCCTAAAAAGTGGACATGATTTTGTAAATGTTATATTGTTACTGTCGAGTTTTATCACGACATCCTCAGCTTCATTCTTTATAAGAAAATCATTGTAATGTTCACGTATCGTAGAATGTGAATTCAATCTCTAGCAATTCTGATCCAATTTCCTTTTCTTAGGGAATTACTTTGTTTTAGACCACTCAAGTCAACATATAACTATTTAGATTAAAAACAAACTATTGCTCAATATTGAGGCAGTGTAGTTAACGAGAGCGCAATAAAAATGCCCTTAATAAAATGTACATTGATTAATAGCGGATCCAATTTGGCCGTTAGGACTGTCACGTACTGATAACATCTCGAGTGATGCAACCACTGAAAATGCTCAAATTGATTTGAATATAGCAGTTAACCCATAGTTAAATAGACAGATTCCTCATTTGATTAATGTAATATTATTTAAACTCAGGCCACCTTTGAGAAAAAACAAATATAATCAGAAAAGACCGCCAATATAAAAATAAGTGTACTCAGCTTTTATAAAATAAAATAGAACTTAAGGAAAAAAAAAAACATTAATAAACTTGACAAGACAGTTAATTTTCAAGAATACATATACATATATGTTATATAATTTTTTTTAACAATATTCTCTATTTTTTCAGGACATGTAAACAAATTGTTGATGTTTTTTTTTACGCATTTTTTGTTTAATGGCGTTAACGTAGTATGCTAGTTTTCTTCGAATATTTTTTTATCATTACTATTACAATTAGGCTTGTTTATGTATCAGTGCAAAGGTAAATAGTTACAGCGACAATTTGAGAAAATGTAGGCCGAATGCGGTTACGTAATTCAGTGGCACTCGTCGAGATAGTTACCAGTATCAATCCAGCATAGTTGATAAATTCCCGGCCTGGAACCACTTTCCCTGGTCACGTATCGATGTTTGCGGAAACTATATCATACTAACAAATTACTTCTTATTTCCTAGAGGCGTTGGATTTAGTGATTTATGTTTGAGGCAGTAGATTCAAAGTGGCATTTTTATATTAAATGACGAGATGATTTTGATGGACTTTATGTCTTGTCCTAACAATGTTTTATGAACAGCTAAAATGGGATGAATTTATACGAAAATATAATTTATTTACAATGACATACAGTTTATGCAATGAAAGTTTAGCTAAGTATGTTAGCGCGATTATTCGCTATGATCTAGACATTCAACATAACATTTTATTATTACAGTAACGGGTAAGTACATTGAGAAAATTTTATGGTAAGCGACAAATCTACGTCGTTAGCATAATTTTGTATAACAGTATGAACCTATTAAGGTCATAAAATGACTGAAATGTTCCGAAAAAGTTGTTACTACTTTTTTATTACACCTCACTTTATTTTAAGTTCATTAAGGTCCATAAAACCTTCAAAGTAGAACAACATTCTAATTATACTACAACCAGTGTTTTCAAAGCAAAGATTAAAATTCTAATAATCCAGTTCTTTGAACAAAGACCAGTAAATAAAGATCGACAAAGCAAAGGAGTGGTGAAAGTTCGGGAGTGTCTGAACGTGTCTCGGTAATCTGGTTTCCCTTTGGTTACTCAATCGGCACTCGAGACCATCGGTTGCACAATATGAGCATTTTTGCTCAGCACTGCCCACTCTCCGTGTTCGATACTGACTCGATGATGGGAAACAATGAGCGTTCTATTCGATACATCGCTCCGTATTTGTTTTTCTACTTAACGAGTTATTCGCTCCTACGATGTGTACTTTTTTACGTATGATATGTGCTGTGGGTGTAAGCGGGGCTGGAGTTAATGTGTGTTCAATTTCTTGGAGTACATACATTCCTTTTACTCGTGCTGCATGCCATTGATTTAAGTGGTATGTTATTCATTCGTGATTCACGCATCACAGCATAACTTTTTTCGTCTTAAGTTATACGAGTACTTCTTGTTTATTTAATTAGGTTACCTACATACAATAGCATCAGATGAAGAACTAAAAATTACCATATCATCGGACCAAGTAGCCTTACGGATCAGCCAGATTCAGTAATAATGTTTTTGACATTATTATTGAATCTGGCTGTATAGATCGCGAATGTTTTTAAAAATAGAAATGTGTCACTATGTTAAGCTTGGAACCGAATAAAAAAAAAGCAAGCCAGCTCCAGGACAGTACGAACTTCTGGAGTTGTCCTTAAAATCGAAATTTATACAATAGCCACAAAGTTGTCTATATGATAGTTCGTAAAGCTGTGGTCTTAATAAAGTAGACCAGCAAAAAGATTCGTTATATAACGATATCGTGTACTTAATCTGTGGTATAGGCAGTGGTTTATAACGAGTTTAGAGCTTAATTGAACCAAATAGGTTCAATATACGTCACGTTTTGAATGAACCTCTAGCTTCCTTATGGTTGTGGGACCTGATTCATACAAAAGATATTTGATCAATTGCGGATGAATTAATGGAAGATGCTAAATATTGAGTATATCATTAAGGCTAGACAGATGATGAAACAAAAACATCTAAACTAAAAATTCCTTAATAGATTTTATCTTATACTAGTTGTATCCAGTTATTCCTTTCGTCCCGTTTTCGAACAAATATAGCTTCGAAACCATAAGAGCCCAAAGATAATAAAGAAAAGTTATATAAATCTTATCAATGACTTCGTTTATATGGAATAGTTTCACAGTAAGCCCTCATAAGGAAAAACTAATAGCGAACCTTACAATAAATAAATACACAATACAATGCCGAAACCACTTTGGTATACAGCTACGTGCCTATTATCATTTTACTGTAACACGCGGTACATCTTTCATTTGTCCAATTACCTGGGTCTAACGAGGAGACTTCGTACCCGCTACGCTGCAATATTGACTTTACCCTCCTTTGTATAAAGAACTGTGTCGATAGTAGGTGCCGCTGTTTGGTGGACTGATCACATCCACTTGGAACACCAATCAACTGACACCGTTACGGCTTAGATCACGAACTTTATAAAAAAGTCAAATTATGTCAATGTCATTGCGGGTGTTTTGGTTTGGACGGTTAGTTTGAATGCTTTTCTGTAACCTGTTACATTTGTAAAGGCATTTTTATTCTCTATACGAATCGTTTATGGAAATTTTATACATTATTTAGGTTACATCTTTTATTTTTTCCTGGTTGCTTGTTTATTTCTTGTTATAGTTAAAAAAATATAAAGTGTACATATAGGTATTTTAAATGCAAATAGTCCAGTAAAGGTGTAAGTGAAAATACCTTTACAATCGACGTTCTATTCAGATTTTAAGTTGTTCCCGTTTTCTCTTTCTCGGTCATAATTCTCTATTTAAAACTATTCGAATGAAAACTTAAATGGTTCGCTTCGGGTCCAATAAATCAAAGGGTCCAATTAAAATTTATCATCGAGGAACGCCGCTAGTAATGAAGGCATTTAACACTAACCAATTTGTATGGGAACACTAAGTGAAATTCTTCATTTTAGACAGTTATTAGAGCCATTGATTACACAAACGTGAAGCATTTTTAAACGCCTCAAAACATAGAACATGGAATTGTCTATGTCATGCTTAATTCAATTATAATAGACCTTTTTTAAATTTAATTAAACACCGCCATGAAAAGTGCCCATAGACGTTTCACTTTATTAGATTAAAACTGTGATCTATTAGAGGCGTGAGAAATCTTACTAAACTGTACGTTGTTAATCATTATACTAAATTCTTATTTCAAAAAAAGTTTTCGACTTAACTGATTGATCCAATAAACTGCATTCTCATTTGGTAGTAAGTTTAAACCATAGTAGCCCTACGTCGATGGTATATTTTCTAATTGCGCGAAATATCTTAGCGCCACTACCTGTACCTGCAGCTGACTTTCTATGTAAGCTGTCTCGAAATTCTGCTCAGTATCCAGAGGAGATATGATTTTAGACACACATACTTATCATCACGCCAAGTCCTTTACCGGGTAGGCAGAGAGTATAGAGCGTCATCTCTCAGTTCATGATTTTTCATATCTTTGTATATTATATGCTTTAACGTTTAGGCTGGCATAATGTTATTGTAAAAATAATCAAAGCTATCTTGTAACGTGCATTCTGTGACATGACGTGTTCTGTGTGTTCAGTGAACTACAAATTTCGTAGTCCTCTTTTGTTATTAGAGGAAAAATTTGAAAAGGCATTTCCTTGTAAATTCTTAAGGAGACAACGTTTTATAATTTGCAATCAATTTGTGGAGAACATAATTAGTTTTAATTGATATAAAAGAATACGTATGTCTGATATCAAGGGAAAGCTATAGCAAAGATTGCATCTCAATAAAGTACCTTGGTTTTCGTCGAAATCGTTAAGTGAATAAAACTTAAGTGAGCTGTAACAATGGAATGTAAATACCTTAAAAGCACTAACAATTCTTGAATATGCAGAAGACATACCAAGGCTTAGAAAATAAATGGTCAGTGAATCCGATAAAGCTACTTCAAAGGCAAAATGCATTCCGAGATAATTTCTTAAGGATCCTTCACCCACGCCAGTCGAACAAAGCCGTATTATAAAGATTTCCGGCGGGATCGAAATAGAATTATAAATATTTTAAATAATGCTCGTGTCGAGTTGTCGTCGCAATCACAATGCAGAGGGCGGCACCGGATGTTGGGACTCACTTGTATTACCATATTATGGGACGCTAAGAGGACAGGATTCGGTGGTTTACCTAACTACTAACCGGCTTTTATTGACTTTGATAGATTAGCGGTTTGGATGTTGACATTCGTAATTGTTCAAAAATAAGCAGCACAGATATGTGCAGGATCCGTTTGTTAATATAACTATGTACCAACCATCCATATATAATAACTCAATGTCGTGATCATTAGCTTCTTGCAAAGCAAACTCCATAGTTCGCAAGCTAGTAAATAGATCCGGTGAAATTGTTGGTATATTTTCTTCTCCTTTATCTAAGCCGACAAAATTACTATTGATTGCATAAATTTACCACACAATTTCAATTAGCATCAAACATATTTACTTACAGTGAAACAAAGACCACCGCATCACAGTTACTAGGACCGCATAACGAATACGGTGCTCGCATCCAGCGAGGGCTTATAATGAGCGGGCGAAGCAGATCATTGGCCAGAATGGCCAGCATGTGTATTATTATACCTAAGAAGGAATGCACGCCTGAACTAAGGTCACAGACAGAAGTGTACCGGTAGCTCTTAGCTCTACCACAGTTGCTCTACGTAGGATACTTGGAATTATGTTGACCTCAGGGCAACAGTTTTCATCTCATTACTTACTACAGGTTTATCTATAGGTATATTGATTTGAGAATTGGTAGTTTTATGATTGTTTTTCAGTTATCCAGAATAGTAAATAAATGATACTTATTGCAGCTTAGCTTGAAATACAAGGTGGTATAAATAATGTACGGTATGGACGAAATAAAGCGTTCTGCAAAAAGCTTTTAAACCAGGTAGCACATCTGTCTCTAGAAATGCACTAAGAAAATTTTAAATTTTCTATACCACGTTATGTTTAGTATTAAAGCTGAAAGGTATTAACTTGGAACTGAGATGGTTCGGTATGATTAGGCTTGTTATCGATAAATCTGGTGACCTTTGATCTGGTAATATTCGTGTCGAACGCTTATCGTATTTGGTTGGCTGAATGTTGTTTGTTGGGTCTTATCGTGGTGATCTTGATGCGCAGCAGTCGTCGCTTATTGTCATGTGATGATAAGGCAATTTTACATAATTCAAGTACAAAGTGTTAATAAGCTCAAAAAAAATATTATTTTGTAAGGCAACTAATGCTTACATAATTTTACTAATACCAGTTAAGTATGATGTGCCATATATTTTTTGTACATAGAAATATTCACAATTTATTTTAGGGTAGGCAACGCGCAAATGATACCTTTAGTGTTGCAAGCGGCCACAGGCTACGGTGACAGCTTACCATCAGGCGGGCCGTATGATTATTTGCTACCATAGTGGTATAAAAAGTATATTATAATCCAGCCTACTGCGAAAGGAACGGCCTTAAGGATCTGTAACTAAAAACAACATACACGTTGTCAGATAAATATTTGATCGTTTAAAGTTACCTCGACGACAATGCAGTCGATTTTCTTGTATCGAACGATTCGTACATAACTTCCGTAGCAGTGCAACAAGTCTCGGTCTCAAAACAAGTTTCGTAGCTTTGTTACGTGACGTCGTTAGTATGGCCGCAAACAATGGTACGTATCATAATTTCGAAGGTAGTGAAGTTGTGTGGCTGCAATAAATACTTATTGGCGATAGCGTGTGCTTGTCATCGTAAGGTACAATCAATGCTGGGGGCGAGCCGACCGGTCACCCGCCGCCGGCGCATTTCCCAGCTTAGGCATACCTATTTCAACCAACCTATCGCGTACGATAAATAAATAACTGAATATATTCTTTAACTGACATGCTTAAGATTGATGGCCTTTTACGCGTAATAATTGTATCGATAACAGATTCGCTAGCGCTGTTATTTGAATCGATTTGAAATATTTATTGAGTTGCAATGAACTCGTTAGTTAGACATGCATGCGTGTTGCCTCATAGTGGTTTAAAATTATAATTTATGGCTTATTTGGGTGTCGAAAGAGTAGATGGTGTGGGCGGGACTAGTTATGGAGCATCTATGTCTGAACTAAAAGGCTCGTTGTGTATCGGTGTAAATTTCGTTGAGCAGTGAGCATTGTTCCTATCGGTGTGAGTGGTTGATCGTTACTAGCTTCCAAACAATCGAGTAACACAACTCGAACCTATAATCACTGGTAAATTACCATTCTTATACAGTCATGTACGGTTTTTGTACTGTCAGCTGCATTCTAGAGTGTATGCCGTAGCCGTTCCTCCTTAGTTTTAAAAGAATTTTTGAATTAGATTGATGTAGCTTACATAAAAATAAAGAGAAAAGATTTGTATATATGTTTGTGATTTATAATTTCAAAAATTACAAGACCGATTTAAAAAATCTTTCACCAGCAGAATGCTATATTATCACTGAGTAACATAGGCTATTATTTTTTACACATTGCTACGCAGGCGAAGTTTCGGGAAATAAGTTAATAAATAAAATTTATATTATGATTGGAACATTTAGTTTGGTTATCTGAAAATTTATAAGAACAAATTTTATAAACAGGTACTTATACTAATTTCATGTCTCTTCTGATTTATTACCTACTCGTAAATATACCGAATACTTACATAGCGATAACAATAAAGTCAGACATCTCTCAATGCGGAAATCAAAGCAATTCATCTTTTGTAAATGTAAGTAGCAGATCTAACATTGTATTCTTCCGTGTTTGGTATAATCACACGAGTGCAGCAGATAACTAAGCAGTTTTTTAACTTAAAATTTGTAACGGACACTGATAATTTCGACCTTTGACACTTTGTTTTCTTATTCCACTTATTATTGTAATCCATTGTTGTCAGACAGATGATGTATTGGGTATTTTTATATACGGATTATTGTAAGATAGCCAGAGGTCAGTCACGACTACACTTATATGGGTATTTAAGGTATCATCCGTAATTTATTATGGATAGGTTGTAATTATTGATCTCTAAGTATTCATTACAAAAAAAAATCTTTGTCCTTGGTGCTAGATAAGGATCATATTTTATTTGGGAAACTAAAAATAAATATTCACTCAAGGATTTGTATTTTAAACGATATTGTATCTTGACCTGTTTATTAGCGCCTTATTTGTGCACTACCAATGCAGCTCTCACGATAACAAATAAACCCGTACATTTAATGGTTAAATACTAAATGGTTATCAAGATGAGGTAACTTGGAACGCGATAGTGTCACAGCACACCTGCCAATGAGATGACAACGGTACTAAACATTGATACAAAAAGCTAACTGTTACGTTTGGTGTTCGATTCGGCAACTGACTGCGGGAAAACTGAGAGTCACGCTTACTCGCCCCAACTCGATCAGGACTCGATCAGATAAGAGAAAAATATCGAGTCGATAGTTCGATAGCGAGATCTTCGGTCGTGATCGATAGAGAATCGAAGTGTCACGAGCAGGGTCGACGGCCTGGGGTCAGGGACATAGGGTCGATCCTTCTTGCATTTATGCAACGCAAACATTGGAGTGTTCGACGGATACGTCGTTACGTGGAAAGGCATGCAAACACCTCATTGTTATTCCCTGTCGGGTGTTTTTATTCGTGTTCTCATGTGGCTGGTGCATATCAGATATGATATTTTGCATTTAATGCATGTGCATACAATTTAAAACGTTTGTGAGCTATTGATGTGGAAAGATTGAGAATGCCATGATCATTATTGATGAGCAAAGATATAGTTTCATCTTGTTATTTTATTACAACTTCATATAATAAATCAATTATTTATCGCAATACACTTGAAGTGTTTTAAACTCTGTTAGACGCAGATTTTTAGATACTATCAGTATCTTCAAAGGTTTTATAATATTTTAACTAACCCAAACCATTGATTTTAGCTCTTACACAATTTTGGCTTAGAATGCTTCTTCACTACATTTTATAAATGCAGCCAAATGATTTCTGCTAAAGCTCACAATAGGTACAATTTAGTGGCTTTTGTTAGTACAGCTATTATGTCTGAATTCTAATTTATAATTCCGAGAGCAGTGGGTTTGGTCATACTTGAAGTTGATTACCTTAAACAGTTAACCACAACACAAAAATAATTAAGTAAGTATCCTAGAGGTAAGTAATAGATTATAAGTGCACAATACTTTATCAGTGAAGGTCTGAATAATATATTTATAATGATATCCATAAAAGTTTCACCGTGATTCGTTCCAGAACGCTATAGTAGTAAACGCTAAACGTTCAAGCTAGTGGCGTCAAATCACTATAAAGTCAAGCTCAATATGGAGCGCACGATATAACGGTCAACTGTTGGTAAGAATGATGCAGGTATGCACTCTAACCTCGGATCGCAGATGAAAATAAGGCGAGATGTAGCAAATATGCAACGACCTACAAATTATATGACGGCTGTGACGGAATAATGTGGTGTTTTCTGAAGTTACATTATGAGAACAACTTACATCTTATCGTCTGGTCTATTCTTCAAACATAAGGGTATGGTCATTGTGTGGAGTGGAGACTAAATAAAAGTTGTCTTTCATAGTACACTTGCAGTGGTCTGCATCTAAATTAGCATTGAACAAGTAATTAAGATTTTTACGACAAATTAACCTAATATTGTGTGCCTATATTATGTATCTATGCTGCCCAGTTTGGGAACAGTTGGAATAAATTCTGAATGAGCATTAGTATCTTAGTAGCAAAGTATTAGTATAAACACAGAAAAAAATATAGTACTGCTATTAATAGGAGACAACGACACAATTAAAATTATTTTTACGCGTCCGAAATTCTCTTGCCCTCATGTAGATCAATCAAGCTTACCTGTCTAGTGGAACGTAATTGAGTAGGGTCAGAAATTCCTGCGATCGCTGCGCAGGAGCGTAGGTTAATCGGATGGCCCGATGGGTCCCGGTTACGTTGTAAGGGAGACAGCGATAATCGAATAGTGTGGTGGGCAAATGTACGGGATTTAATATATTTCAATCAAGGATAAGGAGGATAAAATTCGTTTTATTTTATTTTCAACTCATATGTTTGACTATGTCTGTACTTTGTTTTATAAAACGAAACATTCCTTGCGTGTAGGAGTTTTTCGTTACGCAGAGATTCGGATTCGATTCCACTAATAAAAATTTAGTAGGTAGAATTTTTATAGGGAGATATTAAGTATGTGTTCATGAAATTTCACAAGCTTAAGTCTTCAAGTAAGACATCGATATTTCAAAAATACTTTCAAGCGGAGGAAGTCGCGTATATAAAGTTTGTCTGTTGCCAATGTGTACATACTTTACAAGCAAGCTTACGAAACGCATTCCCTATTTAGAAATTTTACAATTAAGATAATAAAACTAAAATTTGTATGCGTATTTCAACATGTTTGTCAACTTGCATTTTGCTTTAAAGAGATAGATATTTATTTTACTTATTTATTGCACATTTTTATTACAATGGCACATATAACTATTTAAATTATAACAAAAAAAACCCAGTTAGAGCACAGTAATCATGTAGAATGGCACTTTTTTTTTGTCATGTACTTGCTAGCAGAAGGGACAAAAAGTTAAAGCCATCCCAAAGGGCCCTTGTCTGCTTGTTTATTCCCTATGCATGCCGCATAGGGAATAAACAAGCAGACAACAAGGAATACTTGATAGAATAAAACATATAATTATTAGTATGCAAGATATCTAAAAATAAACGGAAAAAATCTTGAATGATTTTTTTTTAGACACGGGAACGAAAAACTGTTTAATATTTTAATTGATATAAATGGTGCCTGTCTTTTTTTTAAATAGACAATACAAATAAATTATTTAAATACGTTTTTATGTATAAAATATATCTTATGTGTAAGATGAAATCGCCACGCCTTTTGCAATGTAAGCGCTGCTCAAGGACGCGGAAGCGCCGAGCTAGTCTCCTACTGATAACGAGACAGTGCAATAAAACAATTCGAGACTGGTATTTCTCTTGTCTTTCGTTTTATTCTTATTTAAGTTAAATATATGAGAATAGCTGAGCTGAAAAGGTCAACGTAGACACCGTAAGTACGTTATCTAACTTAAGACAGGTTGATCTAGGGCGTGTCTTCCTTTTTAGGATATCCCCAAGAGCCGAGATACATAAAGTCTAAGAAATGTTTGAGGTCTATAAATCCAGATCTTGTGTAGGTTTGAGATAGCAGTAGGTGGATAATAAAAAGAACACACTATAATGTGTTGTACGAAATTGTCCGAAATTTATCTCTATGTCCCAGTTAAAAGAGTGTATTTTATGAAAACAGTATAGAGAGCAGAGGAACAGTATTTTTTGTAATTATGAAAAAACATAACCAAACTCCGACAACAGATCAGTGAGGAGATAAAGGCGCCCGTTAAATCTATTTAGTTCTCACTTTACTAAGATTATCTCGCCACTTTATAAACATTAACACGATATATGAATAAAATAAACATAAAAACTTTCCTAAGTATTTTAACGGCCATTACATTTGTAACAATTTGGGATGTACTACACTAAATGTTAATGTCATTACTTACTCAATAAAAATGATATCCAATTAAGATCGTCCTACGCATGTTATAAAACTGGGAATATCTTCGATCTATTATTTTAGGATGAAGAAAAAAAAATGGTGATGATCGAAAATTTTAATGAGGCCATAAATAAGTTGGAAGCGTCGATTCCTATACGGGACAAATTGGAGATGCATCCTGAGGCTATTTCTTGACGAGTTACAATGGGACGAGGGTCAAACGTTTTTTCTCCTCTACGACCTCACCCAAACACGCCGCATTGAAAGGACGCTTGATTTTATGATTTATAGGACCCTTTATCTAGTCTCTCCTTCGTATTCTGTTTTGATTGGAGCTCCTTTCAGAGCCCCGAAGATTGATTGTTCCCAACGCTGGGAGTTTTTGTTGATTCCGTTTGAGTGTAAATATTTTAGTTTTATTTTTTGACCCTTTAAAAAACTGATTTGGTGTTAGAGATGAGATAACGTATCATTTTGTTGTCTATTTAACACCTTTGTAGATGGAATTAAAAAAGTAATATATTAGGACTGTGAAGTGTTTAGAAGAAAGACTGATATTAATGAGAGCTGAGCAAAATGTGTATTTGTTAGTAATATTAATAAATCTACATACTCATTCCATTAAATTACCGCTTTGAAGTTTTCTCTCATTTGTCTTATTAGCGGTAATTATTAAACCATTAATCATTTACTACATTAAATAAATTGCCCAAATCAAATATTTGTTGCGTTCAATATTTCTTTCACTTAGTCATCGGAGCAGTTGGGGAAATGTATGATATATAAGTGAGTTCACTTCGATCATACTTAAATAAGTAAAAATATACAGTACCCACTAAACTGCCAACAGAAATCGCAAACTATTATTCCTGTATCGTAAGTTCCTTCGCGGAGTGATTGCTAAATCGGTACCACCTCAGGGTTTTTACTTCGTTAGATTACCCCTTCGAGCTTTGAGAACTGGATCTATAGAGGTACTTACAGATATAGGTTTACAGATATAGGTGAGGTACTTACAGATATGGTCAGCGGCCAGCGAATGTGATAAACAAGCTATTGTCTTCTCGTACAAAATAAATATGCTTCATCTTTTGGCTCAGTACTTCCTTGAAAGAGGGCGTTTGAGGCTTGCCGGCACCGCCTGACGGCCTTTCTCATTAGGCAGCTCGTAAACAAAGACACTTCGACGCTTACTAATGTTTTCGGTCACAGTTTTACGACCACCGGCAACAATTTTTAAATGTGGGATAGTATTAAATGACGATGGTTTTGTTATAAATAAAATTCGATCTCGGAACTAGCAAGAGCGACTCTGATTACTATTAACGATATTGGATTTTTAACATTTACGATACAAGGCACCGAGGAATAACAATCAGTCGATTTGTGTATTCAAAGATTCAAAGGATCCAATGTAAGGACAATTTCGTTGGATTATTTGCCCACAGGGGACTGCAATTGAAATGTCCCGCTAGCGGAGTGGGTGCGAGCGGTGTCCATTTCCGCAATTTCAAGACGTACAACAGCGATCGTGTACCGACAATGGGCGCTATCGTGTGGCGTCTAATCACGCGGCCTATTGTACTGTTAGGTCGCTAGATCGCCCGCGGCCCGTGCTGGTAATATGCGTGCGAACGCGATCCGATCGTCGCGTCTCTCCCCATCTCTCTGCTCACCATCTCCAAGGAATGCTCCGCTGGAAGCATTATCTACCGAGAGTCGATGCACTAATGGCCATGACGTAATTCTACGCGATTATGCGTGTAAGATGCAAAGTGAAGCCTGCAAGCGAAGGTCACAGATTAACACGCTTCTCTTTGCAGTCAGAATAACTGCAATGTACGAATCTCATATCCCGTATCAATCTAAAGATATAATCCAGATCGCTTTCCCATGCCAACACATACCATAACTATAGATCGTGGGTTTTGACAAAATATATTAGATGTTATCGGCAGCCATCTGCTTGCTTTTATCAGAAAATCTCAAAGAGTTCCGGTCTAGTTATGGCAATTTAAAAAGAACATCTACGGCTATAAAACACAGCAAAAATACATGAAGATAATATCGTTTAGACTCAATTTCGCCGACTGCTCCTAACCTGTCTAATTATTTAGCGTGGTTGCAAACTAGTTCCACATATCGATATCAGGTAATTTGTTGGCCAGTTGACACACCACCCTGATTAAGCTAGGGCAATGAGCGTATAGCAATAAATGTCGAATTATTTGACAGTTAATTAGGGTCTGCCATTCAGCAGGCTACGCAGCGCTGTTGCGCTTTATAGTTGTAGCCCGGTTGTTTCGCAATATCTGTCGTATGTCCGAGGCGACACGACCGCGGTACAACTGTGCCTATGATTTATTGTTCCCAGCCCTTATTGTATACTGAACTCTTTGTAATACGACAAATTATGCGGCTACCTTTTACTTATATTCAGAGCTTTGTTTCTTGTTAAATTAATATAATAGTTTCGATAACGTTAAGCCCTAGTATGCGCAATAATTCACTGCAAGTATCTGAACGAGTTCTGTAATTTAGAATACTTGGGTAAATGCACTTGGAGTACTAATGTATACACCTATTTACGTTGTGTTAATTATAGTTTAGCTTAAAGCCAAAACGGAAAGGGATATAAAATTGGGAATCGATTAGTTTTATGCTACAAAGCTTAAACTGTATTAATTCAAAGTCAATTTACTTAGACTTGAAGCAGTGACCTTCAATAATTTTTATTTTTATTTATTGAACTAGTTTCAATTAAATCTAAGAACCAAGAGTCCTGTTTTTAAATTCCGCGAGTAACAAACGCCCGATCCGAAATAAATATTTCATCTGCTATTTGTAGCCCTAGTATCGATATCACTTGAATGATGCTATAAATTTTTCATGCGAGATATTCTCGTCTTGAGAAACAATACGTTATGTACTTCTGTTACGACAAACAACATTTATTAAGACCGTCTGAGGTATTGTGTCTACAAAGCCCCGGCAATGCCTCATTGCAGTTCTATGCTTGAAATAAGCACTTATAAATTTTCAAGGGGTTATATTTAATCACTCGTGCAACGAGAAAGCACGTTTGCGAAGTCTGAATTATCTTTTGGAGGTCTTTTATTGTAGAAGATTAGTTGAGGGTCAGTAAATCAGCTTAGTGGACGGATGCCACGGTTGCTATCTGCAGTGCTTTTTGTTGCTTGAATGTCACAATATCTCTTATTTTTACACGGTCCGCTAGTGGTCAAGAGACATTTAGTCACTTTTAGATTTTGGTCTCCACTTTTGTCTTATTTTAATTTACAGCAAAATTAACCGATATCCCTTACATTGTTTTTAATAACCTATTTCATGAAATTGATATTAAATGTATGTGTTTGACGACAGTTTCGAGTATGTTTCTCCTCAATCTATGCCCAAAGGGGTAGTTGGTGATGTACTAACCTGCTAGTTAATGGCGTGTCAGTTCTTTTTAAAAATATTCTTTCTTCTTTATTCTTTAAAAACAGGCCCTTACCGTAATTAATTGTGTTGCTTTCTAAATTTAAAATTAAGTTGCTACCATTTATAGTAGTTGCACATAAGTCATACGATTGCGGTCAAGTGGCGTTAAGAAGTTAAGGAGCTTAACCTGCGACCTCAGCTAAACGGCCACAATCTGATTACTTTTACCTCACTTATTTCCATACTAACCTACCTCTTTAGACTATAATCCAATTAGGTACGTGTCTTCACTGAGTTTGACGTTTGTAATGCTCATAGAGTGGGACATTTTATTTTTTTATTTCTCATCAATTTTATTTAAGAAGTCAACTAATAAGTGTTTATTTACGTCATTAACCAGTTTATACCAAATAAGGTTCTCAGAAAAGTAGTCCTTAGGTCACGCAGAACACTCGTAGAGTTTATAGTGAACACAGACAATTTTTATTTTTTTACTGTAAATGGTGGGAAATTGAAGGACAGTGATCATTATTGTTTGAGACCTTAGTTGAAAGTTCTTGTTCGCGTATTGTTTACAGTCAATGACTTCACGACAATGAAAAACATTTACAATGTAAGGCAACTAGATGAAGTACCGCTGTTGAGAATGTGGGTTGTATCGATAAGGTATTAATTTTTAATTTGGAGCAATCGTGATGTAGATTGGTTAAGTGTTTCTTCAAGGTGATTGTTATTCGGTTACTTAATCTTTGGAGAGATCGTCTGCTGCAGGTACCTGCGCCTATTGTTCGTACTAACAAGCCGTCCATTTCTCGCTCTGACCGATTTACGTCAGGAGCTAATCATTTACAACGGGCAATGGTTAATGGTGGGTAGTATTGTTCGCCTGTGAACCTTAGGAGTTTCGTAACAATATCGTAACGGTTTTGAACTCCAAACTTTCCAGTTATTAATTATGCTTTATTGGACGTGCATACATCATTTACTCAGATATTGAATATCAGCATTGAGGCTATCGGATCAATCGCCGTTTGAGTACGACAGTCAGGTATTCGTTTGTAAGATAAAAATACCTTGCGGATTTAAAATATATATTTTGCAGCGTGAATTGTTCTATATAAGACTCTTATGCTGTTTGAGATATAAACTGCGCAATATAATTATATTGTCTTAAATATGTTCTAGACATTGGGAAACAGCATTTTTGCCTGAGATACTACTTAATACATGACGCAAAGTATTAAGATGATCATAATGTGTCTTTCGTTTAATCTGTTTTTTTTTGCAATACGACTACATGCAGTCTGAAGTTTTTACGACCCACATTACGAGCTATTAAACCAGTTAAAATTCCGCATAAAACGTACTAGTTCACAGTTATGAACAGAAAATGACACTATGAGAGAAATTATCTCTCACCATTACCATGAGAGATAATTTCTCTCAATATGACATTTTCTTGTGTTGTTGCATTAAACAGGCTAACCAGCTATGATGCTCTTGCGAGCAGGCGATTAATCTATTTGCAGCTTAGGTATGGTAAAACCAAAAGTAGAGATAATATTTACCCAGCGTTTCGATTTTCGCAGGAATTATGAGGAATTAATTTCGCTTTAATTAGACAAGGTGTGATTTTATTCAAATTCTGGAGTAAATGGCATTATTCGAGAAGATTTGTTTCTTTTTCGTTAAACAATATTGCTAACCTAGCAAACAATGTAACACTTAGATGTTGTTACATCCCAAAAAGCGGCTAAAACGTACGTTACTGACGCAATGTGTACATATATGTACTTTTATTTAAGTAAGGCCGTGGGAATCCAAGAGTATGGGTTCTAGTGACCACATGTGTGCTAGGTCAGCTAATGGCGTAATTGCAGCTTTACGCTCAATTATCGGTAAGGCTCAACTTAATGAACTTGATGGTGCATCGGCGAGGAGTGTGGTAAATTTATTTATATCTTCTCGTGTTTAAGATTTAATTTTCTTTTAAAGTGTTTAAGACATTCCTTCAACAGGAGTCTAAATTTTGCATAAGATATTCTTAAAAATATAAGTATAAGTATATAATCATGTTCTACAAGGAGGTCAGAGATAGGGAACGATAGAACGGCTTGGCGATTGCTCCACCAACAAGACAAGTACAGCGTTTCAATTTATAATGATGCTACTCTCAACTCGACAGTAATTAAATTAAAACATCTATATAATAGCATACCATATGTGTATAACTTTGTCCCGTATAGCATCACAATACAGACATTATGTCCAACCCTTCATCCTTGACATAACTGATTGATAAGCGCTATATAATATAGCATAACATGTAGACAAGTAAAAGTAGGTCTTCCATATAAGTTGATTGTGTTGGTGTCAGTCAATCTACACGATATTTAGGTTTCACAAACATTATGAAGAGTTGATGCTTTTAACGATAAAAAAAATAAAAAGCACAATTTGTATTCAGGTCTCCGGATGGCATATGAGCCATTTCATATTCATTTAAGGCACGCGTCGAATAAAGCGTTCCGTGCACTGTCATGTGGCGAAATTATATTCAATTACGAATGCGTTTAAGTTTAAACAAAATGTAAATAATGCTGCGCGAAAAACTGGTCGCATTTGACGTTAAGAAATTTCACACTCGGTTTTACGAAACTCTCATACGTACGAAAAAAGATTAAATTTTGACGACATACTTGGAAGAGTTACTTTAATTTACTAATGCCGATTTTTATTTTTTTAAACGTTTTATAACAATACCTATGCCTACAAAGAAGTCAAAAATTTCAACAGATTTTAATAAAAGGAACTAGGTAATAGATAGATTCAAGACATGATTCAACATAACTACAGTAATTTTACAACATTTAAAATTATTTATGCACAAGGCACAGCCTATGTCGCCCGCATCCCCATCACTATCTAATGTCATATCTTAATGATTTAATTTCCGTTTCTAATAACATTGTGTGTGACGATAAATTAACGTCGAACATTTTGTAACGTAACGTTATTTATTGATAATATAACCAACGGTAGCGAGGGCGATAAAAGCAATTCCAGAAACACATAAATACAAAAATGAGACATGATAATGCATAATTCTATTTTACAGGCGTCTCATCGAAATGCGAATAAATTAACATAAACGACGCTACGACGACGTTTCGCTGAGAGTTGTGGAACAGGCTAACGCAATAAATATCTGAGTAATGACGCTGCGGTGTTTCTTACCGATGTGCCGTAAGTGACTCCGACCTAACACACCAAGGCCGTGATGGTGTAAAAATTGTCAATAAGTCAACTTCAACTTCTTTATGAGTGGCTTCTGGGGGGTTGTCAACAGAAGCAATTAGTCTTTTCGTTCAAAGATTGGCGCATTTTGAACGACACTATCCAATTTCTTATATCCATCATTCGAAAATGTTTGTTTAACGTCAAACGCAATTTTTTTAAGGTTATACAATAAAATTCAAACGAATCGCATAGTAGCTAATCTCATTACTGTTGCGTACTGATAGATAAAATTATTAAACAACCTGTGTGATTTACGCGTGTATTGAAGGACTTTCTATTCACATAAATAAAACTGGCAAATGTACGTTTTGAGTACTGATGTTCTCCAAAGATCAACTTTTGAATTCGGATCTCATTTTTTGATTAGTTAGGTCATGACATGTATCAAACACCGCTTGAAGCTGTAGTCTGACATCACGTAATCAATAATTTAGTTAGAAAATTGCGGACTTATCATGTAAAAACTGCATAGCTGAATATAAATAATGTTATTTATATAATTGTTTAGATCCTATTCGACCTTCGGATAGATTCTGATACGGATATTTTTTTATCCTACGTAATAGGCAAGGAAATGTATGGTCCATCTGATGATACGCGGTCTGTAGCTTATAGAATCTTTGCATTACCAGGGATCACTACCGCCTTGCCAACCTTACTATCGTTGGGAGGACTCACTGTGCTAGAAGCATATCCTTACTGCCAGAACGGCGTATCCTCTTGAGCTCTAGAAAAAACATTTAAAGTATCCCGTACATCAGCACGAAATTAATCACAAATGCTTTTCCTTTAGTACGTACCATTCCAACTACTAGGATTGTGATCTAACAACCGAAACAAGATCCGACCCTTTAAAACATTCGTGACCGTCGATTTGTGGGAAATTGATAAAGCTAGTGTGCAGAATGTGCTAAACGACGTCTAGCGAATAACAATTTTGATGGAACCATTGTGTATGGGAAAACGTATGGTATGTAATATAAATCAGAAGTCACGCATGGTCCATTGGAGAAGTATACTTGCGCCGGTAGACCTATACAAAATGATCTTCATTCATATTGTTTATGGAACGCGATATGCACTTGAACTATGGTCAGTAGTTGGATGGGTGACCGATCATACAATCGCGAGCCCACTCCGTGTCTCAGAGAGCATGTAAAACAATAAATCTCAGTGCCGGTAGCATGAACATTTTCAACAACGTATTCGAAAACGTAACTCGTGAAATGTCAAAATGTTCATACAAATTTTTAGTTCCACTTTTCACTGGCGCAGCGCTCTTCATTTTCCAATACAAAAATATTTGAAGGCGATACAATAATGCAGTCACAATTATTCATGGTAGCCCTACAGTTGCCAATAAATATCTTCGACAATTGTTATTAGAGATTTGTTGAAAGCAGAATGTCTGATAACTGATTGAACCGAGTCACCTAATTTTCCCTGTAAAATGGGTTGCGAAGTTTAAAAGGCAGATCGGGTTAAATCAAGGGCATTTACCAAAAATGTTTGTGTTAACGTCAGTTCGATGTTGATAAGTATATTTTGTACATCTTCATTCATTTTCCTGCACATATCCCAGGAACTGCTCAGATCTTTACAATACACTTTCCTGTCGACGATTAGGTCTACTTGCACAGGACCTATCCTTAGTTTTACAGTTATTATACTTGTGGATGCGTAACTGGTGCCCACTAGACGTATATCGCTCGGCTATCTCTGCGCTTGCGCTTTGTTAGTTGCGTGCACTGAATAACAAGTCTATCTGACTATTAGTAAATATGAAACCTTCAATTATACCGTATTTATTGGTAAAGTGTAGATAAACGCTTTTGCATGGACCAAGCCGGCGAGGACTCTGTAAAATGCAATTTATGTACAGTTATGAGATTAGAGGCGGTGTTGCATCTAAAAACCACTTTATAAGGAAGCTGAACTTAAATTAAAAGCGGTGAAGTTAAGGGTATGAATATTTGTAGCGGCTTCACGTCAATTCTTGTTAGTGGGCGTCGTGTGAAGTGATATAGTAGCTGGATATTGAGAATTTTTAGGGGATGCTCAGTGCTCATTCTAAAGCAACGTTGTTCATATTGCTGAAGGTGCCTCACAATATGATCGCCTTCATTCTCGTTCTCGATTGTTCTATTAACGAATTTAAAACAAGAACAGATTTTTTCTTTGTTTTAAATACGTTTATATTTTAATCAATTTTCATAGGATCGTTTACATGCATAAGGTAACCTAGCTCGTGCATAAATTATAATCGTAATTCTTTCACACAATTATTGTGGGTGTTAGTGCAGTATGAAATTACTGCACCTAATTTGAGTTCAAAATGCGTTTGTATGTATCCTGAGGCGATCGTGACGCGTAGTTTCCGCTGAGATCTATAATTTATGCACTAAGAATGACCATATTGTATCTGTCTACATAGCTAGCTTAGTAGTTACTTGGGTTGGTATCCTTTATAGCCTCAGTGCAAAGGTTACGCCATAATCGTGAACTGAATGTCATGTTTGGATAAGATAAAGAAGCGTAGATAGAGAAGTCAGATTTGTCAATCTGACAAAGTTTTGAGATGAGTAAGTGATTTGCTTGATGGTAAGCATCACGCCCAGCCATAACTGATATTAATAGCAACCCAAGACCAAATGCAACATTATATGGGTATATTTAGTGTTGTTTGGTCAGTACTTCCACAAGCTATCCACATCAATTACATCCATACAGTCATTTGTTAGAACATAGCAGTATGCCACGTGCTGCAATCCATCTTGCAATTAATGTTATACTGCAAAGGTGGTATACAAGTGTAAGGATCATCTGATGGTAAGCCGTCATCGTAGAAACCCTACAGTAGTAGTGCCTATATTATTAAGGAGTCACTATGAGCAGTTGCCCGAGCATGAATAATTTGCGACTACATATTCGAAAACGTAACTCGCGAAAAATCAAATGTTCATTCTAATTTTTAGTTCTACTTTTCACCGCCGCAGCGCTATTCATTTTCCCATACAATAACAGTCGAAGGCGATACGAAAACGTTGTCGCAATTTAGATTCGCAGTCGCAATTTAGGAGGAACACTGAAAGCTTACCACGGTAAAATGTCTTGTCATTGAAGACATTGTGTTATTGGGCAATAAAAGTTCATGTGCACACCTTATTAACAACTAATACAACTTGTAAATAAATGAGTTTCAGTATTACGTATATTTTATAGTATACTTGTAGCTAGAAAATTGCCATGTCTAGCCATGGGAGATTACATTGTAACACATCATATTACAAAGAAACGGGTGCTTTGACCGTATTATTAGAATTATTATGGTTATATATGCCATTCGTTGAAAAATTCAGCAGGCAAACAGCTTTTATGTTGACCAATTTCCTGCCAGATGTCATAAGCACCTCCTTTTACGACAAAACATACACTTTTCATGTAAAGCCCATCCGAGACAAAGAGAAATCGCAATGTAATGTGATACATGACCATTTATGTGAAACAAACGGATACATCCACCATCTTTATTGTAATATTTAATGGACACTGAATGGAATCGTGATTTATAGTTACAACTTCGATGTCATACACTTTTATGAGATTAAAATGCATCAATATTTTACTACCTACATTGAATAAACTTTTATAGAGCATTCAGATTATATATTTGTAGACGCGGCAAGCATCCGCGTCATCAGAAGTAGGTTTATAGTTAGGCCTTCTAGTTGTCAGGTTCTGTTCAGGATGGCGTAGGTACTGTGGGCACTGTCGTGGGTACTCGAGCGAATTTGAACAAAATAGCAAAAGTACGTAGATAATCACTTTACTCTTTTTACAATTACAACTCTCAGGAAACTAACACGTGCGTTGGCTTGGCTCTAACAAATAAGAAGGTCCGTCTATCGTGGCGGCCTGTAGGTAATAACACTGGCCGGTGCACTCCGCTTTCTGCCAACGATCGCGTAAGAGCCGGTGGGGTCGACCGCTCGGGTTTCCTGTCCAATAGCAAGCGTTGTGGTTGTTGCCCCGTGGATCTGCACAGATGGCGCTGCCTGATGTGCGCTATCGCTGACATATTTATAACTTTATTAATAGTATTTCTTAATATAAATGTTCAACAGTTTTAGACGTTTGTACTATATTTCGTTTCTTTAAATGATGTCTTCTTTTAGGTAACATTATGTAATGTATAATAATAAACTTAGTCTTTAGGTATTGTACACATATGATTTTGAGAAATAAGTATCCATTTTAAGTTAGTATTTGAAATGTAAACTTTATGTAATTTTTGGTTTTCAAAAGAGTAATTGCCGAGTTTCTTGCCGGATTCTTCTCAGCAAAACCGACCTTCCGAATCCGGTGGTAGATTCTGACGATTTGAAAGTGCTTGCCTGTAAAGTCTCGTCAAATAAAGATCTTTTTGAATTTGAATTTGAATTATGTGTACACAATGTGGTTAAATTAATATTACAGTAATTAAAATCCGTGGTAGGAACCCGTCAAAATGTATATTAACATTTAGATTATAGCCGCGCAAGTTTAAACTAATATATTAATATTGCAAGTATTAAAACATTGATATTTGCCTAAACCATCCTATTAATATAATTAATGCCAGAGCTTGGATGTTTGTTACTATGATCACGAAAATACAGATTTTCGTTTCATATTTATTACGTATATGGGCAGAGCGATGATAAGAGTCATACATAGGGTGCGGTTAATCCCGAAAAAAAAGAAAGGTTACACGAGATTTATCAGGATTCATTGCTTTAATACACGCGGACAGTGTCGCGGGCAAAACTAACAAATAAATCAAATTAGAACACACTATCCATAACACATTTACCTTACTGTAAACTTTGAGGCAATTAATTACTACAGAGCATCGTCTTCCCCAACTAACTTATCCCATAAATATTCTTGCCAATGAACTGTTGAAAATTAATTTTCCACCAAGTTATTGCGACAGTTGCTATAGAAGAGCAGTCTTTGCAAATACCTAGTACAATAAACCAATTTAATCTGTCGTTGCTCTGTCGCCGTAACATTGATTAATAGAAGTACGGAGTAACAAACGCAGAACATTTTGTTCGGCTAATAAGCCTTGCTCGCCATGCTTGTTAGCTAGCTAGAACAAAATAACTGAACACTCATTGATGGTAAAGTAAAGAGTACTCATAGCCAGTAGGATGTACGAAGCGATTAATGATGCAGTGGGAGGTGAAAGAGAGTGTAGATGAGAGTGAAAGTTTTTTCCCTTAGTACAGATACCCCAAAAGGGAGACACGGCCTGAGACTTAAACATTTTAGATATTGTATTATAAAACTAGCTTTTTCTCCGCGTCTTCGCCCGCGTAACAATATAGTCAGGAATAAAGCATTTTCCCGCCGTAAAAAGTAATCGATGAAATAGGCAACTTTTTACCGCGGGAATCAGGGATAAAGTCGGCTTCTAATGGTAAAAGAATTTTCAAATAGGTCCACTAGTTTCGGAGCCTATTCAATACAAACAAAACAGTCAAATCTTTCCTCTTTATAATATTATTGTAGATGTAGATGTAGACAAAGATTTTTCCCACCACATTTATAAGTTGTAAGTATATGACCTAAAAATCGAACATTTCTAACGCTTCGTGTTGATTCCCTTTGATCTCTTAGCCCCAGCCAATGACGTCAGCTCTACGTCACGTAACTGACAGTAAGCTTATTTCAATCCTATTCGTTACCGTCGCCGTCGATTAGTGATTTAATATAGTTAAGAGAAAGATAATTCGACTAGGGTCTCTAAATGTAGTTGTGCATACGTTATCGGAACACAATCTAATATCACATCGTAACGATTGATACTGAACAATTCCTTTTGATTTATTCAACAATCATTATGTATTCACAAATTATTTCTTATCTGCCTTTTGTTATTGCCATGTAAAATATGACCGGAATAACACGACGACCGAAGACAATGCCGGTTTCAGATTATGGCTTACATAATTATAATTCTTATTTAAACTGTGTTATGCAATGCCTTTGTGTGACATAACGTTGAACCGAATGACAGATGCAATGGAAATGATCTATTAAGTCGTGTTTAAGCCACACGTAATAGGGAATTAAAACCAACGAAGAATTATGATTATAACAATTGCTTAATAGATAAAATGTTGAAACTGTAATGTCAGAAAATAAATCTGAAGTATCTACATAAATGAAGTCTATTAATGGAAAGAGGATATGAGCCAGAAGTTTTTTTGTTGTAGTAGGTATGTAGCAAAATCTAATTTTGGGTCCGAATTTCTGTACAGAAAAGGTGTATTATGTCAACTTACGAATTTGTCTGGTTTTTATCCGAGTTTAAAACAGATGTGTGTATGTGACAGATACCCCAAAAGACACATACTGTATCTTCTGCATTAGATTCCATTCCTTCTCACCTACATTCAGGCAGTCTCTGCGCTTTAAATCAATTCCGTATTCATAATTTCAATCTCGAGATGAGATAGAGTGAATAATAACATAAATCATGAAGTGCTTTTGTTATGATAAATAAATAGTCTATTCGGAAATGTATTCGGCATTTATGTTCAACTTTTTCTACAGTAGCTCGGATTTGAATAGGTTATATATAGAAAATAAATACTCTGAAGGACAATGATTTTGATCAAACGAATTATGGTTTAGTGTTTTCATCATAATTGTCTAACTGTTTTTAGTTCGATTTGTGATTCATTTGCATAAATACATTTTTAAAAGTCTATTTAATACTTGTTACATCCAATCTTTTTTTTTAAATACATTTTGGATGGTATCATCATGCATCGCAAGGTAATACTTAATGCCCCTAAAATTTATAACTGGAGTCTCCCGTTACAACCGGTATGTAACTATACAGGTTACTTCGCGGTCTGTGCCGCTAAATTTGTTGTTTTAATAATCGATTGATAGTTTCTAAGCATGTTAAAACTAACTCCTAACTGGGTATGTATTATAACTACCATGTAATATTGTTATATTCGAATAATGTGCATCCATTCACCGGATCTAGTTCCGACCGCGAGAGCTTTGCTTTATTGTTATCGAGTTATTTAAATTCAATTCGAGTTCCATGCATGATTTTTGCGTCATAGCTCACATGGTCCATTATGTACTCTTAATTATCTATCTAGTTGAATATTTCAGTTATTAGGAATTATTTTTATTGGTGTTATATAGTTTATCTGAAAGAGAAATACATAAACTTTAACAAGCTTGTAATAAACATTTATGCCGTGTGCAATATTTACGTTTTGACGGAACGTTATCGATTCAATTATTCGATCCATTTTTCATTCGATTCTAAATTAGCACGGCGGAATGTGAATCGGCTGAATCGTGGTAAAATCTATCAAATATCTCATGGGTCGTGATTCATAGTGTTGGGAAATAGAAGAATTTATTTTACAGTTTGTGTGGTCTCGCTGCGCTGTGCTGGGGATCTAATTAACACATACTTCACAAATTATAAAGTTCGATCTACGTATCGGTAGCTAATTCAATGGAGGAAGAATAACTTAAGCCTTTTTAATGAGACCTCTTGATGTTTAATTTATGAAGTTGGTGTCGTTAAGTCGATAAAATATTGACGTTTTAAAAACCTTACAATTAGTAGGAATCTAGGGCAGTGCTGACTCAATTATAACATTTGACGAATGTATACATATCGGATACAGCTCGGATAAATTTATATCAATCCGTTGTTATTATTAGGTCCTTACATATGAAATTGGCGTTTTGTATGGGAGGAACAAAAAGTCGAATATTTTTTAATATAATATATTTAATTAATCAAAGTATGAACCATTATTTTCTATGCACTTTTGCCATCTCATAGGTAGTTCATTGATCCCTTTACTAAAAAAACCAGTCGGACGGGAATCAATAAAATCTTTGAAGGCGATTTGGACTGCCCCATCGGAGTTGAATTTTTTCCCTTGCAAGAAGTTATCCAAATTTCGAAAAAAATGGTAATCTGTTGGAGCAAGGTCCGGGGAGTACGGAGGATGTCTTAGACTTTCCAATTGAAGCTCTTCTAATTTAGTAGCCGTCTGTAGCGCAGTGTGTGGTCTAGCGTTGTCGTGAAGCAGCAGTGGCGTGGAGCGATTGACCAGCCTAGGTTGTTTAGCCGCTAGCTTTTCCATCATGGTTTGCAATTCCTGACAATAGACATCAGCCGTAATAGTCTGGCCAGATTTGAAAAAACTGTAATGAACAATACCGGCACTAGTCCACCAAACGCTTACAAGTAACTTTTTTGGGGTTAATTTTCGCTTGGGGCAGGATTTGGCTGGCTGGCCAGGATCTAACCATTGCGCTGAGCGCTTCCGATTATCGTAAAGAACCCATTTTTCATCACAGGTAATGATTCGGTTTAAAATACCTTCATTATTGTGCCGGTTTAGTAATGTAACGCAGCAGTCGACGCGCGTTTGCCGGTTTGTTTCAGTCAATTCGTGAGGTACCCACCTTTCAAGCTTTTTAATCTTCCCAATTTGCTTCAAGTGAATTAAAACAGTTTTATCACTAACATTGCAGCCTGCAGCTAACTCGGACGTGGTTTGCGATGGATCCGCTTCCACAATAGCCTTCAACTCTTCATTATCAACTTGAGTCTCAGGCCGTCCACGGGGCTTGTTCTGCAGGTCGAAATTTCCAGAACGAAAACGTTGGAACCAAAAACGAACTGTGTTTTCTTTTGCAACACGACCGCCATACACATCATTCACCCTTCGAGTTGTTTCCGCAGCACTAGTGCCACGGCGGAACTCGTACTCGTAAATAATGCGATATTTAAGGTTTTCCATTTTGTAAAATGAGTGACGCAAACAGAAAAAAACAGAAGAAAAAAAACAAATGAATGACGATCATCGAAGCACAAATACATGAGTCTATAGCTGTACAAATTTGAATTTGGAATTCCTTACCAAAGAGGAGAAATTCGTGATTAAAGTGGCCAGTACGAAAAACGCCAATTTCATATGTAAGGACCTAATATATCAGGTTGAAATGTTGCAAGTATACTGTTTTTTAAACAATGCCCCTTGTTAAATTGTACCAAAATATTCCTTATTGAATATCATTGAGATTTGATAATAGAATTTATATTTATTCAAGCCATACACTTATTAGTTATACCGAAACCATAAATGCTAAGAGAAATATTTGGCGAAATACTATTAAAGTAATTTTGAAGTATAATCTTGACAAGCTACTGATATCTCCCACGGGCAAAATCATAATTCTCTTCAATGAAATATTCAAATGTTGACTTCATTCGCATTATATTACAGCGCATATTGCACAAATCTATAAATCAAAGAGGTTAAGCAACGCCATGGCGCCTAGATGAGTGATCGTCAACACTCGACTCGTGTCTACAGACCATGTTTGTTTTGAGTTCCGACTTGAGATTTGTGTGATTGTCTGCCGTTCGCTTGTTGATGACTTCGTGACTGTGGGAAATTGTTGCGAAAAAATTATATGTCAATATTTTGTCAAATATAATGTATAAAATTAATGAAGAACGTGCTAGATGTAGCATTGAATGTGTTGAATTTGCAATCGTGACACACCGTTCTGTTAAATCCCTGTTGAACGGGACTGTTAAGCTCGGTTGAAATAACAGCCCGATTATCTTTACTAACAGAGATTTATGCTATGGTAAATAGGAAATCCATACTAATTATTATAAATGCAAAAGTAACTCTGTTTGTTTGTTTGCTACCTTTTCACGACTAAACGGTTGAACGGGTCGTAATGAAATTTGACAATGAAATAGGTTAAAGCCTTGGGTAGGACATAGGAATATCTTTTGTATTTAAACAAATGCAGATGAAGTCGCGGGTAACAGCTAATTTCACGTAAGCGGCTGTTTAGTTTTATAAACACACTATGTTTCGGTGAACTTGATCCTAAAATAATTAATTTTAAATTTTAAGTAAAATAATACATTGCAGTTAATAATATCAATGAAGCAAATCCAGGTACCATGACAACTCATCAACATTGGATGATGAGTTGTCATTTTACATGTTAATAAGAGAGATAGGTGAGCTAGCGATGGGTATTATCCGATGTGATTACTCAGTGATAGACCAAATGGGGCGGTAATTAAGCTGTCTGTATACGTCTGCTATCAATGCTGTAGGGCTCTCAGCTAGTATTTAGTTAACTGTGCTATCTCAGAATGGAGTAGTGAATCTATACATAATATATTGATTATAATCAAAGTACCTAAAAAGCGAATTTGGGAATATAAAAGCCGGTCCGGCTTTTATATTCCCAAATTCGGCTTATTTACGCGAAAATATATTTCAATGTCGATAAGATATTACATTTCGATATTTGAGTGAAATAAACCCGATTATGAAATGCTTAAATTTGGCTATGAGGGATACAAAAATATATTCTTGACATTTTATAAATTTTAGTTTACTAGTAAACTAAAAATAAATCTTGTAAGAAACGCTCAAAGTTGATAGTAGTAGTACATCATTTAGAATCCAAGGTTTATGCGACTCCGACACGTACTTAGGTATATTTTTATGTTTGACGACACTCAAGCAAACTGTTTGCAGCTATAGAAATTAGCGATTTACAAACATTTTTATAAAACAACTTAAGTAGCTTTGTGTGTTTAGTTAAAGCTAATCATGTCAAAAGCACTTTAAAGAGAAGCACTCTTTAAACGCAAGACTAATTTATTATTAGTCTTGCATGTGAAGAGTGCTTCTGTAACTGTTCAATTTTATTAAGCAAAATATAGTTTGCTGGGATCAAACGAATGGCATCAATCAAATTCGTAGTACTTAAAAAATATAACAACAAAAATTGTTCTACTCAAAGAAAAACTTCGTAGGTATTTTCTTCATAATATTTTTTATAAATATTTAGTATCGCATTGTCATCATAATTAAATATGTTACGGCTTAATAAATAAATGCACCCACCGTAAAAAATAAATTAATTGAGTGTTAAGACAAACCTACGCTCGATGTTTTCATAAATAGTAATTCTAAAAAACTAAGCAAGGAATATCAGATGTTTAGTGCTTTATATAACATCTGATGAATCTAAATCGATTCAAAGGGTCGTTTGGATTAATCATGAGTCAGTCATTCGCCATTAATATGCTATATGGAGGACATGCTGTCTACAAGATGTCTGTGTCTATTTGTCCTATACCTTTAATAAAGATGGATTTATAGTAACGTTGACGTGGGTATACTTTACCAATCATTAAAATGCAGGAACTTTTAAATGAAAGAAATAATTTCAAAAAAATATATCGTCAGTTTGCTTATTGTAGCCTGTTCACAATTTATTTGCCATTGACATTGGGAGAAATATTTTATATTAATGTAGTATAGAATATACTGCTTTGCAATTATACAACAGTCGGTTCTCTTCGAGTGGTTCTTTATACATATATGTCCCATTGTAATAAAGAAATGGTATAGTGCCATCTTATTATTCGCAGATGACACATAATGCAAGTCAGTGTAGACTGGCTAAATGCGTGCTTGCATGTCAAGTGCAGACAAAGCCTTATTTATTCTTATGTAATGGCAGCTCTACATATTTAGTATTCTAAGGTTCTGAGAAGGGGATTTTTTTATGTAAGTGGCCGTAATATTTACGCATTAATACCGTATTGTATGAATTTAGCGGTTGATAAACAAAATAAATACACCATAAGCCGTGCCATTTTTTTATATGCTTTATTTAATGATTACTTGGAGTTTATGATTGGGTGAGTTGATAATTGTTATTGTACGTTTTAATACCTACATTGCTTTTGGCTGCTATAGACTGCCTAGTAATGAAAACTATTAAAATGAAACTTCTCAAAGTAGCACGGCTTTATTTATTATACTTATAATATTTATGTACAATTATAATTCATCCAGCCTGGAGAAATATTGTAATATTAACCTCATTTCTCAACTTTACTCCAAAAACTTAAAAACTAAGCAACAGTCGATATTTCCTCGCAACCGAGGATTTTTCCTTCGCAACAATGTTGTGTAACTGGTGTCTAAACTTGTAACGTATACTTAGTAAATTATTGGTCGAGTGGAATGGTGCGCGAGCGGCTCTCTGTGTGGATGCTTTGTAAGGGCTGTCCAATTCGATTCCTGCAGATTAGGGAGCTTTGGTATATTCGAATGGTTAGTTTTTTACCAGCCGTAAGTCAATAAAATTATTAAGGGTGAACCCTTAATAATTTTACTGACTGTAGGCCGTCGGCAGTGTCGGCACAGAGAGCTGGGAAAGTGGACATAGGTTAGCTGTGTTGTACGTAAAACACTTAATCGAATTCGATTAATCGAATAAATCTAAATATATTTAACGAGACTCCTAGGACGATTAAAAAGCACAGAATAACTGAAATGTAAGGATTTTCTTAATTAAACACTGAGTTCTGTGCGGATTGAACAGATGCGGCATAACACTGTTAGGTCAATCTCTTGGTCTCCAAACCAATCGGAGCATCAAACTAATATAGGTACGTAAAGATATTCTAATTGACTTTTTTTGCCTTTATTATAAGGAATGAAGGATGAAGAAGATTCTTGAAAGTTATGGGAGAAACAACAGTGACTTTAACATGGGTCATGCCTTCAATTTCACTTTTGAGTCCACATCATTGCCTGGATATTGTCAGGCACATATTTTTAAATTCACATCTAAATAACCCTTTGAAACCATACCTAGTGATAGCCAGCCCTACAAAGTAGCGGCTCCTGTAACCAGTTTACACGGAAGGACATTTTAGGCAATAGCGAGGTCTATGCGCAAATCGATGTGACAGACTGCGTTCCGCTTCAGTGCCTTGGTCAATTAGTCTCGTCACGAGCCTGACGCATATCCACTGTGCAGTCACACATCGGGGAAAATATGTGATTGGAGAAGAATTGCCGGCGATTCAAGTCTTTCTTCAATCATTGATTTAGTATGTTGGGTAAGATTACATTAAAAGAGCAGTAAGGAATGTTATTTTACTTCAAATAAATTCAGTAGCGTGGTCCTCTATATCAATGTTTTATCTATGCGCGGTCCGTCCGCGACTGGCAGGACCTATGCACGTGCAAAAATAATTAGTAGCGGTCGAAGTGTAAGGGGATATATCATACTAACATTACTACCACTTTTACCCGATTACGGCGAAGTAAAAATGAGGGTTATGATTTTGACCTGTATATATTTATAAATTTATCAGAAAGGGTAAAATATCAATGGTGTGTACATAATATGGACATATTTTCTGAATGTATTCGTTGAGGATCGACAGAGACATTGAGAATATTGTTATAATTGAGCTATTTGTATATTCGCGTGTCTTGAAATATTTAAATAATGAATCATTCCACAATAAGCTCACTTATAGGTACAATGTCCTTAAAGTTACACATGTACATTGTAGATATTCATAATTTATCTTAAGATCACATCGCTACGTTCCCTGGCATAAAGCAAATACGTGAACCATTTATATTTACCATTTTACAATGGCTGAACAACGGCCACAAAGCATCAGTGATCAGATATCTTGGTGCCATTTAACACTATCACAAACACAATGTTACAAGTTTTTACCGCCGCTGCGCCGGAGCAGCAACAACGCGGAAATCGTTTTCAAAATTCATCAAATCAGCTGCGACGCACAAAACTGGATTGCTGGTTATTGAAGATACTGCTTACAGTAGAAATAGTTGCCCTGTGACGAGACTTTCATGATAATATCACAATACAAGTGTCTTAAAATTATTTTGACCTCCTATATTTATTCAAAGATATCTATGAATCTCGCAAATTCGAATCGGTGTACGTATGTACACAGAATTTTGTGTGAAAATTAGAAAAAGAAAAAACCCCTTTCTTTTTAATCACTTTAAAATATGACATGTTAAAATAAAAGCTCTTGCCTCGATTAAAATATTGACATCTGCTATTTGGAGAAAAAGAACGAAAATAAGAGTGGTAAGCCGGCTAGTCATCCTTTACAGATAACTAATAAAAACATTTTCTTCTTTTTAAGCGTAGGTAGAACGGCTTCAAAATGTCCTTAGAAGACTGGGGAAGGATGTCAACGATTATCGGCGTCATTACAGCCGTATTCGCGCGACAGCCGCGTGGTGTTCGAGCGACGACTCCACTCAATTTATTGGTTAACTTTGCAGTCAGTTAATTGCTCTCGACGAGGTAATCTACTTTTATATTCTTTGATCGTAGACCGTTTATTTTATTTATTGCCGCGAATTTAATTATAGGTTAGATGGCATATTGATATTTGCTAAGTCCTTTGCATTCACTTTGAAGTGTTTGATTCATTGTGTACAAATTAGTCAACTATTTAAATGTATGTTTTGTTAATGAAACGTTTAATTTATTATTATTATCGGAATCTATTGCTATTTTCGTTAATTAATAATTTTTACATCAAAAATTATTAAGTTGTTAATTACGTGCGAATGAATGAAATTTGTGTAAATGTTGGCGTGTGTTACATTAAAGGATAAATTAAAAATCAATGATACCCAGTTATATCACAGCTGTATTTAAGTCGATCACATCACAGCTGTATTAAAGTCGATCTTGAATCCTCAAAACGCTCCTCAATCCCTGGCCACTTAGCTTTAATATATTTCACTTATTGCTTTTTTTTTTCTATATTCGTTATAATTCGTTAGTACAATTTATTTTATAAGTTTTGCCTGCCTGTCATGCTGTATACACATTTTTTTTGGGACTCAGTCCAGCTTATAACTGTTTAACTTTTCACCTGTTTGTGTATGACTGTGTTCTGTTTTGTGTGCCTAACAAATAAATAAAAAAAAAGTCGGTTAATAATATAAAAACATAGACAATAACCATTTTACATTTACATTTAAACTATAAATTATTAATAACACTTTCCCATCTTGTCATTACATGCTAATGAAATATTAAATGTCATGGATTTGTTATTGTCACCGACACAATTTCACGCCTAATGACTGTAAGAGATTTACTGCAATGCTATTTACGAGCTAGTCATTATTTTAACTGAATTATAAGTACATTAATTTAATAATATAGTCGACATTTGCTATTTCGTATGCGTAGCCTAGTTTTGATAGTCTAAAATGATTGTGAAAGAAAAGTATTAACGGTTATGTCAGTGAATGTTCGTTAGCTATTTTTATGGTGAATTTTATATCTTCCTTCACGCCTTCCATAATAGCTAAGCAGAAACAGAATACCTATAGTAAACCTCCACTTCACAGAATATATTTAAGAAAAATACTAAGTTTAGCAAACACTTTCTACGGCTAAACAAAGACTCTAAAATCTCTTCATTAACATGTGCCTTACTAAGATAATTAAAACAAATTCCTTGTCTCTTCTACGTTTTCCTCCCTTTAGTATCAAAAGGTCCTTGACACACGATGATGCAAAAGTCCCACGCATAAACAACCCCTTGTCAGTAAAGGTGCTTCTACTGAATAGACCATAACTCGCAAATTACTTTACATTAAGTGCTACGATTTATTGATTCAACTTCCTTAGAATAGAACGTTCTTAAGCATCACACTGACGTCTATAAACCCAAAGCATCAAAGCAATAAAAATATAATCACGCATTGGAATCTCGGTTGATGTTCAACGCGACCAGATTTTATCGCTTTTAGTACGTTACGTTATATTGAAGGCAAATTTTCATTGACATTGCAAAGTACAACTTGTGTTAAGTGTTCTTTGATTCTTATTTGTCTGTAGGTGTCTATTGTTATATGTTTGCGGGATTCGGTATTCAGGTATTATTTAATAAGTAATTATTGTAATGTTTACATATTATCGCACATAGCTATTCTGATCACAAGCTAAGTAAAGTTTACACTATGGGTTCCAGGCAACTGATTTCGATCAAAATTGTTAATTTTTTCGAACGTTTTTCTTCACTTTAGTGTATTCCAAATAGAGAAAGTTATACTCAGAATGTGCTCAGGAAATAGATCATATTTAATCTGTTATTCCAGAGCTCTGTCTTGAGCTTATGTCTGCACAAGTTTGCAAGAAGAAAATAAATCAGAAATACGTTTGTTATACGCAACGAGTTTCAGTACGACGAAATCATCCGGGACGTTCGCAAGCACATAACAGAATTTGTTTGAGCACTGAACTCGTATGTATTACTTCCTTTAGTTTTCTTAATTATTTAAATTGTGTTCTAGTAGCAGTTTTGATACTCAGAAAATCGAGATTCACATTGGGACTGGACATAAATTTGAGTTTCGCTAAACGGAGGAATAGTTTTCTCTAAAGAAAAAAAACCAATTGCTTATTAACAAAATTTATTCGATAAATTGAAGCCAAGCCTTCAATTTGAATATTAATTTATGAATTTGTTATTGAAAATGTTAACTTAAAATAATAATATTTATATTACCATATAATCATAAGTAAGTAAAGTTGAGCTTATTCAATGTTTTGATAGAAAGGAGGGAAACATATAATAGAACATCTTTTATCACGAACTATAATCTAGATAAAGCGATGGTGATTTGACGCGACATCGAAGCAATCCCACTCCGTTCCTCCCTTTTGATTAAAACGCCGCCCTGACTCGTATATCCTCACACAGGCGACATATCTCAGGCATGCAAACGTCAGAAACCTAAGTACCTACTATAATTTGTCGGTTATTTATCGCCATGTATTCCAAAGGTACGTTTGAATCACGGAATTATACGAAGTTCAACGTGGGTGTGATAATACGACAATGTGCAAATGTGCATTTGTGGACTAGCAAAGGGTATTTATAGCTAGTGTCATAAGACCTTTGCGCGTCTTAAGGTTTATGGGATACGAGTGCCGCAATATTGTTGATATGATAATAAACACATTGTTAACAGTTTAACATCGCACCTGGTTTTATGCTTCCATTATGTTGATGAGACAGACGTTTAATTCGCCTTTCTTTTCCGGCATTGTTTATAGTTGTTATAAACAAAATTATTAACATCATAGATAACTGAAACTAACCTGTAGACTTCAACGTGCCTGGACCAAACCGCTCCCAGCATCTTCGCTCCCTCATCATTTGCTCACACAATCCGTTATACCTGAAACAAAAACATTTAGGAACTAAATTAAGCTCAATTATCGTTTGAAAAATTTCACCCAACTTTCAATTAGCACATAGCTGGAGAATTGGAACATAGTTCCTCATTAGGAGAGCAGAGTGTTGCAAGAGATCTGAGATAACGCATTACGCATGCGCGGGGCATTGTCTTCGCCCAGATGCCTAGATAATGCGGCGAATGTTCGAGCTACTCGTTTAAGCAAGGATTTCAGATGTTACGTCGCCGAGACGGCTCAGGCCAAATGAGTGTTGATGGTGATTTTATGTTTCAAGGCACTTTCAATTATTGACATACAAATTTTATTTCTTGTTAATCTTAATAATGTACTTATCTAAGTAAGAATTTTGAATAAGTAAATCATAGCCGTCAAAGATATTGAGTTTTAATACCTACCTCAGAACAATAACTTATGCTAGTAGTGCCGCAAGATAGTACAAATATTACGAAGTGCCTACGCTACGGCCGTGCTACGGCACTTCAAATAAAAAAATGAAGACCGTGTTATACCGTTATAACTGATACGTAGACTGACTCCCTCTCTGAAGTACTACCTACTAAGGTTTTAAACTTGTTCTGACAACTGCAGTTTTATTTTCTTTATTCCTGACATGGGTACAAGTCCTTTAGTCATAAACACATTCAACAGCTATTTCTGAACTTGTTTTTTTATAAAAAAGTTTCATCCATAATAAACAATCTTCTAATCTTACATCAAAATATACGTCGAGAGGCTTAGTGAATACCCAAACTAAAATGAGACAGTATCTGTTAACCAAACTTATCACCAAATTATACACCGAGTTGACGATAAATAAGCGAAATGTGCCTTTTTAGCATACTCCTTGCATTTGTAAGTACTTAGTAAGCAAGCCGCACGTGTTAAAGGTACGGTACAAATAATATACCGAGAGCTACACTTGCAATGAGCAATAATAAGTTCGAAATGGGCATAAAGTATATAACGTTAATTATGGACAGTAAAACGCAAACGGTCGCAGACTCCTTAAAAGTTTATGTGCACCTGGTCTAAGGAAGTGAAATTTATTCATGAGTTGTATTTATAAAACAGTTACAAGCAGTTTACCTACACTTTACTTCAATTATCACATCGTGAATACATTGTGAGCAACAGTAATTTATTAAAAAATATACTTTGTATTACCGAGTCGTTTTTGGTCTAGGATTTCTTTCGCAGGCTATGGATGGCATGTTTTTTGACCCTTAATTGAAGTTGGTGAGCGCTATTGAATTCAAATGGAATAAGGAATAGACATCTTAGGAGATAGCGTAGTAACAATACAATTTAAATTATACATACATACGTATAATTACGCTAAGTGTATTTCGGGGTGGGCAGAGAATTGTAGAGCGAAATTCTACTCTTGACTTGCACACCTCTTTTGCTTCTTCTATACATTCGTAAATCTTTTCCGGTTCCGAGTACTTATTTATCTTTACATCAATGAGTAGTACTCATTTACTTATTTACTACATTTACTTATTTATATTTACATCAATGAGTACGTGTGTATGTATAATTTAAATTGTATTGTTACTACGCTATCTCCTAAGATGTCTATTCCTTATTCCATTTGAATTCAATAGCGCTCACCAACTTCAATTTACGGTCCAAAAACATGCCATCCATAGTCAATGTGATCTAGAAAGACCCTGAGTTTAAAACTGTCATAGTTATTTATTTATTTTTTAAAGCTTTATTTCTAATCAGTGTTCAATACATACTTTAGGCGCACCTTATACATAATTGAAAGAAAATACAGATACGATGCAGTGGCTTAATCCTTGAACAATGTGTAATCATCTTCTCCAAATGCTATAATGGAATAATACTCGAACTCATTGTAAGTGAAATCGAGTATCGACTACCAAACGATTGACATTTCTATCATCTGATAGAATTTGTATGTGGGCTCATAATCCTACCTCCTTTTGTCCATTGAAGTGATCCCCATAACCTCACAATGCAAACTAAAATGGACTAGGTACGCATTATTGATTCACATCGGTTCAAATAACTATTCTTGTCCTGAAGGTTATTTTGAGGCATTATTTTACAATCATTTCATCCCGGGTGATAGGAATTTCAGTCACACACTGTGCTGGTATAACAGAATGTTTTGATGTTGAAGGGAATTGCTGAATCTCTTGTCTCATTATTCTCAGCATAAAACGACCCTACGTATGGCGGTAGATTCCGACTATACTACTTATTTCTAAAGTCTAGTCAACTAAAGATGATTTTGATTATGACTTTGAGTTTACTTATTATTATCATACATGGTGCTGATTCCTTGCACATCACAAATCACCTTTCTGAGTGCTCCTATAATTTGTTCTTTATATTAAATTGATAACGGTCTGTCTGGACATCGCTTTCCACTTATTGTTGCATGTATTTATCATAATATCCAAATTCGAAATCCATGGATATATAAAATTAAGGATAAGCTTACAACATAAAAAAGGGTAAGTTACGGGTATTTGCTGGCCAAAAGACATCTAATCAGTTAAATTGTTACTTAGCATGTGTCTCCTGATCTTAAAAGACTGCTTCCGTAACCAAATGAGTAAACACAACGGTACTGGCAACAAAGCTTTGCTTATCTTCTGTAAGAACTAAATAGTTACTTAGCGAAACGTGAGTGAGATTTTAACTTTTTCTGGCACGTGTAGATTAGAATAAGGTGTGGTTCAGTTTCATAACTTCATTGTTATTGTCTTGTCTTGATGAACTATATTTATTATCATCGTATCTTAAGCAGTTTTGACTAAATGTTGATAATTTGTTAGTAAAATCAAGCGTTGTTAATATTTATAACGCGATGTTGGTAGCTGTATCTTAGCTGGTAAGTTTTCCTGTCGTACCTTACCTAAATCTTTCTTCATTAGTGAGAATTCGACTGACTGAGGTCTACCCTCTATGCATTACTGATAGGTGGAATTGTATATTGGCTGTATACTTTGTACATTTTAATGATGTATTTTCCATGAAATATGAACGGGCTTTTCAATTCATGAAGTCTATAAACATTATATATATTTAAAAAACTAGCTGCTACCCGCGACTTCGCCTGCATTTGTTTAAAGACAAAAGTTGCCTACGTCCTTCCCCAGGATTAATCTATCTCCTTGTCAAATTTTATTACGCTACGTTCTGCCGTTTATATCCTGAAAAGGTAGAAAACAAACAATTTCTTTTTTACAGCTACTTTCGCATTTATAATATTAGTATGGACCAGCATGGATAATGTTTCTTTGTGTGTGCTGAAACTTTGGTGAGTTGATGAGCGCTCGGGAAGTAAGTAAGTTGGCTATAAGAAGGAAAAGAGGCATTGTACAGCTTGTATCATACATGCAATGCAAATAATCTCTTACCGTTGACAGTAACTTATTAAGCAATAAAATTCTTAATACATAATTTCAATCGTGACATGTCTACTAGTCGTTACAAATAAGTTAGATGTACTGGTAAAAGTTATAATCAAACGTGCATGCATAGTATAGATCCGTACCCTGTCGTTTTTATACCACTAAGGTGGCACACAAGCATGCGGCCTACCTGATGGTAAGTGATCACGTAGCCTACGGACGTTTGCAACATCAGGGGTATCACTCGCGCGTACCCTGCGCGTTATCCTTATCTTCATGACCCAGAAAATAATAAATCTACGCCAATTTGGTAAGAGACATAGCAACATTAATAATTAATTTGTTTTGTATTTGATGGCCGTAAAGAGAGAAGAGTGCGTAATAAAGACAGCTTCTGTTTAATCGCGTTTCCTTAAAATCTGTTCGCCTTCATTTACCGAGAAACAAGTGTGTTACGCTACTTTATACTTCATAACGTCCACTATAATTATCCTGTCTTCCACCTTAACCCTAATGACGCTCTAGATTTATCAAACGAATCCACCTCGTAACTTTATCGCATCAGTGAATGTCATAATAAAATAATTAATTATGATCGAAGAGAGGGTTATAGAGTGCAATTACAATTGACTATTATGTATTGTCGTATCAAATTGGCTTTGTTATTACGTAACTTGTTTTGCCAATAATTTATATTCTATATAATATTATATTATACTACCTTTTGCCTGCGACTTCGAATTTCCGTAATTACACTTTCTTTTACAGGTACGCATAACTCCAGTGCGGTTTTTCCCAATGACCCTTGCGTACATTCTGACGTCACCAACAGAGGATGAAATGGTGGCCTTGGTAATCAAAACAGTATTTTTTTATAATTTTGCTACGTCATAATGACGTCAGAATGTTTGCAACCGTCATAAGAAATAAACCCACAGGTCATGGTCTGACTAACTTACTTTTATTATGTTAGTAGGATAATATTAGGTACTGTAGTTTTATATCCTATCGATATTTATGTGTGTGAAAGAGTGACTCCCTCTTTCTCACTCTCGCTATACCTTAACTTTCTTACTAATCAATTGTATCATTCCTTAAGAGTGCTGGATACTCATCGATAAGAGATTGAATAGGAAGAAAAAAAAGTTGTTGTAACTAGCCTTCTTGCTTCTAGAACTTGACGAAAATCCTTTCTCTACGACGAATGAACAATCAAAATACAATCAATTACGATTTAGCAACTATCATCTATCAATAATAAGAATTATTAACATTCGTTTAAACAATAAGCTTTGTCTTACAAAACCATTGACCAAATATTAAAGACAACATAAAATGTAATCCCCATTGTTACATTACACCAATAGTATCAGCGGATGAAGTAACGCAATGAAAGTAGGATCGCTCCATGCATCTCGCCCACTGGCGGTGTTCTCGTAAAGGCGCTTGTAAGTCCGAGCTAGGGTTGGTAATTGACGCGTATCTTAAGATAAGTTATACGCTGGCGCTGCTTGCATTTTTTAAGTTGGTGGACATCTCTCAATTGTGGGACACAGCGGGCTCAAAATAATGTTTCTATATGTATGAGCTTATAGCTCAAAAGTTTCTCACCCCTTTGATTTTTAATAAGACTGGAAATTTCCGAGATGATGTATGTATCCTAAAACGCGAATAAGAATAAGATAAAAAATATGTTACAATACAATACTATTTTTAGTTCATAGCAAAGACTTTTAAAAGCAAAGTAATAATTTAATCAAATTGATCTTGGACAGCTACGCTTTAACTATTAGCAAAGCGGCTCAACGTAATTTATTAGACAGTTATCGCACATTCGTTAAAGCTCACGGGTGGCAACCCTGTGTACTCGTAACACCGGCTTATTGCGACGGAAAGCTGCTTACCTTCACTGGTCGGTTCGGTTCCGAACGTAAATACCGGAGCTAATGTGAAATATTTCGCCGGTTTTCTTTTTTTTTATACCGGACCAAGGCCGGGCCATAAAGCATAATATCCGAGATCATCGAATGATGTTCTTGACTTTTAAATACGAGTTTATGATTCAAGTTTTGACAACCGAATATCTACTCTACTTACAAATTCATCAGCGTTGTATGTAACACGAAAGTACGTTGGGTATATAATATGTTTTAATGCTCGCATTCGGGAGCTTTTATGTAATAGATATTTTTGCGCATTAGATACTAATTAATTTCAAGCAATGATACCCTTCGATAGTCTTTATTAACACAAAACCGATTAAACTATTTACAAAAAACAGAACCTAACCTACCTACTTATAGATAAAAGATCTGACCCAAACCAGAATCATGCAGGAGCGTGCCAAGAATGCTGGCAGCATTGCCACGCTGGATAGCAATGCTGATTCTCTGAGCGAGATATGTTCCAGCACGCCTGTCACGGGAACCTCCACCAGCCGACGTGAGACCTATTTAAGAGACTAAAGACCATCCGGCCCTCAGGGACCCAGTGCTTCAACCGCAAATGCAGACAAAATGGGCCCTGGACCAAGACATGCATATTTCCGGGGCACTTTTGCTGAACAGCAGCAGTGCCGGCTGCCACCGAGGTGCTAGGGAGATAAGACGGAGCCAAGCATTGTTAATGTTACAAACTAGCTTGTGCTAAGAATCAGATGGAGTGAGTACAACATTATACTAAATCATTTGAAGCACGTGTTACTTTGGTCCCGAACAATACCTATAGTCGAGCCTAAGACTATCAAATAAAACAGTAATATCGTTATTGGAATAGCTCAGACGCTTAATTAAATTTCCTGTCTAAAATAGATTGTAATTGCTTGTGGTAACTTCAATAGGAGTAATACTTACGGTACGAGACTAGCTTTCGCGTTGTTACTTAGAAATAATTAATTGAGCAATAGTTGTTTGTACTTAATCTAAGGAGAAATGCCGTAAAATTGATTAAAAGATAGTGTATTAATTAAGATGAATTCTGTAATAAGCCCTCAATGTCTTTACGTAACGTAGCATAACGTAAACGTAACGCAAAGTAGCAATACAGAGGTTTTCATTTTGTCAAGCTAGCGCAATTCCCGCCTGATAAAAATAGCTGAATATTACTATCGCTTTGCCAGCCTTTTTGTATAGATTGCTACACTAGGCGTTGCGGGTTCGATTCCCAACAGAGCAAACACAATATTTTCGTTTACCTTGCGTTTGGGTATATGGTATGTAGTGTAAGTGTGTATTTACATAAAAAGTATATGATTCTTGTATCAGCTGCTGGTCCTCGTAGTAAGCTTTGCTTATTTGGGGCCAGATGGCACTGTGTGATAATGTCCAAGCAAAAAATAAGCACTTTATATAGTTTCATAATCTTAGAGATAAAAACACACTACATTGTTTATCATGGCTTGTTAAGTTCATGAAGTGACGTAACTGAAGTATTCGTTACATGAAGTTAAACGTCAAGCCTACAAGTAACAAAAATAAAAGGTTCCCGTTAAGGCGAAGCAGCGATACCGGCTGACGTGTGTGCGACCATATAAACCCAGTAAGCCGCTTATGAAATGTGGGCACACGCGTTCGAGCTTTTCTCATCGACAATGACGATGCGCTTAAATTGCACTCCATAAGTTCCCACCGAGTTAATGAAATTTTTCTTCGCATCCGGGTCTATGAAGCTCATTGAGGACCTCCCATAGAATGATTGTACATCTATAATCTTCTTAATATATATAACTCAATGGTGACTGACTGACATAGTGATCTATCAACGCACAGCCTAAACCACTGGACGGATCGGGCTGAAATTTGGCATGCAGGTAGATGTTATGACGTGGGCATTCGCTAAGAAAGGATTTTGATTAATTCTACCCCCAAGGGAATAAAATAGGGGATGAAAGTTTGCATGAAAATCCGTCGTTTTTGAAGTTAAGCGCATGAAAATAGGTAGCAGAGGGCAAAAGCTATCATTTAGAATTTTAGATATAGGTACATGTTAACTTATTTACCATTTACAATCTATACAAATTGCTTCATTCCTTGCAGTCAACCTTCAAGCTTTGAAAGTGATAACAACAGTACAGTATCTCACAGTTCCTTATCTTTGATAGCATAACAGCTGTTATAAAATGACCTGCTGGTCACATCATTTCGTCGTCGTAAAAAAAGTAAAAGTACTTTTAGAGACATTTTAGAGGCGGACGCCGCAACTTATAAAACGTGTAACACGGTTAATGGTCCTTCGAACACTTAGTTGTAAATCTTGGAAACTTAAAATACTCCTCTCCCGGATTCGATTCACTAAGTCGTACATCATAATATGAAATGGTTGTCTTTTATAATTAAAATGAAAGAGTAACTTTATACATCTATTGATATCTATTGATATGATATAATTTGAAATAAGTGTTTATCTCATGCTTCACAGGTCTGCTAATCAGCAAAAAGTTTAGCAAAAACTGTCTTATGTTTCAAACTCCAAAATTTGCTTTAACATCTCAATAGAGTTCCGTATCTATTGCCTTCGTTCATGCTGGTTTACAACAGCTATTAAATTTAACTGCTAATATTTTATCATTATTTTATTACTCCAAGGTGTTGGTTATTGGGCTACATGGGTACCTAATGTACCTAGTACTCATATAGATAACAGAACAAGATATCAATAGAATGAAATTACTTGAACTATGAAAATTATCCTATAGCTATTGTGTAGGACCAATTAGTTATAAAATAACCAAGAAATCGTTCCATTAAATTGGTATCTAACTTCACAGTTAATTGATTCAAATTTCAGAAGTATTATAAAGAAAATGATAAGAATGATTTCCATTCAACTAGTATACCACATAAAACACAAATGTTCAACAGTGAACAACAATAGTCTTACAATATTAACGTTCAAATTACTCACTCTTAAAAATAAGTGTGCTAACGAGTAGCTAGTACTAGTTAGTAGGCCTGAATTCGCAGGGTGGAGCCCAAACACCAGCCGTTTCTACACAAGTTGGCCGCTTTATATTCGTACACAACTATTAAGTAACACGCAATGCAAGTATCTTAGTTCTTATGCTAAGCAGGGCTTAATGCATAAGGCATGCTTACTTACGTAATGATGAAAGCGGCGTTATATTTTTGAAAGAGCGACCTTTTGTTGCACTGTGTTGCACTAGTTTAGAGTAGAAAGCAGGCTTGAGGCGACAGGAACTAACCTTTCTTGCCCGACCTTTAGCCAATATCGTCTATATACGACCCCGGTAGTAGATACGCGAAATACGCTACCATTTCAACGTGATAACACGGCCAATTTGTGTACGAGTAGGCGTGAGGATCGGTCACGTATTCGCTTGAGTTATAACCCCTGTACCAAATAAATCTAGCACGGCTTAGTTGGACTAAGACTATTCCTCAATGTAAGGCGCAAGACCGCCTACGCCGATCATTTACATACGTAATACGCGCATGTTTCGTGGGGAAGACTACGTAACAATCTAAGATGAAACCTTTTTTAGCGATTCAAATTGGTTCCATTGAAGGGAATACAAGTGATATGAAATCCATTCCGAACACAATGGAACAAATTCAACTTTCCTTTTAGATATGCCGATTCTTTACGCTGATCGTATAATTCGTCTCGCGGTAATAATATTTGCGGTCGCATTGACTAAGTTATGAACAGTGGTTCGTGCATGTAAAAACGCAGTAACTGACGCAATATCAAGTAAATAAATAAAAGGAAATCTATTTTAATTTATCGTTTGTTGAATGTTGTAAGATCTTTTTGCTCATTGGTTGCCCAAAACAGTCGTTTGAAAGTGATACTCGTACCACTGCCGCAGCGGGTGGTCTATGGTGTGCCAAGGTACATAAACACCGTACCTTCCCGAATACAATACTTACATCCAAATAGGCACCTTATAATAAAGAATATGAATACACAGTCTCAAAGGTTATTGGTATGTAATATTTCTCACAAGTTTATATTGTATTCGAAGTTTATGTCTTACATGGAAACGTTCATGTCGTATTCACATAATTTGACGTGAAATAAAAGACAAAGTTACAGTTAAAGTTACGACGTATGACAATTGAATATCAAATTACAAGACGAAGTTGTTTTTAGATGCAAAACTCCAATGTTGAGTAAGTAGTTTTCGTTAGAACGATCGTATCAATTATTATGTATAGGTAATCAATATGAAGATACATCGATTTATTACTGGATCAAATTAAGTGCGTGTTAGCTAAACAATATTTTAAAATAAAGTTCAATATCAGAGAGTCAGGTCCCAAGTCACGACCTATCCTTAGGCCGGGGTGTCGTTTACTGGCAAGGTGTGTAATGGGGCCATAAAACTTTGTGACACACCGCACCTCCTACCGCGACACTATCACAGCTTTACGACGACATCTCCAGTATTTTCATGGCCACATACACTTCATTGAAATTAATATGAGGTACTATATTCCACATGAAATTGCCTTGATAAAGGCGTCGTCTAACTATGTGTCATAAAATTTCCTGAACCATCATGGGATTTTGCGCTAGTGTAATTTCATATGTAAATGCTGTATCTCGTTATTACAATTGGATAATTATTACGCATTGAGTCAGTAAGCTTTGAATGGAAATTGTAGTAGAAGATAAGTACTCTATGATGTATGGTAAAGAGTGGTTGAAACTGGAGGCTTACAGTCGAAGTTATATGAATTTATATATTCACCTGAGCCAGCAGAAAATATTTTTAACCTTGAGCGAATAATATTTTTTTATTTGAACTTTATTGTAACTTGGGGCTTGATTCTGCTCGCGTCCGTAGACCTTTATTAAGTGATCCCTGGGCAGTAAAAAGTCTGCAGTGCCTTGAGAGAAGTAGGCCCAAAGGAAGCATAGGAGCATAATTGCAGAGTAATTGTAATTCCAGAATTTAAGCAAGATTACGGATTCAGAAAGTTGTTCTGGTTGTAAATATTGCAGAATAATAATATTGACGAAAGTTCCAACTGCAGGTGTTAATACGGCCCACTGACTGCTAGCCCCATTGGCAATAGCGACAATGGTCGATAACCAAGAACAATACAGCATAAAGGGTGCAACACCACTCACTTAGCCGTCCTTGGTCTTACCGTAATACTGTTACAACCGTACAACAAGTTTTACTATTATTTATATTTCAATTTGAATTGCTAATCTCTAGTCGTACTTTATGTTAGGCCTTTACATAGTTAACATATAGTTCCGTAAATTTCAAATTTTACATTTTTCAATTTAAATACCAATGCCGAAATGAAATCGACGTTAAATTTAACGAAGATTATACGAGCCCTAATCGACATTAGGTTATTCATCAATTATTATAATGTTGGTTACTTAAAAAATAAATAATTTTTCATCATCTAAACTAAAGTAATATTATAAAATGCAAATTATGTTCTTTGTATGAACTGGGTAATATAAGAAACGACTGAACAGATACCTATTTAAATAATTCGCTAGATAAGGGTAACACTGAGGTTATATATTATCCTATCCAATTGCTACGCAGGCATAAGCGCGAGCATCATAATAGCTTATAATAAATAATAATATAAACAAACTCTTTATGTAGGGATGCATCTCTGGATATTTAATCCTACGAATCCGGGAGTCGTGAAGATGTGGTATTAAGTCTAGCGTTCTTGTGTCCCAGGCTGGGTATATTTAGACGCTGTAAGACAGACGTGACGCTCAGACGCTCAGAGTGCTAAATTATTTTCATTTGTTATTAAAAAATAAAAGTAACACAGAACATTTAAAACCCACTCAAGAGTTTGTATCGAAAGGCATAAGCTAATGAATCAAGCTGCGAAAACCAATGAAAGAAATGTAGCGAGCAATTGTTAAACTATGTAAATGTTTTTGGCCCGATACCTTTAGAGATCAACATTAACACGCTTCACATGGCGTGTTAATTAACAAAAGCCGTTTTGTTTAAACAAACCGCTCGTTTTGATTACGCGATATTTTTACGATACAATGAAGTCGTGCGAAGTGCGTAATTGCATGTAGCATTAAAAATCGTATTAGCTCAACTAGGGACAGTACCTCTACATAACAGAAGATCGCATTCAAGTAGTTATACTTGAATGCGATCAGAGAAGTTATTCTCTGATGTAGGACTATGCTTTCTGCGGTGAGTAAAGTTTCCAGAACAGCGATGCATGTACTGGCAGTAAGAAGACCTGCTCGTCCCATATTATTCTGATAGCACAATGATTCCTATGAACGAAAGATTAGCACCGCGGGAGCTTTTAATAGCTGTATCAACAGCTATTAAAAGCGTTCATAGAACTGTGACCGTTGACCGCTTCGGCGGCGGATAAGGTTGTCGCCTTCTTATTGTTGTGTATGGTTGATAGGTCTAATTGATTGAACTGGTAAACTAATCACTGCCTGCCTGGTACACATAAAATATATAAAAAAACACTGGTAATGTGGTCAGCTAAGTTCAGAAAAGAAACGACCAGCGCTGCGCCCCGCCCCGACCGTTCCATATAATTATTTACTTTCGACGTTCTAGACTCAATAAAAAAACTCGTGTGTGTGTCTTATGATCCCAGGTACGGATTACCTAAAATATTAATTTACTCAAACGAGATATGAATGATTTATGTTGAGTGTACCTTTAGTGCCTGCTTTATTTGTCACGCATAAAGTACAGTAAGTTCTTAATACAAAATTTTATCTAATAGGCATTAAATCGGTAAGACCATAGCACATAAACAACAGCAACAGCAATAATACACCAATTATTAATGATAAAATGGTCAATTACTAGTCGGCAATAGAGTTGCAACCGCAAGTGTGATTGCTAGGGCATAGAGCTAACGCCTACGATCGATGACTCATAAAACATATTAGGCTTTATTATGGTGAAGTTTAGGTTGATAGAGGATAAGCACCTAGATATAGGTATATTTAATGTATTTAATGTTTAGTTAGTCAATCTGAAGCGACCTCGCCGCTGCATAAATAGAAAATCGTATCTAACATATCACTTGATAGATGGGTGTTCTTCTAGTTCACAATCAAGAGGCATTTAATAGTATAACGGCGAATACTGAAACGACATTCATCGTTCGAAGGCCCATGTAACTGTTTGAAGTGTCGTCAAAATACAATGTCGCATTTTTTATTATACCACTAAAGTGGCACACAAGCATACGGCTCATCTGATGGTAAGTTGTCACCGTAGCTTACAACCGCTAGTAATACCAGGGATATCATTAACGAGTTGCCAACCTTGTTGTTGATGAGGACTCAATGTGTTAGCAGCATTACTACTAGCCCAGCGTATCCTCATAGAGCACTGGCAACCTTACCGCCGCAGAAACACAACACTACATCAATGTAGTGTTATTTCACAGCGGTCTTAATGTATAATCGCATGTAAAATCGGAATCAACATTAATGTGGCATCAGAATTGACTGGCGTTTCAGTATTCGGTCATTAGTCCCTTACATCCCTACATCGCTCTAAAGGAGTATCCTTGCAAGTATCTAACCAAATAAACAAGACCAAAAACATCGATTCCCCAGGTCAAAACCTGGCTTCTATATAGGTAATAGTAAAAAATGTCCAAGTACTATTTATTATACTTGGAAATATTCACACTGCGCCATCTATTCTCAAACCAAGCAAGCTTTGTACTATGGGAATCAGACAAATTGACATGAATGATAAAATTGAACATTAAATATATAATAATACATTTTTTTGCAAAGCCTTTGCGAGGCCTCCTGTGACAAGAGGGCTGGCGAATGTTTGGCCCAAAGGCTAAGCATTGCAATTCAGCGTGGCAATGCCGCCAGCCTTCTTGGCACACTTCCCCGTGACAGTGGTTCGGGACATTTATTTTACGTGTAGGTAAGTTTTGTACTTCTTAGTTTAGTTTATTTTAAGTTTTTAATCCAAATAGCAGTTATATCTACATTCTAATTATGTATATATATAGATATCAAATATATTAATTAACCGTTAAAAAATAATACATTTAAATGTAAATATTGTTTTAAATTTCGAAAATTGGTTGACATACGATGCGTAATTATGGAAATATTACTATCTTATTATCCTGTTGTTTTAAGTCTGTTTTATCTGTAAGTGGTTTTATTGTAAGTTGTAATTATAAACTACACATTTATTCCAACGTAACACGACAAAAAAACATTATCTTGCGTGAAAACTAAAAGTTTTAATTAGCCCCTGTGACCTACAAAGTAAGCCGTGTAAATCAGTCCTCGCGTGATTTGTTGAACGTTATATGTTAACTTTAGGGTCAGACTAAGCTACTGAAATTAACTACACTTTTCAAGAACGGATGTCCTAAATTCTCGAGGGCTTGGGTAGAAATATAGGTGAGCGAGTAGTGCTTTTGTTAGAGCTATATTATGAACATTATTTTCAACTTAAGCCACTCTTATATGTATTTTTTGCTAAGTTTATTGGATTACAATATGAATTGGTTTTAATAATGTTATATCCTGCTCTATACATCGCGACTTCTAAATAGGCAGTGTGGATTTTTCTATCGATCTGTAGCTGGGACTCCCAGGTCATTCGATAGCAATAGACACGTCTATTGCCATAACCATAAAGTTTAAGTCGAGATATTATTACTTTATTTAAATTTTCCTCGACCCAGTAATTTATTATTAATTTAAGCATTACAAGAAAACAAAGAATTTAAGATAAAATCAAACAAGCCGCCATTGAAGCTCACATAGTAGAAACGGCCTTATTACTCCTTCTCTCGAATACCGATGTCCATGTTCCCAATAAATTACTATCATTAGTGTTATTCCAAGTATTACTTAGCCACTTTTAATTGGAAACAAATCTGATAAGAGGGACTAACGGTCGCTTAGTGACATTTAGAAGTGTGGTGTCACCGTCGCCCCTGCGTTCAAACAATTAGCCGTAGCCATCAGTTAAGCTAGTCGTGCATCAAACCGGTGACGAGCCGAACGAGCGAAGCGGATAGTGACTCGCCTCGGTTACACAGCAAATACATTTAGTAGCTTCTACTGGAGTATGTAAGGAATCGCCTTCATCACTCAGCGATGAACGATTAGCTTTAATCGCTGATCCAGACTGATTTCCAGGCAGAATTAAAATATATTAAAAGCCTTTTTGATTCCCGAGAGCCGTTGCACTATGTGTCTTGCATAATTTTATATGTGATTTCGGCCCTTGATACTACGTAATTTCTACGAGTGTATCGATATTAATTTATGTATTTTATATACAAAACGTAAAAAGACACCTCACACTGTCAAGAAATTTCGCATTCCTAAGATCTTGAATAAGTTTAGTACCTTAAGTATAAGGTATAAATGTACTGGTTGTGGAAATATTTTTATTGATGTTTTTTCGTACAACCGCCCGCTCGTCTCTTTAATGGTCAAGCAGCTTTACTTAGAGACGTCGTTACCATAGCGACTGGGGACCACACACGACCGATCGCCAATAAGCCAGGTCTTCGCACAAAATGCAAATGATCCCTTCGGTTATACATGGATATTTGCAATGCTTTGTTTTGTCGGCAAATTAATTGAATACCCGTCGGGTAGGAGATTGACGTATTAATTTTGAATTAATTTTTTTCGGTGTCTTTATATCTCGGTTAAAACGTATCGCAATTTTTAAAGTTTATTTTCGCTACGGTAATATACTTTTTTGGAAAGTTTCCTGGATTAAGGTAAATCGTTTCAGTAATTTTATTGTAATGTTACTCACAAATTATGTGATTTAAACCGAATCTCTCAATTCAATAAAAAATCCCACCATCGATCGTTATCTTAATAGCTTAGACATAAATTGGTATCAAGCAGACATACTACATCACGACACACTTTTATATTCCCATTGCCATGAGAATAACAAAACTAAATGATTACTAGAATGACCAAAGCCGTCGTAGCAGACGACCTTGTCAAACAATAATAACTGTATGAAGTAAGTATAATAATCAATCGGAATTTACACGAGTTTTATTGTTTAAAGGTCAAAATAGTAAAATATTATGTTACATGCTTTGTTATTTCGAGTTATCTCAACATGTATCTTTATTCCATTCATCTGTTCTATCCACCATTGCAAATAAGCGATTTCAATTATTATTTATCTATTAAATTATATGTTCTTCAAACTTACGATTGTCTTCTTAACAATGCTATCCAGCGTACGGTATAATTGCTTCTCATTTGGTATAAACAAATGAATCAAGGAATTGTAACTAATGTACTTAAAATTATACCATACGTTTATTTACTATAAGCAACAATGTAACTGAACGTGTTGACGAACAAGGCATAAAGTGTACCTAATAAGTATACGCAATTCCATTGAAGGCGTTAAATCGTTTCTATTAAAAATTAACACGTTTTAAAATTGTTTTACTTCAAATTCAATTGAAGCTAAAGTAAATTTAGTTTTTTTACACTAATTATTTTCCCCTTACTTGTATCTTTTAACTAACCGTTCCACTTTGATTCACTAAATTAGGAAGCGATGTCTCGTAAGCAAGTAATTTTAGCTAATCAAGTTGTTTTTAGATGTTGTCAACAAGAAGGCACTGATACCAATTAACTGTAATGAACATTTCTTTTGATACACGAATTAATTTTCAGCAAGAATTGCCAGTAAATTAATCTCATCGTTACAGTTTAAAAAGGGACATTTTCAAGATCCATTTTGTATCTATGTTTACCTGTGGTCGAGATATTTGCCCGTTTTTATTTTGGTTATTGTATTGTATTGTACAGTAGTTAGTTTAGTCAGTTCTGTTTTTCGCACTAAATATTCTTGTCCGCTTTAGACTCGAGTAAAACGAATATTCGCTGAGCTATTAATCGAGCTCTCGGAATACTGTCTCGCAACTTGATACTGCATCGATACTGTTCCTGTGACATATTGAATTGGATGTCCTATTATGACTACAGCTCTAGCGAGGTCACGACTGGGCACAAAGGCGGTTGTTTACAAGATCTGGTGTCGGGTGTCCCGACACTCGGTGTGGTAACTTCACAATGAGGTACTATTTGTACCGTGCCATTGACGATGAAATAGATTTTCCAATTGAGTTGATTTATCTTCACAGTTAGATGATGTTTTTCCCATTCTGTATAATTAAAATTCTGAATCTAGTTATCGATTTGGGAAATGTTATTGAATTACACAGTATGTAAGTTACTAACAATACCTATAAAACTTGTTTGATTTTATAGAAGACTAAATGTTCCCCGCGGTTTCAACAGAAACTTGAAATCCTATGATTTTCTTTTAGTCCATCATACCTAGACTCATTGGCTTAGTCAGTGCTAGTTTTTTTTAAGTAATACGATCTATGATACGTCCACAAGCAACTAATGCCAGACATAATGTTACAGGTAATGTACAAAACATGGCTTGGGTATTGCGAAGCGAACATCATCGGTCATGGGTGTCTAGCCTAATTAGGCGTTTAGCTTAAGGCAGTTCTGGTATAAAACTATAACCCTAACATGATGTAAGGTGCTTTGAACTTAAAATTCCAAGTCAATTTTAAATTAATTCCGAGGCCAGTGAGCGTTGCCTTATCTTTGGCATTTGTTTGTCATTGAGTATTAACTTAATTACCTAAAGCTGACTTAAACTTACGGAGACTTTCTGCGAGTCACGCATTTGAAGTGTTTTTAATTAATCCGTCTGGGCTGCGACTGTTCACAAAGAACAGACCCTTGACTTAATGCTTGACATTACGAGAGCAAAGTAATGCGTATTTGATAAAAGCGTGGTGTAGAAAATAACAAAATTGTTTTTTAAAATTTATTCTATACTGCAGTGTCATTAACTTCTTTTGTGTAGACTGACGTAATTCAAATATTGAAACATTTATTTTCGATCAACGGTTCTTTGAATTTACGTGAGCCATATCATAATCAATTCGATTTCAAGAAAATGTATTGCAGATAGAATACATTGTCTGTTTGCTTTCAATATTTAGTAAAGCTACTGTCACTTATTACTGCGTTTATATACATGCTTTTAATTTAAGTTGATGCCATGATATAAAAGATTATATAATATAGTACATTAAAGTTTAACGTTCGTATCCCTATTGTAAATTCTCCTCAAAGTCTAAATTAATTTCCACATCACGTACCAGGAGACCAGACATTGCGCAACGTGTCATGTTATAAACCGATCACTTTTTATCGAACACAAAAATATGAAGCTTGGCTTTCCCGCGTCCTTTCTATCAACGTTTAGGACGGTTAGCAATCTCTGACCATCCATTTATGGTCTGGTGAATGAGTTATAGACGCGGCATCGTAATACACGTGAGATCAGTGCTCCAGTCAGTTACTAATAACTGCAATGCTATGCTCGCCTGGTATTTGCGGCTCGGATTATATAAAGTTTTTATTGGTTTTCCTTACATGGCCCTGCGAGATCATATTTTGTCTGTAAAGCGTTTAATAATAATATATAATAAATTAGATATGTTGGCGCTATTATAATATTTGAACTGGCATACAGATAAACCATTTATGACTTTGAGTTAAACAAAGGGTATCCTTAATCTCAGAAAATAAAAGGCGCCCCGGGATTTTACAAACAATATTTTTTATTATATTTCCACGCCGATCGATTTAGGCGGCTAAATCTAGTTGTAAGTAAAGCAAATACTATTCAAACCTTAGAGTAACAAAACAGAAAAAGCGGTAAACAAACTGACGCTTTTACTAATTCATCGTAGCATAATGGCTATCTTTAACATCAATAATTGATATCAATACGGAAGCCGACTCGGCGCCGGCGCAGCGTTCAATCGAACATGTAGAATGTCATCAATATTACATCGCGTTTCAAGAATGTTGAAGAGTTATTGCAAGTATCGTATTTGTAATGTGAAGTTTACAGTAATTAAAACGTGCCCTAAATATATCGACTTGTTCATGGTGGTGATTTCATTTCATCACCAGGTTGTACATCGCGTAGGCGCTTTATTACTAGATACTTTCCGTCAACCTAGTTAGTAGGAATAAACTACAATTCTTTGGTTTGAAGGGCTGTAGCCAGTAAAATTCTTGGCCATACACGTTTTGTCTACTAGCTGTGACGCCTACCATGAGACATAAAATAAGAAAGACTTCTAACCAAATCAAATCGGAAATCGTTAATTCAGTTTAGGCCCTAATAAGGCACTTATAAAAGTCTAATTTACTACCGCTTCGAAATAGAGCCTCCTTTTACCTAATATATTATGACTAGGCGGATATTTTTTACGTGATCGTATCGTAATAGTACATTTTGACACCATGTATGTTTATTTATGAGCTTAATAACATAAATCATATATTAAGGCAATGCTTAGAATTATATAAAGAAGGTGTAAAGAAAGCTAATTATTTACATATAATAAAAAAATTAAAAGCTTACACGTGAAGTATAGACACGCGTTATAAGAATTGTCCACGACCCCAAGCTCACAAGCGGTTCAGAACCACTAAGTCTGAGGCTCTCCTTATTGTTCTGAGAAATTGTTTGACACACCCACAGAAACAATTTCCCTTCGCACCTCTCGCCGGTGGGGAATTCATCCCCACAAATTTAAACCACATTAGTCCCGTACTGCGCGGTTCCAAAGAAGCGTCCTTCTGCGCATAATTAAACTGTGGAATGAGCTTCCCGCCGTGGTTTTCCCACAGGAGTACAGCATGGGGTTCTTCAAAAAGTATTAAGGGGCATCCGCTTACCATCAGGCGGGCCGTATGCTTTCCCCACCTTGATATAAAAAAAGATAACCACAACGTTTTATGCAGTTGGAATTCGTGTGGAGTCAATGCAAATCAAGGCAAAGCTTTGCATATGCGATTTGATATATTGGCTATACCAGTCGAATGGCAAATATATTGGTGAATAAACGCTTGCATCATTTTAGCAACCATGTTAGGAAACTATATGCCAACAACTACCCTAATCACTTGAAACATTTAAAATTATTATTATCACATTTATAGAGAAATGCGATAATGTTTATATTTTGTTTGTAACTAACCAGACTTAAATAAATGTGTGAACGGATTTTAATGATATTTACTCCGAAAATAAACTAAGTCAACAGATGTGAGAGAATAATTCTTAATGCCCAAATATCCGGGCACTAAACAGTAACATACACCTGAAGATGAAATGGAGTGTATGCTTTTAAGGAAAGCAATAAAACTGCGGATGTAGCTGGTTTCAAGTTTAACATTTTTTTTAGTTCAAAAGCAAAAATCATTTATTCAGTTTATGCCCTAATAAGGCACTTCGTAAGGCAAATTCGTCATCACGCACCATCGAGAGGCACTGTGATCCGGTTCTGCGATGAAACACCACGTATCATTAATCGAAGATAGATGCCATATACTGAGTATAATCGTCTGATGGATACACTTTCAGTCAAGAGGATATCCCGAGCTATTTGATTGAACTTGACTACAAAAATTGTTTTGTAGTCAAGTTCAATCAAATAGCTCGGGATATCCTCGGGACTGAAAGTGTATCCATCAGACGAGATAACCGAGATAACCTCAATGCTTGCTATGCTAAACGTCTGCTACGACAACAGAAAATAACGTTACTTTGATATGAACATTATGACCAGTTTTTTCTATACTTTATGGTACGCTACGTTATCAAGACAATAAAAATAATGTACGAAACGCATTTGGTAAAATCTGGATTTAGATGACAAGAAGGCACCATAGACTTGGCATTTTTTTATTCCTAGGCGGTCTCACAACAAAGTTGATGGCCTTTCAGATGACACGCTATAAATCCCTGGAGAAAACGTGCTGAGATTATAAAGTTTAGACGAGACGTAGAAAAAACTTCAAATTTTATTGTATGCAATGATTGCGACAAAAGCAGACAGACAAAAAACTACTTAGAAATCTTTGAATAATTTCCAGACATTAAACATAACTTATGAGACTTTTATAGGTATACGTCTAGAAGTAATCAAATTCACATAGGTTTTTCTATCAACGGTGATTCTCCTCACTTACAAACCAATCAATAATATGCAATTAGCAACTAAATTTCCATAAATAATAATGTTTGAGCAGGTGTCCACACGTAATACGCTTTAATTATGAGATTTGAGTCGTTAATGTTGTATGCGACTGATTAAATCAATAAAACATTCACATGGGAATTTAAAAGAAGCCGATGAAAAGACAAAAATCCTGTAAAAGAAAACTAATCATATATCAATCTAGAGTTTTGGAATTCAAATCGATATATTCTTATCTTATACGCAATAAGTTTTTGAATCTGAAGTAAAAACTCAACGAAATAGACTATATGACCTCATCACAAACAAACATTCTAGAGTGGAGACCGCGTACTGGTATACGAAGCGTCGAACGGGCTCCAATTAAAGGGACGACGTAATTTTGAAAGCGGCATTTGACCATTCGTTGAGAAAATATGTATAAGACGGTGGAAGGACTTTTCACAGCAAAGAGAGAGAGACGTGCCTCGGCTGGTGTGATGGAATCCATCAATTAAATATTGATTCAGTAATTTCTTTTTGTTAACACAACCACGTGTCTTTATTGAAATAATAATGAGACGAAATTCGTAATGCAATGCAATGGAAGAAACACTTTGTTTTAAGTTAAGGACTTCTGGTTCTGTTTCCAAATTCAGACCTGCCAGAAGAAAAGGTTTTATAACATAACCGAATTTAAAGTGTGAGGATTAAAACCACACCACTAGACATTAAAATACCTACTGCGGGTAGTATTATGAATGTTACGTCATTCCAAAACATTTTCACTGAATACGTAAAGGTCATTTCTATTATTCATGAATGCCGTAAAATGATGAATAATGGAATGGCGCCGTGATTCAGCTTTTAATGACCCTAGGCCGTAGGGCATTTCTACACACTGCTACTGGCTTCAATTTTACACGCAACACTTGACATTGATTAAGGTTCTATGTAATACATTATTATAGCACAAGAAGGTGGTAGCAAATAAATTGTCACATTATTTTATTATATTTTAAAATGTAGAATAGCTAGGTATTCATTAACTTATATGTTTACTCTAGTGTAGTTAATAATTATACAGATATATGTATATTCTATGATATTATAACTTGAATACAATTAGAGTGGTTGATTGTGATTCCGAAACAGTGTAGGAAATAAGATTATAGTGATACCTCTGACATTGCAAGCGTCTAAAGGTTACGGTGACCACTTACCACCACATGGTAATTTCTGGTGTAGTCTTAGTAACACTGATCTTGCCTCAAAGGAAAGTGTTGGAAGTGGACATGAGCTTATTATTATAACTTTTTTATGAAATTATTTAAACATTTAAGCTCACTTGAAATTAGTAAGCTCTTAGAATTAGGGGAAATATCTTAAAAATATACACGGAGAATAAACAAACTTTTCTTTTAAATCTTCCGCGAGCGTCGTCTCTCACCACGGGTAGAAAATGAATTAGCAAAATTTCAATGGCTATAACTAAATTGGTCACGTTAAGCAACGTTTGGTATTTGTGTCTAATAAAGATAAATGGTTTTTATAATGACACAACGTAAATAGCTTAAGTCTGAATAGGGTTGGCACAAATCTTGCAACCGTAGAAGTACTTGTTCGATGCAACTATGTCATTTGTGTTTTGTAACTTATATAAAATATATATTTATGTATATACGGATCTGTGAAGGTGATATAATAAATATGAGAGATAATCTGTTGAGCCTTGCAGTTTCTAAAGAGGCACATAAATGAACAACTCATCAACTAAGGACCGAAATGATAACAAGACATCAAGATTTTACATAACCTACCTTTATTTGACATTAATTTAATCGACGGCTTTAATATATCGTGAGAAATCCCTCGTAAATTTAAGATTTAAAGTTAAATTACTCTTAAGGAGATTTAAAGACAATTTTGTTCGTAATGGCATAAATCGCCATCCTGTATAACTGTCTTTTTATATACCTCAAAGTGGCATGCGGCTCACGTGGTGGTAAGCTATTACCATAGCCACCAATCTCGCGTTGCCAGCCTTATGTTGAGAGGGATCGTTGTACTAGCAGCATAAGGGACTGCAAAGGAGAAACGTTATTTTTGACCGCAATCTTCTGCTAGCCTTGATAAGATCCTCCTGGCCTTTAAAGCGCTTAACCAGGTTACTTTAGTTAATTTCGTTAGTAAGTATAATAGTTAGATATTTAGCGTAGTAACATACGCTAATAGTTATATATATCAAAGCATGATAACGCTGCCACTGTCTGATACATGACTCGTGCGCAGTTAAGGGCTGATTAAATGAATTAACGCAACACGCTATACATACTATGGTAACTGCTGAGATACTACCAATTTGGTTTAAAGCGTGTTTTCTGCTGTAATGACATGATAATATGAAATTGGAGTATGTTCTCTAGCAACGTAGCAACCAACTTAAAACCATAAAATCTCGCATTAAAATTACGCAGGAGCGAGTCACTTTTTTTTGTACCCGCGAGCCGCGTCGGTATTGGTTCAGAGTTGTGAGTATTATACGCATGTGCAACACTTATAGATAATTATATTAATTTAAAAGTAAAGTTTTACTTCGCTCTTCCACCATGTATGACTACCTTAAGGTGCTTGCGTGACGTACGCCACTCACAGACGTTAAGCGGGCGAAGGTTACGAAATCATTCGACGCTATCACCGGCGCCGCGACAAATAGGATTTGGAAATTGAAATCGTAACACTTGTACATAACCTTGATTTTACTTTGCCATGAAGGAAATTTAGTAAGAGCCAATGTTAATGTAGTTTTATACCACACTAACTTCAAATTGTTGAGTAGCTTTGTAGTCAATACAAAGTAACTTTTGCTAAAAAAGAAATATTTCTGTTATTAAAGGTCATTAAAGTAAGACTGGAAATATGTACCCAATGCATAGGGCCCGCCTGAAGATAAGCTGATAATGCCTATGAATGCTTATAACATCATGGTACCTACAGGATTTGACGATCTGTTAAAGCTTTTCACACGTTCCGTGAAAAGATTTCTATCATAATATTATATACATGTCATAAAACTATTTTCAGATTATCCAGTAGTAAAAAAGTGAGCGTGACATTAGAGAAATGAAATCCGAATATAGTGTTGCCGAAAAGAGACTTGCTTATAAAATTCTGCACGAGACACATTTTTCTTTGAAACCTGTCGCCTCTTTTAGATATTCCCGTTCGGCGAATAGCGGTCAGTGAATATTTTAGTACCTATCAGTTAAATAAAAACAAAGCGTTCTTCTAAGAACACGAAGTTGATTTTCGTTACGAATTTCTTTGAAACGACAGCTATTTTAAATTGGCTTTTTGTGTGAGTTTATTTAAGTTTTTACCTTAATGGCATAACAAAATATTGTATAGAAATAGTGAGACTAATTGATTGAATGAATGTACATTGCGGTGAGTTAGAAGTATTGTAGTCTTTGTTGGTCATTTCATTTCAGCCATATTGTTATCGACCGGGCTCGTGTCATTGAATATACATATGTAACAAAAACATGTTTATTTTAAAACTTGTCGGTGTTCAAGGACGATGTATCGGTGATTTCGTATTGAACTTCAATGAATGGTCGGCATATCATTTGTTCGGACTTGACGACCAATAATAATATTTCCCGAAGTAAATCATTTTTTTTATACCACTAAGGTGGCACACAAGCATACGGCCCACCTGATGGTAAGCAGTCACCGTAGCCTATAGCCGCTAGCAATACCAGGGGTATCACATCTCTAGGACATCAATCATTATCATGATCATCTTTTGCACCACCTAATTTTATTGCATATAATCAAGTAGTGTATACTTGTAGCTAAACCATATGTTTTTTGATCGTCCTTTGTTCCAATCATTTGATTTTCTTGACTTCAAAAAGTGGTGAAAGTCCTAAACTTGAAGAGTATTCCTTTGAGTTAAAGTCTCTAATTCAATTCTTACTTCATTTTCTTATATCCAAAAACCTGACATGCACCTTGATGGTAATGAGCAGTATTATTTCCTGTATATACTGTGCTGCTGTGTATACCTTCTTGAAGATAAGTTTAATTACAATTAACAACTTTATTAGCGATCCCAAAACACGCCAACCGTAAACCGCAAAAGCAACGCGAGAGCAAGAGCGGATTGGTTATACAAAGTTGTTTTTGCTTGCGCGCTACGTTTGCAATGTAGGTTTTGATTTTCTTGACTTCAAAAAGTGGTGAAAGTCCTAAACTTGAAGAGTATTCCTTTGAGTTAAAGTCTCTAATTCAATTCTTACTTCATTTTCTTATATCCAAAAACCTGACATGCACCTTGATGGTAATGAGCAGTATTATTTCCTGTATATACTGTGCTGCTGTGTATACCTTCTTGAAGATAAGTTTAATTACAATTAACAACTTTATTAGCGATCCCAAAACACGCCAACCGTAAACCGCAAAAGCAACGCGAGAGCAAGAGCGGATTGGTTATACAAAGTTGTTTTTGCTTGCGCGCTACGTTTGCAATGTAGGTAGGCATAATGTGTTACAAATTAATCGGAAATAAGGTTTATGTAATTGTATAAATTGATGCCTGACGTTGTAATTAAACATAAAAATCCAATAATTTGCCTCTTTCTGGCAGCTTTAATAGTATATCTCATCGTTTCTATCATCAGCCAATAATCCACCCTATAAAGAATCAAAACGGTATGATAAAATGCATTTTCATATTAGTTTAATGTTAATAAGGTTGGACATAACAATGGCTCAATCTGTTGTCAATGTTGAACCACGTTCAAATTTACGATAATATTCGTTACCTTCGATTTTAAAGACATAAATCCAATTTCAAAAATACTGCACCTACAAACCTGGCGCCTAACTCAAACAGGACATTGTGCGGAACAAAATGCAATACGGTATTTATAGTAGACATTGCAATTTAATTTAAAGTCTTATCACACAATCAGTGGTCAGTTTAAACCGGTCGAATTTCTTTAATGAGTCAGTGTACTAACGATTTTCCGTCAACGAAACAATTGGACATGAATAATGGAAAGCACGAAACTCCGACCCAGATCTTATGTAGTTCGACTATTAGTATAGTCTGGAGTCAAAATAGGGTCGACGGGAAGTGACCACCTAATCTTTATTACGTAAAATCACGTAGTGCGTAAGGTAAGCTATATATTTTTTGCGTCGGAACTTAATCGATAAAAAATTACGCAACTATAATCTACCTATAATAAAACTATAAAGGTTAAAGTGGTTTGGTGATTGCCGATTATTGGGCACTTCAGGGCTAAATGTCAAAGGTACCCATATTTTTATTTTATAATTCTAACTACTAAGTGTACTACTAAAATAGGGGCACAAAATTTTTGACCCTTCTATTTTAAGACACATTTAACTAAATTTACTAGTTATGGTGGACGTAATTCGTGAAGGACTAATGGCCATTACCCAAGATCGGATTTAGACCATGTTTTTCAGGACAGATAAGAAAAAACCTGCATAAGTCTGAGAATAAATTCAAGAACTTATGTGCACTACATAGTTACATACGAGACGGCGATGGACTCATCATCTGTCACGTTCACCAACTTATCTTCGATGGACATTGGGCGTTATAACACATCTGTATATCTCTTCAAGGATTTGTGGGAAGGCTAGAAGTGAATATATTATGCTTATTATAATGCAAAGGAAAACTTGGTTTAAAAAGTTTCATTCAGTCCTAAAATAGACCACGACGTCGAATGAAATTCGAAAAATGTATTGACATATTATGCCCCTATATTTGGGAGGGCAATACTTGAGCCATAACTGTGACACACACAGTTGTCGGTCTTTGCCTAAGCCTTTAAACAACCTACCTCATTAGAGAAACCTTCAGAGTTGTACGGTCCCTTATTACGTTTAACCAAGTTTCAGATGAAATACTCCATTGTAATTGGCTGTTTTAGTAGTCGATAAGTTTTCTTTAATAGGACGATATCTGCTTTGTACATTTTATCTATGGCGTTAGATGTAGATCACGATTTGTGTTTAATATGCCATAAAATTACGATTTCGAGCCAGCGCCGTAATAAAGTAACGTCCTATAAAATGAGGATAAACATAACCTTACGTGATAATATTACGTATTAAGGTTGGACTTATTTGCATTTTCTACAATAACACCTACGCAAATCGATGACCACTTGACTGAGCTAATTTTGTATTAATATTTACGTTGTACTAATAATTCGCTCACCTTCTTACTGAACTGAAGATCCGACCACGCACTTTAACCTACATAATAATATGATATATAAGTAAATATTTTATTTTTATTTTTAACCGTGTTCGTGGTTGTAGTAATAAAATCCTCATATTATAAAACAAAGTCGCTTCCCGCTGTCTGTCTGTTCCCAAATGTATCCTTAAATCTATAAAACTACGCTACAGATTTTGATGCGGTTTTTTTTAAATAGATAGTTTCATTCATTTGATAATAATAAATAATTCAAAAGGAAGGTTTTTATAATCCATTTAGGTTTTGTGTAACCCTCGCGAAGCCGGGGCGGGTCGCTAGTATTATTTATGAAGTTAATGTTCTACGTTGCGCATGCGCCTTTGATAAATACAAAAGACATCAACGCGCTGCGCCAGCGCATTAGACAGTATTGTAAAATCATTTGCTGAAAAATATTATAATAAATAATACACCTATGTACTTAAGCTAAAATTTATTCTTTATTAACTTTATTAACACTGTTTTTTATTTAGGACATTTTCGTTATTTACTAAATAAATTATTTAACTCTTTTTCTCACTCTGAGTTGAAATAATGTAGATGGCTACGAATTGATTTTATCACAATTTCGTAACTGTCACTGTTGTAATTTGAACCCATCAATAAATTACGGTTCACAACTGCCACTCAAATATAAATAGTAACAATATTATTGCAAAAACATTAGGTTAGCTGAAAAGAAATAGGAAATAGAAATTACGTAAAAGTCACTTAGTTCATTCGTTACAGTTTTTAAGAATAAAAAAAAACTGTCTCGTTAAATCGACGCAGTAAAAAAGTTGGCCATTAAACGTCGCTTGCCCAGAGAATGGCTGAGCCATCGTGCCATTATGTCGTAGTAAAGATTTGCCATTAGATTGCACAGTCAACCACGATCTCGCCATCAGTGTCGAGCCTCTTTATGGGTCCAACCGACGCGTCACAATGATCTTAAACAGTTATTTGTTATTATATTATAATGTAGGACCAAGTCCAGGACATTTCTTTAAATAAGTAAATGAACTGAGCTGTTAGTTTGTTTATTACGCAAGTGGCAATAAAGCTTACCTAATGGTAAGTAGTCACCGTTGAATCTTTCATTACTGTAAGTAAATATTTACAATAATACATACTAGTTACATCAATCTTACTTATTATGTAGAACGATGGTCGCAGATTTGATCCCAACTCTGAACAAGAACTCCATAAGAATATTAGGTGTGATATTTACATCTATATCTACTAGTCTCTTGTACGTATAGTACAGTCCTGTCTAGTTTCTATATTATCTCATTGAGACTTCTTACAAACATATTGCATCATCAGGGTTACCTATCACTCGCGCGTTACCGACTCTAAAATGACATGTATCTAACGATTGCCAAAGATATTAATTTAGTATTGGACCGATGGCTTAACATGCTGTCCAAGACACGAAGGGAACTCTGTGTGTTAAGTCCGGTATCTAATCGTTTGATTAACTATTACTAGTTATTGCATGAGTGATCCAAAGCTGGCCATAGTAAATCTGACAATTTGCGTGATGACAACTCTGCCACTGTCCCCATGTTAGCTTTATGACTAGCATACAGTTGCAAGTTAATGAGTACTCAAAACCGATGGGCATGTACTAAGAGAATGATGAATGTAAAAGAAGCGTAAAAGGTTTCCAAGTCGAAAGTGTAATGGAGCTATACATATACTCTATGTGTGCACATGTATAAACAATGCCTGCAAGGGTTAAATCACTGGACTACTCGTCATTGCGATTGAATAATCGATGTAATAAACCTTCATTCCTATAAACCTTCATTCCTATATAAATGTCACGTACAATTCCCTTCAACTCGAAACAAGATATTTTCAAATTTATACGAGTTATTATCTAATCTAAGCAACCAAATTACATTCCACAGGTATCTTTTCTATTCATTTAAAATGGAGACACAACATGGTTTCAATTTAGTTATGCTTAATAATTGATAAGAGGATTACGCCTACAACTTGAGATAACTGTCGTATCTACCATGCTTAGGCGTGACATGCGCAGTGTGGTAATGTTAAGTTTAACTTAAGTTTAAGTTAAATAGCAGTGTTGTTTACATTGTATAATTTTATAGCTTTAAAGCTCACAAGTTTATCTTTGGATCTTTGGAACGTAAGGTATTTGTATTCGTTCGTAACTTATTGTAAATAAGTATAAATTTAATTGAATTTAAACTTGATAAATAGACCGTTTATTTGGTATAATAAAAATAAAAAACGTGCATGAACACAAACAATCTTAATTAAACAAACCGAAAACTAAATGAAACAAACAAAAAAATCAAATAAAAGTACTCACTGTTGTCAGGCTACAATTGCGAATGCTCCGGTTATCAGTTATGTAAAGTGAAGACACTTCCTTCACCGCCACCTCACCCTCAAACCAAGTACACCAAACACAGTCAGTAAACACAAATAAAGTTTATTGTTCGTGCCGACGCGTCCGCTGCGCTCTTCTCTCCGTGCCGTACTAGCGGGGCTACTAACTTGGGGACACGGCCTGCGCTGCCCTAGGCCAGTGTAGTGTGGCTATACCACACCATATAGTTATACTGCATTATAGTATAGACTTATAGTAGAGTGTAGCTTAAGCTCATACACCCGCTATTCTTATTGCACGTTTTATCGCATAGCTCGTATGTCGACTTTTTGTAACGCCTGGATTATGGACCAACTCCTTAGAGTGGACTATAACTATAAAATCAACTTCAGCTTAACTGTACGCTACGAATTGGCAGTGTAAACAAATCGACCTACTCGGAAACTTTATCCGAAAGTTAAATAAGAAGCTCGCAACTTGGCCGTCTCATATTATGAACTTCCACGACTGTGAAAATTCGATTCAAGTTGTTCTTGTTCGTATTGTAAGTTGATGTAAGAAGATAGTATGTAGTAGATTCATTGTGAAAGTCTGGAATTATTTTTAGTTGTCCGGAGCGTTATCGCGTGATGTATGGCGCCAGCCCTACGCGCCGGCCACCTTGCATGTAATTACAGAAGGAAGTTCGCTACTTTCGGAGCCGCGTGGCTTCCAGCCAACCCTCTTTAAAAATATCATTAGAAGGCAATAAAGGGGCACGTAACGTTGGAAATCTTTCAGACAAACAAAGTCTTAATATATCTACATGTAATAATAATAACATTATTCCACAAATCGATAGCAATAAACTTTTACGTAGAAATAAAAAATACGTTTTCGTATTGTCATTTTTATATTGATTTTTTCATAGAAGCCGACGATAAAAATATGGTAATGTGCATAGCAATATGCAAATGACTCCGCGCCCAAATATGTCCGAAGAATCTAGTTTGCAGCCGACAAAAGATTTAAAATATGAGGGTAATATAGTTAAGTATGTGTAAGATGAAAGAGCTCGACTCCATGGTCCCGACAATGGTTAATCAAAAGGCCGTATCTCATTCCGCGAGACCTTGCCGAGTCTGGACGTTACGTTATTTCGATTTCATTTGCGTGCTCGTGCGATTGGTTTTTTTATTTGTGCCGCAACTTGGCAGAGTTGCCAGGGGTCATGGCGTGATCCCGCGAGGCCTTTGTTATTCCCGGAGAAATATGAGGGGAAGTCGTCTGGCCTGGGCAATAAATGGGATTCTTTTAGACAATATATATTGATATATCTCTAGGCGATACCGAGAAATTGTTAAGATTAATACACAAATGATGAATGGGATGCGTTCATCTCTTTCATAATTTAGTACGGCTCGTTACCACCTTTGTGTCCAACTGTTGTAATATTCAGTCCTGACAAGTGATCCCATTCTCAGAGGCTGGTTTACTTCAAAATACCATATCATCGCTCATTGTTCTGTATAGCCGTTATTCGGTTAAGTTTTTGTTTTTATTTTCGTAAATAAGCGGGAGAGTGTAGAATGGGCTTATTTTTTTTTTATATGATAAAAAGTAATTACGAGTCACGAATCTCGTGGCTAGCGATGCGGGTGTACGTTGAGATTAATTGAATTCTTAGGTGTGAAGAGATGGAGCGACGCGCGAGTCGAGACGCGGACGCTTTTTTGATATTTTAATTTAACTTAAGGGCGATAGCGTTTTATTATATTTTTTTATTCTAAATTTATAATAATTAATGAAATATCTATGAATTTTAATAGAAAATATTATATTCTAGGAATTGCTAAAACGTTGGGATCTCGTAGGTTCTCACTTTCAAAGTTTTCAAACTAAGAATGATCTGAAAATTTCTCTCAAAAATTTAATCTTGAAGCAACAGAAAAAAGGATTTCGACCACAAACTTTTTACGTACTTCAATTTTTTTCTACTTTACTAACCAGCGGGCGTTATGACCGCCTAAAGGTAAACAAAACAGTTTACCATAGACCATGGAGGCTTACAACACCAGGCCACTCAAGCGTAGATAACTGAGTAAAATTATCTTCACTCAATCATTCTTGGGTTTACTTACCCAATTCTAACCTGCGGAGTATTAAGCATTGCAATAAGAAGTATGATTACAATGAAAGCTCCAGCGAAGAAGACCCGTTATATAATATTATGAATAGGCTCGCCTGAATGTTATCACTTGGACAATAACATCTCAAGTTACCTCTAAAAGGTCCATCGTCACCTTCCACCGAAAACGCCCGCGCGATGGAATCGTAAAAGATTATACAACTCGTACATATTATACCACTAAGTGAAATAAAGAGTTTATTCCATCAAATAATAAAGGTAATTTACATCAGATGTGCTACATATATTTGATTGATAAAACGTTTAGAAAACCTCGACAAAGAGATTTAAGGAGGGGGAGGTTCCGCGTAATTTGTTAAATGCAGATTTTTATACGCACCAGCTTTATATAGTAGGTAATATTAAAATATTGTCTGATCAGCAAAAGCAATAGACTAGACTTGGATATTCTTTTTCGATAAAAAAATGTCAAGACGTTCGTAGTATCTATATTATGTACTCTGAGTCAAGAAAGATACTTATAATATAAACTTTGACACATACATTAACAGTTCTGGTAATGTTAAAATTACAAAATTGATTTTAAAAATACTAAATTGATACATAATTGAATTTTATTAATGATAACATACCATTATGCTGCTTCTAGTAGTTTTAAAGATTATTCGTTACACACAAAAAACAAATCTTTCCTTTTTATAATATTAGTATCGATAAGTTGGCTGACTAATGACCTCAAATTATTGGTCAGTGTAATAATGTGTATATATTATTATTTTAATTCCACACAGGTGCTTTGTGGTATAATTAAATGGACTCGTTAAGAACATCTCATTATGTTTATCTTGGGGCATACGTTTTAGTGTTGATTATATTAATAATCGTTATTAATTAATCGTAATTTTATGATATTTTCGATTTTACTATGGGGATCTTATCAGCAACAGCTCTTAATTTTAGACTGATTGTCATGTTTTATTTAACCACTATCATCATTCAATTTATATTTAAATATCCACGTTTAATATAAGCTGCAGCTGATAAAACAAGAAAGTATTTTTAATCACTGTATAACATCACGAATACCCGTAGGTATTTAATTAGTTTTTTATCATTTAAATAACAGATTTTTTTGTACCAAAAATCGTCATTTATACGTATGGGTTTTGTGTCAGTCTTACGAATTAGTATACAGCAAGTCATTTTGTCAAAAGCGTGGAAAATATTATTCCAAAGGCTTTGTATTCGTGTAAGGAAGGTCCTTTGAATCCGCTTAATGCCAGACCAGTTGGTTTCACAGTGTCTAAATCCAGCAAACACGGAGTCCGGATTTGTAAAGAGATATTATCATTAAAAATTATAACCTGTAGACCTTTGCAACACCAGGGGTACCACTAACGCTGATAACTTTGTTACAGTAAGTAGACTCACTGTTCTAGCATATCCTTACTGCCAGCACAATATCCTTTTAGAGCTCTAATGGCGATAGCGGCAACTTGCAAATCACTTCACTATAAAAATATATGTCTATTAAAAGCGCACAATTACTTTATATTAAAAATGTAATTATGTGCGCTAGGCAATACTACGCAAGATTCAACTTTAATGTAGAAATCCTTGGTTAAGCCCCGTAGAATAATATTCAGGTATAGTAAGGCGAGTTAGTTGGTGCATAAAATCAGTGGCTACACGGTTCACACTTCATTACGGCTGAAAGCGTGCAAAGCAAGTGTCAAGTCGCATTGAACGACATGCGTTATAACTCTGCCACTTGTGAAATTGGCTAGATTACTAGTAATCTAATGCCAAATTGGGTTCTTGTTATGTGTATAATATGTGCTTATAGAATAGGGCTCAATCATATCGGTCATTGATATGTAACTATGATATAAAGTAATCGTCGGTAAATAAATACTCTCAGGCATTATTTAACTAATTACCCGGGTTTCTAAGACCTGGTTGGAAGCCCAGATGTCAATTCTAGAAACCAGATTCTTGAAACCCGTAAAAGTAGAAAAAAATAAAACAATGTACCCAACAATGTACTTACTTGGTGAAGGTTGACACGGTGAAGAACATTTGAATTTTTGTTAAGAAGAGACAGGGTTTTTCCATGTTCTTGAAATGAAAATATACTATTGACAATATTATAGGATGTAACTTATGAAAATCAAAATAAAATTCCAGATAACGATATACTAACGAGTACTATTTACCCATACATGTTATCTAATACGTTGTGTTACAAATAACTTTTCCCACGCGAATCCATAAATGAACGAAGCTCAGCCAGATCAGCGCTTTTATTATTACGACTATCGGCTAACTCACGATACCACAGATTTATCGGGCCCACTGGGGATACAACCATAAAACGATACCTATGCCTTTCTGGACCGATTTCCAGCCACGAGTTTACGGCGCCGATGCAACTTGTAACAACTTTTTATCCCAGACTTTAAATTCTACAGTTTGAATATTTATTGGTTTGTAATGGCCAGGATCATCTAACTGAGTACGTTCTTTTTAAATATAAAGCGCTTTTGCGCTGCAGGAATAAGTGGCTGTGAATTTTTTACCTTTAACATTTAAAGGCTTTTAGGCTGAACATTTATTTTTCTTAACGATTCCATATTTAAATATTGTATTACAAAAACATACCGTCGAATTGAGAACCTCCTCCTTTTTTTAAAGTCGGTTGAAAAGTGAATTTTGGTTAAAAATTCCCATTAATTACGATCATTTTATTAAAATGTATGAGAAATTAATACCGATGTATTACCTGTATTGATTTTTATGAAAGATACGATTGTGAGCAAATGAAAGCCATAACTTGTGACAAAAAGATGACATATCTTCATCTTTAAGAGATGAGACTTATAAATAGTGAATATGAATGTGCTTTAAGTAGCGAATTAAATATAAAGCGCTTGATCGCTGCCGGTGTGTGAATCAATGTTCCCTTTCCACGAGTTTTTTGATGCCTAAAGCGAAGTGGAATCCATTAAGATAGGTCAAACGATACGCTCTCGGAATGCCACACTCTGTTTCGTCTCCACCTAAAATGGATTCCTATTATTTCTCAACAGAATCGAATTGGGAGACGGCGAAATGTCTACACGATGAGTTTTCTTGATTGGTTTTTTGTTAAACGTTTCGTTGGTTCGCTCAAAATATTAATTTTATTTTAAGAATGAACATTTTAACCCGTGGCTCTGGATTACATTTTAATAAAGGAGAACGTTTTTCGATGTAATAAAAAAGCTCTTCCAGGTTATTTATTCAATTTTCGATTATTTTTGTCTTGAAGCGTAGTTCTCGATAAGGCAAAACTGTTGCGTAAATCCATTAAATTAAATCAGAGATAGATTTACGATCATAATTTTACTTCACTGTCATTTTCATTTGTCTAAAGCGCCTTATCTGTACTTCAAAATCCGAATAACATAAAAATCTTTGTCAATAGCTATTACGGAACTGTATTCGTTTTCCAACACTTTTAAAGCAACTTGTACTAAGAGTAAATCGGGCCGTTACTGCCTTCTCGTTTAGTAAGCATCGGAATGCTCGGGTAAATCACCACTTTAGGGCAATACCTGTAGTGGTCTATGACACGTCTTCAAAATTTATGGGAACCATTATTGTGTCATTACCATTAACCGCACGAAATGGAGATCGGTGCGCCGTATAGCCTTTATTTATATATAATATCATATGTTATTCATTGCTTCAAGTTTGTAGCACTGTATAGAATATTTTAAGGGCTATTTATGAGGGGTCGGGCTGTTATGCCAATATCTCAATCTGTGGCGAGGAGATGCGTCGCGGCTCACCGCATGGTATGACGCAATGGAATTGGACTGACTGATCAATAATTTGTATAAAATCGTACATAATTTTTAATTTACAAGATACATTCTCATTAATACAAGTTTTAACAATTCTAAACCAGTAAGGACATCAAATTATAGTTAAATGATTTTGAACTTAACATAGTCTTTTGTTTAAACAAAATTTCGTAAAAAAATTCGTTACAGCAACATCTTAAGGCTTAACAAAATAATAAAAACAATGGTCGTTATCTTGTTTATTGATATTTTTTATATTAAGAACGCTGCAAGCAAGCCTAAAGCATACCTGATGGTAAGTTGTCATCCTACAGAGGCGTTCTGTACCAGTGCCATACTAGCGTGCTGCCTTATTATTGAGTCACGTCAGTTCAGAATTCAAATGAAATCTAAGGCTCAAAGGATCATACAGCGTTATCCATATTCCTTCCATGAATCCATTACCTACAATTATTTGGAAAACATGTTTAATCTCTGTAACAAATTAATCACTCAAACCAGATCTGGCCTATCCCAGATCTAATTAAGCGAAACGAATGTACAATACTCTAGCCGTTGTCCGTCCTATCTCGAAGTCTGCAACTTCTGCGAATCTTTTACAAAATGTGAGTAATCACGCAACACGACGTGGACTATTTTATTTAAAAATAAATGAAGTATGACTCGTTACCAACCTACATAATTATTTAGAGACTTCATAATACTAGAATTATCGTCTCATTTGACGGCGTACGTATTTTTCTAGCTTTGTTTTTTATTTAATTTCCTAACACCCTGTTATGTTATTTTGTGAATAACATAATTCATTGAAATTTCTAATCATATCAAACATCAAAATGAAATAAATTTCCGAATTAAGGAGCAAGGCGGTCTTAATTATAGTTGCAAGAATATACCCTACTAACGAGGTGTACATAGATAATAACACACAAAAAAGCGCAGTCTTCATAATTAAATGTAAATTAAAAATAAGCTATGATTAGGCTTGCCTAAAGCGAGTTACCCAGCGGCAATTAATTAAAAAAAAATACATCCCCTATTAATTATTTACTTTGGTATTTATTAAAAATAAAGAACCCAAAAATAATTAAAATTGAAATAAGAGCACTTTAGATCAGAGTTGCCACATTAATAAAACAGAATGAAAAACATATTCACTTATAAATAAAGGTTATTGTAGACAGATTTTTCCTCATTCCTAGGCTGGTTTGCTGTTATTTGAACATAGCTTTAGGCCATAGGTAGTTGTGTATTTGTGTGCAGTTCTAGTAGTCAGGCGGTAATTTATACCCGGTACTCAGAGGGCGTTGACTCATCAGCAGGGCTTACAATGATGAATAGATATTGTATCTAATGTATCTAATATTATCTATCTTGTGCTTGTAGCTGTTAGCTTGATGAAAAGGAGAGTTCCCTATTCATTACATATTGTTTTTTTATGTGAAATTAGTGCTTTTAGGTAAAATTTTACTGAAACTAATGTGATAGAATAAATTTGAAAATTAATGGATGGCAAGAAGGTAACAATATGAATTGAGTAAACATAACCTTAAAAACTTCTAAAGTACAGACAAATTCATTGCCCTGTTCAATTACAAAAGTTGTCAGTTAAGAATATGTATTTTACATATTAGTATCAAAATTAGGTGATATTTGGTCTCTCTTGTCAATAATATTTTTGGACATTATAAGACAGCGCATACCTTAAGCTCGTTACAATGAATACCAGTCAACTTACTTACTTAATTTTTTTTAATACTCACATTCATATACCAACCATACCCAACACGAAAAACGCAAATACCTATCAATAAATAAATTTACCCTAGCCAGAATCGAACTCGTGACACCTAGAGTCGCGTAGTAAAAACCAGTAGACCAACAGTGTTGTCTACACTAATATTAAAGAGAGGAAATATTTGATTGTTTGTTTGTTTTGAATAGGCTCTGAAACTACTGGACCGATTTGAAATATTATTTTACCATTAGAAGCTGACATTATCTCTGATGAAGATAGGCTTCTTTTTTACCGCAAAATGCTTAATTACTACGGAAAAACGGGTAATAGTATACCTACTATATTGCTACGCGGGCGAAGTAACGGGGAAAAAGCTAGTTATTAATAAAACTTGTAGCATTCGGCCCCAAAAGACGAAATTATAAGCAGTGATTATTTGTCGTTTACTAAAAGCCGGAGAAATTCTATACAAAATATATTCAGTAAAACGTGTAAGATACCTCAAAATATTCTACCGAAGGATTTAATCCACGAGACTCGTATGTAACTATAACATGTGATGCACTGTCCTGTCTTTGTGTAGCACTAAACGGGCTAATGAAGTCAATTTATGTTACAGCTTATAATGAGCACGGGCAGAAAACTGTGTGCTGTACCTATATTCTGCTACGTAAAGTTATGCCTAGATACTTGTGAGCCTTCTGAATACTGTCAAATAAATTCAGAGGAATGTACATACTTTGTATTTAAACTGTCATGTAGTTTAGATACTGCATCAATAAATAAGGCTATTTGGATCACGCCAAAATGGTTGTACGGATTTTAATGAAATTTTAGATTGGAGACCGATACGAACACTGGGAAGAACTTCTTTTTATCCCGGAAAAACAAAGAGTTCTCACTATATTAAAATCTATTTATCTTCCTTTATTTTTAACAAAAGTGATAGGTCTATCAGAATTGGACCATTGATATACCATTTGTTGACAATCTCACGGTAATATAAATACATTCGAGTAGACAAACACATATCAGCACGCCAAGTCCCTCACGGGGTAGGCAGGGAGTAGAGAGCGACATACACTCTGGAACTACACACCTCTGTTGCCTCTTTACATTCATCAATACTTTCAAACATGCCCGCCGGTTCGAAATTGGTTTTAGTAGGGTAGGCAACACAACGGCAGACTATATAGCATTGGAAAAACATAATCGTGGAGGTAATGGAGGGAGATCTCTGCTAACCAGTGGAATGTACCAGGATGACAGAAACAAAAAAAACGGTATTATCTTACCCCTAAAATTTTCCTTATTCCTTAATGTAGGCAGATAATATTTTTAGAAGGTCAGTGAATGTTACTTTTATTTATTTTTATGACTTCATATTAGGTCCTTACATATGAAATTGGCGTTTTTCGTACTGGCCACTTTAATCACGAATTTCTCCTCTTTGGTAAGGAATTCCAAATTCAAATTTGTACAGCTATAGACTCATGTATTTGTGCTTCGATGATCGTCATTCATTTGTTTTTTTTCTTCTGTTTTTTTCTGTTTGCGTCACTCATTTTACAAAATGGAAAACCTTAAATATCGCATTATTTACGAGTACGAGTTCCGCCGTGGCACTAGTGCTGCGGAAACAACTCGAAGGGTGAATGATGTGTATGGCGGTCGTGTTGCAAAAGAAAACACAGTTCGTTTTTGGTTCCAACGTTTTCGTTCTGGAAATTTCGACCTGCAGAACAAGCCCCGTGGACGGCCTGAGACTCAAGTTGATAATGAAGAGTTGAAGGCTATTGTGGAAGCGGATCCATCGCAAACCACGTCCGAGTTAGCTGCAGGCTGCAATGTTAGTGATAAAACTGTTTTAATTCACTTGAAGCAAATTGGGAAGATTAAAAAGCTTGAAAGGTGGGTACCTCACGAATTGACTGAAACAAACCGGCAAACGCGCGTCGACTGCTGCGTTACATTACTAAACCGGCACAATAATGAAGGTATTTTAAACCGAATCATTACCTGTGATGAAAAATGGGTTCTTTACGATAATCGGAAGCGCTCAGCGCAATGGTTAGATCCTGGCCAGCCAGCCAAATCCTGCCCCAAGCGAAAATTAACCCCAAAAAAGTTACTTGTAAGCGTTTGGTGGACTAGTGCCGGTATTGTTCATTACAGTTTTTTCAAATCTGGCCAGACTATTACGGCTGATGTCTATTGTCAGGAATTGCAAACCATGATGGAAAAGCTAGCGGCTAAACAACCTAGGCTGGTCAATCGCTCCACGCCACTGCTGCTTCACGACAACGCTAGACCACACACTGCGCTACAGACGGCTACTAAATTAGAAGAGCTTCAGTTGGAAAGTCTAAGACATCCTCCGTACTCCCTGGACCTTGCTCCAACAGATTACCATTTTTTTCGAAATTTGGATAACTTCTTGCAAGGGAAAAAATTCAACTCCGATGGGGCAGTCCAAATCGCCTTCAAAGATTTTATTGATTCCCGTCCGACTGGTTTTTTTAGTAAAGGGATCAATGAACTACCTATGAGATGGCAAAAGTGCATAGAAAATAATGGTTCATACTTTGATTAATTAAATATATTATATTAAAAAATATTCGACTTTTTGTTCCTCCCATACAAAACGCCAATTTCATATGTAAGGACCTAATATTTTAGACGAGTTTTGGGTATACGGTTGAAATGTAACAGCAGGGGGTCCACCAAGACTAGTCTAATTTTAGAAGTGATCTATGAGAAAAATGTTTGGGAGCCTCTGATCTAAACACGTACGTCCTCCGGTCATGTATCTCAATTTAACCTCAAGTCATATCATGGTAAATACTATAAACATTTCTCTGAGTATCCCATTGTCTTTTAGGTCAGCACCGCAATCGTGGTATGTCTGTCTGTTTGTTGATATTTATGCAATTGTTTTATTTCTTCTCTATATGTACAATATTCTTCAAACTATACCGAGAATCACCTGCCGACGCTCAAGCTGAAGTGAATTTTACAATATAAATATAAGATTGGAATTACGTTGGTTTGGGTTGGACGTTTGAGTTGTTTTTGTATGGAGATTACGTTTAGTATTTGGTTCCATAGTCACCCGTTCGCCGTGGGCGGCTTTGTACTGGACATGCAATACGATTGTACTTAATACAGCGTTGTCTCGATCTACGTATGATGTCCATGTTACGAAGAGCTTCTGGTTCAGTCAGTAGTAACACAGTATTCATATAAGCTTAATATATAGCTTACCAGCGCGTGGTTTTAGAGAAAATGACGTAATTATGTAACAAGAGCACTCTGACTAAGCTTATTAAGACGGTATACACACTTTCAACCCTGTTTCACCCCCTTAAGCATTATTATTTGTGATAAAAATTGCTTACTGCCTCCCCTAGGTTAAAATCTATCTCATTTCCAAATTTAATGTAGCACACAAACAAACAATCAGTGTTACTTTCGCATTTCTAATATTACCTAGCCTATATATAACTCTAGCCTATTAATAGTTGAACACCCTTAAACTTATCCTAGCGTATTTATCTCAAGTAAAATTTGGCGTAGAATGACACATAATTAAAAATAGTAACAATGATCTTATGCTCTATATCTTAATAAGCAATTAAGCTAAATAACAGTTCGAAACTTGAAACAATAGTGTTTAAGAAACAATACAGCGTTATTTTATGAAGATGCTAAGATAGTACAATGTTACAACATATAAAGAAGTGTAGACAGCTTAAACGGCTTGATGATAAATTGTTCCTCTAATTAATTTTCATACACTACAGTGTATTTTTGTTGTCAGCATAATATTATTTAATTTTAATTGGTTTATTTTTTTATATAAGTAAATAATATGATGAATTGAAGGTTTTTTTTTCCATAATTAGATAACAATGCTATTGAAAGACAATTTTAAGACTATTTAAATAATAGGATCAGTTTCTTATCAAACAATACCCTTATTTAGTTCCTCAAATGTGGTATGTAAGAGTAGATACGGCTCACCTGATGGTGACATTGGTGGTGAGCGGCCATTTTAGTCTATGGATGGAGGCTTGTGATACCAAAGGTTGTCTAGTACCTGGAAAATATTATATTGATATTTACTGTACTAGCAGGATGATAAGAAAATAACTGGTCCTCTTGCTTGTAGCACATCCTCTGCGACCTCTGAATACCTGACACCGCAGAAACACAACACAACATCTGAGTAATGTTATTTGGCTATTGATAGATTTCAATAGACTTTGATAGACTAAAAACCGGCAAAGAAATTAATGACTTGTGAACAAATTTGTACCACACCTATTATAGCCAAAGCTATAACAATTTCATCTGTTGAGCATGTTTTACTCAATCAACCCTAGTTAGTTCAGTAATAACTAAACTAAATAACAATTAAAATAACAAACAACAAGATTAACCTTAATTAAAGACAAGTAAATGAATTACACAATCACTAAGCCTGCTGACCGCGATTTAGTGTTTGCATAACAACATATTGTTGAGGTCAAAGATACGGGCGTATCTTTAAGTAAGTAAGGGGACATGGCGTTTGACGGACTAAGAGCTGAAATATTCTACATTAGAACGTCATATTGATAACCCCATTAAAGTCACCTTAAATTATACATTCATATGATTATGCCTGGAAGTTTGGTAGTAAGTATTTTGTACCAATTGTGTGGTACTGGTATAGCACAAAATGTGGTACAAGGTTTGCTTAGCTTGCGACTAGATGGCGCTGTGTGGATAAAGTCTGAAAATCATCACACTACTATATCAGAGTGGATATTATACTACGTAGAACTACTATGATGATTTTCCAACCATTACCCACTTACATACTAGACGCTATGAGCCGCGATTTTATTTCACAAACATTGACATTCAGGATTCAAATTTTTGGACTCTTTAGTTAATAAAATGCAGCCGGACGATGTCGCGAGTAGTAGCTACATACACAATAATTAACAAAAGTCAAAAATACTGGACTGTGAATGGTAATAGTCACACTAGTAAACTGTGATCTTATCACTTATCGTTTGGCTAAGCTTTGAACCTCTCACGTTTTATCAAACGGTTCGATTGCAAAATGATCATTGCACAAAACCCACAATAAAACAAACAATACATTTACAGTAAAAGCTGGTAGTCCAATCTAGATTGTAGTTTGTACAAGCACATATTGTCGGGGTCAGCCCCTATGCCCTAAGGTGACAGGACGATTGTGAGCAAAAAGCGAGCGCAAACATGATGTGCAAACAAACCAGTATATTGAAATGAGACGCCATTCTCAAAGCAAACAGAATAGGGACAAAACGAGTGCCATTATTGGAGTCATATTCAAGTTTTAATTTTCATATAAGTACGATTTCAATATAATTGCATTTCAGGGCTTGTGACGATTACAAACAGAGCAGTAGCTTTCAGGGAACGGTACTTTTTGTCTACCACAACTTAACAAAATAAAAACACATCATTTCATCTCCTTTTAAGAAACCCTTAAATAAAACATCCGTGGGTACTATCAATATCTTCTAAACCAATCTATATTACGCATGTGTGCTCTCAGTGATGTGAGTATAAGTTTATTTAATCGCAGCCAACAATCGAATCAGATTTATTCGAGTGATTCGATAAATCGAATACCTACTTTTTGGTTTACGTCAGGTTCGTTCAACCAACCACGCCTCTCCAAGATGTAAACGAAATAAACGCCATTCAAATGACGTCAAGCCTTATTTGGCTTCAGCTATTTCAGGATCGCTGTGAAAGGTTTTCATTACGGGAAAAATGTTGATTTCTGCATTTACCTACTGATTTTTGAGAGATAAAATTATTTGTGTGTTATGTAATCTATGGAACTGAATTTATATAAAAACTTTTCGCTATACAATTTCTAGGCGTATAAAGGGATAGTACCACTCGTAATGAGGTTACGCAGATAATTAAATTAATCTACTTTTCTATCTATTACACTCAGTCAGGTCAGGACAATAAAATATGTAACAAACCCAACAGAGCTAGATTATCGTAAAATGAATGAAAAAAGTAAAATGTAATAGATATAAAGCGGATTTAACTCGAGATCCCTAGTCGTTAATATTTTCTAAGACGCTTGTGATAAATATATAGTTACGATGTTTGTATGGGAGACAATAAAGTTATGCTAACTTGGAAAGAAATTAAAATATCCTAAATATTTTTTTCCAAAGTAAAACTGTGGATATGATTAAAATCCACATCCAAATTGAGTCGCATAGCGTATGCACGGCCAAAACACTGAATGCCCTTAATTCTCATTATCAAATTAAAATCATCGTAGTATAACAGCATATTTAACACGTAAAATTTAATCTTAATGCGTACTTGAATATTCAGGTAATTTCTAAACAATTCGAATCAATCGCAACAAGGAAAATGCGCACATAAAGCATTCGTTACGTGAGCAAAAATTTTATATGAATCTGGTACACGAGATTACGTCTGGAGCATAACAATCTAATTCCATTTTACGGGAATATAAAAGAGCTTCGCTCCATAAAGATGAATGCTACCAAACGATTGAATATAATCATTAAAGCAACCGAGACTCGGAAGGCAAGGCTGTAGTCAGGCTGATAAAAAGATAGCGGAGGATTATACACAAAATATTATTAGAATACTTCTCGATTTGTATTCAACTTAAAAAATACATTACAAAATTTACGCAAACATGTGTGATTTTCAGTATTTTACGACTTCATTATTTTTATAGTAAACACAAACAAAATATTATTATTAACTTTACCTAAATCAATAAGAAAAAGAAAACAAACCTTTGATGCACGTCAATTCAATTTAAACTTATCATCTAATATTAAACTTAGCATCCTATTATTTTTACCGAGTCAGAGCGATATAATTCAATGTAACAGTGTAGTTTACTTATCGCCTGGAGCTACAAATCGATACTCTTGATAGTCTCGCCTCAGCAAGACTCACGCCGTAGCGATTTTCGTGTAGTCCCCGAACGATTTCCTCATTGCAGGATAGGTTCCCAGGACAAGCCATGCGAAACATCTTTGTTGCGTACACGCAATGAGGTTCTAAGTATAGACGTGAGTTGGGTAGCTCATACGATTATACGTTTGTAAGTGATCAGATGTGCGATTCCAAGATCATCGTAATGACACCCTAATTTGATTGAGTTGTGTTATCGATATCAATTTATGATTATGGAATTATATTTATACGTACTTACTTACTATTGCCGACTCAGCGACCTAAACAGGTTCTTGGCCTCCGACACCAAAAGCCGCCACTCGCTTCTGTTCTGCCATTTCACACCAGTTAGCTTTGTCGAGGGCAATGAGGTCCTTCCTAACTTCATCGTTCCATTTATATCGTTCGTCCCAAGTACGCTCTCTTAGAAGCTCGATCCAGTCCCATCCCCTCGACGTGGCCAAGCCAGTGAAGTCGTGACGCTTTGGTTTCAACGATTATGTTTGGTTTTGCCTTAAGGTTTTCCACCTCTTGGTTCTACTGCAGTCTCCAACTTCCATCCTTTCTTCTCGAAGGTCCCAAGATATTTTTGAATATATATATATATTTCCTATTATTCGTAGACTAATAAGTCAAAGGGCATAAACTTATCCTTAGTTTCTGTAAGTGGCAAGTAAAGGACCCAACTTACTTTGGGACTAAACTAGCTGAGAGCACACATGTATTAATTACTTTTAACATTCTTAGAAGAAACGCTATAAGATAACGCTAAGTTAGACACGATAAAAATTATTGTCGAGTTGATACAGTTAATATAACAAATTTCCTACAGTTTGTCCTACCCATCACCTTCTTTTACCTCACTTCAAACTAAATTTCAATTGCTTTAGTTGTTTCATACTTAAGTTTGTTTTTTACTTGATGAAGTGTTCTATAGCGAGTAAAACCATTAGTTACTTTGACTGCAAACATAAAACCCATCTAACAGCGCGACGACGTGATCCAGTAACTACAGTGTGTTCACTAATTGCGTTTGTCCAGCAATTGTTAATTGCTAAGCTAAGTGCAGCTCTCACTTTCACAGTAATTTACTCTGCACTGAAGAATGATCGCTACGCAAGGTGACACGTGGTTAGGTTCAAATTACATCAGGACGTTTTTAAAGAAATTACTCAGGCTGTAAGATGTCATGTAACATTGCTTGGAGTTTTATTATTAGCTGTTGTCTATGTTGAAGCAGTTGAGGACTATTTGGGGATAAAAATATGTAGAGTAGATACTTTAATATGACATTAATATGTAAGGTTCCAGTGAAAAGGTAAAAAATAAAAACAGAGATTTAAAGAAAACTCGTACCTAGGGACAGAAGAGGCTACGCTTGTAATAACAAAAAGATTTTACCTTTTCCCTTCGAAATTTCGTGTCGATAACGTTGATGTAACTACATACATACATAATGGTGCCAATTCTGTTGTCAAATCTACTAAACTAAACTAATTTGACAGTTCTTAGTCTTGCTATCCCTTTCTCATGTGCGCGGTTAAATAAGGATAGCAATACCTTTATAACTTTCAAATTAGTTTAGTTTAGTGATTTTGTACAACAGAATTGGCACCAAAACCTACATAAGTTTTGTATATCACTAAGATGGCAAACAAGCATACGGCCCACCTGATAGTAAGCGGTTACCGTAGCCTAGAAACGCTTGCAATTCTTGGGGTATCACTCGCACGTTTCCGAAACATTGTTTTTCATTCTTAAAATATATAATAATATAAATATATAGGTAATGATTTGAAATATCATGATATATTTTTTTATATAACTAGGGTGGTACACAAGCATACGGCCCATCTGATGGTAAGCAGTCACCGTAGCCTATAGCCGCTATTAATACCAGGGATATCACTAACGATTTGCCAACCCTGTTGCTGATGAGGAGTCAATGTGCTGGCAGAATTACTAATAGCCCAGCGTATCCTTGTAGAACGCTGGCAACCTTATCTATCTATCTGAACAGTAATAAATGAAAGGATAGAGACATTTTATACAAGTAGAAACCTTTTTAAAAAAAGTCATATCGGCCACATAATATTTGTTTATAGAAGCGCAACATTGTGTTTATTATTCTTTAGACTTTAGCAGTACTTTGATACTTAAACCGGGGTTTAATATGTGGTGTATAGAAACTGACACCACATATTAAACCCCGGACTGATATTGCGTACAATATGTCCGGACTCAGATTCCACGTAACCACTGCGTCAACCCCGTGACCCAGAATTGAAACTGGACAAGGAGTTCACGTCACTCACTTAATTGGCATCATGTTGTTGTAACCCTTGCCTTTTTACGGAGTCATTTAATATTCAAAGATAAACAAAAGAAAACTTCACGTTCTATTTGTAATATTAAATTGATGGTAATTTTATCCGGTAATAAATGTAGTTTATCTTTGAAAATATGTTCTTTAGACTATCATTAATAATTATCGATTAAATAATACAAACATAAATGCAAACATATGATCAAGTCGAGACCCTTACAGGGTAGGCAGAGAATAAACAGCGCCACTTTACGCTTGAGGAATTACAAATTAAATATCGTTAAATTTAAATAAACTGATGTTCAGTTTTTGTTTATTTTGCAGTGTGGAATACATTTGATTATTGGTGTGATATTAGTTACACGCTAAATATACAATCAATACAGAAATAAACATATAAGAAGTTTAAAATAAACTAAACTAAAATGTACAAAACTTAAATATATATTATTGGTTAAATATATATATTGAATTATATTTTTTATTAATTTTTTATGAATTATAAAGTATTGAGTAAACTTTTCGATTTAGCAATTTTTTTGAAATAACAGTAACAACACCTAATATAAACAGCTTCTAGGCATACGTGCAAGCTTATGAAGAGTTAGTTTTAATAATTCTGGAGAACTTAATAAATATAATACACATTATTTTATGCGATAATACACAACTGAGATAATAACTACTTTCTAAAAACTGCTCAGCTCCAATCCGCTAATAAGGCTTTAGTTTAATCCTTTAGAGGAAAGTTTTCATTTGAATAGAACGCTTGTCGAAAGTTTCGTGATCGACTCGCAAAGCAACAAAACAATGAGTAAAAATTACTTCGGTAAACAACGGACCCATGCTCTGAAGCAAACAGATCACTTAGAAACTTCTTCGCAAAGTGATCTGTTTGCTTCAGAGCATGGGTCCGTTGTTTACCGAAGTAATTTTTACTCATTGTTTTGTTGCTTTGCGAGTCGATCACGAAACTTTCGACAAGCGTTCTATTCAAATGAAAACTTTCCTCTAAAGGATTAAACTAAAGCCTTATTAGCGGATTGGAGCTGAGCAGTTTTTAGAAAGTAGTTATTATCTCAGTTGTGTATTATCGCATAAAATAATGTGTATTATATTTATTAAGTTCTCCAGAATTATTAAAGAGATTACCATGTACTCAGACGAGTTCATAACAGCTATCTTACAGTGGAGCAGATAATGAAACAGCAGGCTCTAAAAGTTACATAGAAATAAATCACTCGAAATAATAGTTATTTATTAGTAGTAATAAGCGTCAAGTAATTACTCTTTAGTTAGAATGTTAAAAACTTCGTATCGTAGGGTTCATACCAAGATCATACCATGGATAGACTATCCCGTAAACGTTTCACTATATATGTTGATATATAGCCTCTTGAACTAGCAAATGTATACCTCATTGATGTAGGGAGGTAAAGGAAGGAACATTTAATTGAAGCACTTACAGTGATTTCGTAATACCCTATTCTGTCATATGTAATAACTGTTTAGGTTCTTATGTTCAAACACAACACTAGCTTATAGTATAAGTACATGACATTATTATAAATACGTATGTTTACCATACGCCTTTCTAAGTATATATTAAAGTTGACTTGCGGAGTTTCTTGTCGGTTCTTCTGAGGTTTTTCTCCGAATCGGTGGTAGATTTAACGACATTCTTAAGTGCCGTATTAATTAGCCTAAATAGAATAAAAAATAAACATTTTCGTGTTGCATTTTGTTTTTTGAGATATCTACATTGTTGAGTGTCAAGTTAGTAGGCTACTTAGAAATAATCTTGGTGAATTTAGAGTCGTAATTTTCCAGATATACCTGAAGCGACAATGTCTGCTCACTGCTGCCACATTAAATTAAGTTAAGTAACAAATTCGCGGCTACTGTGAATCCATTTCATTATGAGATTATATGGACAAAAACGGGACTTAGTTACTTTAAGTGATAAATCCTTTTCATTGCAAACTGTCTACTAAAGGAAGATTAGTCTGGCAGTGGAGTGAAGCGGGTTAAACTTGGGCAGCAAGTTTTTTGTGGCAGGAAGAATCGTTAATTTACATGGGAGGGCGTCCCGGTATGCCACTGTTATGCCACTTGATTGTTCACACCACTCGCTGTGACAGCCGTGACCAAAACCCATTGTGGTATGAATGAAACACGAATCAATCGAGCACCAACGTCAAAAAGCTCTCGATAAAAACTGTGAGACTTGGTCAGGCTTCACCGTTTGGGTGGCACTAGCTCAATCGAGTGTGTAATCGAAGGGCACAATTCAAGTTGGGATTTGTAAGTTATTCTTCTGATCATTCATTTTATGTTCAAAGTAGTACTTGTATGAAAATGATACAAAACGGCTGTTATAGAGGGAAAGTAGGAAAATATATTTGACGACAACCTATATTATATTTTATAAAGGAGGATAATATAATATAATATGGTAATTAATCTATAAATATGCGAAACCTGAGTATAAGAGACGAGAAATAACAATACGGTGGACTATTGTAGCATAATTAAATTCGGATAACAGACCTAACGTGATTTAGTAGTTATTTATAATATTTTCCTCTTCTCGGTTGAAAGGACCACAAAGTCTCGGCAACGGTAGTGGAATAATTCCACGTAACACTTTTGTTCAAGCGATCCTCCACACTTAAGGAACATATTGTATAAAAAACCTGTACAAAAACTCTACATGTATTAGAAACTTGATAGATTTTCTTCCGTACCTATTCAATTCGTCTCTCATTTACCATCACTAATAGTTATTGAAACTGTGATAGTGCAATGACTTTGGTAGGAAAGATAATAAACGTCTATTTTTCATGCTAGTACGAACCTATATAAAGCTTATTTAAAACTCTTATTAGTATTTACCGATAGCATTCAATAAAATCAGTAACAAAAGATATTGAAACGAGACTAGTGATCTTTTGGTCTCCTAAAACGGTAGCAAGTTATCTAAATATATTACATTATATACCATACAAATGCCAAATAAATGAAAATAGGATAACAGGATTTTTTATATTACTTTTAGATACTGCCTTGCCTACAGTCTATACGAAGAACGAATAATACTTAGTGCCTAAACTATCTAGGCACGATAAATTTATGTCTTAAATAACAGATGCTTATATATAATTATTTAAAAAAACATAAGATTGAAACATACAAGACTATCAAAGTATCACGAACAAATATTACGAAAAGAAGCACGTGGAAAAACACAAGACAACAGACAAGACTTCTAGGTCCTGGGAATGTTCTTTGTTTATGCCACTAAGGTGGCACACAAGCGTACGGCCCACCCGATGGTAAGCAGTCACCGGGGCCTTGCCAACCATGTTGTTGATGAGGACTCATTGTGTAGCGCAGCATATCCTCGTGGAGCACTGGCAACCTTAGTTACCGCAGAAACACAAAACTATTACGGGCCGTGCAAACAGCCCTCGTTCCGTGGTAGAGGAAAGCCACGAACGACTTGTCTGAAATTGAGAGTACACTAAGTAGTGTCTCGGAATGGGGTCGACTTATATTATCTACTCTGAGACTAAACCTAGTCCACTTCAACCCCACTAGGATAAGTCTGCGCGTTCACCGCAAATAAAACTCTATTTACTGTAACTCCACAATTCCTCGAAACATCGTCCGTCAACATCTAGAAGAGTATTGGGATCCTTGGCATCGACATTTCTAGTGACGTCAAGTTCGGAAGTCATTTGGAGGATAAGGTCTTTTGGCACCTTTTGACTCGGTTCAAAGGCACGCTTTAAGAATTGTCGACGATCCCAAGCTCACAATCGGTTTAGAAGGCAAGGTAGTGAGGCAAAGTCTCTCCTCAGACATAGGAGAGACTTTGCCTCACTGTGTATTCTACCTGTACAACGGACAGAGTTCTGAGGATTTTTAATGGGAAAACCCACGGGTGATGCCTGTTCACCCTACCTCTCTTTTTAAGCCCATGGTGTGATTATCCACTGTACTTAAGCTTAGAAAAATCATTAGTACAGGCCGGGGCTTGAACCTGGGCCCATCAGATCAGATGACAGGCCGTTGCTACAAACCACCAAGGCTTCCACGGCTTACAAAATCTTGATACCCGTCGTTGTTGCGGAATATTATTAACTGACATAAAACCAATAGAATTAATTGGTCTTAGTTTGTTACCCTGTAGTAATAACAAAAGTAAATAAAACAAATGATGATGCTAAAGATTTTCGAAAGATTACTAAAGTAACCTATAACGTTTCTAATTAAATGTCAACAATTAAAGCTTTACGCAACATACACGTGTAGTCTCTGTAAGCACGTAATAAACGTTCTCCTTCCGAGTGGTGTTATAGATTAATTGTTTTATTTCATTTGTAAACACTGAATGTGGATATTATATTTTATTGATCCAAAGTCATTAGAGTCAATCTCGTGTGATCAGGCTTTCACTATCGTCGCACGCACCAGTAATGATTACGTACAAACTAACAGATAGCGGCCGGCTTGCAACCGATCGCAAAAAGTCTAATCGCTCAATAAAACGTGAAGTGTTTTGTTAAAAGTTAGCAGTTGTTTACGGCATCTATTTTCAACATAGATTTTTTTTATAACTTAGAACTGAATATTCTAACGGTGACCTTGAAATTGCCTTATGATAAAATCATAATGTCACCAATAGACCTATATATTATTATAAGTTTAGAACAAAATTAAGCCGTTATTTACGTAGAACTTAATTAATTCCATTACGATAATGATGTGCCCGTAAGTACTATGTACCTAAGGAGACTTACAGACAGGCTCAATGATGGTACTTTATAATTTAAATCATCAGCTATTTGATATACAAATTTAAATACGCAATAACTTGGGAGTGTACCCGAAGAATAGCGACGGGGTGGGCTCCTGTTACATGGGACCTAAACAAAAATATTTTTCGATGAAAAGTGGGTATTAACTAATATCCCATATCTACTGACCCTGACCGGAAGACGTGAAGAAGAGCTAAAATTGAATATTCATTTATTTTGGTACTTTTTAAACATAATAAGCAATACATGGGGTTGTCGCAACTGCAAAGATATGTAATAAAGTTACTTACGCACTGTTGCTAATACCTCTTACATAAATTTTGCTTGACATATTGGACCACATTCGGAGCTCTATACAACGTCGGTAAGTACCCCATACCGCCACGCCGTACCGGAGTCTATAGCTTCGTTATCTATGCGCATGACCACAATCTTAGATGTAATCTGTCCTTTTTATTATACTACCACATCAGTTATTATTGCACGTATGTTGAAGCTAGAATGAAATTGAAATCAATCATACTAATGAAATGAAAAGGTTAGGAGGACAGGCTTAAAATGGTGGTGGAACGGATGTTGTTTTTAGGGTTTCGTACCCGAAGGGTGGAACCCTATTATTAAGACTTGCTGTCCGTCCGTCCGTCTGTCCATCAATCTGTCAGGAAAAAAAGCTATACAAGGGGTTATCCTACTAGAAACGTTTTTTTTTCTCTATCTTACTAATGGTAACAAGTAGACGCTTGAAATACTCATAGTGTGAATTGCTATATTTTCTAAAAAAAAAGAGGTAATTTTTACTATTACAAACAATAGATTTCAGAGTCCTCGGTGAGCGAGTCCAACTCGCTGTTGACCAATTTTTTAACCAACTTTACCTTCCACAGAACAAATACCTAGTTATTTTGGGAACTTATTTCTTTAGCTCCCAGCTACACACAGAGATACAGGTAATCCATCTGGTTCATGATTACATACGTGCGGCTAAATTCCACAAATAATAAACCATATTTCTTTACCATTTTAGTTACAAGCCTATATATATCACCTGAATACATTACAGATAAACTATAATAATAATGTTTGGACATTATAACACAGCGCCATCTGGCCCCAAACTAAGCAAAGCTTGTACTATGGGAACCAGGAGCTGATATAATACTTATATATTTTTTGTTTGTAAATACATACCAAACACCCAGACGCAAGGCAAACATATTTGTCACATAAATGTTTGCCCCGGCGGGAATCGAACCCGCGGCCCCTAGCGCAGCAGTCAGGTATACTAACCACTAGACCAGCGGTCTCGTCAAAACGTTTAAAAGTAATGTAGCTGTATGAATCAATTACTGCACATTACCTATAAAAGAACCTATACGAGGTAAACGCCGTACCACACAGGTCGAAAGTACATGAAGAACAAATGCGTGGCACGTCACTGAGCTGAATAAAAAAACTAGCGTGGTTAATTTGATATTGTGTTGTAAGCGTCCATAGGCTACGGTGACCGCTTACCATCAGGTGGGCCGTATGCTTGTTTGCCACCTAAGTAGTATAAAAAAAAATGTTAAACTAGAGACAGTTTTCCTCGAGAAAAAAATACACTGAAATGAAAACTAAACTCTTGAGTACGGAGAATACAGCTGCAGAGCACAGTTACATTAGACGTTATTGTGATATATTAATATTGTATACGAATGTATAGTACGTAATTTAATTAAAACGTGCAGAAATTTTCCGACGTGCCATAAACCGCGTCTAATTGTTGCTTGTCGTGAACTCCGGTATTTAAATAAACAATCTCATTCACACTCAAAATGTCTCATTACATTTGGAGTTGTAAGCCTTACGGAAGGCTATATAAATACTTCCTGTATAAGATCAAACTTCCAATGGTTCTAATATGGCCTCTTTCTGACAGATTAGCAACCATTGGTAGCCTGCTTTAGTTATCTTTTTGTTTGTATACTAGAAAGGGTGCTTGTGTTTTCAATTTATTTGCAGACTCGGAGCCTACCTCTGACTACACTTAATGAATAGTTCTTTTTCATTTAGTCATGGAACAAAGGTACACTGAAGCCCAGACAGAGAAAATCATGTTAAGGATGTTTTCGAGTCATAAGGATTAACAGATTAAGAGAGTATTTTATTTAGTTAACTCGAGTATTGGGAGGCATCTGTGAGGTAAACCTACTAATAAGATTATTGCCTGTTTTTTTTTTGTTTTTATACAACTAAGGTGGCAAACAAGCATACGACCGATGGTAAGCGGTTACCGCAGCCTATGGACACTTGCAACACAGGGGTATCACTCGCGCGTTGCCGACCCTATTACCCTGTTTGTCGAGAACACATTTTAAGAAAGAGCACGGTATATATTTATAAATAGTAGGTACAGCAATACCTTTTGATCCAACCCAAATAGTATAATACAATGCTTTGATCCCGGAAATTATAAGGGTTTACTTAGACATGTGATATGGGTTCCTAGGGTAATTTAATAAATGTTACGGACGAAGCCGAATGCAAAACACACATTTTTAATAAGTTGCGTACGTAATACGAGTCGGCAGGCAGTAACATTACCCAACAAAACATTTTCACTATGCCTCAATAAAATTTCATAGTCGATTTAATTAATATTCAAATTTCGTGACAGCAATTTTGGCTAAAATAACAATAAGATTACTCGTTCTTATTAAAATACAATATATTCCTTGAGTAGAATTAAAACTTCCATACTGCTTGGCCCTTCGGCACGTAGTTTTCTTCTAATGGATTTTTTTTAAAGAGTAATTACATTTTTTGCTACCAATCTCAGTAGACCACGGCGCGGCGCCTACAAACCGCTTAGTAAACAGTTATTTCATTATAGCACCACATTTCTGGTACCTGAGTTCTAAATGGGATTATTCAGGCCATCTTTTAGAAGGACGAGTCTTTAAATCAAGCAGTTGGATGACATTTATTAGTGGCCGTCAGCCCGATCATTGAATAAGATTACCTCGAATAAGGCTACTTAGGTCGCGTGAGAAATGTCACTACACGTTACTCATTACGAACCCGTATTCGAAAGCCTCTAGTACCAATTGGAGTGGAACGAATTGGCGCATTGCAGGACGACTGCCGTAATTACCTATATCACGGTAAATAATCAAGTGGTACGTGAAGAACGGAAAGTTAAAAAAGTAAATTATGCTAGATCACATGGTCGGTACGTAAGGGAGTCCGCACACTAGCAACTGACTTACCTGGCTGACAACCTGACTTAACCTGAGTATTGGCACATCTGCGATATATTTTAGGAAATAGGTCCCCTTTACGATCCGGTAGCTTTTCTTTGATTAATAAATAATACAACAGGAATAAATAAGTTGAATGTATGAAAAAACTTCAGGACTCTCCACAAGGCCCCCTAAAGAGGTAGTAGAGGTAGGGCAGAGGTGTTACAACACCCACTTTAGATACCCACCCCACCCCACCGTGGATAATTTAGTGCCAACATGGCAGATGGTGTTCCATAGCCGTATCTAAGGCACTACATACGTCCTTGAATTTCTTCAAGGACGTATGCAGGTTTCTACACAATATTTTCCTTCACCGTAAAGCTCTTGGTATGAGTAATTACATTGGTACAGACCAGTGGGATTCGAATTCTAGTCGCTAAAATAGCAGACAGCGCTTCATACCACGCGGCCACCACGAATTTTATACTACTAAAAGATTGAATGAATACAGCGCAGTCGTGCGGACTGTAAGAATGAACAGTGACGTGTTAAGCAATTGAACAGTGAAAACGTTCGGTTGTGACCTAGCTAATAGCACTCGTTGACTAGTACGCAAGGTCCTTTCAATGTGTATTAACGGACGCCCACGTGCCTGGTTCAATGAATCCCAGACCTAGCGTGACTATCAAAGTGAGGAAATTAACTTGTAATTCAACAGAGTTTAACACACCTGAGAGCAATAGATAAAACAATTTACGACCTGAGCTCGGCACAGTATAATAATTACATATCAAAGCTTCCAGGTATCACAATGTCTTTTCGAAAAAGACGCCGTTAAAATATAAAGAGATTTAAATTTACATAAAATTAAGATTTATAACTATACATACTTCTACAACATGCCTAAAACATAATAATAGGGTCGGCAACGCGCGAGTGATACCTCTGGTCTTGCAAGCGTCCATAGGCTACGGTAACCGCTCACCAGCAGGCGGGCGTATGCATATTTGCCATCTAAGTAGTATTGTTGGTCTGAAGTAAAGCGTGTGAGAAAGAAATGTAATATACTCGGCCGTAATTATCACGAGTAGAAAGGCTAACCGCTATAGCTTTGCTGGGCATTGTGCTATCATTCCCTACTGATTATTTGGTTCCTAAAAAAAAATATTGTACAGCGGTATAATACGTACAAAATAATCACTTTCTCCACTCGTTCTCCATTTAAACTTTAACAATTCCAAAATCATAATACTCCGTCCGCCCATCTTTGGTAAAAAGGGTGCAAAGTATTTGCTTCACATATAATTATTAATATGATTATGTATTATATATTCATTCAAACTCCATAGCAACAAGGACTTCGACAAACAAATAGATCATATTGTTTGGTTACAACTCTCAAAGTTTATACAATAATAATAAGGGTCCGGAGCCCCAAACTCTAATCTCAAACAATTCCATTCCGTGTAAGGAACATCAAACAATAGTTAGCGTACTCAAACATCGTTAAAGATATAATTGATACACAAATATTTAGGTGTTCCCTCTAATGCAACCCATACGGTTATTTGCAGTGAACATTTTTAAATATAAAACAAAAATATTAGAAAATAAGTGAAGCCAAAATCATCCAGGCTCTTTCTAGGAACGAAAGAAATTCAATCCAACCTCATCATCTATGAATTCCCCCACAACATTCGGTTTTGAAGTATTACAATCGATTAATCAAATCCCCGAGGTGTGGCTGTGAATTTGAGAGCGTTAGGGTTGGAAAGAGGTCCATATATATTTATAAAGTTGTACTGGAAACGATAATGTAGTTTTGACAGGCGTCATAACTTACCGAACATACCTACTTGTGGAAGGAGCGCATTTGTTCATTCAAAGCAGATTTAGGTTATAGAGAGCGGTCTGTTATGTTAGAAATCTCTAGTAGGGATTGGTGGTAGAAAAAAACCTATAGTATTGAAGTCGCAGACCTAAGTGCTAGGCGGGTTACTTACAGTGTTGTCAGATTACATAAGCCCTGTAAAAATATACTTTTGATCGACTAACATAAAGTTCTATTGTAATATTATTTTCCATTGGTGATAACCATTGTATTGTTATATATTCACTATTAAAAGCAAAAGCTCAGACGCAGGTATCAAACGTCAGCCGACGGTTCAAATGCGCGAGACAGTTTTATCTTTCGAGCAAGTCAAGCTGAATGCTGATTGATACAGTCATGTTCGCAGCAAATCCTGGCTAACCGTCATAGCGTACCACCTAACAGTACCTCGATGTCTTAGATAACACTGGATTGGTACACGGGTCCAATCTCGCAGTTAGCCATTTAGGGCCAAGCTCTGCGGGCCTACGTTCAGGCCTTACTAAGGAATACATTATTATTTAACGCACGTTAACTTTATACACTCTGCATAGTTAGAGGTACCTTTTGTTTGGTTACTCAAGTTCCTTGTTTGTGAATTTTTAATTCATGTGAGAGAAAAGTCCTTAGTAATGCTATAAGGAGATAACGGGGCAAATATGGCTAAATGGCAAGCTTGCTAATAGTTTTCTGGACGGGACAATTTACCGAGGTATACTATTTTTAAAATGCGCGTACCCGTCTGCCGCGCTCATATTATGTAATGTTATCATGGGACATTGGAAATCTACATTATATGTTTATAGATATGAAATATATATTATCTTTATTATAAATTTTAGTGCTTTGGATCAAAATTGGTTTTCAATTAAATAAAAGTGGTATTCAAAATTGCCTAGGTCTCCGGCGGACTGCAGGTTACCTCTCTATTGGCATGTGTAATAATTATTCTGTACCTAAATAGGCAAATAAATTATATTCTACCTCCAACAGTTCATAAATTGCATATGATTTAAGCACACGCGTTGCCAGTTCCACCTTTCTTATCAACTTTCCACTTTGAAACACAGGAGTTCCAAGTTGTTCAACTATTCTGGCGGAGTGGAAAGTTGCCAAGTACCTCCAAGTTTGGGATGAAGATTCCGCGGCGCTTATGACATGATATCATGATGCTACGTTATAAGAGATTATGCGAGGAATCCAGTATTAAATTCCAGCTAAGAACGTGGACTTAGTTACGCATGGGCGCGGCGGGAGAGAGTCAAATGAATAACTTGAAACATAAAAAAAAATGTTTACGAAAATGATACGAGAAATTCGGAAGATTTGTCTTTCCACGACAAATATTGCTACATTATTTATATTTTTTAAATGACACTACTCTGTGCCTACCCCCAAGTCATGATGATATTATATATGTAAATATGTATTTATAAGTATATTATTATGTTACACGCTAGCAGTTCATAGAATTTACACATAAATTACATATCACGACAGGTCAAACACTTTTATAACGTTATTGTAATATATAAATAGCTTAGCTATTACCTTGTGAATATAAAAGCTAGGTACTAAGCAACCCTTAATAACAAAATTATGATCAAAATCTATATAAAATTTGTAACCAAGTTAAAATTTAGCCCTTGTGTACAAATCATTTTGCTTAAATGAACGAATTGATAGAAATAGTACATATTATCGTAATGATTTAGTAAGCAAACTGGGTAAACAATAAATAGCTAAGGCCATTAAAGGAATAACGTCTGTAGATAGAAAAGTGACTTTTCTAGAAAGGCAGGGTTCAGATAACAACCGAATACTGATTGTGAGCGGATTTTATCAGTACGTTTGTTACTAGCTAAGAATTTGTGAGGACTTTACTCTTTCCTTGCAACCCTTCCATCCCAAGAGTATTTTCTAATTACATAAATCTAAGAATTTTTAATTAGTGTTGCACGTTTTCTTTATTGGAGCTCAAAATGATAGAAAATAAAAAGTTTACATTTGTTCTTTTACACCTTAATGTATTCTCGAAAGAGTATAAAGTGAGAAAATTTATTTATTATACATATTTATATTTTAAATATATAGCGTATCTCAGGTGGTGTTTTGTCCCTGTCTCTCAGTCTCAAGCTTTATATACATATAATATACAGAAATTTACCGTTTTCAAGGTACAATCACTGTTTCAAAACTGCATATAATAATAAAAACAACACGAAAAAATTAATTGTAAAGAATTTACGCAAAACTAACTAACTAAATTTTAATTTAAAAATCTCCTTAAACATAAAAAAAATAAAACACAATCACGTAACATGAAATTTCTCTTTTTATTATACCAGCACTTTATATCAAAGGCCCCAGAGGGTATTCCTAATTTCGCATAATTTTGCGAACAAAATAATTTGTCCACAAGCTTATAATGGTAATATAAAGATTGAATATTTGGCAATGCCACATAATTTATGTCAACAAAGTCGATTAAATAGTTTGCGAAATACAGCGCTGCTACGCAACGCTTTGACCATTAGAGGAAATTTACCGTTTTATTTAACTTTTTTTATATCTAATTGGGTCTTTTAGTGAAACGGTCACGTCAGTCCATATATCTGGCGTGCCCTTGATTTTTTCCAACATAACTGAACTTAATAGCATAATATATTTCGTTCAAGAATAAATAGATTTCACAGGCCTTGCACGTCTGGACTAATTTAAGGTCGACTAAAAGGTACCTGTCTAGATTCGAGAACCAATTTGAAACGGATGTCAGTTTTAGAAAAAGTTGATTTATTAAAGATTCTTTCATACAAAATGGTAGGTATCATGATGGGTATGCACGTATAGGTACCAATTTGGGCGTGAAAACCTTTTACGTTCCAAGAATACCTTTTAAAATTGATAGTATAATTAAATAGTTCATTGTTTTTTTTACCCAATGCAAATTAAATAACCAATATAAGATATGACCCTTCTATGAATGAAAATAGCGGTAGTTTAAAAACTTTTACGAATATAAATAAATTTATCGGGTCCTCGCTACATGAAAAGATGATAACATTGTACAATTGGACGAGACCGCTGGTCTAGTGGTTAGCACACCTGACTGCTACGCTAGAGGTCGTGGGTTCGATTCCCGCCGGGGCAAACATTTATGTGACAAATATGTTTGTCTTGCGTCTGGGTGTTTGGTATGTATTATAACTATTATTTACATTATTATTATTATTATAATAAATGGTATCATTATCAGAACAATGACAGTATGTAAGAAATAAAGATAACCGTCACTTGTTTCGTGAGTAGCTAATCAGGGCGTCATATGGTTTTTATGCATCGTTCTTGATGATATACAAGACTAGATTTTCCCCTCGGCTTCGCACTCGTGGTAAAGTGAATAAGTCAACATATACCTATGTACAAATTAAAGCTGTTACCCGCGATACCTATATTCATGGGTGTAACTTTAAATATGTCGGATTTTCATACAAATTTTCATCCCCTATTTTACCCCCTTAGGGGTGGAATTTCCAAACATCCTGTAATATGTATTTTTTATTTTTAACATAATGGCCAAGTACCTACAATTTTTCATGCGTTTCAATTAAAAAAAAACATACAAACTTTTAAACCCCTATTTTTACCTCCTCAGGGGTAGAATTCCAAAAACCCTTCGTTAGTGAAAACCTTTTCTTATCGGATGCTCATGTCATACAAAGAACACAACCTCCAAGTTTCAGGTCTCTACGATCAGCCGTTTAGGCTGTGCGTTGATCCGTCAGTCATTCAGGACAAATCCTTTTATATGTACAGATCAAGACATTATGTTTACAATGATATTTTACTAGCTGTGCTCGCGACTTCGTACGCGTGAAAACGGATTTTGTTCACAATTTTATGTGTTATATTTTTTTAATGAAACCCATCTTTTTGCTTTCAAAAGAACCTTCTATCAGTAACAAATACAAAAAAAAAAGATTTAGCATAATCGGTTTAGTCGATCACGCGTGATGCCGTGTCCAAGGGAAATAGAGGTAAATTTTTGTATAGATTAAACAAAACTTTTAATATCATTGACTCCAAAATACACTGGAAGTAGGTACTTCCAGTACTTACCCGTTACAATTTACTCGTCGATGACAACATTGTAAAGTGGTTGCTTCTATGATCTGAGGTAGTGCCATGAGGATGTAATCCAATAAAACATCGTTATCAGTTATTATAAAAATATTTAAAAGATCTGTGGTCTAATTATTTCAAAGCAAACATCATTTTAAGTCTCAGGCTCCTGATGTCGAGATTCATTTCTGTGCCGGTAGCAGGAACATTGTCGACAACGTATTCGAAAACGTAACTCGCGAAGTGTCAAAATTGTCATACTAATTTTTAGTTCCACTTTTCGCCGCCGCAGCGCTGTTCACTTTTCAATACAAAATAGTCGAACGCGATACGAAAACGTTGTCGACAATGTTTCTGCTACCGGCACTGAACTGTCATATCACTATTTAGACACAACGTTGTTCATTCAATCAATCAAAATCATAAATTAACGCATTCTATAAGCCTACGACCATTTCTTATCTGTCATAACTATATTTTTTTGCATTGTGTCAAACGAGACACGTGTCAAATGGAACATAATTAGTACAAATTAACGCCGATCCGGAACAATAGGTGTTGAATTAAACATAGTGAATTAAAGAGCATTGCACAAGCCCGTTTCGTCAAGTTGGGCTCGGTGTGTTAATTATTCATCGGTGCTGACTAATCTGTGTAAATTACGCATGGTTTAACTTTATTGCTATCTCATTCTATATGTAAGTAAAAGATTGTAAGAGATATATATACACTGTGACGAAGACTATGACAGTTCATAAATTTATTTCTCATAAATTGTTTAGTTTTGGATAGTCCTGTAGAACTATTAGATATCATGTGGTAAGGTCGATAAATAATATTGTATGTTCGATCGCTGAAACTTTATAAGCATTTGCTAGAGAATATCATATGCTACTGGAAACTTATGTTCAGGTCACCGCACTTCATAATACTAGGTGGTCTATAATATTACCTAGAATTAAAAACTTCACCGACCTGTTATTGCAAGAGTCGGCCTAGGTAAGTACCATTCTGCTACTTTAAGCTAATAGCTAGTGAAATTGCAAGAAAGAGGTTAAATCATAATATACCTCCTCACTACAAGGTGGCATGACATCAACAAAGTAATTTTGCAGCATGCAGCACTAACTCAACTTTATTTCTGGCACACACAATATTGTACTCACATTACATATGTAAGAATTAGACTGGTACTAATAATAAGATACACAAACACATGTGACATTGCTCGATATCAGAAATAGTCAGAGGTGTTACAGCACCAACTTTTCACCGAAGATAATTTGGTGCCAACGTGACATATGGGGGGTCCGATTGCCGTCTAGACGTATGCAGGTTTCCTCACGATTTTTTTCTTCACCGTAAAGCTCATGGTGTGAGTAATCACTGCACTTAAGTAAGAAAATCTCATTGGTACAGACTTCAGAATTGGTACAGATTCGAACTTGCGTCGCAAGGCCACCACGGCTATCAGAAATAGCTACCGACTCAGTATACAACTGAAGCTACATAACAATCTCAGTTACTGCTTTTCAGTAGGAACATAGCAACGAACAAGGCGCTTGAAGGAAAAGGAGATAGTGCAACAAATTTAAAAAATATATCTTATTTCAAAGGAACAACTAGAACATAAGGTGACGAACTAATCGAAAGGGGCAAGAATATTAGTGTATTCAGCAGAATTAGGTCCCGGAAAGCACTTCAACTGTTCAATCAGGCATACATAGGCAATTCTAAAGCGAATGACCGTATTAACGAAAATTGCCACACACTAAGATTACAGTATTGCGATGTGATCCTACAAACAATGCATTTATAGCAAATTTCCTGGCTTTGCCCTTGATGGACTGTTTCATGCAGTTACAGAAAAATTTGTAAGTTAACTATACACAAACAACAATGTTGAATAGGTACGTCTCATCGATTCGCTTGAATTTTTCTAGGCGCAATCTCGACAGTTATTGGCAAATATTTTTTTAATATTGATGTGTACGTGCGTCAAACGAAAATATTGAAGGCACAGTTTGATATGACCATTGACGATGTGGATTGGTGACGGTCCAAGTCAATGGGACAAAACTGCAAGAATCTAACGTTTAACGTTATGTACATTGTTTTATGTTCTATCCCTTAGAATGGAAGGTTTCGATCTTGATCTGAAGTCTTGACCAACAGTGGTGAACCATTAAGTAGTTCTGAATGCTGGTTCATCGTCTATGAAATGTATGCATAGACATTTTTTATTAATGATGATCTGAAGAGATTATGATCAAAAGCATTATACAATAGACTTGAGTGGCGTCAATCCTGTCAGCAATAATAGCAGACAGAAAGAACTCCAAAGGTGTTGTAAAGACTAAGCAATGTGCTATTATCTAAACCAAAGGATTCGATTTGTTTATTATGAATTAGCATTCCGACTAATTCTTCGGTAAGTATGTATATAGTTAAATCTGATTTAGAAAATAAACATTTTATCGCATAACTTGACCACATCATTTAAAAAGTGTGAACATAAAAAGCATCAATTATCCTCATAGCTTCCAGATATGGTGGCAAATATGCGAAGAGAATTAATTTTATAACCGCGCTACTGAACCGTTATGAAAGAAAATTTTACGTCATATGGAACCGGTTCGGAGACATATCGAATGAATCAATTATTACATCAATTTTAAATTTCGATGATTTTTCGGAGATTCACAACAGTGTTTATGGTTTGAGAATTAAAAATATACTGAAGTTGATTTAAAATGATAATGGCTTGGATGAGTGCACATAATAGGTATTTATAGATATGTCTGATGGAATATTTTCACTATAGTGTCGAGAAAGTGGCAGAAGAAACCGAGGTACAGAATGTACCTTCAATTGGCTCAATAAAAAAGCTGTTCGCCTGGAAGTTATTCGAGGATGAAAAATGTTTGTTGTTATTAGTTCAGTATTATTTGTATAGAGAAACATGTTTAGTTCATCATCATCAAAAAATGTTAACTATTCTAATTACTATTATACAGCCTGTAGCAAACCAATATAACCATATTGTAGTGAATTCCTAGAATTGTCGTATGAGATTAGAAAATTCAAACTATTATGTACATGTTTTCCACGGAAATTGTAAAGTAATGATTATGTATGAAGAATAAGACAAAAATGTGTGAGTTTTCCAGCGTTGAGCGTTCATCTACATTATAATCATGTAGAAATTCTCAACAACCTCCACAAATGCTATGCTCCTGCTATGATAGCCTGTGTGTGTTTGTTACTCTGTATAATATTACAAGCAATTTTCTTATACTGAAAAATAAACAATGAATTATACTATTTATGAAAAACAGTATTTAATAAACCAACCTACTGCGGTAAAATAATCATGTACATTTTGATATTATCTAATGTAAACTAACTTCTTATGTAAGGTATGTAAATAAATTTATTTGCACCATTTGGGTTTCATGGCCATTTGCGGTTTCAAAGTCTTCCTTGCAGAATTATTGGAAATTATTTAATGCACTACACGGCCACCATCACAGCCGACACGATATGCGATAGATTGGCCTCAACAATTTCGCTGTGAGGGCAAAGCCGAGGCCTCTCCATTATTTTCCCGTCAATGTGATTAAATAAATAGTCCCGGTACAGGTATAGAGTTATTTCGTAATTACGGGACCTTATTGCCCGGACGGGGAATGTTTTGTTCCAAACACACGCCGGATAACCCCGGGTTAACATAACGTATACAGTTACGTAATATTTGTAATTTTGTGTTATTATTTGGATTGTCTGTGGTTTGCAAATTGCAATATAACAGTTTTTAGCTGCCTTCAAAAAGGAGTATGTTTTTCTGTTTTAACTTCTATTATGTATGTTAACGCTTCTGGTTGGCAGTAGCGGTCAAGGAGAATATTATAGTCTTTGGTAGCGGTTGTATTCTCTTGGGATTGACATGCATGCTTATATTTTCATTCATTTCATTCAAGTGCCGCCGGCGTCAAATTATATACTACACAAAAACTATCTGCATTGAGAGCCTCTTGGTCGATTTCCTTTTTACTACTTAAATAATTTACTAGTGAATCGATTTTATATCAAGCTTTTACAGCATTTCATCAGCATGTGTGTGCTGCAATGATGGGGTAAAATAGGATGTTGACTAATTAACTTTACAACGCGTACGAGGCCGCGGGAAAATGCTAGTAATAAATAAATGTAGAGCAAAACTATCGCATGACTATGTATATTGTAAATCGATGATAATTTAATAACTTAAATCATTATAAAATAACTTGATATCAACAATTGATATATTTCACCTTTGCACGCAATTACCTACGCATTTCATTGCCGTTAAAATAAATGTAATAGACGCCAGATTATTGCAACGAACGTAATAATCATAAACTTACGCTAACATCACAAGTGAGGTACAAGGTATTAATTTGAATAAATATAGCACAGTAGGTTTTAAGCGTAGTAGTTCAGTACAATATCCTAGAATAGTCCAAACTCGAACATAAGTCACGTCCATGTAGTGTTGGGGTAAATATCGACACTACGTAGTCGATGGATAGCACTTTTCGATTAATCTATTTCGTCTTCCATAATAATAATCATACTAGACATACAGTTTTGATATGAAAAAATAAGATCTGTAAATATTCAATATTATTTTATTTAAATCCTACAGGATATATTTGAAAATGCATTTGTTTTATTTGCGGATGACATTAGAAATATTACCTGATGTCAATGTGGTAAATATATAATCAGTTTCTGTAACTCTTAGATCTGAGATTAATATTAGGTGAAGTATATGCACCTTGCGCCCTTTACAGTAGTTTATCTAAAATTAAGCAGTGACATTTCACTTCGTGTATGTGCTAAAAGTTCTCTACAGTATTTTATGTACAAACCGGCTTTCTTCATATAGTCAGGCTTCTCTTTTTTGGAGGCAAGCACTAACTAATTTGTCGTCTCGTATTCTTGCTATTAAGTAATATGTAAATTAAGAATGCATACGAAAATAAATAGTATCCTCACGGGGTAAACAGAAAGTATAGAGTGCCATTTCACTTGCACACTCTTTTAAATATTTTTTTTCTTTCATACATGTCCGCCGGTTCTGATCAGTCTTTACGTATCCTTCAACGCACTTTGCTAATTTGATTTAGTAACATATACCGGAAGAATGCCCTCTTTGAATAGGTAAAGAAACGTATCGATAAAAAAATATGGAGCCTATATGGCGTCATTGGCGTCACTACATGGCATGAACCAAGCCAGGGGTCGCGGGCGGTCGGCGGTCACTCGGCCCGCCGCCATGTTTAGATTCGTATCTTTGGCGCCATAATTCCCTACCATTCGCCAATTTGAACAGATTGCATTTCCACTTATTCGCTGCTTAATTGATACCAATACAAGCAATTAGAAATTTACCGAACATTTTATTGGTTGACTATGCCATTACAATATTTTATTTCTACGATGCTAAGCTAATAAAGTGAGTGCTAGAGTAACTAATCCAGCAATTTACGATTACACTTATTCCTTGATGAATAATAGATCTTTTTTTAATGGGAGGCTTTCCTTCCATAATAAGTAGTTTTTCGCTTTCCCTATCTAAGTTTTAATATGCTCGGTCAAATTTATATATATAGAAATGACCAACGTATTTTTATTACATTGCAATATTATTAAACCAATAAAAGTGCTAAATTTATAAAATTGGTGCACCCTGCTTCATAAAACCTAGGTCAAAGAAGTGAGGTGCGTCTGCGATATTATTTGTTGCGTAGTCTTAATAATATAAAGCAGTAAAATGGAAATTTGTTACCATCTGTTGCTACTTTTAATGTAAGCCATATATTATTATTATAATGCTACTAAAACAGGCGCCTACAAGAATATGAAAAGCAACTCACTCAGGTAAATTTGCCTTCATTTCTAATAAGGCAATTTGTGTTTTACAAGATGTTGACTCGCGTTTTGATGGTGATTTTAATGCGTGTTATTCTTTTGAACATACAAGCATGAAATTTATAGAATTCAATATATTAAAATAAAAACCGAAGTCAAGCTTTACCCTGCGTTCGCATTCATTCATACAAACTTCGAACCTTCTGTAGATGAAAATGTAATGAAATAATAAAATATACTGCTTGGAAATCGGCCTATAATTATAAAACTTGCTAAAATACAAATTAACAACAGTGAGAAAGAATGTGTAATGTGTGCTTGTTTCTTCCGATAACTCTTATTATAAACACCCCCTGTCTTTTAAGGGTTGAATTTCCAAAAAACTTGCAATGTTTTAAGGTACTTTATACTTCCTAAGATTTTGTAATAAGTTAATCGTTAAAGTAAGGCTGGATACTTGAAGATTACTCAGGTGACCCACTTGTATCACTATCTTATAGGTATCTATCTAAAAATATAGCATACTAGCTTCTGCCCGCGACTACGCGTTGAGCTTAAAATCTCAGAGGAACCTAAGATAAAAACATTTTCCCGGTAAAAAGTATCCTATTGTTGTATCCTAGCGTTAATCCAGGTTATACATTATCTGTGTTCCAAATTTCATCCAAATCCGTTGAGTAGTTTTTGCGTGAAAGACTATCAAACATCCATCCATCCATACTCACAAACTTTTTTATATTATTAGTAGGATTAAACCAAACTCATACATATATCTAAACCCCGTGACACCAATTCGTCGTCACAATATTGACTATGGTCTTATTACACGAACAAACCGCACTAGTACATTTCACAGTCATTGCGCTGCAATTTCTTTCTCATGTCGCGGCATCGCCTCTATCCTGGAATGAGTTCTAATAATGCCTTCCTCGAGCAAAAAGCAAGAGATTCAACGACATAATCACACTAAAAGCACTCCTTCCTTTTCTGAAAAAGTCGCAGTGAAATACCATGTATGCCTGAAGTCAGCCTGCGGTGGTTTTAGAACTTTTAGAAGGATTTGCAATATAAAAGATGTTTCAGCTAGCTTGAATTCTGTGATTCGTGATAAATAACCCATCCTGTCATCATGATTTCGGGTTATACATTAACATTAAAATAGCAGTACTTGAGTAAAGTTGTACAAGGTAGATTGGTAAGTACCTAGTCGGAAAGAACTAAAATAGATCGAGATCTCGCAATATTATTTCGTTTAATGTTGATTAAAAGTACCTAACTTGTATGTATTCTAACTGAAAAGGAAATGTTGATTAAGTTTACTTGAGAAACACATTAGCATTTGCTTACTTTACATTTATACCTTTATAGCTTAAAATTGAGCGCGCGTCGAGAAATTAAGATGGGTTGATAACTTTAGCTCAAGACGATCTCTCTACTTGCGCTGTCAATTAACGTTTTAATTTTGCAAATAATTTCATGTATAAATTGTATTACAAGTTCGATAATTAAGTGTATTCAAAAAGGTAAATACGAATATGTAGGTACAGCTACATTAAAGTACTATACTTTACTCGATTCCGTGGGTGTTGGGTACCTAACATAGGACAGAAGTAAAACAAATCTCCTAAATCCTTCATAAGGCTTAAGTCGGATGCAAACAGGGGCAAAACTAATTACAAAGGCGTGAATACTGAGTATAATTTACGACCAATGAATCACTTTTATATATAATTTGCTCTTAAGATAAAACACTTTTTACCGGCTGGAAGGTTATTCACGTACTTTTTTAAAGTCAACAAAACAGCACAGATCCTTCTTAATAAATTGTCAAGATGAAGAAATTTCTGCACGCCACCATTGCAGCTTCAAAAAGCTCTTATATAAATGTTCATATCGGAGCGATTTTATACTTCTAAATTCTGATGAGTGATATACCGATTATTGAATACGTAGAGTATGTGCGAAAGCGCTATAGTATCGCACGATCCCTACTATTGAAAAGTATTTTATACCACTTAGCAGGCACACAGATTTTTTTACCCTACTAAGATCGCGTACAGCTCATCTGATGGTAAGCGGTCACTGCAGACTTTAGCGGGTATAAAGGCTGTCAGTGTCCTATCTTGAGATGTAAAGTATCTGCCTGTAAAATTACATGACATGACACTGAACAAACATTTGTTCCGAAAATAGTCTAATATTTGAGCTTGCATTAATTGATTAATACGACTCGCTTGTTTCCTTCCAAGCGGAGGCTCACAACGTATGTACTCACAGAGGAATTCCTTTCATTAAACTCACACACATTCGCAAACTGGGCAATAAACGCCCTCAAAATGTAAATGATAACCATTCTATAGATTTATAGCTGTCTTTATTAAAAAGGAGTTATATTTTAATGCGATTCAATATTGAAGATAATGTGATCGATGTTTTCAAAGTGTTAAGAGTAAAGGATATTCACTAAATAAGTGAAGGATAAGATAGCCGTCACATTGCAAAGAAGATCAAACAAGCGGAACTAGACAGGGGCAAGTAGGAGAGATCAATTGTGTGATCAAGTGCAGCTGCACTGACAAGAATATATAAATATAATCTCTTATATAATCCAGAAGAAGAAATATTGGTTTTTAGCTAATCTTCAGGACCTAAAAATCAATCAATTGAGAGTTAGTTAAAATTACTCGTGTCTACATCTGTCTCTCCTCGAGTCAGTGTGGCTTCATCTCCTCTCTGGGATAACGGACCCGTAATTAAATAAATCCAGGCCAATTAAAATTTAGTTGGAATTGAGTTATTACTTTCATTCAGTAGACGACGTTGAGATAATTAATCAAACAAAGCATTGACTAATCTAAATGATAACTAATTGAGTTTTCTTCTCACCAAATTTGTTTATCTAGTTTGGATATTCTTGCCAATACTGTAAACTTTCGTTTCTGAGGTGAGGAAGGTTGCCAGAGCTCCACGGAGCACGCTACGCTAGTATGTAAGCTGCTAGCACAGTGACTCATTTTCAATAATAGGTTTTTGGCGTCTATAGGCTATGGAGACTGCTTACCATCAGGTGGCCCGTAGAATTACGTGCCAACTTAATAGAATAAAAAACAGACGAGATAGAAGAAAAAAAAATTAAAATTATATTAATTTACTATAAGCTTATTTTCTCCATATTACAGTGGTTTATTGATCCCCAGCAATACTGACTGAATTGTTTAATCATCAACATAAATGACCCAGGCTCTTATCCGTGGAGCAATCGCCATCACTGTAAAACTATATGAGTACGGTAACTGTTACTTTTCCAGAAAACGATATCCAAGTAAATAAACTGAACCTTTCTGCCATACTTTACCGAGACAAGGGCGGTATCTTAGTGCCTAGACTAATTGGAGTTAAAGTAGGTGAACAAAATTCTGTGTCACCTGTGGCTCCATTAACTCGATAAAATATTAAGAAAGCTACGCGAAACCTTTTTCTAAGCCCGGACTCATTTTCTACTATTTTTAATTAAGCCAGTGAAACATTGTGAATATGTAGGTCGCTTTGAAGAGGATTTAAGAGTATACATAAAGGTATGCGTCATATATTTGACGAGACCGCTGGTCTAGTGGTTAGTACACCTGACTGTTACGCTAGAGGTCGCGGGTTCGAATCCCGCCGGGGCAAACATTTATGTGACAAACATGTATTGTTTGCCTTGCGTCTGGGTGTTTGGTATGTATTATAAGTATGTATTTACAAAAAAAGAAAAAAAGTATATAAGTATTATATCAGCTTCTGGTTCCCATAGTACAAACTTTGTTTAGTTTGGGACCAGATGGCGATGTGTGATAATGTCCATGGATTATAATTATTATTATATGTGTAACGGTCATGAAACCACTTCATCTTTTATTCAGTAAGGAAAAAAACAAAGAACCTCCTTTTTCGTAACAGCTGGTTGTCAAATAGTCACGAAATCGAAACGAAGAGATTTCTCTACCAGTAAGTGGGTACAAGGCTTACATTAAGTAACTATTAAATAAAATTAACGCGCTAATACTTAAAAAAACTCACTGTAAAATAGATCCACATCTTGAAAAAGTGGAACATAAGGTTCTGCGAAAGATAAACATCGCCGAAATAGCCGCTCCAATAGGATTTAAAACGGCTCTACGATACATAAATCGATTTACAAATCGCAATAAACGCATTCGATTGGCGAATTCTATTTCCGTCTGCAGTCCGTCAAAAGCCTAATGTTATTGCCTTGTGCAAGGCTGGTAGTGACGAAAAGCTTTATCGATTTATTCGTAAGCTCTTTTATAATAGCACCTATACTGTAGGGAGCCTTTTAAGGGCTGACCCAATTTCTGGATCAAGCGAGAGGCACGTCCTGAGGGAATGGTACTCAGCTTAATAATAAGCAAATGGTTTCAAAAAAATGATGTGACATTTTCATATAATAATATGCGATGTGCTTATTGATTCATCGTGCTCTTTAAGCAATGGCTAGACTCGGGTGGTATAGTCGGTCACCCATCCGACTTCTGGTCTAGGTTTTAATAGAGGTTGCTTAGCTTTGAAATAGATATGTCGGCCCTTAGGCCATCAGATTTGACTTAGTGCCGAACCCAACAATGTTTGTGTTGGACGTTATACATCATCAATCTTAACAACCTAAGTATAGTACCGGAAAATCATTCCGAAACTTTTAAAACAACGAAAAAACCCATAGACGTCGTTTATGAATTAATATGTTTAGAAAACATGAAGTCAGATAGTAAGGTCTGATAGACAAGGCTTAGACTAAAGTAAAATTTATTAAATTTTTGGTCGAAATATGAAACCCTGCGATACATAAAGTACGGCCAACAACTTTCTTACGATATAAAATGCCATCATAAAATTTTCGTCGTACATGTTACATAAATCGTTTTTATATTTTTTTTTGTGTAACGCTTATCGGAATAAGCGATTCGCTTCCGTTAAATACGTTTTTGCCCGTCTTGCGTGTAGCACTGCCGTAGCATCATGATTATGTGGAGCTCTGTATTTACATGAATAAGGGTGTGTTTATATTGGTCCGCACCGTGAACGTTATGCTATTCATATCACACATTAAATTTCAGTGGGTTGATAAATATGCAGTTAAATTTGTTTAAAATAAAGATAAAAAAAGTTGGCCTGGCTGTAATATGGCCATTGAGGCACGCCTACAATAACTAAGAGTGAAATTCTGCTAGTCTTAGAAACATACATCCGTTATAATGTAGAGATCTAAGGAAGATAAATCTCCACAAAGCCTGTAACATATATTTACTTATTTATCTGCAGATGTACTTCTGTGAAGTTTCGAATAAAAAAATCTTGTCTCATCTTGTTACTCCATACAAACTTTGAATCCCTGTTTCATCCCCTTAGGGGAATGAATTTTGGGAAATCCATTCATAGCGGATGCCTACGCTATGCCAAAATTCAGCGCAATCCGTTCAGTGGTTTGAGCTGTGTGTTGATGGATCAGTCAGTTAGTAGCGGTGCCTTTTATACCTACAGATATAAAGTGACGATGACGACCCTGTCCCATATAAACCAACCTTAAATTAGGCATTTCATACGTTATGACGAATGGGCTTAGATTGACTCTGATGCTCTACATTTTGTGCTAGTGTTTGCCTGGCAGTGGTTTAGCCTTAATATAGTTTAGAGCAAAATAGGGTCGAATGTGTTATGAATTATTAAAAACACAATGAAAGTCGGTTGTATTTCCACATTATAAAAATTGCACAAATACGTACTTGGTAAGTATAAACTAGATGATTTATATAAGGCGGGTAGATTTCTATTATCAAAACATAAAACGATAAAATGAGTTTCGGTCGGTTTACACCATAATCCTAAATAAATGCATTAACACCCCAATAGACGGAAGTACCAGTAATAGTAAAAGTTACAGTTTTAATCCTTTTATGGCTAAATCTAAATATAAAGTTTCAAAATGTATTTTATTCATTTTTACCTTCTACTTATTGTCAGGGATACAACTGGTGGATGGGCATGGTAGGTTTTCGACATCGGACGCCTTCGCTATAAGCAATTATAGCGATACATGGTATTTGAATGGAATTTCCTAATCATAATCGGCCACTATTTTGTATAGCGAACAGCGACGTGGCGGCGAAAAGTGGAACTAAAATTTTGTATGAACTTTTTGAGTATTACGATATCGCAATCTAGTGGAAAGATGTCCCTGTAGCCCGAACAAAAATAACTTGCGATTAAGTCTTCGTATCGCTTTCGACTATTTTTGTTTGGGAAAATGAACAGCGCTGCGGCGGCGAAAAGTAGAACTAAGAATTCGTATGAACATTTTGTCATTTTATGAGTTACGTCTTCGAATACGAAAGATTCTTTCAACTTCGGTCTTAGCTCAACTCAACTTACAATTATCTTTACTTGACTAGACTTTACAAGTACTTTCAAATCGTATCGTTATCGTATCGTTTCAAAAAAAGGTAGTTTTTATTCTGAGAAGAATCCGGCAAGAAATTCAGAAATTACACTTTTCAAATAAAATTACATTCATGACAAGAATATATCTAGAATACTAGACTACTAGTCCTGCCCGTATGACTCCTATAATTATCCACTAGAACGAGCGGGTCACTAAAATATATACTCTCTGCCTACCCTGAAATAGATTCAGATTTCAGAGATTCAGCGTTCTTATACTACAGTTTGCTTTGTACCTATTTAACTTTGCCATTCATCATCATGAGAAGTCAGTGACACCCTTGCAACGTATTTAATTTAATTTCCCTACACAATACAACACAAGAACATGGGAATAAATTCTGAATACGAATAATTAATTACAGCAAGAATCTTCTTAGAATAATTTATAACAAAGCGATTCATTCGTCCCTTTGTGGCGCGCTAAAATGTCCGTCACATTACCTATCTTTGTGCCTCTATGATTCTATAAAATGTATGCCGATGTTCATTATCTCACTCTTGTTTCATGTCTTTTTGACGTTTTCCTTACGTTATTATCTCCTTAGATATTTTTGTAGCTGCGATTATAAAGGAAAAAACAAACTTTCATTTTATTTGCGTCGTAATCACTATATATACCATAAAATCTATCATTACGCCGTACACATACATAATACTGACTTAATAATAAGAATCAAGCATACGATCCAAATGATGGTAAGCGGTTACCGTAACCCATAGATGCTTGCAACATCAACAGTGTTTTCGCTACCCGACCATAAAAACTCTGCACGCACTTTCTGCTAACCCCAACTTGAGACAAAAAAGGATGTTAATCCGATTATGAATGGAAACTAGTGATTTATCAGTTCCATCATAGTAGTTAAAACTAACGAACAAGTTATGTGAAATATAAATAAATTTCATACGAAAACGAATATGGCATCGCGAACCATATAACATTTTAGGAATAAAAAAATAAAAAGAAAAATTTTGAATATCAAGATACAAGAAACAATACAATGGAATACGCAACAAGTGCTAACAAAAGAAGAGTTTTCCTTGAGTTTATTAATGTGGCAGTTTTTCAGGCTTTTATTCCAGACAGTTGGGTAGACTTTTTATAGTGAATATATACACTGTACTATCGACATTGAAAGAAAATGTTAATTAATGTACCCACTTTATCTTTTGAATTAATTCAGTGTTTCAGTGCGTATACCCCTGGTGTTGCAAGCGTCCATAGGCTACGGTAACAGCTGACACCATCTGGCGAGCTGTATGCTTGTTTGTCCCCGTCAGTGGTATAAAAAAAATATAATGGTAAGGTGAGAAATTTACTTACATTTATGTTCCCATTTAAAAACGATATCCCACCTTAGTGGTATAAAAAAACAGTATTCATATTAGTAAAATAAAGGATATACTGCTAGTTCAGTGAGTAAACACCCTGATTATCATTAACACTCGTGATATACAAGCATCTAAAGGCTGCGCAGACCGCTTACCATCCGGTGAGCCGTATGTTAACTTGCCAACATCGTAGAAAAAAAGGGATAAGGTTTAAAATGTATCCTATCCAAATTGTAAAGTCTTATTTATTCATATAATGATAAAAATTAAATAGGTAATGAAGTAAGCACCCTAGGCTTATAAAAAGCATTACATACATTTTCCCTAGTTTTCCTCTCCGTAAACAAACTGTTACGAATTTGCTCCGCCGCCAGCCATTCCCTTCATAAATACCTCACTTTTGAATAAATCAAGGATTCCAACGTCTCTGTCGACTCCTTACGAAGAATTTCGTTAGGTTTTTGTCACCTTTAGGAAGTAATCCAAATCGTGAAACGACTTACTTTGAAATAGGCTTTTTGTGAATTGTACGGAATTACAAATTCCTGAGGAGAAGAATTTTAATTTTTGAAATTCTTTTAAACGTACATCATTTATGATCAAAAAAGTTTTCGAAACATTTTTAGAAAGTATTTTCGAAAGTAGGTATGTAAGTTGTTTACTTATTTTTTTTTAATGAATAGTTAAATAGACTTAAACTTAGGCCTTGTAAAATAAACATGATTATGTAGGTAAACGAAAATTTCATTTACACTAGTGAAAAAGCTCTCGAAAGTTTTACTAACCTATTTATACTTTAGGTCTCTACCAAATTATAATAGATAGAATTTTGAATTCGTTATTAACGCTTTTACTAAGAAGTGAATATGATTGGCCGTGTATGTACACTCTGTACATTTCGGACGTGCTTCACCTATCAGTGTGCCCTAGATACAACAAGTAATTGGTGCACCGAAGCCCATCGCCCCGGATATTATTTTCACCCATGCGATCCCGGGGAAGCAATTTTTCAATAGTTACTCTTTGTATATTCGTAAACGTGAACGAAAATGTTATCTACGAACAATCTACGAAACATATATGAATAAACGGACATTGTACTTTGAATGAATGATATATGAACGAATACTGAATTATTAAGAGGGTAACTTTGAATCTATCTTTGTATCATGTTATCTAATTTAAAAGTAATATTGAAAGTGGAATTGCTGTCTGGATAGTGTAAGAAACATTAGGCACACAAAACTATTCATTCACTCTTAAAATATACTTCAGAACTTTTCATTAGTTTACGTTATAAACAACTTTGCGTAAAATATAATCTGCGTATTGTAAATATTCACGAAATTATGTCTACATTGAAATATATACCTAGTTAGGAAATGACTAAGATTTATTGCAGTTCCATCCAGGATATTGACATTTCTGGCTCCAGGAAACGTTCTACGGCAAAAACAGGTATTACTCATAACACCTATACGAGCAGACATCACCGAACAGCAGTGCATGACACAGAAACATCGGTGTTTGTAAATGAACGCGAGGGCGGGCGCAAGGAAGGGGAGCCAGTCTGCCGCCCATCGCCGGCCGGCGCGAACACGCATCGCGCCCAACACGATATGCCGATCGATGTGACGAACGTTCTTAAAGGTAACTTATTTTGTGATTTTTATGTCGCATAATAATTTGTGACTTTTTGCAAAAAATAAATAACGCTGTTTGACGAGAATCAAATTTGGAAGTGATTTTAAATTTAAATTTAAAGGGATTTTTTAAAACGAATTGCAACGTGAGTTTTTATAATTATATTTTTTTCATTGTTGCTGTAAAATATTCGGTTTTAAATATTTTTATTTTATATTTATTTAGTGTTTCCTGTTAATTCACAGCAATGTAAATACTGGCTGTAACTATTTAAATACATAACTTATACTTAAATAAATGCAATGCAAACACGTTAGGATCAGTTAGTTTTTTATTAGTAGCACTTTGAAGTAGGTTTTTGTAAAGTATTTTATATCTAATCCAGGTTGAATATTCGTGAGTTAATCTAAGCATAACTAAACGGTACGTATTTCATTCCATGAATCTGGCTTTTATAGTAAGAAATGAACGGCTGTGCGACATTAGAATCAGTAATGAGTTCTTTACTCTGGGCATTTGAATTTCCCTTTTCATTAAGAGCTCTAGGTATTTATAATCAACGACGCTTTTAACTTTTATTTATTTCAAAGTTATTGATAGTTACATAATGTTAAAAACTTCTCGCAACAGATTAAATTATAGAAAAAACTGATGAATGATGAACTGCAGTGCTATGTCACTCGATGCCTAATGAACATGAAAAGATCATGAAACCAGTATATTATTACGGTTTGTGTGGAAATACTTATGATGTTCAAATATATGTTTTTTATAATGAATTTGTCTTATTAACATAATGTGTATTGTAAATTGATCAACTGGTTTTAACTAATGGTACTAACCTCGAAAATGTATGGTGACTGGCCTCTGCCGTTAAGCATTCATATGAAATCTTCTTGAGAAATGTTTTAAGTAGTGTAATGTAAATTTAAGGAAGTTCTATATATTACATGACGAGAAAATTACATTTATATCTACTAGCATCTCGTTCTGGGATAATAAAAGTCAGAAAATTCCAGTAGAAAAACTGAATTTGAACAAAGCCTAGGATATTTATTATGCCTATTACGACCATAAATCATCGTCGTACGTAGTCTGGCCATTACAATGAAACGTATTTAACGACATATCCATTGTTATTTCCACACAAAATATCACAAAGGGTTAGTTACCGTATTATATAGTTATCGAATCGGTTAATATTATTTACACGTTAACATGAGATAGTATATAAAAGCAGCTGACTGACCGACTGACTGACATATCAACGCACAGCCTAAACGGCTGTTAGAGGCTTGAAATTTTAACAATACGTACCTTTTATAACGTAGGCATTCACGACAAGAAATAGTTTTTGGACATTCCACCCCTAAGGAGGTAAAATAGGGGTTGAAAGTTTGTATGACAATACGTCAGTGTTGAAGTTAAACGCATTAAAATATGTACTTAAATTATAAGCTGCGGGGCAAAAGCTAGTGTATGTATATATTGTATTTTTAACGTTTTAAATCTATATGTATCTTTAAATATACATAGCTCTTCGCATTATTAGTCAATCCGCATGTTCGTTCCAGTGTCTAGTCTGAGGGAAGAGAAATTGTTGTTTTCTGCAGAATTCGGTACTACATCTGGATATGCTAAATCCACAATAACGATTGACGACGTAACAGTACCAAAATGATCGGTTGAATTTTGTTGAAGTAAATAGCTCGATGATATAAACAGGAGGACACCCCAGGCCTTTTAAATTCGGTGATTGTTTATTGACAACAAAGGATTTGGTCTAGACAATTTCATTGTTTATTTACAATGACATTCGTAAATCCTGAAAATCGAAAATTATAGGAAATAAATTTATACATAAATTTATTCATATTTTTGTAAAGGTCCGTACCAATATTATTCAGTAGGTTGCAATGCTAGGTGAAATGTATTTAACATATATGTATTCGAGTTGCGTTAGCTTGATTAAAATGGTAGTAACTGTTTGTGTATTCCATTATATTCAGTACATAGTTGTTGTTTTTAATGAAAATACAAAAAGGGTTACGAAAATGTAACGTCATTTTCTAATCGATTTTTAAATGATTATAACAGCAAATCTTAATCTTTAAATCCGGGGTAATTCACGAAGACAATTTGAATACTCCATTATGAAATCTTCCTATATAAAATTTACACTTTATCTTGTAATGTTTTTCATATTTATTAAAGAATTCATCAACCAATTTGATTCATTCTTTATTCACATAAACAATAAAACTTCTAACAAAAAAGGCACAGGCTTCGGTACTAGAAAGTGTGTAACTGATACGGATTAATGAGTAGCTTCTGTATAGAGCTACTAAGGTCTTTGAGAAGATTAACTTTGAAAAATGTGCGTGATTGATCGTCTCAACTGATCGATCGATTTTGCTTAGAAAGCCTCTAAAGTTATTTGTTACAGGTAAAAGATTGCTTATCTTTTACCTGTAAAATTGATTGAGCTTCAAACTTTGATAGCAGAATGTCAAACTAATGCCAAACGAGTATACGCTATTGACAACGCGTAAGTGGTAGCTCTGGTAACTTCCCATTGCTAGCGTAATAGTATATAACCTGTAGGTTATAGTGACTGCTTGCCAGTAGGGCTGAGCCGTATGTAGGGATTGCAATCCGGTATCGTTTTCAATCCGGCCGGATCCGGCCGGATTCATCAAATCAGGACGATTTTTGCTTTCGGGTAAAAATTTACTGTTAGTAAGTTAATCAAGTGTCATTGTACTTAATATAAGAAGTTTATGAAACATAAAAAGTGGCCAAATGCGAGTTGGACTCACACACCGAGAGGTCCGTTCTGTTTGTAATAGTAAAAAATCACCCCTTTTTAGAAAATATAGCATATCACACAATCAGCATTACAACACAATTACCATTATTAAGATAGAGCAAACACATCGCTAGTTTTTAATGGGCCTCACCCCTTTATTTTTATCAATTTTATTATTGGTTTTTATAGCGGCATCAGAAATACACATTCTGTGAACATTTCAACAGTCTACCTATTTCAGATCATGAGATGCAGCCTACTGATAGACAGACGGACGGACAGTGAAGTCTTAGTAATAGGGTTCCGCAGGGTACCCTTCGGAACTAAAATCTACTTGATTTCTGATCTAATGTAAGGTTGGACAACGAGCAAACAATTAAAATTTAGTAGTGTAGGTAACTAGTAAAACTTTTAAGATGTAACGAGTAGCTCAGTCTTCTTAGATTTCACTTTCCCAGATAGATTTTTGTAATAAGTAACTTTATAAAATCTCATATATTTCTTCTTTAGTTTAAAATGGATGACGATCACTGACCATGCGCTTCCACGTGTCCTCGGTGGTCCTTATAGCTTTATGTATTAGGAACAGATTGTAGACAGCCTTGTGGTTATTCCGAGCTTTTTAAGGATGGACTCGTTGGCTCCACGTGCGGTCCATGGAATTCGCAAAATACGTTTAAACGTTTCGGTTTTTGTCCTCTCTTTCTGCCTTATCGTATAGGATTCGGCGCCATAGAAGAAGATTGAGAAGACCAGCGCGCGCACTAGCCTCACTATATTTTGCATCTTTTCATACCCTAGTGAGCTTAGTCATAGCTGCTCTGGACATTTGTATTCTCCTCATGATCTCCGTCCTGCTGCCACCCTCGTTGGAGAAGAGAGCCATGATAAACAAACTGATCAACAAACTCTAGGTCCGTGAGTTCATTGGAGCGAATAGCATACCTGGTCTGTCTACTACTATCACCTTGGATTTTGCCGTATTAATACTGAGACCAACTAGTTCACTCTCTTTCTGTACTCTAGAAAGAGTTTCAGCCATTTTCTGCTCGTACGATGCAAATAGTGTAGTGTCATCCGTACATCTTAAGTTGTGAATCCTAATATAATTAAAATTTACTGAACTGAGATCACAATAAGTAATTTTATCATCAAAGTTTTCTTTAATGCTAACATTCAAGTCAGTTATGACGGACACCATCATGATATTTTGATGAATCTGTCAAATGAATGGCACAATTATCACAATAATTCATTTGTATTATATTTGCAGCTCTTTAGTTTAATAAACTTACGTTAAATAATTATATTACGTTGAATTGTAAGTAATAAAACAATATACTGGATCCGGTCGCCTGATCCGGTAGGTGTAAAATGATGCCGGATCCGCCGGATTACCGGATCCAGTTTTCCGGATTGCAATCCCTAGCCGTATGCTTGCGTGCCAACTTCCCACAAATATTATAAATGCGAAAGTTTGTGAGTATGGATGGGTGGATGTTTGTTACCTTTTCACGCAAAAACTACTCAACGTATTAGGATGAAATTTGGAACACAGATAAATTATAACCTGGATTAACACATATAACACTTTTTATCCCTTGAAAATGATTTTATCCCGGGAAAATTTTAGGTTCCTCTGAGATTCTAAGCTCAATGCGGACGTAGTCGCGGGCAGAAGCTATTATAGAATAAAAAATAGCATTTTAAATTTGAAAACTAATAAAGATCATTGAAATTATTAAGTCAATAGTAAAGAAATCCTACAGAAATAAGACCATAATAAACGATATGGAGGCTTAGATACTCAAAGCATCAAATTAACAGAGTTTCGCGACATACGAAACAGATATTCTCTTTCAATACGAGACTTTTTCGTTATTCACATATGAAAAAGAGGGCTATTATATGTACAATGTACATGCCATCCCCATTAGTCTTACTGTGTAACATAAAAACTTGATCACTATAACTATGTTTTAAGTTACTATTAAAATACCTTTTCCCCAAGTCTCACCTTGGCTTCCTCGGAACTTTATAATAATCTAGAACCACATAAATGTGATTATATATGACTCGTAGGCTTATATCGTGCCCTAATGTTCAATAATCTTAATCGGAAGCACAGTCTATTTTCGGGCGTGGAAAAACAGCCCAAGAATACGATATCATGATTGAAAGAGGGAGATAGACAGGTAATTGAATTCAGCCAGTTGGGTTCTTGTCACAGCCGACAAGAGATAAAGTTGAAAGATATTAGGCGAAGGCAGGAAATAATATGAATTGAACATACCTACATTCAAGCCTTTGAGAAATGGGAATGTTCCAAAATATGTGATGGAGTAGATCGGCGCGTTATGTGCCAGCGTTGAATGAATGATAGTGTGAGGACGAATTGGTATGTTGGCTTGATAATTTCCAGTCATTACGAAAAAGAGTTTTTCACTCACTCAACACAATCACCAAATAGATCTCTATAGAAGAAACCAGCAGCTCACCCGTCCCACCGTCCGTACTTGAATTTAAACCTAGCGACTCAGCTTCGCACGGCCAGCGTTAGTCATATAAGTTATACCTACAAAACATAAATGAATTGAACATAAAAATCATCCTCTAGAATCACTATCTAAAAAAAACCGCATCAAAATCCGTTCCGTAGTTTTAATAAACAGACCGCGGGTAGCGACTTTGTTTTATGCTTCGTAGTGATTAAAAAAAACTCATGCTTAATTCACAGTCTTGATATGTGTTCTTGTATTTTATGAATGATTGATTTTTATAAAGAATACATTACGAGTATCTACACAAAATGGTATTATACACAGTACTAAAGACGCCTGTGATAGAAACAACCGCATTGAGCCGCGCCGCGACCTCGCAGGGTGACACCGATCGTTCCATTCGCAAATTTACTACGTACACTAAAACATTTTGTACCTAAGTAATGTAGGACACATGTACTTTTTACATAAGGTGTATGTTACAGATCTGTCGTTCGATACAGTTCGTATGCGAAGCGTTATGTAGGAAAATGCTATGCGAAATACACGAATAAGAATAATCTACTACGGAATTTGTAGACAATTTCCAAAGAATTCCTTTAATGTTACATTAGAGTGCCATTTAACTCAACATGCACACCTTTTTTGCTTTTCCTACACTCATCAATCTCTTTATACATGCTCTCCGATTTCGAGTACCTACCCTTTATTCTGCCATTATTGAGTATTTTTCTGTTAATGTTACCGCATATGTGACTACTTGGTCTATCCAACACGTATTCGTGTTTTATCCAATTGCCGTGACGTGTGAAAATCGTTACAATTCAATTGGATGCCTGATCTGTTGCCCGTGAACAAACAGTGACGGCTCACTGACGAGTGCAACGTCAAATCGATGAAATAAGCTGTGTACCGTATCGAGCCCTTTACTACGTGATTGATTTTGATCAACTTCGATACGAGTAATTGTATTTGCTCCCGTTAAAAAATTGTGGGAAACCGTTATAGCTCGAAAACGTTATAGCTCGACACAGACACTTGTGTGTGCTTTTATTTTTAGTCTAGTTTAGATTTAATCATTACTATATACTTACATTTTAACGACCTGGACTTTGTTAATATAATTATTAACACTAATAAAAAAACGAAAATGTATGTTTTCGCACATAAGAAAGTCTACTTACTACTACCACAGCACCTTCTTGAAGAAATCTTACTACTACATAAGACTAGAGTTATTTGCCTGCAATATTTTGTACGGGAGGAGTCGGACAGTCTGAAATTTGAACGGGAAATGACATTGTACGCCGAATTCACCCTACCTTAAGCCACTGCCTTTACCAATCGCTCTCTTAGAATAACCTAGTAGCTGTAGGGTACTTCTAGGTATTATGTGATGATGTACAGGTTCTTAGTGGAAAGCTTAACGACAACCAACAGCAACCCCCGCATTTATGCGGTTTGAAGGATTTTGCGGTTATCAATAAAGATTTGTTTAAACATCATATCTATAATCTTAGAACTTTGCGCTTGATTCAAGTATTTTTAAAACGTGGGTGGCGAGCCAGCATACGGCCCACCTAATCGTATTTCGTTACCGTAAATTTATATACGCTTCACTAACACATTGCCAACCTTTATGGTGGGAGGACAGCGCAGAATATTCTGGAGTACCTCTGAAAACCTTACCTACATATCTTTTATATAACGCTTCCTACGCAAAAAGTTTCTGATGTAAGACTCAAATATCAGTATTTATGAATAAAATTTACTCATTTTAATAATTTCAACACTATCTGCCATGTAATTACCATTTGACCCTTCTACCACAAAAACGAGCCGGTCATCAATATAAATTTCCTCACCCGAGCATATCCTTGGAATGAATACTGCATTTCCCTACTTAAAACAAATTAGGGCAATGCGTCAGCAGTTTACCCTTTGCCATAAACCGACCCACCTGCCGCTACTTAAGCTTATCATTAACATTACATTACACACATTCATAGTGAAATGTAAAACCAGCAATTATTGATATTGTGTTTAGATGGGCTAGCAAATTAGTTTCAGTATAGGGTGATCGTTCTGTCACAGAAGCTAAAGTTTTTCCCAAAGTCCCTCATCCTTGTTACCACTGCAATATGTATGAAAATCACTATACTTGATACATTTATCAGTTAAATGTGCAAAGGTTAAAATGGCTTAGTGTAAATATCTGGTTCGAGCCCCATTGGCTACGACCCCAATAATGTTTCAAAAAGGCCACTGGCAATTTATTTCTAGCAAATAAAATTAGATACCGCCCCGGAAAGAAACATATAACATTCCTCTTTTTACAAGATGCGTGACGAACGTCCACCGTATAAAAGTTAGGTAAACTATTCCAAACGCGAATTAGGTTCAATCTGTATTTGAATAAGCCCGAAGTCTATTGCAACCCGAAAGTTATGCTAAATGGAATCCCTTTGTGTACAAACCGTTTACCCACGTCTAGGAAACTTCATACGAATTCTAGTTAACGACTAGACCGATCGCACTCTGGCAAGCAATTCATCACAATCTGCCCGCCTACACCACTGAGTTGGCGAAATCTTGGAGCCTGTTTGAAATCATCTGATCCATATCGGTAACATGTAAATTTTGTACGGTAAAGGTTACTCTAGTTAGGTCTCGTAATTTTAGTCTCTTGTTTAATTCAATAACAGATTGATTGTACATAGAATTTTATTAATACAATCGGCAATGAATTTTTTTTAAATATGGATTTATTCGTTAGCTGTAAATGCACCAGAATTTGGATTGGATTAAGTCAATTGTGTTTTTTAAAAACTTTGGATCGACAGTATAAACCTTAACTAGTTCAATTTATATATTTTAAGATTAGATTCATTATAAGAGTTGATTAAAATCTTAGAGTGGATAATAAATGCTGCGAATAATATGGTTATATATTGGAAATTATTTGTAATTTAATTCAATATTTTATATGACTGGTCATCAGGTACCTGATTGAGGTTTATTATAGGTTTATTCTAGTTAAGTACAGAATAGTGCAAATTAATTTAATGTCTGTTTTAAATAAGTACCTCTACATGTAACGCTAATTAATATGTACTGTTAGTTGTGTATTAGATTATGAGACTGATGCCAAGTTTGAACACGCCGCGATAACTTCTGTTCCATCTTGAATCAATAAGCTCGAATATTATGTTATCTACTTCGGGTTTGTGGTAAATCTCAGGAATTCGCTTTAAAACGGATTTCAAAGCCTATTATAGAACTTCGCAGCCCATTGTTACAAAGATGGATTTTACTTGCCACCCTTGGCTTATTTACCAACCTTTTAAGCCTTAGATATAATATGCCGTTATGTTGGGGAAAGTGGTCAAACAGAATGGAAAATTATTCTTATATGTATGTCCCTGGTGAGTATACCTACTAAATTAACTACACAATATTTCGTATATGACAGAGGGACCACATATACGAGTAAAAGTAGCACTAAAGAATATTTTAATATCGAAACGCACTAATTACCATCGGGCAACCCATTAACTTATGTGCCAGCATTGTTTGTAGCGTAGCGTGTAGCTATAAATCTGTTTGGGAGCGAAATTATTAATGCGTTTCCCTAATCTCCCAAATTTTATTACCAATTCCACACATGTACCCGTATTATTTACAAATCTCACCCTAATGCCTTCAATGTCAGGCTTTTGACGAGCTCCGTATCCAAAGGTTGCCCACGTTTTTACGAATATAAAGAGTATTCCGATAATGAGAAAAGTGTACGTGGGTGTATTTACAAGGCTTTGAAACAAAACACATGTCAATGTAATCCAGTTGAGATGGGAATGAAATAAGGGGTATTTTTCGCTTTCTCGCTCGACAATTTCAGAATTGTCAGTGTCGAAGTTACGCCTGTCGGAAATACTGTGATCTCTAGAGAAAGGAACAGTGACAAAGCACAATTTTCAAAGACTTGGTGTTGCGTAATTTGTGACGCCATCATAACCATTATTTTTTGAGAAGTGCTTGAGAAGAGTTTTACAAAATAATTTAATTTAAAAGAGAAGTTGATATTGTCATGTTTAATTACTTTAGTTTAAATTATGAAAAAGTAGGTAGTTGAGATTTTTATAAATGTATGTGTTATTTACATTTTTGTCTAATATGGAAAGCTTTTAACCTAGCTGTATTTTTTCCTAAAAGAAAGTAAATTTGTTTAATTTAATAAATAGAAGGGTTATTTTTTATTCTTTCGTTCGAAATGTGTAAATAGAACTGGAATTCCTCGAACAGAGCTATAAAAGTTTTGTTCAAATATATTCCCAGACATTTCGATTCGGCACAGCGGTCAAGGTCTATTATAAAATGAAATCGGTCTTTCACATACTTTCGGGGACATTATTGAACATTTAACCACGTTTATTTCATAATAATGTTGAACTAATGTTCGAAGTTCACCGTAATTTGTAATGACAATGTCGATTGAAATACACTTATAGTTACTTACAAACGATTACGGCATGGCCGTTTCTGCGTCCTCTTCACTCTTCAATATTTCGGCGTCGGTTAAATGCTCTTCATAAATTTGCGACAAAGAAAGTCAGTGCTATTGTACCTACCTATGTCTTCCATCCAGGGATGCTAGGGAGCGATATACCATCTCCTTGCTCCAAGCCAACCTCACCTGCTCGCGGTGCATCCTGCTGAATAACAGACGAGGCTCTGACGACCGATGGATGGCGGGATAACCATCCCGAACCATGCGCAGCTAAATGGCGCGGGCCGGTGACGGGCAGCAGCGTCGCCGGCGCGAGAAGTTGCGCTCTGCGATCGCCTACACGCCTGCCCAGCGTAGCGATTAGGGCATAACCAAACATGGAGCGCACAAAAAAGAAACGGCCCCTAGTTCCCGGTAGCCCCGCTATTCCTGGCCAAGGCGGCGGACATGGTAACGGTGGGGTAAGGGGTGCGAAGAATCGCCGGGTTACGGAAGGCCGCCCAACCCAACTGACCCTGGCTACTTATAACGGACGCACCTTACGGCTGGACGAACACCTGGCGCAGCTCGAGGCGGAGCTTGACAAAATTAAATGGCACGTCGTAGGGTTAAGCGAAGTCCGAAGAGAGGGGGAGGACACCTTAACTCTCGAATCAGGTCACCTCTTGTACTTCCGGGAAGGCGATCAAACCTCACAAGGTGGCGTAGGGTTCCTGGTCCACAAATCCCTAACAGACAATGTCACCGAAGTATATAGGTCTAAAGTTTTTGTCAAGCGCCTAGGTAGGAGCCACCTAACACAGCTCACAACAAGTGGTGGTAGAACCGTCGTCTCCAAGTCAGAGATTCTGGCCGAGATCGAGGACTTCTATGGCTGGTTGTACACCTCGCAGACATCGTGTCCTGAAACCAGCAGTGAAGACCCGAGAGCCACATTGAAACGACACTTTACAGATGATCTGCCAGAAATCAGCTTGGATGAGATCGAGATGGCTCTGAAGCAGTTAAAAAATGGAAAAGCCCCTGGTGAAGACGGAATTACCACAGAACTCCTAAAGGCAGGTAGTATCCCTGTCCTGAAGGAACTCCAGCGAGTGTTTAATTCCGTTCTAAACGAAGGGAGAACTCCGAGGGCATGGAGCAGGAGTGTGGTCGTTATGTTTTTCAAGAAGGGGAACAAATACTTGTTGAAAAACTACCGACCGATCTCACTCTTGAGCCATGTCTATAAACTGTTCTCTAGGGTCATTACGAACTGTCTTGCGCGGAGACTCGATGAGTTCCAGACTCCGGAGCAGGCCGGGTTTCGGGCGGGATATAGCACCATAGACCACATTCACACTGTACGGCAGATTATACAGAAGTCTGAGGAGTCTAATCAGCCCCTGTGTTTAGCGGTTGTGGACTATGAGAAGGCTTTTGACTCTCTCGAGACCTGGTCAGTTCTGCAGTCCCTGCAACGATGCCAGGTTGATTGGCGGTATATCGAGATGCTGAGATGCTTGTACAGTGATGCCACCATGTCCGTCCAAGTCCAGAGCCAGCAGTCTAAGCCAATCCAGTTGCGTCGTGGGGTGAGGCAGGGGGATGTTATCTCCCCAAATTGTTTACGAACGCACTGGAAGATATGTTTAAGACGCTGAGTTGGAATGGACTGGGCATAAACATTAACGGCGAACACATCTCGCACCTACGATTTGCTGATGATATCGTCATAATGGCGGAGTCGTTGCAGAATCTCCAACGGATGCTGAACAGCTTAGCTGCTGCTTCGAAACGTATCGGCCTGGGAATGAACTTAGAAAAAACTAAAATCATGATCAATGATCGTGTTACCCCAGAGCCGATTACGGTCGCCGAAAATCCTCTCGAAGTGGTAAAGGAATACGTCTACTTAGGGCAGACTTTGCAACTAGGTAGACAAAACTTCGAGAAAAAGCTAAACCGACGAATTCAGCTAGGTTGGGCAGCGATTGGGAAGCTCCGCGATGTCTTTTCGTCGCCTATCCCTCAAAGCCTAAAAACTAAAGTTTTCAATCAGTGCGTCCTACCCGTGATGACCTATGCAGCTGAAACGTGGACACTCACTGAGGGCCTGGTCCATAAATTGAAAGTCGCGCAGCGGGCTATGGAGAGAGCTATGCTCGGTGTTTCTCTGAAAGATAGGTTACGAAATGAGATAATCCGTCAGAGAACCAAAGTGACCGACATAGCTCAAAGGATTAGTAAGCTGAAGTGGCAATGGGCCGGTCATATATGCCTAAGAACCGACAACCGTTGGGGTAAACGAGTTCTTGAGTGGAGACCGCGTATAGGTAAGCGTAGTGTAGGACGCCCCCCGGCTAGATGGAGCGACAACCTGCGCACTATAGCTGGCAGGAAGTGGATGAGAAGAGCTGAGGATCGAGCTCAGTGGCGCGCCATGGGAGAGACCTACGTCCAGCAGTGGACTGCGATAGGTTGATGATGATGTCTTCCATGTACATAGGCGTCTTATTCCAAGGCTTGGTAAATCACCGTGCCAGATATTCGTCTACTAAACCGTTGTGTAAATCCTTAAGAGAGCGTATGAGCTACTTACCGAGTGTAAGAGAATAAAGAACTAAACATTGTCATAAAGTCCTGGGCGGCATCGGCAATGTATACAATGTATGTACGAGCAGTTATGATGTTTTCCCACTGAGCTATGGCTCTTTCCCATTACTGACAGACGCAGTAAACTGAACACTTTAATATTATCTAGTCTAGCAACTATGTGTCACTAACATAATTTTAAGTTCAATGGTAACTAGCCCCTAATTCCGTTCTTGTCTAAATTAACTTAGTTTTGTATTCTTTATCTGTGTAAAGATGTTTGTGATTTCAGTTTTTATTAATAAATTTCCTATCTAGCTATCTTTCCATCAGTCACGGCTGACTAGATCGTGTTGTGTGTACATGTAAAAAACATGTCACGCTTGATCTAGCCTATAAATACCTTACCAATCTCTTCATACGTGACCGTCGTCGGCGTACGATATGGGTATATTTTAACTATAGGCTACACTCTGCCATAAATAGAGCTAGATAATCTAATAAAGTCCAGTTTTTCTCATATTCTTTCTCCGTCGTTCCTAACTTCAATACCAAGGTCGAAAAAAGTAATAAAAATACAATTCAAAACCAAAAATAACACGCTTGAAATGTATTTATTTTGATAATAGTGGTCAGAGCGCGGCGAAAGTTATGAAATTATTAACGACAAAGGGTCTTAAATACGAGTGCAAATTTTCAAAATGATCAGACGTCTAGATAACGGTGAGAAAACAAACATTCTCTCACCCCAAACACATATACCGTCTCCGCTCCGATGTGGGTAAAAAATACATTCACATATTCCGTTGATAGATAGCATATACATCGTAGTATATTATCAACTCTGATATACAGGTGAAACGAAACGAAAAGTGTGTTAAAAGCATAATATTATATGTTATATGCCCAAACCAGAGTAAAGTAGGGTACGTTATTAAACTTTAATAATTAAGTTAACACTTGCTAAGTCTATTGTTGGCTTAATCCTATATACCCGAGTATTGTGACGTGTTTGTAAATTGCGAATCTCAAACAAGTGCTTGTTTAAACTGAAATTACAGAATTAGTTAACACTTTCAGTTTCACTTGAAATTATACAAATGAGGTGAAGACGTTTATATTACTGTTCGTAGAATGTGTGTCTTATACTTAATGCTAATAGCAAGCTTACGTTTAACTGTTCAACAAATGTTATTGGTCCCTTCGCAAATGCCTGTCGGTTACCAATTCCTTATACCATTATTGCGTTTTCGCCTTTGATCTAGTATTCATTTGCACTACGTCATTGCTATAAAATTTTGGCCAGCAGCGCGAGCATGAATAAATTGCGACAGCTTTTCGTATCACTTTCGATTATTTTTGTACTGAAAAACGAAATGCGCTGCGGTGAAAAGTATAACTACGAATTCGTATGACAATTTTGACATGTCGCGAGTTACGTTTCCGAAAACGTGATGGATGAATGGGTAAAACTAAATATAAAATACGACATTAATTTTAGAGCTATGAAAAACTGCATTTTTAGACATTCAATAATCTTACACATGACACGGATAACTAGCCCTGTAATTTTGCACACCATTTTGCAATGTAATCAGAAACATCTAATTATAGGGATTACATTACATTTAATCAGTCTACGAATAAATTCTGAAATGTCGGTATAAAAGTCGGTTGCTGAGTGAGTTTGTGGAGTATTGTTAGTCAAATGGCTTTAGGCGAATATAACGAACAGAGTTATTGGGGGACCAGCCAGGAACGGCTTCTAGAACAAATTTTCACAATGGATTTTGCAAGGCTTCGAAAATAACGAGCTCCAAAAGTGTTAGCGAAATTAATGAAAGTTTGATATTTAATATTTGAACTTCTAACTTTTCTTAGATTATATTGTTCTAAATTTCAAATAAAAATTATATTGTAATGACACGAAACAGATTAAACTATTTACAAAAACATATCTTAACCTACCTACTTATAGATAAAAGTTCTGACCCAAACCGGAATCATGCGGTAGCGTGCCAAGAATGCTGGCAGCATTGCCATGCTGGATAGCAATGCTGATTTTCTGAGCGAGATATGTTCCAGCACGCCTGTCACGGGAGGCCTCAACCATCCGACGTGAGACCTCCTTGAAAAGCTGAAGAGCATCCGGGCCCCAGGGACCCAGAGTTTCAACCGCAAATGCAGAAAATATGTGCCCTGAACCAAGACATGCATATTTCCGGCACTCCTGCTGAGCAGCAGCGGCGCCGGCCGCCATCGAGGTGCCAGGGAGATGAGATGGAGCCAGGGTATCGACACAAGTTGCATCCCACACCAGGGGCCGACCCAATCTCCATGGCACCAACGACATGCCATCCGGCCTCTGGCCATAGCCTCGCGCCAAGCCGACTGGTTCCAGTACAGCAGGTACTCCGGCGGTGACCAGAGCCCGGCGTAGCAGGTCATTTAGGGTCGAATGACGTGACAGACGACCGGCACAAGCACACAGCCTGAATGTTGCACCAACCAACAAGGTACCAATATTAAAAGAAGGCAGCGCATGAAGCCAGAGCCCGGACTCCCACTTAGCAACTGCCAGGAGACGTGCACGGTCAGCAGAATTGGAGGAACTCTCGAGAAGAGAATTAATTATAAGTCACCCTGCTGACGGACTCGTTCCACTGCTTCTGCGATTGTGGTCTCAGCGGAAAGTCTGAGCTTGGACAGGCCAATGCCCAAGCATATTAAGTAAATAAGTGAGAATATTACCTATGAGATCTCGCACACTATGAACTGAAGCCAGAAATGCCGGTAGGGCCACGTCTGAAATTTTGCGTATTCCCAACCCTCCAAACCGGATAGGGAGGGAAGCCTGGGACCACGTACGGTTATCCAAAGCTATATTAAATATAGATGAAATACTAGACCGAATGATCTCATCTAAATTTAGTAGAATAGAACGGGCTTTCCACATATGACTAATACGTAAAACGTATGTAAATTTGGGGACAAAAAGACAATACCTGATACTAAAATATGCCATATGGCAATTAATATTTTGTGTCAAATGTTCTGACGAACTACGGAAATGTTTAATTTGATCATCAGCGAAAGACGGGAAAGTCTCATCGAAAATGGGAGACCCTAAGAGACGATGTGAATTTTTATTTAATATGTTAATTTTGTGCCAAGGTATTAAATTTGGATATGATTGAACGTTTTGTCTCCGAATCGAGGTCGGCGATAAAAAGTTCACATTTTGTGAAATTTAATTCAAGTCCTATGGTCTTGAACTCTGAAATAATCATTTCGAGATCTGAAAAAACTGAATTCACGTCACCGCCCAGAGTCCCATCGTCCAAATACCAAATGTTGAATTTAGACGTTATTTTCGCAATTACATGGTGTATTGCGAGGCCGAATATGGCCGGCCCAAGAGGGTCACCCTGTTGACATCCAACAGATGAATTTAAAAGATTGCCCTGGTACATTAATTTGGTCGGTGAACTGTAGCATTGCCACAGGAAATTATAGGTAGAAGGATTTTTTTGTTGCACCTGCGTCAACAAGGTACCCCTAGCGACACTGTTGAACGCGTTTTTAACGTCCACCTTCAACACTACCTCAGCCCCGCGGTTATATAAAAGAGTCCTCAAAGAGTGGACAGCCGCTTCACAGCCACCCTTCGAGCCAAAACCCAGTTGCCTTGGATGACAATTTATTATAATATAAGACTGTGGGCCTACCCTTACTAATAGAAGCTGAATAAGGCCAGAAGTTCACGCTCGGATACAAAAACCTTTATATTAATGTCATTATAGTAAAAAAAAAGTCGCTTATCGCCGATTGATCGCTTAGTTCTTTTAAACTACGCAACAGATTTTAATGCGGTTTATACCTAAAGATAGCCAATAAAACTCATCGACTACTGTAGTCAATGAGCTTAAAATGATGTCTGTACATCATATATTTTTTATATTTATACAACACCTACCTACTATATTATGTAAGGACTATGAAACTGCCGAACATGAAAAACCTTTTAATAAAATACCAATCTACCCGTGGTACTGCCAATCTCTGTACATACCCATATAGGGTATGTACAGAGTACAATTTAAGTACATTATAGTGACACTGAAAATGAGCTATATGCAATAAGACTATTGCAGGTATAAAAGATATTTTGGGATAAGATATTGAGATTTTTAAACAATCCTTTTAGAGTTTTATAATGTGACCGTTTCGCTTCTAAATAATGTACAGTCACAACAATCCTCGTACAGCTTTTTCTAAATCAACAGTGAACCTAAGTATTGTAAGAGAACCGATATTGGTCCTTCTAACTTCAGACAACCAGGAGAAACTTTTCAGTTCTAAATCAAATTGATATCTCCAACAAAAGACAAAACATTTGCCCTTTTCCCTTAGTAATACAAATGTTCTGAATTTGCCAAACTTTCTCGAACTCTTAAAGGAATTTTATTGTAATAAAGACGGAGTAGCCGACACGCGCACTTAATTTTCTAGTAAACTAGGGTTCAAACATGTATATACTTCGTACCTACTCATAAATACAATGGATAACTTAACACATTACTCCTTATTTCAATGTAGGTAACTATTGAACCCATTAATTTCTACAAGAAGTACTATAATATAACTAGTTTTTCTGGAAGAGATCATACCTTGTAATCAGGCCGCAATTTATACCGATTTATAATGTATTTTATGTTACATAGTTATTGGTTTTAGTGTACAATAAAGAGTTATATAAATAATATATATGCATCTATTTATCTATAACCTCTTGGAGTTTATAATATTTTATATTAGCATAGATGGGAACATGTTTATAATTTAATATAAAACATACAAACCAAATAAGTTACAGAACTGTCAAATTGAGCTTTCTACATAAATTGCTAAGTTATGGGTTTTACGTGAACAAAGAGAATGAATTGAGTCCGCCATCCGATTTATATGCTCAGCAAACATGCAAATGCTGGCACGGGGAAGAATAAATATTTATTTCTCATTTCACTACTTAGGACCCACCCAGTAATCGTAAAGGAGAACGCTTTAAAATGTATGGTTTTAAAAACGTTAGCCGCTCAGCCCGAGGGTCGGCTCAGTATTAGCTTTCAGAATGTAAACATGAAAGTTAAATGGCCGATCATGTTTTCATCCGCGCTGTTCGCACCTAAAGGATTTTTTAACGAGGTCACTCGGAATAAGCTTATTCAACTTGTTTAATTTATAGTCAAAATAACTATTCTTCTATACTAATATGATAAAGAGGAAAGATTTGTATTTTTGTGTGTGTGTATGTTTGTATTGAATAGGCTCCGAAACTACAGTACTGCACCGATTATTTCTTTCACCGTTAGAAAGCTACATTATCACTGAGTAACATAGGCTATAGATTATATTGATACGCGGGCGAAGTCGCGGGGAAACAGCTAGTAATATATATTTTATCAAACCAGTGGAGGTTTGGTTCTAATAATAAGTTGAGCTAAGGTAGACTAGGAAATATATTTTTTGTCATATGTAGGTATATACATAGGTATGTGTCATACCTACTTTAGTTCAGTTGTAAGTACAATAAAATTTTGATTATTTTGAAACAAGAATCCCAAAGAAAGATTAATAAGGAAACAAGAACTTGCTGAATATTTATTTAAAAACATCTAGGCACATCATAGAATAAAACCCTGTCTCCTTTGTTCCAGGACTCAAAACATAGTAGCGAGAACCCCACCCGGAATCGTAATAAAATGTACAGAGACTAAAAGTGCCTGAAGTGACGCCCATAATGTGACGGGAGCTTGATTGTGTCGTGATGCAACTTGTAATGCTTAACTTTTTGATCATGTTTGATGTCGTGTTCATATTCTTTCTGTTCCTCATCGCTGTGACGTGCGTGATGAATTACATGCCGGGAAGGAAGAGGCATGAGGCTAGTGAGGATGACGTTGAAGATGACGTCATTCCACCTCCCCCACTTTTCGATGATGACGAGCGAAGCGCCAGTCGGGACACGTATGTGGTCATTCCTCCACCACTCGATATCGTCAGAGCAAAGGATGGATGTCCTATACATGTCGTGTAGGACAAGCACTGAGAAATATGTAAGTATTTCGTACTGACACCGTCAGGCCTAAATCCCTACAAATGATTTAAGTTTTTTTTCTTTTCCTTGTGTATATAGTTCCGCTATGAGTATGATTAAGGTAAATTAAGCGTTATTGCATTAATAATTAAATTACCTATAGTGAAATGCCTTCGAAAATGAATTACTTCATATATATATCACTGAGGATTGGAGGCCATTGACATAATTGGGTGAGGCTTTTGTCTAACTGTGGGATAGTATAGGCTACATAAAAAATCTAAGTTCATAATAACTGTTGATAATAAATTAATGATAATAAATAATTAAATGCCGATAAAACGACATAACTAAAAACTGAACAAAGAAAAAAGGAAACGATTTGATGAAAGGTTTAATATTGCGATGTCTTGTCCTTATGATGAAGGATATTATGTAGAATGGATAAGAATTGTTCAACATGGTTATTTTAATAGTGTCTGCTTTTGCTAGAAATTCCGATTTAAACATTAATCCAATGTGACATCTACAGCTGCCGCTATTTCGGTAATAGCTAGAAATAAAGACTAAAACGGGTATTATAATTATTGTTATTTGTCAGACTCGAAAATGTAATTTTGTTAAATTAATTTGCTAAACCTATTTTACGATTCAAATATGTATAATTCAATCGAATACTAACCCTATTGAAATAAATTATCCACACTGTTATAAAAAATAATTAAACTTATTTTTTAATTGTTTCAGATCAACGTAGGAGTTTATTACGAAGAAGCCTTATAAGAAATGTAGTTGTCGAAACAAATAAAAGTAGTCATTTTTTTACCGATTAGTCAAGTTTTAAAATTCTTGTTATGAAAGACTAAAACGGTGGGAATTCTGGGACTCAAGTGATGAGGGCAGTTGTATAAATATAATAATTGTAACCCGCTGACTTGCACTAAGTTGGTACAGTGTTGCGTAGAGCAAATAAATTATAGGTAGACATTAACCGAATATTCACAACATTACCTCAGTCGTACTATACTCAGATCAATATCAAAATAAAGTATGTTCAATTTCCACGCAGTATATTATCTAATCTGAGTCAACATGAAAAAAGACGTTAAGGAAAAATATTAGCTTTCATTCTTTTTAATAAAACAGCAGTATGTAATCTAATAAGGATAATTAAATATTTTGAATACCGTGTCGATCTCGTCAAAAAAATGTATTAATAGAAATCAAAATTAATTTCTCTTTTCCCTGCATTATAATTATTCTTTATTGGCTTATCTTACAACGGATCGAAACCAAGTTATCTAAACATTTGGAATTGTGTTTAGGTAACATAAATCTTTATATCATTAACAGAGTATATTTCTTTGTTATTAAATAGAAACTTGATTGCGGCCTAATTACAGCCTAAGTTAAACATTTCCTAGCAAACATTATATCAATTCAGAATATGTTACCCTAAAGTACTTTGTTAGTGTTCAAATTTACGGCGTATTTGCAAAGTGCTTGTTTAAAATGAATGTGACTGAATAAATAGAATATTATGATGAATAGTTAATATTAGGTAGGTAATAATAGTTAGTTATAGGTTTCGCTTGCTACGTATTTTATAACAATTTGTATGAATAGTTGAAATGTAATAAAAAAAAGATGTTTCGTTTCAATTCGATAGTCAGTTTTAGAACATAAGCTTATGATTAGTTATGTGTAGGTGATTGGCCTAAATACTTCGCTTCTCCCTCCATCAGAATTTTATTTCACGTTAAGGATTATTGCTATAATAGAGTAAACATACAGTAGGATTCAATGTGTCAGATTTTTTAAATTCGTAACTACAAACAACCGCCGACTCATTTCAATTTCAACTTTCAGTATTCAAATTAAAACAGCAATTGAATCGGAGCTGAGAGTTCTTTTCCATCGTTCCACAGTTATATTTATCAACGCTATATCTCCTTCATTAACTATATTAATTTCAATCCAATGAAATTACCTCTTTTCGTAAATATCAATTACTTAGTGGTAGTTTTATCCTGTAAGCTACTTCGTCATGAATCCAATTTATGGCATTACGCTTTCAATAAAAATAGGTTGGTCATAAGAAAAGTCTATACAGAAGATTGATCGTTATTCGACTGGTTATTATTCAGAATAAAATAAATACATAGATCTATCTATCTGACAAATAAATAAATGTCGGAATCAATAATATCTAGACACGCGGTCGCGTGTCAAGCCAAGTTCAAGCTAGGCGAGCAGCACCGTGTGTAATATTACACGAACCATTTGGATTACTATTTTACAGTATATACAGATAGATATATGTAGTTACTATATTAACGTAGACTTAAGGCATAAATATAATAATAAATGACAATACATGTATTACGAAAATATCTCATATAGTTCTGTCATCATCATCTTGCATCATATCAAACCGTATCATTCAATTAGTTTGAATAAAATCCGTCTGTTGAAATAATTTATATTGATGTTTATTACAGCTATTAAAATACACATATTATTTAAGTTATTTTTTATTTATGATAGCGCATACTGGATTCAATCAATTGACATCACAATAATATAATTAAAATAAGCTTTCTTATTCCTGTGTATGTAAACGTTATAATGTTAAACATATTTTTAAATTACGATAATTGCAGCGATCCTCACAAAAATCTAGGTACGTCAAATACAGACATTATAATTTATATTGATTGAAATTAAATGTTAAATATCCTCGATAATAATAACCGTTAACGTTTCAGATTGGTATGACCTATTAAAATATACACTACAGATTGAAATACATATTTCTTTCATACAACTGTGTGCTTTCGAATACGGAAAATCATTGGATCTGAAATCAAGATGGTTCTTTGTTATTCAAAATATTAGAAAGAAAATCTTCTCATGACTGTATCAATCTTTATTGTATTTTTTTTTTGTTAAATTGATTCGTTTATCATGTAAATACGTAGCGTGTAGGTATCGGAGTAAAATGAACACTTATAAAATGCGGTAAGAAAGTAATTTAGCTATTCTGAGAATTGTAACAAAGTTGAAAATGCATACACTATGTGATATAATAATGATATACACAATGTTTAATGTGTAGATATAGTAAATTAAATACATTGATTTATTGTTATACGCGTATCACCTGAGAGACGCATGATATGATGTAATCAATAAATGCACTAAGCCAGTGTCGTCAAAATATTTATTTGTGGTTTAAATTTATACAACTTCAAATTGCTATTTGGTCATATAATTATTTTTCTGCAATATAATCATTTGTAGCAAAAGAACCGGTAGGGCCGTTTGGTATGAAGTGCTGTCTGCTATTCTAGCGATACAAGTTCGAATCCCAGCAATCTGCATTCATTTGAAAGAAATTCAACCACGTATAATTGTGTATAAGAGACGGCAGCGGACTGAACATCGCGACGTCACATTGTTCGCAACAAATTATCTTCGGTGCAAAGTGGGTGTTGTAACACCTCTACCTACCTCTGCGGGGACGATTGTGGGCAGGAGTGAAGATATAACTTGTAATAAAGTCAATGGTAAGTAAATTTGGTATGTGGTTTTTTATATGCTATAGCTATATATTATGCACGTCTTCTGAAAAGGATCCCTGAAAGTTGATAGAGGTGAGATTGTCAGTCAACACAAACTTCTCACTGAAGATATTTTTGGTCACAACGTGGCAGGTGAACTCATTATTTTTATTACTATGGAAATGAAAAATATTTATTCAGCTTACGCCCTAATAAGTCACTTACGACTTTCGAAGCTGTAAAGTAGGTACCATTGATATATATTGCTTTAGGGCATCATCAATAACATTAAGTGATATGAAATGCAAGAAATAGGCATCGTCAGATTTTCTTCTGACCGTACTTACACTACTACCTAGGTTTCCTAACAGGATATATTTACCTGAATCTTTCCAATATCAGTAAGTACACTTATCAGATTTATAGCTAAGTCATTACGAGCGAGAGTAATACTCAGAGGAACCTAAAGGCTTATGTAAGCAATAAACTAGGTTCACGTAAGCATGCTATTAGCTGTAACCAATTTCAACAACCGTATATGTATATACAATAGAGTATATTACCCCTAAGTTCGCGTGATAGTTTATAAAATACATTTGCATATTGCTGTAGCAGTGCCGAGTAGGTGCTGTACTGACTACTACCAAGAAGAAATCCCTTATGACACTTGTATAGCGATTCCCCATATTATAAAAGGCTCCCGAGAGATACCACTGTCACGACAGACCCCCGTCTGCTACGGTAACCGCTTATCATTATCGCCGGTTGCTTACTTAATGCTGCCGTATAATTAAAAAAGCATTTCTTAATTTAATGAAAATATAATAAATAAGCAAAAGGTTAGAGCGAGTAAAATATAGTTTCGTCAATCAACACTTATATATGATCGCATACTAAATCAATAAATTTAAATTAAATTTGGTTCACTCCTTCCAAAAGGCCCTTCCAAGACTTAGATTGGGAATAGCTATTGGTAGCGACTTAGCTCATAACAAATACACAGTACCATTGCAAAATAATCCTTCAGTACGTAGCAAAATTTTCAGCAAGACATTTTAATTACAACAGTCGACGTTTTCCCAATAAAATGCCAAGATTGTAGGTGCAATGGAGCGCCTGGTGCGAAGTTTGACACTAAATCGATACACCGAAATATATATCTGTTAGTCACACCGCTGAACCGATCTTGAAGCATTTTGATAGGAGGCTGCCTCAATTCACCTCAATCAACATATATTATCTCTTACCCCAACATATATTTTATCTCTGTAATCTATACAATTCAGAACACATGAAGTCTCTATAGAACATGAAGAATAAAGCGATAAAAATGCAAAATCACTCTTCTCAACGAACACGTCTGTCTGTCACGAGATATTTTTGCTCACGTCATTCTACTGTACACTGTTGTTAGCTGCCACAAGATAAATATATATAAGTATATAAAACTCAAACTTCTTTTACAATGTACATAGCAGGAAAATATTGCTATTTAACGCGCGAGTGATCCGCCCTGGTGCTCGAGGCGTCCATAGGCTACCGTAACCGCTATACACCTTGTGGGCATAATGCTTGTTTGCCACCTTAGTGCTCTATCTGAACTATGTAGATAGCATAGTTTTTAATATCACAAGATATAAATGTGCACACGTTGCACGTTTATAAAAGTGGGGTTTTACGGAAACCCCAGTGTAATGCAGAGAGCGGCGTCTTGGTGGTATTATAATACCTTTAGAGGTTTGGAATAGAAAAATTCTAATATTATCTACTCTGAGCTTATACCGACAAATCTATAGCGACCGATTATACGATTTTGTTTGGTCAATACACACCACAGTTAAGTACTTAGTACATGACCACCCCATAAACGTAGAGAACGGTATCGGGTCGTAAAAGTTACGGTGTTTCTGACGGTGTCAATAATACTAAAGTGGCCATTATCACACTTATGACTTTATACACACTTTCACGTATGACGGAGATTGTAATAAATAAAAGTGTGTCAAATAAGTACTCTAGAATGAGACATTTGAGCTATTGAAATTCGTTTATTGTAGTAGAATATTCATCAATCAACATATCGACAAGTGACGCACATACTCTATATTGAAATGTCCTTTTGCTCTTCACCTTCTCAGGGTAGTGAAGATCCTTAATGGACCAAGATGAAAGTTTCGCATTCACCGAGTGCTGACTAGAAGAATGACAACAGGTTTTGAACAATAATGCTGTTATTATTTTTATATTTACGACCGCAAGTGAATTATTTAGTTCGGACATATCTGAGCAACGTCAACCAATGTGGTGTGCCTAAAGTGGTTCGTGATTTACACAATAAGATTTAAATCACTTGTTTCTCGTACATACACAAGTTAATTATCAACAATGTACAAGGATAAAATATTCTTCGGTATGAAACGGGTAATGTACGAGGAATTATTTATTCTTCGGGATCGAAACAAACTTATGGTTGTGTTAGTTATATCTGTGGATATTGTGCGTCGATGCGCAAGTATGCCTTGCAAATAGTACCTATATTTTTTAGTTTTTCATCAATTGCGTCAATTGTACCTACACGATCAAATCAATTTGCTTTGGCCATGAACCCGGCGACCCATTACAGCAGCTCAATGTATGAAGTTCATACATTGAGCTGCTACAATATTCAAAAGGAAACGAAGTTCCAAGCTTACAAACGAACCCGATAGCTGTTTGTATGTCAACATGTACCTTTAATAAGTTTGGTTGGGATTGTTACAAAGTTTCAATTAAATAGGAGACAACGGCGTTCCTGATTGATACGCTGTCCTGATGTACACGGTGCTTTGAATAATTAAACACACGAGGAACTTTGATGGTACGATGATTACGATGTACCTATATAGTCAAAACGTACACGTGTAACATAGCAATTCAGTTATATTCGGGGCGTATTCTAGGTAAAGTACGACTTCATAAGTGAATTCATAGGGCCTAAGATGAAAAATAATCTCTATTTTTATTTTTATTAATTGTCGTATCATATTGCAATTGAAATAAACATGAAAAAATCACTTTGATTGCTGATTGCCGATTTGTTAGGATCACTACAAATGGTGAGCATTTGATGATTATTATCTTAGCCGACTGATATGACATGATCGATCCTAATCCAATACCTTACCAATACCAATATTGGTTTACCTAGATGACATGATATGATATTTGTAAATAAATGAGAATTTATTTCAATAAAAAAAATCAATTAATTGGATTTGTACTCTATTGATCCTTTTGATCAAATATAATTTAACATCAATGATGAGAATTAATAGGATCGCGTTCAAAAATAACTTTTTCATCAAACTGTGATCTTAATAACATGTACAATATTAACACGGAGCTGCTTGTACATTATGAGGATATAAAAAAAATGAGGTGTAGGTCAGATTTGTTTATAATTAATTAAAAGTGGTTCTAATATGGAAATCGCTTCGTAGGTAAGCGTGATTTAAATTTGCAATCTCATGCCACCATCTGCACCTAACAGGCGGGGCATGGTCTGAATTGTTAAAAATTCATCTAACTTTTTAATTTCCTATACAAAGGACATCTCCCTGTGTTTACATACACGAGTTTATGCGAAGAGCGTGAAAATGATTTGTTGGAAAAACATGAGAATTATTTTAATTAAAATTTGAGACTGTTTCACACTTTTGTTAATCCATAATAATTATTAATATATATGCGAAAGTAACAGTTACTTTATTGTTTGTTTGTTTGTTAGTTGCTACCTTTCCAGGACTACGGAATACGGACTGAACGAATCGTAATAAAATTTGACAAGGTGATAGATTATATCGTGGGAAAGGGCGTAGGCTATCTTTTGTCTTTAAACAAATGCAGATGAAGTCACGGGTAACAGCTAGTAGAATATATTTTTAGTTGTTGAGGGATCTTGTGTTTTTTTGTGATGCCATAATATATAGTCCCATGCAATTCTTTTTTTGTAAAAAACTGAATTATTCTGATATAGGGACCGATTTTTCATAGTACGGGACTATTCTCTTTCTAAGAAAGAATCATCATCATCATCAGCCTATCGACGTCCACTGCAGAACAAAGGCCTCCCCCATAGATTTCCACAATGACCGATTCAATGCGGCCCGCATCCAACGCTTGCCAGCGACCTTTATCAGGTCATCGGTCCATCTAGTGGGGGGCCGTCCGACGCTGCGTTTTCCAGTGCGTGGTCTCCACTCTAGAACTTTTTGGCCCCATCGGCCATCCGTTCTACGAGCTATGTGCCCTGCCCATTGCCACTTCAACTGGCTAATCCGCTGAGCTATGTCGGTAACTTTAGTTCTTCTGCGAATCTCCTCATTTCTGATTTGATCTCGCAGAGAAACACCCAGCATAGCCCTCTCCATATCTCGTTGAGTGACTCTGAGCTTTCTTATGAGGCCCATAGTGAGTGACCACGTTTCTGTTCCGTATGTCATCACTGGTAACGTACGGAACAGAAACGTGGTCACTCACTATGGGCCTCATAAGAAAGCTCAGAGTTCTAAGAAAGAATACCTTTAGGTAATGCTACCAATACAAATACCCTGATTTTACAATACGGTAAAAGTAGGATGCATTGGCCAAAGCTTCAAGTGATTAGGAAGCATTAATGCTTAATTTAATTGCATTAATGCATTAATGCATTAATGCTTTAACTAAAAATAGAACATTTAGCTTAAGCTAAATGTTCTATTTTTAGTCAGATCTTTTTTCAGGGTTAAAAGCAGCTTAATAAGGACGAATTCATTCACCCTTGACATTTTATCGAATTTGAACATAAATTATTTTATTTAGCAAATCGTCGTAAAAATAATGGCACGGAAAGGGATAGTCTGAATAATCAGTAGATGTCACGAACAACCCTTATTTAGACTACAATGGAAAATGCAGTAAAACTCTTAATGTTAAAACCTTACTAGCGTCCCGCCTTGCCTTCGCACGGGCAGCGTTAGCCACATAAGTTTAAATACCTACAAAACACTTATGAATTATACATATAAATCCTTCCTCTTAAATATATATAAATCACTCTATCTATTAAAAAAGTAGTTTTAAAGATCTAAGCATACATAGGAACAGACAGATTTTGTTTTATACCATGTAGTGAAGTGATTACTCTAACTGTATAAAGGATACATTGAAAGGTGAAGGCCAAAGACTAGCGTGTGTGGTGGCACGGTCTGGTTGAGTGGCTGGGTTTCAAACTCTTCAAGATTTTTGGAGGAGGATTACACCAAAAAGCTCGTAGAGAGAGTAGCGTGACTTATGACTGAGACGTGTACGTAGGTTTAGTTTTCTATGAATTCGGCCCCCTCAGATGGAAACGGCTCAGGCCTACTACTGCTTGAAGGAACGAATTGCAATTAAATAATTGCAACCAAATTTCCGAATGATGTCTAACTAAAGCAAATAAAAAAATACATTAAAGAAGGAGGTCGAAAACTACTGAGCTTTCCTGGATTATTTAAGATGAAAAAACCGAGCGAGGTTTGTTAAAACCCGTCTAATTCAACCAGCTCGCAGTAATAAATCTGGCCTGAAATGCAACGATAACGGGCATTGGAACCCTAATACTGGACCGTCTGCAGAATGGTGCAGCTTTAAGCTCACAAATCCCTCTGAAATTATTTTTGGAAGTACGCATTGTAGAAATAGCCGTAAAAACCGGAGTTTTCGGATTGAGAAGAATGAAGAAAAGTACGGTAATGTTATAAATACATGAAAGCGCCTAAGCTTATTCACTTATCAATTACTAGCTTTTCGCTGTGACTTCGCACGCACGTATAATATAAAGCCTATGTTACTCAATGATAATAGAGCATTCTAGCGGTGAAGGATTTTTTCAAATCAGTCCAGTAGTTTTTGAGTTTATTACAACAATACAATAATCTTTTCTCATTATAATATAAGTACATATATAGTTTGGTACAAAAATGTTGGTAAATGATTGCAAATCAAATATTTTCGCTGACAATCTTGAAAAGCCACGTAATAGATTTAACGAGACTGGATTTATATTACATCTCGGTTTTCGACATTTTCGAGACAACAGTCGGGTCAAGGAATCCCTAATCCCTTGGCTTCCCAGTGATGTGGCGGGATATAACGTAATTACAGCATAGATCAAGTTACTTACGTACGTACGTGAGGGAAGTGAATTGACTTACTCACTGTTCACACCTTTGTTTTTGAGGGAACTTGGATTTTTTGATTTTCGTCGTTTGGTTAAGTCCTATTCTTGTTATTATTAAGTACTGGTAATTAATATTGATTAATATCAGATAAAGCTGCAGATCAAGCCTGCATTTTAAATGTGTAGAAACTAATATATGATATAATTTTCCATGCTATTGCCACAACTAATTTATGTAAGGGTACCCCAGCCCAGGTTCTGATTGAATACATTTATGTAGTATTTTTGGACCTCAGTAATAAATAATACCATCAGCGCATTTTATTTTCAAGTCTTGGGGGAAATATATCATTAAGAATTTTACTGTCAGAATCGGTAGTATTAAAACGTTGGTTATGACAGGCTCCTGGTGCGAAGAACAATGGTGTACGGCCGGGCGGGCGGCTTGCCAAATTGCACCTACTAGGACATTGCAAATGGCGGTATGCAGCCGACGCTGTTTACGGGAACAATGCATTACGGAAAATTCATACATTATGCACCGCGCCACACGCAAGAGGGTATTGACATATATATATATGTATATAATAAAATAAGATTTATATGTAGAACATTAATTTAAAAGACTAAAATGCACTATACCTTTAACACGCAAGAGCAAAGGGCATGTGTGTTTTCATACTGCTAGCGGCTAGAGGTTACGGCAAACGCGTAACATCAGGCGGGCCGGGTCGTATGCTTGTTGCCACTTTAGTAGGCTAAAATAAAAAAAACATTGTGAAGAATCAAAACAAATGAATGAAGCAGAAACTTTGTACATTTTTTACGAAAATTGGTTTTTGAACAATATTTAATTTGCCACAGTTTAAGTTTAAATGAGGAAGAAGTAAGAAATCTAATAGTTTTTTATAATATGCCTACATTAGAACTACATTATATTATAAAAAAAACATTGTCAATTTATATTTCGAAATACACCTATCTTTTTTCACAATTCTGCGTATGAATTCGCCAGCAAAATTCCGAAGAAAGCCGAATATTGGTAAACCTGGACGTTGGTGAAAGAATTTAATAAAGCCGGACGAGCGCCCCTTCATTTTGCGTGTCTATAACTTTTTTTTTACTAAGTACATTCTAAAAAGCGAACTTCGAGGTACTGCAAATTAAACGGGGTTAGTGATTTGCTATTTTGTTTTGATTCATAGAAATAAAAATGGGGTCACAATGAGAATTTGTTTGATAAATTATCTTAATTAGAAAAGTATTATTATATGTTTTGTCTAGTAAAGGAGACTTGGACATTAGATGATCTGCCTCTCGCATTCGCCACTAAAATAAAACATAGGCGTTAAGCACTTATAACTATCAGGTATTAATACATACCTACATTTTTTTTTCTTGAGCCTATTATCTATAATATAAAAATGAATCGCTGAATGTCTTGCTAAGAGCAAATCTCGAGAGCAGCTGAACCGATTTTGCTAATTCTTTTTTTAGAATATTCAAGTACAAGGATGGTTCTTACCGGGTGAATATAAAAAAAAACCGCCTGTAAAAGTCTAAAAACGAGTAGACAAAATATTTGATACATGTCCCGTGCGAAGCCGGGGCGGGCTAGTATTATAATATAATTGCTACGAGTCAAATGTGGCAAATATTTATTAGGCATGAAAATAATGATTTAGATTTAAAAGCAATACAATACTACCAATTCATATTTAAGGCTATCCTTTCGAAAAAAGGGACTCATCTATCAGAATACAGCTTAAAACTAAGTAACTGCAATTAACCGATAGCGCGAGCGACCGCATTTTAATAAAATCAATTTGAGTGAAACCCGTTGAACGAAGGTAGGAAGTTCCGGCAGGGGCAGGGCATCGTCTGTCCACTTTGACCCATTTACTATCGCATCCCCTTCCGGCAAACAAAGCATGGCATCACGATGATCAAGCGTTAATGGCAGTCCACTGAAATTATAAATCAATTTATCATCTTCACAGGGCATTTGGCGAAACGTCATTATTCATTTCCATTCTTGAAAGCGTAAAAGCATCCATTCTACCTTTTATAGGACGCCTACCTTCCAGCAGACGTGTTTGGAAAGAAATTTGACACAAAAAGTATTTCAGTACTCAACTAGAATTGATAGTTGAGTACTTTGCAGTTTTCATAAACTTTTGTCGTATATACTCACGTAAGCGTATTTAAAATTAACTAACCTATAGATAGATCATTCATACTATTATATACTAAGCGACCCTATAAATTGTGTTTTGGAATCGGAAAAAAAATTAAAAATATTGTCTCCAAACCACACCATAGAATTATACAAATAAAACAAGCGACTGTAACGTTGATTCATTCCGGTAGCTGAATTGCAGCCACAAAAATACGAGCAGAACTTTTGCGCTTGGATAGCGATACGTCTCCTTTCAATAAAATTAATTTGAACTGCTCCACGAGAAGTGGAAACAATGTAGCTTGGCGTGGCTAACAGGTTCACTTTATAGAGTAGTGAATTTTCTCTTAACGCCTTAATACACATAATATCATCTCGCCAAGTCCCTCACGAGACAGGCAAAGAGTTAAGACAGCCATTACACAATAATAATATATACTTTTATAAAATATGCCCGATAAAATTACAAGATAATAATATTTTGGTCGCCAGTGCTCCGTGAGGAGGCGTTGTGTCGGCAGTAGGGGGACCAGTGATGTATTACCGCTGCAGAGTTGCGTGGGCGTGGCATGTTGGCGCGGCGGTTAGGGAGACCCGGTGAAACGGTTGTCCGCTGGCCGCCCGCGGGTTGTAGGGGTCCCGAACCCAGGGATTACTTAATCTCCGCCCTGGGAGGCTGACCCGCCGCCCGCGCATAATCCCTGTCGCAGACGGTCGTGCCGGAGGAGGAGACCGGGGTGGACCCGGCCGGCTGCGGCAGGGGGGGACCGGGGGCCCTTCCGACTGCCGTGCCAGCAAGCCACATCACCATCGCGACTCTCTGGCGGATCTGCATTGCGCTTTGTCCCTTCTGCTGCTGACACAACGACTCCTCTCAACCCTCTCCCACCCCCTTCCTAATATGGCCAGACAAAAGAAAAAAAAGAAGTTTTCTCCAGCGGCCTCCCCATCCACAATTTCTGTGGACTTTTGCAACATCAGGGGAATCCACGCTAACATCAATGCAGTCCACCAACATCTTGAGACTGCACAGCCGACTCTTCTTTTTCTCACGGAGATGCAGATATCCTCCCCCGACGACACATCGTATTTGCACTACCCCGGGTACAAGTTGGAGCACAGCTTTGTGCGCCGTGCCGGGGTGTGTATGTATGTCCGGGAGGATGTCTGCCGTCGCCGGCTCCACGGCCTTGAAGACAGGGACCTGTAGATTTTGTGGGCGCGCGTAGATTACGGTGGCCACACCCGAATTTACGCGTACCAGTAATAGGCGTGCCTTTACTGGTCCCACAGCGGTGACTTGGACACAAATCGATTGTTCGAGCACCTGCAATCGACGACTGTTACAGTACTTGCGCAGTACCCCTCCGCGGAGTTAGTGATTCTTGGAGACTTCAACGCTCACCACGTTGAATGGCTTAGTTCTCGGTCCACTGACTCCGCGGGTAGGGCTGCTCATGACTTTGCCCTGGCCTATGGCTTCTCGCAACTGGTTCTTTCTCCCACGAGAATACCAGACATCGAGAGTCATACGAGCTCCTTATTGGACCTTCTGCTGACTACGCGACCGGACGGCTATACAGTCACAGTGGAGGCGCCACTCGGCTCCTCGCGCCCTGCGCGCAGCCCGTGGCGGCTCAGCCACCCGGGTGGCGCCGCGTGTGGCACTACAAGTCAGCAGATTGGGATGGATTGCGTGAGTTCTACGCATCGTACCCGTGGAGGCAGCTCTGTTTCGCAACAGATGACCCCGACACCTGTGCGGCCGCCGTCGCTGAGGCGATACTGGCGGGTATGGAATGTTACATTCCCAACCCGCTGGTGGCTGCAGGGGTCAAGAGACGGCCGTGGTTTAATCGGCCCTGCAAAGAAGCTCGACGAAAAAAGCAGACTTTGTACGAGGCTTGGACCACGGCCCACGCTAATCGGGATCCTAACATCTCTGCTGCGAAACGTCAACTGAATGCTGCCTCGAGGTCCAGTAAAGGAATGATTGCCAGGGCTAAATTCAATTTCGTCGGCAGAATTGGCGAGAGGCTGGCGAGCCTCCCTTCTGGGAGCCGCGCTTTCTGGTCTCTCGCTGCCGAAGGAAACTTCTGCCAGTCGTCCCTGCCACCACTACGGAAGCCGGACGGCAACTTGGCCCACAGTGCTAAAGAGAAGGCTGATCTACTTGGGTAGCTCTTTGCCTCGAACTCGACTTTGGATGACAGGGGTGCCATACCGCCTACCATCCCGTGGTGTGACAGCTCCATGCCGGAGATTCGTATAACCCAACGGGAGGTCCGGCAGGAGCTACTTTCTCTTGACATCCATAAGTCGAGTGGGCCAGACGGCATACCGGCAGTGGTGCTGAAGCAGTGTGCTCCCGAATTGTGTCCTGTGCTGACGCGCCTTTTCGCGCTTTCCTACTCCAAAAGTGTAGTCCCGTCTTCGTGGAAGACTGCCCATGTGCACCCAGTGCCCAAAAAGGGTGACGGGTCAGACCCGACGAATTACAGGCCGATCGCTATTACCTCCCTTCACTCCAAACTGATGGAGCGAGTGATCAATACACAACTTTTGAGGTACCTAGAGGTTCACGACTTGTTGAGCGACCGACAATATGGCTTCCGCCACAGTCGCTCGACTGGTGACCTCTTAGTGTATCTCACACACCGTTGGTCACTCGCCATCGAGAGTCAAGGTGAGGCCTTGGCAGTGAGCCTAGATGTAGCGAAGGCGTTCGATCGGGTCTGGCACCGTGGTCTTCTCGCGAAGCTACCATCATACGGGCTTCCCGAGGGATTATGCAAATGGGTCGCCAGCTTTCTGTCCAGCAGATGCATAAGAGCTGTCATCGACGGTAGTTGCTCCGATAGCATGGACATAAATGCCGGCGTCCCGCAAGGCTCCGTGCTATCCCCGACACTGTTCCTGATGCATATCAATGATATGCTGTCTATTGACGGTATTCATTGCTATGCTGATGACAGTACCGGGGATGCTTATTACACGGGCCGTGCAAACATCCCTCGTTCCGTGGTAGAGGAAAGCCGCGAACGACTTGTGTCCGAAATCGAGAGTACACTAAGAAGTGTCTCCGAATGGGGTCGACTTAACCTAGTCCACTTCAACCCCACTAAGACACAAGTCTGCGCGTTCACCGCTAAGAAAACTCCATTTGCTGTAACTCCACAATTCCTGAACACGTCCGTCAACATCTCGAAGAGCATTGGGATCCTTGGCGTCGACATTTCTAGTGACGTTCAGTTCCGTAGTCATTTGGAAGACAAGGCCAAGCTGGCATCCAAAAAGCTCGGTGTGCTCAATAGGGCGAAGCAGTACTTCACATCGGGGCAAAGACTGCAACTTTACAAGTCGCAAGTCCGACCCCATATGGAGTACTGCTGTCATCTGTGGGCGGGGGCACCTGGATGCCAGCTTGCGCCTTTTGACTCGGTTCAAATGCGCGCTGTAAGAATTGTCGACGATCCCAAGCTCTCAAGCGGCTTAGAACCACTAAGTCTTAGGAGAGATTTTGCCTCCCTGTGTGTGTTCTACCGCTTGTATAACGGACAGTGTTCCGAGGAATTGTTTGACATGATGCCCACGGCAACATTTTACCATCGCACTTCTCGCCACCGGCGGGGAATTCATCCCCACAAGTTGGAACCAAATTGGTCCCGAACTGCGCGGTTCCAAAAGAGCTTCCTCCCGCGCACAATTAAACTGTGGAATGAACTCCCCGCCGTGGTTTTCCCAAAGGAGTCCAGCATGGGGTTCTTCAAGAAGGGTGTGAAGAGATTTTTGAAGGGTCGGCAACGCGCGAGCGATACCCCTGGTGTTGCAAGCGTCCATAGGCTGCGGTAACCGCTTACAATCAGGCGGGCCGTATGCTTGTTTGCCACCTTAGTGGTATAAAAAAAAAAAAAAAAAACTTGATAACACGATAGACATTATATATAAAGTCAAGTAGATTTTTTTATCCTGTCAAGACAAAGGGTTTTTTTTAGTTACTAAGAGTTTTCATTTCATACTAAACACATAATCGTTTTCATTTCACTAGACTTTAAAAATAAGTACGTTCAAATTGACAGAATCTACCACCGGATTCGAGCGGTAGTTTTTTGCTGAGAAAACTCTTGTAAGAAAAACAGCAATTACTGTTTTCAATCCTATACATTTCTACGTTTTTGAATAGTATCTATGCTTACATAAAAACCGGACAAGGAAAAGAGTTTTCAAAGCAATTTAACTTATAATAAATGCAAAGCAAGAACATAAACAGCTGCTTCCCATTGAAGTCTAACCAATTTACATAAATAAAGTGCCCACCGTGGCCCCGGTGCCTGTAGAGGCAGACCGCGCCAGACCCATACTGTAAGATTAAAAGTGTTTCTATGTCAGCCTTTTTTGTCCCGCAGTGAATACGTAAAGAATGGCTTAGATATTTTCTGTTTATTTACTTTTCCCTGAATTCCAGAACGAAGGTCAATTCGTGGAGTTATGGGTCCCTGATTTAAGGACTTTACGGTGAAATATCGTTGTATCCACAGAGACGTGCTATTTTTCTTTCTCTCCTGTAGTTTTATCTGCTATGTGAATTATAATAAAAATATGTTGATCAGTCAATGTTATCTATTCAAAATATCTACGTGCAAAGTAACAGAATCTAAAAATATATATGACGGTAAAAGATTGATAACACCAACACCGTTCGACTGATCACCATGAAAGTTGGCATTAAAATTTACGTGATGACGTAATACGTTTTCATTGAAAATGCTTTCCTGCCAACCATTTTACACTTACTCTTTTTTGTCTAAAATCTACGCAAATTAAGTCACAAGCATAAGCTAGTTTTTTCAACAACAATTTGGAATTGTATCATATTGGTACATAGATTCGAAAGGCATTGATTTCTTTCTTTAAATAAAAATTCGAATGTTCCAAATTTTTCTCATTATCTCCCAGTCTTCAATAAGCAACCATTATAATTTATAGTCAGTTTGTTTGCATAAATCTAGTAAATATTTGTACAAAATTGCAGCGCGATATTTTGTCGTACGACGTAGAAGGTAACATTTCACTACTTCATACGAAGCTGGGTATGTTTGCGAACGTTGCTAGTAAACATACATTAAATATCTATCTACTAATATAGCTACTGTAAAAATATGTGTATACATACAATCGAAAAATAGAAAATTCTGTAGAACGTATAGGGGGCTATACTACTATTTTTAATTTTATGTAAATTGTTTTAACAATCACACACAGCGGCTCCGAAGGTAACTGTAAATATTTAGAACTAGATATACACTTACGAAGGTAATAAATAAATAATGTACTAAAGTAGGTAAACGTTTACTCACATATATATTTATGATTTCCTCTATCCTTCTTTATATCTATATATAGATATAGACTGATATATCTATAGCAGTCTACGCCGGATACGGAACGAGTATTTATCGTACATCTTTCTCCATATTTGCAGAGGAAATCGTATTTTAGGGTAAATCATCTTATTTATACGAATTCTTTGTTTGTTATACAAAAAGTATTATATTTTATGACTTGTCCCTTTTTTGTTAGACATCTGTCACTTAGTATACCTACGCATCAAAATAATCAGTAAAAAGTTTACTGATTATTTTGATGTGTAGGTTTACTGTTACTGATTTGTGTATTTTTTAGTATGGAAATATCAGATTAATATTTTGTGTATGGAAATATCATATTAAAGTATATCTTATTGAAAATAATCAATCTTGAGTGTCGTTACCTTTTTTAAGAATATTTTGTGCTTGATAATGTAGAAATCTCTAATATCTAAACACAGAATCGAGAAACATTATGACGCCTATTTGAACTTTTGGGAACCTTTTTCTTGCTCGGCACGTAACTCGTACGTTGGAATATACGCACTCGGATAGCGCCGTAGTAAAATCGCTATTTCAAACTAACAATAATGATCACGAAAATCTGTTTCTTACGAATCTGGTATATAACACGAGCCACCAAGAACCACATTATGTAACTTACGCCTAACTAATTAAACTAATTGTTTAGGTAGATTTCACTCGATCTTTTTAATCCTATATGAAAAGACCTATTTCGGACAAGGACTAATTGACCTTTGTATCAGTGGTGAGTATTTAAAAAGGGTCAATTGTAATATATGCTGGGTCCAAGATCAGCATTATTTCCTTCGGGAGGCCATTTGTCTCAGTCGCACTGACAGAGAGCTATTGTTCCAGCGCTTTCCAGCCGTGTCCACCGCAATATTGGTTTATTTTGCCCGCACTAGACAACTATTAATAGGTTTAAAAGAGGAATGTCCCTCGCTCTATTGCAATTAGTTCACTGCTTAGGTTCTCTGCTAGTGGCTTTTTCCCTTTTGTATTGTAGCGCTCTAGCTTAATGACTTTATTCTTTATTAGTTATTTAATAAAGTTGAGCTTTGTTTATTTGTTTACAACGTTTCTTAAGGTCGGCAACGCGCGAGTGCCCCTGGTGTTGCAAGCGTCAATAGGCTGCGGTAGCCGCTTACCATCAGGCGGGCCGTACGCTGGTTTGCCATCGTAGAGGTATAAAAAATATAACTGTAATGCGAACGTAGCCCGCAGAGGCTTGAAATACCAAAAGTAGAATCATTCACACAAGGATTCGCTGAGGTAGCAAGGTAATCGATATTCTTTTTAAAACCAGCACACCTTATCTCAAGCTCTGGAAACCTTGAACCATTACAATACCTATCTCTATTTAAATCACTTAGATCGTGACTCCTAGTTCATGAAAAAAGATAAAATCATAATAGTATACTTTTTTAACACGACCCCACTCATCAGGTGATTTCGCACCGGTCGGTAATTCATTACGTGACATCACAGGGAATGACAACCTAAACCAGGGTGATCTTGAGATAAGGGCTGATACTTTTTAGAAGCTCTGGTTTCAAGAGCCGACCTTTCCATTATGACAATCATTAAATTTACCTTTATTTCGCCACTCTTACGGCTGAAGATTGGTGATAGAAGATATTATCTATCGTTTCTTTTTATCCTAAAGTAGCAAGCCGAAACAATTTCCTTTTGGGTTTTTTATTTATTCATCTATATTCGATACTGTAATACGTATTATAGAGATACAATTTGTTGAACGTATATTTAAAGTAAGTAATATCTGTAATCATATTTATAAAATCTCTTTAAACAAATCTTTCACAAATGAAAACCCATACCAATATGAGTAAATAGACTATATTTTATAGGGTACGTATTATCTTATTTCTACGCGGCTGAAATTAAATGCAGTGATAGAGATGACTAGATATTATTTCGACCTTTACCACCTTTCTGTAGCCACTTTAAACTGTTATTGAAACTAAATGCAAAACTGAACAAGTTTCATGACTAAGCGACTCTTATTAAAAAAAAAAAACAAATCATTTATTCAGTTTAGGCCCTAATAAGGCACTTATGAAGATCTAAATTAGATTATAAATCCTTTAATACCTGCCAGTAAAATTAAAAACTTGTAGACACGTCCCAGCATAATTAAATGAACATCTAAGACCTATTCCTAACTAGATCATGCTTAAAATTATACCTTGAGGGATTCCTCGCACCCCTAGAATTGTATTCGTCCGTAGTTTACTGTGACCGCTTACTATCCGGTGGCCAGCTTAAGAACTTTCGATGCGAGGTATTAGTATTAAGAAAGTATAAATGTCAAACAAACTTTAAAAGCTTATTATTATCATTCTTATACCACTATGGTGGCACACAAGCATACGGCCCACCTGATGGTAAGCAGTCACCGTAGCCTTTAGCCGCTAGTAATACCAGGGGTATCACTTACGGGGTGCCAACCTTGTTGTTGATGAGGACTCACTGTGCTAGCAGCATTACTTACTAGATACTACATTACATTTACTAGCCCAGCGTATCCTCGTGGAGCACTGGCAACCTTAATTACCGCAGAAACACAACACTACACCAAGTAGTGTTATTTCACTGCGGTCTTCTGTAAGGCGGAGGTACAGTCCCCAGTCGGGCGGCTCTAATTTCAATGGGATAACCCACGGGAAATCCCAAATCGCCCTACCACTCTTAAAGATATATAAATTACTAATTTTATATGCCGCGTCAATATGCCACAGAATATGAATGACCGAATATGAATTTATAAAGTTAACATTAATAAAGTTAGTGTCAACGGAAGCTGGTAGTTGATAATAATGCAATGGAGACCGGACGTGGACGTAATATATTGGAAGTGAAGTTATCAACTAGCCGAATGTACTGTTACATATTAAATTGGTACGTTCTCCATGCAGTTTTAAGTTTTTTTTGTTTGTTTTTTTGTTTATGATTCCGAATTGACATACATTCGATTTAGAAGAATCTTTGTGAATTGGAGCACAAATTTTCTGGGAATAATTATGGTAATTTAATTAGTAGGTATAAATAAAACAATAAAGCATTAGAACGCTGGCCTACTTCCAGCCCTGGTTATTAATAAAAATCTAATAAACGATTCTAGTCTGTGCGTCCTATACTAACAACCGCAGGTCTGGAATCCAGTTCCTAATTTTTACTGAGCACTTAACATTTTTTATTATCCTTGTTAAGTCCTAAAAGCTCCAATAAAAAGGGTCCATGGAATTAAAATTGAGTGGGAAATATTTTAATTAGTACTCAGGATAGGCAATGCGAACATTAATTTAATGGGATGTAATACATTGTACGAGACATTGTGTCTTTTTTATAACTAGAAGTCCAGACATAGCAGTACTTTCATTGGTATTTGTAAAGATTTTTTCAATAAAAAAAGATTTACCTTAAGACGTGAAGAATTGTCAGTTAACTTAATTTTTTATTTAAATCGGCCTACGAATCCTATATCTTCTAATATATAAAAATCTCGTGTCACAATGTTTGTAACAATTCCTCTGAAACAGCTTGACCGACTTTTATGTATTTTTTGTGTATATTCGATAGGTCTGAGAATAGAATGCAAATTATTTTTCAGAGTGTGGTCCACCCCAAAAAAATATAGAAATAATTTATATGGCAAAACAACGTTTGCCGGCTCAGCTAGTATATCATAAAAATTAAGCTCGATAGACTATTAAGTATGTATTTATATAAAGAAAACATATACATATTTTATATAATATATATATTCATGTCTTATAAACCCATATATGGTTACCCTTGAACCTTCTTTCAGAGGTATTATTAGTCTCGTATATTAACATGGAAAAGAGCCAAATTCTTCCGTAAAATACTTCCGACGGTGACGTGTCGTTAAGCTGATGTGTATAAGTGCTGTTTAATTTAGTTTAAATGGACAGTTGGGTATTATATCGAGAATCCTTTCCGACTTCGTGAAGGGTTGTTAAGTACACAAGTTTATTGATACGAATATATTATCTGGAGAGCCGAACGACCCTCGTCAATTTCACGCCATCTCTCACAAAATGCCCAGTTATTTGTTGCTTCGCTAAATATAAGTTCCGAATGTTTATCACTTTGCAATACTCTTGCATGGGATATTTACCATTTATTTACAGTCGATGTATTTCGCAGTTACAAGAGGGTTTGATCAAGTAGACCGTTTCCTTGTTTGCCACTTTTGAAGTAAGTATTAAAAATTTGATCAACGTACGGTTCACGCACGTTTTATTTTTAATTAATAGAATAATTATTCACAATCTCAGTATGACATATTGCAATGTACTTATTAAGTGTCCTATCTAAAATCAAGTATATAATTACGGTGTCCCGAAGCAGTGCCGGTAGCAGGAACATTGTCGACAACGTATTCGAAAACGTAACTCGCGAAATGTAAAAATTGTCATACTAATTTTTAGTTCCACTTTTTACCGCCGCAGGGCTGTTCATTTTCCAATACAAAAATAGTTGAAGGCGATACGAAAACGTTGTCGACAATGTTCCTGCTACCGGCACAGTAGTCAGAGATGTAAAGGCACCCTGTTTTCACATATCTATAACCAAGTTTGAAAGTGATAAATAGTTAAATCTCAATTTTTCAGTCACCTTTCGTGTAAACAAAAATAAAACTGGGACCTAAATTTCTCTCTCAAGAACATTACTGGTGGGTTGATAATTTATTCTAAACAGTTTATTGATTGCTGTAATTAAATTATTTTTGTTGCAAGCATTCATAGTTACCGATAACCGCTTATCATCATGTACTCCATATTCTTGTATCGATAGTTGTTAAAATAAACAGTCACAGTAGTGAACCAATTTCTAAATTTAACGTAGGTGTATTTATCTGCTGCTAAAGTTGCTGCTGCTAAAGCTGCTAAAGTTCACTTGTTTAAGAACCATTATTTATATTTCTTCTGACTCTGTACTAAGTACAGGGTACATTTCCAGTACAAAAACCGAGTCCCAACCGAGTTGCAGTCTAGATAATTTACCGAGCTTTTATGCTAATGAAGTTGCATTTTTTCCGCCGGTTAATATTCCACAATTCGCCGTGGAAACCACAGTCAGACCCTTTACTGTGTTATATATGAACAGTAAAAGGCGACGAAGTCATTTTGTTATATTTAAACTGCAGAATTTTTGCTTTAGTTCGATAACAATAAACGCCTACTTATAAATACTTTTTTTTATTTTTTATACCCCTAAAGTGGCACACAAGCATACGGGCCACCTGATGTGCAGATGCAGTCGCCGTAGCATATAGCCGCTAGCAATACTAGGGGTATCACTAACGGGTTGCCAACCATGCTGTTGATGAGGACTCACTGTGCTAGCAGCATTTCTACCAGCCCAGTGTATCCTCGTGGAGCACTGGCAACCTTACGTAATCATTTCACCAACAAATAATAAGTAGGCTTTATAAAAAATGTTATACTAATAATAAAACGAATGAACTATACAATATTCGCTGTTTCTTCTTTCTCAAAAACTCTTATAACGTTAAAAGATAAAATTAACTTTATTATTAAAGGTATTATCCCCTGTGCCTACTTATTTGGGGACGCTTGTAGGGAAGGCGTGAAGATATTATTAGATAGACTACACCTCCAAAGACTGTTTTTTTTTCAAGTTGGCCAATAGGCATATGAACCACCATATTAAGTTTGTTTGTAATGTATGTTTACCATTACGATATCTGTTGCGTATTTATAACTCTTGTACAGATATACTTATGACTTATAGATAGATCAGATCTCTTTTATAGACAGATTTCACCTCAATTTCCGAGTTACAACCTCAGAAATTATTTTATTAAAAAAAGTTTTTCTTCACTAAATTAGCAGTTGCAGTTTATAGCTACATAATATAACATGTCGAAGGAGTTTTTGGCGGGAATCAGGCGGAGCGGTTGAGATTTTTTCCAGTGTGTCATAAATTGTGTTATAGTGATCTTTAATGTGTATTTTTGGTGTCGATATGTGCAGTAAAGTTTCATTTAGTGACTGATTTATAGGAGCATTGGAAATAATGCCATAATACGACTTTTGGGTTAAGTGATTTATCATTTTGGTCAATAGGTTACCTCTAATCTAAAGGCGTGTTACGATCTGCTACTGCCGTGGGTTGTCTCCAGAAACTCCATTGGGCGTTAGAATGCATGACACTAGGCATTTTAATGCGGCAAACACGAGAAATTTTGCAACATGAAAATTCTCTAACACTCGACACTGGCAAAAATAGTCCCTGAAGGGATTGATTGCCATACTTAGGAAGAAGAAGAAGAAGAAGAACATGTCGAAGTGTAGGCTTGTTCCGCAACTGGCACGTGCAAACTCATTAGCCGCACTTTACCGCCTTTCCGCCTTCTTACTTTATTGAGACATCAGGTAATTAGGTAACTCTCTACCACTTCCTAATAACGACTGAGCAAATAATTACCGCCTTACAATTGATCGGCGTGGGCAGGGAAGATGACCCTCTTTTCAATGAAAGGCTTTTATTTTGCCCTTAAAATCTCTTTCTCGTTTGTGTAAATAACTAATAAAGTAAATGTAATCAGTCCGATCCAATCTTGGTTTTAATATGATAAATGATTATTTTAAAACGAATTAGTATTAGTTACAAAATAATATAATCTCCAAGCAAATCGATTAATCCTATATGCTAGAAAATAGCTGTCGAAAAAATCAAATCTTTTCATCAACACCGATCCTTCAGGAAGTGAGGTAGGCACAACGGGTACTCCTATATAAAATTATACTTAGTATTATAAGCTTTAATGTCTTCAATATTGCAATTTCAGCACGTGATGCATTTTTTTTGTACCTTTAGGGAATACTCATTAAAACCTGCAACTGTAAGTCAAAGTTCTGAGATTCTAAATAAGTGGGTCATTTCCTTGTCGTTCCGCTTAATCAACCCCGCTTTGCGGCTAATAGAATCGGAAAACCATCAACGGATGCGCTCCCCGACAGATTAAAGGTTCCTGCTAACAAAATTATTGCCGATTCATGTTAAAACGGTGCGGCCGTGCACTACATTGATTTATTAAAATTGGGCAGAAGCTTTTGTGATACTTTTTTGATATTTTATTGTATGTATAAAGACCAACATTAGTGAACATTTATAAATACTGAAATTCTTGTGATGCAAATATAGTCACAAGTACATAAATAATAGTAATAATAGTACCTAACACAAGACGCAAGATTTTATGCTAAAAGTTCTTATTTTTCTTATCCCACTAAGGTTTCCATCAAGCATACAGCCCGACTGATGGTAAGTGGTTACCGTAGCTTATGAACACCGTAGCGTTAGTTTACTGGGAAAAGTACGTTTACTCAGACGGTATACCTAATGTGATCGTAAAATATTATTGCAGAAACTGAGAACATTCAGAAATGTTAGAATAATATTTGCTCTCGATAGCCACTCGTCTCACTCGTGCGTACAATTCTGTGACGTTCAGTCCACAATGCCAATACAAACCGAGACCAAAGTTTTGCCAACTGTCACTAACACTGAATCTACATAACTCACCGCTTTGTGCACTTGGCTTACAAATGTGAAGGCATACGCAATATTGGATCTAGTTATTGGTATTACGTGCCGTCGGAATCGTAAATCAGAAGTGTTTTCCTAAATGGGATGGACGGTGGATGTAAATTACTTAGTTTTCCTGTTTATATATGAGTAGTGGATCTGTTTCAACGAGATTAGAGGCACAATACCTACGGCTGTTTATAAGAATGCTATATTTTTAGAAATGGTACTGCTGCAGTATATGCAGTGTTAATATACACGAATACTGAAACACCACTCAAATGTGATGCCACATTTATTTTGAACTTCGAATTTTGAGATGCCAAATTCTATTGAACAGATACGTGTGCCTGCAAACTTTGAATGTCGCTTCAGTATGCGGCCGACAGGCTGATCAGTCAAGTTAGTTAAAGTTTTATTACTCAATGAAAAGAGATGTATCTCTTCTCCCGTGGGTATTCCCTTTAAAATTTGAGCTCGCGAGCCCTGCTCGACTGGGGACTACCTCCACCTTACGGAAGACAGTCAAATAACACTGCTTTCATGCAGTATTGTGTTTCTGCGGTAAATAAAGTTGCCAGTGCTCCACAAGGATACGCAGCGCCAGTAGTAATGCTGCTGGCACAGTGAGTCCTCATCAACAACAGGTTTAGCAGCGCGTAAATGATATCACTGATATTGCTAGCGATTATAAGCTACGGTGACTGCGTACCATCAGGTGGGCCATATGCTTGTGTTCCACCACAATATCAAACGTGCGTCAAGTTGAATGAAATATTAAAATAATATCGTTTTTTACCTTTCCCCGTTTATTTTTAAGTAAAACAACCGTGTATTTTATTTTATCAACGATAGTCCTAAAAGCGTCGTGTCTATTATCGCACAAAACACATTTTAGTTGCGGCCCCCGTTGAAGTGCGTGAACATAGATTTATAACTGTATGCTCTACACAATTTTCCGGCACACGGCACAGTTGAGTTCTTTCTGTGTTATATGAATCCATTTGTCACAGTCCCAGGTAACATATTCAGAAACGACGTGGGCTTGCAGTATGAGTTGTATCAGCGCATTTACGTACAAAAGTTTTACGCGCAGTTGACCAATTAACATAACGTTTAATTCGGAGACAATGCCCATGTACATATTTTATAGAGTTGCAGTTTTGGTTGATTGTTCTGTATTATTATGACACTAGCTTCTGCCTATGACTTTAGCCGCGTAGAAATATCATTTATGTAAAGGAACTGCTCACAAGCTAAGCGACAATTCCTGGAGATTTAGTATTCTAATAATTGTTGACTCACCCTTATCTACATAAAACTGTTAATCTTTGAGTAAATCCCTTCAGGAGTAAATAAGCCTCTAACATACAAACAAAGGTCGAATAGACATACAGGCAAAAAATCTCTAAACTGTTGAACTACTCCAGTATTGTTTATAATACGTAGCAATCACGTTGTTTTTACAATTATTTAATAGTTTTATTGGTATAGCATTATATATACACTATACCAAATATATATATATATATATATATATATAGGGTAAGAAAAGTAGGTACGTACTATTTTCGTATGTCCTGCAGAATGCAGTATGATGATATGAGTAAATACCAAAGCACTAGCAATCAATCATGGTGCCATTTGCCGGTGGCGGCTCATCACACTTAATTATTCATTTGAGTATTCTGTCCACTTTGGTAAAACGATTTTTTGATAAAGAAATTTGTTTTAATTTTCCATCTACCTACTTAAATATTTTTTATTTGAAAAAATATCACCTGTTGTGATTACAGCCTTTTAAATTGGTGTGTTGAGCTTAGCACAGGCCTGTAGCAATGTTTTTTTTCTAAACATAGATGCAGTAAACGGTCACTTTTATGTATTTCTTTTGGTTTTAAAAGAGTAATTAGTTACTGAGTTTCTTGCTGGATTCTTCTCAGTAAAAACGACCCCCCGAAACCGGAGGTAGATTCAGACGATTTGAAAGTGCTTGTCTGTAAAGTCTAGTCAAATAAACATCATTTTGAGTTGGAAATCATGCAATCTGACCAGAAAAAAAATGAGTAGAAAGAATTTATTTTAGAAAAATACATGCCGTCTGTATACAATACCTTGAAATAAATTAATAATAACTGCTAGTTTTCAGTATTCTCTACCGCCTCGTAACCCTACAGTAACACCAGTAACAACAGTGATTAATCACACGACACTATAACCTTTGGGTAAGGGAAACATTGAGGAACTGCGTGCGTGATGGCTCAAATCCCCACTGGGCCAGCGTAGATAGACAAAATCACCATCTTACAGAGGGTAGGCTCTTACGCCTCGTCCTAAATTACATTAATTGCTAGATATAATATGTCGTCCTTCAAACAAATGACGAGCATATCCAAATCTTTAGCTGCAAAAATATCAAAACACAACGAGTACCATACCGTACCATATTACATATCATGTAACATTAAGAGCAATCCTTTTCTGTGGAATCCTCAAAGCTCTTGCTCAATTTAATAACATTACCTACTAGTTAAAACATTTTGATAGGTATATTAAAAACTAGCTGCCCGCCCCGGCTTCGCACGGGTAGACATTTATATCAAATGTTTTGTCTACCCGTGCAAAGCCGGGGCGGGCAGCTAGCCTATATTAATCAGTGATAGTGTAGCTTTCTAACGATGAAAGAATTTTTGAAATCGGTCCAGTAGTTTCGGAGCCTGTAGACATTTATCAAATATTTTGTCTACCCGAGCGAAGCCGGGGCGGGAACCTAGTATAATATATAGCCTATGCTACTCAGTGATGATGTAGCTTTCTAACGGTGAAATAATTTTTGAAATCGGTCCAGTAGTTTCGGAGCCTATTCAAAACCCACAAAAATACAAATCTTTCCTCTTTATAATATTAGGTCCTTACATATGAAATTGGCGTTTTGTATGGGAGGAACAAAAAGTCGAATATTTTTTAATATAATATATTTAATTAATCAAAGTATGAACCATTATTTTCTATGCACTTTTGCCATCTCATAGGTAGTTCATTGATCCCTTTACTAAAAAAAACAGTCGGACGGGAATCAATAAAATCTTTGAAGGCGATTTGGACTGCCCCATCGGAGTTGAATTTTTTCCCTTGCAAGAAGTTATCCAAATTTCGAAAAAAATGGTAATCGGTTGGAGCAAGGTCCGGGGAGTACGGAGGATGTCTTAGACTTTCCAATTGAAGCTCTTCTAATTTAGTAGCCGTCTGTAGCGCAGTGTGTGGTCTAGCGTTGTCGTGAAGCAGCAGTGGCGTGGAGCGATTGACCAGCCTAGGTTGTTTAGCCGCTAGCTTTTCCATCATGGTTTGCAATTCCTGACAATAGACATCAGCCGTAATAGTCTGGCCAGATTTGAAAAAACTGTAATGAACAATACCGGCACTAGTCCACCAAACGCTTACAAGTAACTTTTTTGGGGTTAATTTTCGCTTGGGGCAGGATTTGGCTGGCTGGCCAGGATCTAACCATTGCGCTGAGCGCTTCCGATTATCGTAAAGAACCCATTTTTCATCACAGGTAATGATTCGGTTTAAAATACCTTCATTATTGTGCCGGTTTAGTAATGTAACGCAGCAGTCGACGCGCGTTTGCCGGTTTGTTTCAGTCAATTCGTGAGGTACCCACCTTTCAAGCTTTTTAATCTTCCCAATTTGCTTCAAGTGAATTAAAACAGTTTTATCACTAACATTGCAGCCTGCAGCTAACTCGGACGTGGTTTGCGATGGATCCGCTTCCACAATAGCCTACAACTCTTCATTATCAACTAGAGTCTCAGGCCGTCCACGGGGCTTGTTCTGCAGGTCGAAATTTCCAGAACGAAAACGTTGGAACCAAAAACGAACTGTGTTTTCTTTTGCAACACGACCGCCATACACATCATTCACCCTTCGAGTTGTTTCCGCAGCACTAGTGCCACGGCGGAACTCGTACTCGTAAATAATGCGATATTTAAGGTTTTCCATTTTGTAAAATGAGTGACGCAAACAGAAAAAAACAGAAGAAAAAAAACAAATGAATGACGATCATCGAAGCACAAATACATGAGTCTATAGCTGTACAAATTTGAATTTGGAATTCCTTACCAAAGAGGAGAAATTCGTGATTAAAGTGGCCAGTACGAAAAACGCCAATTTCATATGTAAGGACCTAATATTATATTAGTATAGATATAGAAGTATAGATAACGTAATGATTACGTTTTTTTTACGTAACAACTAATTGTTTATCAGGAATCGTACTTATTTTGTATGTCTATTATGAGAAGATTCCAGTGTTTGCTACACGACTACTCGAAAAAGGCATAAGAGTTGGTAACGTTCCTTATCATTATGAACAATCTGGCAAAACTACGTAACTTTACAACGCTCTACCAAATGTTTTTCCCATTTCAAGACACATGTCACGGGTAAGCATAGTAACATCCTTAAATATCTTAAAACTTTATTTTATACTTCAAATATAGCACAATCCTGGTTAATAACCGGTCATCATGAAAGCCTGCAAAACCAGCGTGGCCAACTCTATATATATTGAGAAGAATCTCTGCGATAGCAAGATAAGGGTTGTACAAGAATCATTACTGCCAACATAGGGCATATTAATTTTCCCTTACTTAGAATAAAATACCGTAACTGTAGCATGTATGTACCATTATAAAACACACATAAAAAGCTTATCACGATTGCAATACAATACTGAACTATTGAGGAAAACTCACAGAAATATCCCATTGGCATTTTATTGGAAATCGGCTGTTTCAATAAGGGATAAAATGTTTTTCCGGAACAAATATAATCTTAGCTATGTGTACAGTGTAGTGTAGGTTTCAGTAGAGTTTAGTATTAAGAGCCTTGTAACAGGAAACACCAAATTGCTAAGAAAACGAATCATACTTACGATTATTTATCACTGTTCATATTCTAAACTTATTAAGTTCTCGCTTTCCGGCCGCAATGACCACAAAGACACAAACACACTAGTACTGATTTATAATATGACTTTTCACTCCTCATGCTCAAAAAGTTCGTCAATGTAAAAATATATTATCCTGTTCTATGGGAAAAAAACTTTTTTATTCTGTCTGTTACTTATAAAAAGGAAAATATTTTTAAATAAATAGCACAATTATGAATAAAAACACGACGTATTACGTTACGTGTTATAAAAAATAATAATATTTGATTTTCGAAAATGGAACTACAAAATCGGTGATTTCTTCGGAGGAATACGTGCATTGCCCAAGAGAATACAACCGCTATGCATTGTGTTGCGGCTACAGAAGAAATAAAAAGTCATCGGCGCGAAATCTTTAGATTTTTTCTCTAATTACAAATTGAATTGATGACCATAATAATTTATTTTTGGTTTATTTTATTTTTTCGCACTCGTAGTGAAAAGCAGCGTGTTACACTCGGCGCTGAAACCCATTGTATACGGGATGGTAAAATGAAACCGAGTTACTTTAGCCCCCTGTATAACAATCTACTATTAGATGTTTAGAACACAAGGAGACAATTATGATGCTTCATTAATAAAATAAATTATTAATTGGCAACGCATCTAATCATCACCTGCGTTGGCATTGAAATAAGCGTGCCATACGATCTCTTGCATAATTTGGCAGCTTTTATTGTTATCTATTTCAGACCATCAAATATGCTAAGACTGAAAATATTTTGGATTTCTTCCTAAATGTTTACAGTCTTAGCATATTTATTAAGTAATGTTGGCTATATTCGACTGAGCAAATGAAGACAAACGAATTCTGACTCTACATATCACGAAGATAAGCAAAAAATAATATTTAATAATTTATTGGTGTGTCTTAGGTAAAGATGAGTCTCAAATTGGTTGACATGCATGAAAACATTTATAAACGACCAGAGTACTAACCCAAAAATGACCTATACCCTACGCTACATTATACTTTTAGATGTTGTCTGGAATTCGGTTAAACACAACCAGTTTAACTTTGAAAGCCTTTTCAACATTTCAGACCCCACGGTAAATCATTAATGTAATGGAAAATCAACGTTTATTGAGTAAACGAGCGGTTTAACACCCTTTCAGTATCCGAAATGAACCCATTCGGACAGAGTTGCACCGTGTGGGACCGGACGGCTTGTGGCAAAGTGATTTACCTCAATGCAATATTAATTAACGTTGTTCAATTGGTTTTGAAAAGCATATTCGAATACACAAGTAATGTGGGGGTATAATGTTGACGTTTGTGACATGCGTGCTGGAGAATATCTCGCTCAGAGAATTCTGGCTTTGTTCAGATCTTTAATAATAAGTAGGTAGTTTAAGCATAAGAATAAATAATACTGGGTAGAAAGGAAACTCCCGCTCCAGACGGGCTAACAGTCGCGATATTAACCTACACCGAAAAACTTAGTTAAACGGCTTATTTCAGTCGGGCTGTCACGGCTGGCGTCGCCAATTGATTCACCCAATGGTAAAATTTTGTTAAATTACCTAGGTACTTACCTAAAGAATTAATTTACTTTTCGTTAATAGCAACCCTAACAGCACGCCCGGACGACAGAGGGGCGTAACGACGTGAAGGGGGAAGTAGGTATATAAATGGCGGCGTTTTGGGCTGTGCAAAGCAGATTCCTTTCTACCCAGTACTATTTATTCTTATGGTTTAAGTTCTGTTTTATCTAAATATTTCATTGTGATTTATTATAATAAATATTCTAAAGAGTAATAGTAATAGTAATAGTAGTCAAATTAACAATACAGTCAAAGATAGTACCACGGTTGGTACCATTTTGTTTTGTTTCGTTGAAAAGCATCCCTGACTTTGGTGTGATCTTCTGATCTAACTGCATAATCATGATCTTAGATGAGCTTTCAATTGTTAATATAATCGAAGTGTTTGATTTCTTGAGACGGAATCTTATCAAAACGATTGCACTATTGCTATAGTTTGGCTATTTATTAAAGGCCTGCAAGATATTATGTTCCGGTCAAATTTACTACATAATCAAAGTCTAATCACAACCCAGTCCTGATGATAAGCAAGCCTCTGAAGCTCAGAGTCTGAACCATAATGACACTCTTTTTAAGTTATCAAAAGTTATAACTTGATAAAAAGTCCTAAATTGCTATGTTCGGAAAATTCTGTCTTTTTGGTATATTAAATTAAAATGGTAAGCAACGTGCACTGCATTCCTTTCTGGGTATTCACAATATAAGCTACGAATAAAAAATACCTCCTTTATGCTAATGCTTAAAGCATTAGCCAATGTGACGCATGTCTATGAAACGACAAATATCGTGGAGACATTGGCATCCAGAATTCTTTCCAGCCTCGTTTTATTATCGAAAGACAATCCCCTTAGTGACGACAACAGCGATTCACAAGTGTAAAAAATAATAAACTCAAATTGATTTAAAAGTTGAAGAATCTTTATTTTTTTTTGCCAGTTGGCATGCTAATGATCACGAGAATGTGCACGAAATACTTCTAACTAGCTTTTCCCCGCGAATTTGCTCGCATAGCAATATAATAGCCTATGTGAGAGCACTAAATATATAGCATTCTGTTGTTGTTTGTGGAAGAGTTTTTAAAACCGGTCCAGTAGTTTTTGAGTTCATTCATTACAAACAAATATATAAAAATACAAACACAAAAATATAAATATTTTCTCTTTATAATATTAGTATGGAAAAATATGGGAAACTTTAAAGTATATTAGACGTTGTATAAGGCTGCAGAGCCAAGATTCCGAAATAATTATTTCAGTGATTACGCCTGTTACACTAAATGAATCGCTGCCGCTTACTAATGAAGCCTCACAGTTCACTATTTTATTGGGGCACATTTTATACACGCCCCCTATTTCTCACGATGTCATCCTTCACAGATTTTGATATTTCGTTATTGAGCATAGTTGACAATAGGTATATTATTCTAGCTGATCCTGGTGTATGCTTATTTTCTTCATCCTTTTGCGCATCACTTGTTTTTATACCACTAAGGTGGCAAACCAGCACATGGCCCGCCTTATGGTAAGCGGTCACCATAGCTTATGGACGCTTGCAATACCAGGGCCAGGGGTATCACTCGCGCATTGCCGGCCCTAAGATGTTGGGTTCCGGCCAAAGAGAGACTAGCGTAGAAAAGCTTTAATTTAATTTATAGTATAAGTGTAGTTGAGTTTAAACGGTGACATATTTACTAAAATAAAGTGGATGTAATATGCAAGAAATTATTCTTGCCAATTTAGCAATTTGTAGTTTTTTTTAATTGATTAATTTGAAAAGATGTTCAATTAATATTTTGATACCCGTATTAAACAGCTGATAGTGAAAGTACCAAATAAAAACGTATAATTCAGCTAAAACTTTAATAAGTCACATAACAACCCTTTTCAAAAGTATAGAATTGAAAGTACTGTAGAAAAAAAAAACATTCAATACACAAACTATGAAAGCAGGAAAACTTTACGTATTATACAAAAAATGAGTTTCTAGTGATATCTCAGCCAATTGTATTTAAATTCGTAATACTAAACGCTTTTAAATTGCGTCCTTGTGACACGACAAACCTTTTACTGCCCCAATTTTTAGTGAAAAGATAAAAGTTTAGATTGTACAAGAAGGGTGTTTGGTGCGAAACTTTTTACTTTTGTCGCAAATGCTACTTTATCTACTCGTACACTATCTTTATGATTTTATCAAAAATACATAGATATTTTTTGAATTATTAACATTATCTTTCGTCACTCCATTTGATTATTTTGGGGACCATAAATATCTCAGCGAGAAGTAACTTACTTCTACACCTCTGCATACGCTTTCGGGGCTTTTGTAAGAGCTTCAAGAAAGAATATTATTACTATAAATTCAATTATAATGTTGTCATTTTTCAACAAATATAATTATTACAATCACATTGTTAATATAAAAAAATACGTACCTACATAAAAAAAAAACTTACATTCAGTAAATATTAGTGACACAAATTACGTAAGTACATACGAATAGTTATTTACACCTTATTAGGGCCTAAACAGAAAAATACATTTTTTATTTTATTTTGATTTTTATATTTGACTAGTTTCAGTAAAACAAAACGTAGGTTCACAAAGGAAATGTTCAGTTCCATAATCAAATAACTTCATTAAGTCCAAAATATTTGATATTTCGAACAATGTGACGACATGTCGAAATGTATGAAACGATGTTAACTTAACGAACTATTGTTGGAAGACACAAACGGCGAAACATCTCCTAAACAAGCTTCCAAACTATTTCGGTTTGTTATTAAGCACTATATAAATGGACAGTTCAAAATACGCAACGATGTGTTTAGATAAATTATTGTAGCGCGTTGTTTATAGAGAAAACTCGCTTGATATTGTTGAATTTGAATAACCCGACCATAATGATAGTTTGGTCACATATTTTGATGAGTTTCAATTAGAACTTAGAAATCTATACTATCTATACTATTACTACTATACTATATACTATACTATAATATACTATTATAAAGAGGAAAGATTTGTATTTTTGTGGGTTTGTATTGAATAGGCTCCGAAACTACTGGACCGATTATCACCGATTAACATAGGCTATATATTATACTAGCTGCCCGCCCCGGCTTCGGACGGGTAGACAAAATATTATTTTGATAAATGTCTACCCGTGCGAAGCCGGGGCGGGCCGCTAGTATTGAATAATATAATGGTGTTACTTATTAGTATAATGCTTTTTTCACTCCTCATGCCCAAAAAGTTCGTCATTGTTCCAGAGCGGGGAAAAATTAGAATATCCAGTTCTAGGGGAAAAAGTTTTTACTTTTTTTATTGTAGTCTGTTACTTATAAAAACCGAAAATATTTCATCATAAATAGAACAATAATGAATAAAGACTCGAGACTTATTATTACTGTTTTATAAAAAATAACAATATACAATTTTTGAAAATGGAGCTACCAAATCGGTGATTTCTTCGGAGGAATGCGTGCATTGCGTAGCGGCTACAGAAGAAATAATTTATGACCGTAATTTATTTTTGCATTGGAAACCATATACCTAACTTTGAGAAAAATATGGTTTACATGAAAATTTTGTAAGTGTAAAATTCTGCCAGTACAATCTTGTAAAAGCATACACTTTTCAATAAAAAAATCCCCATTTTCAAAATTCTCCAATAAACTGGCAACTGCATTTTTTTTATACCACTATAGTGGCACACAAGCATACGGCCCACCTGATGGTAAGCAGTCACCGTAGCCTATAGCCACTAGCAATACCAGATGCATTTCAAACATTACATTTACAATTACGCTACTGCCACTCACTGTCAAGTCGATGAAATGGAAGAAATATAAAAAAAATGAAGTACTGTTTGTACGAAACAGTATAAATCCTCGTTCGTGCTTAATTTAGGGAAATAATCAACGTCTGCACACTTAACACAGTGAACGCTGATGCTTGAAAATCATAATTAATAGATAAAACGGGACATTTGGGACAGACAATCCTAAATTATTACGGGCTTTATGTCGCATTACTGTCTCTCATCATTGAGTTATTATAAACCAACATATCATAACGATGTTTTATTTTAAAGATCTTTCATCGCTTTATAGAATTTACAAACCAAAGCACTTATTGAAGCAAAATGACGATGGAAAAATGGGAAAGATTACTTGGAACCGGCGGGCACGTATGAAAAGATTGAAGAATGTAAAAGAAGCAAAAGATATGCGTAAGTCAAGAGTTAAATGGCGCTCTATACTCTCTGTCTACGCCGCGCCCGCGAGGAACATGTCGTTATGTAAACTTTGTATGTATGTAAAAAAGTATATGATTATTAATTTAATAGATTTAGAGTCGGCAACGCGCGAGTGGTACCCCTCGTGTTGCAAGAATGCATAGGCTACGGTAACCACTTACCATCAGGCGGGCGTATGCATGTTTGCTACCTAAGTGGTATTGTTGGTCTGAAGTAAAGCGTTTGAGAAATAAATGTAATATACTCGGCCGTAATTATCACGAGTAGAAAGGCTAACCGCTATAGCTTTGCTGGGCATTGTCCTATCATTCCCTACTGATTATTTGAAATGGCCTCTCTACGCTTATATTTATAAAATGGTAAAAAAATGTGTAAGGACTCTAAAATAACGAATCATTTTTTTTAAATCTCTTAGTGAAACTATTGACTTATTTTACGGATACGTTTGAAATTACCTCATTTCTACGCGAACGAAGTCACGGGTAAAAGATAGCGAGTAATAAAAAAAAAGAATCCCAAATTTTCTCCTAGTCAATTTCAAAGCTGTAGAAGGGACCGTTTATAATAAAGTCAATTAAGTCTTCATCAAACCACTCTGAAAAATACTTCCCGAAATTCAAAATACGCTTCATTTTAATAATGAACCGGACCTTGTAGGAAGTAGAGATTTTGCTAAGAGTATTAATAATGTACAAGTAATGCTTTACAGACACACAGGGTTTTCCTATATTTCGACGTTTGAATGTCAGCTATCAATTAGTATGAAGCCATAATCGGAGCTGTCCGGTGAGCAGCTACCGCAGATGACAGACAAAATAATACTCCCTACTAGTCGGTTCCTGCGTTGAGTATGTTTTCCAGGTCTCCTTAAATTGTTGCTAAATTCTTGCTGTCGGTAAGTTCTTTTAATATACTCAGTGACTTGCAAATGATACCCTGGTAGTCATAAACTGCGATTAAGTTTCGGTCGCACAGGCTTATGACATTTGAGTACCTACTATAAAATATATGTATATTTTTTAATTTAGGTTCACCAACAATTTGTTACATTGATATTAGTTACATTTGAAGATTTTTAAACTAAATGCACAAATACATTTAAGGTCAACACAGCTTACTATGTATTTCACTTAGAATCAACAAGGCCTTTCATCGTCTCAATGTCAGAGCCCTTAGCATGCTTCAACGTTCTTTGAAACAATATAATTACTAATCAATACGAAACCCTCGATCTAGATTGGTTTTAGTGAAAAATCGGGTACACGGCATAGCGGAGTGGATCCGACATCGTCATGACAACAGTTTCCAAACATTCCTTGTAACTGGGTCATCGTTTCAGCAAGCTATTTGCAAAATTCTTACCATCCATCGCAGTGACCTGGCTTTGTTATTGCAAAGGTAACTCCTTAGTTATGATAATAAAATGTAACTTTTTTTACTTCAAATACCAATATTATAATGAAATAAATTTTAGTTTCTGTTCGTATGTATGTAATCTAATCTCTGGAAATACTATACGAATTGAAAAGATCATTAATGTAAGTTGGTCTATCCCAAAGTTACATAGGGAATAATAAGGAAGTGTCAATAAATAATTACTACAAAAAACAATTTTCCAGAAGGTGAAATAAAATACATTTCACAATGAATTAGATTATTTAAATTACTTTAGAACTAAGTTTATTATTATTATTAAAATTTATATTTAAAAGAAAACGACCTACGGGCATGTATTGCGTATTTTATAACCTTAAAAATGCCTTTAAAAGAAAATGTAATCTTCATTTCATTAACGATACAAATATTAGTTTGTTTACTTGTATTATAAAATGTCCACTTAATAATGCCACACAAAATTAAGAATAACTACAAATAAAAATACATGCCAACATTAATTAAATCGGCTGTTTTATTTTATAAACCAAACTACACACTTACATTCTTTTGAACTGTTTATTTTGTGGTGGAAACGAGAGCGAGAGCGAGAGCGCGAGAAAAGAGGGAGACGGAAATATCTGTTCCATTACCACAAATTCAATGGTACTTTAGTTTATCAGCATGTTTTGCTCAAACGCCCATTGTATTTCCAATTATCTCCCTTGAAGGAAACAAAAAACATTATTATAGGAAGATACAGAAAATATTTGAGTCAATATCAGAGTTGAGAGAAATATGCAAACATACGCCAGACTATAGAGGCAACAACGGTTTCCTTTTTTGCGATTTTGTGTTTTATTTATGCTGTTTAAGGTATAAATCTGACTAACAAGTTTACGTAAATATTTGTCTTATTAACATTTATTATTTCCACGTTACTTATAAAAGCTATTCATTGCGAAGCTCTAAACGATCCAATTAACAAATGAAAAGAAACTCAAATAATATTATTGATTATTTCGTGTATTGAGATCGTAGCATTTGGCAAGCCCACCCCGATGAGATAACAGGTGTGGGCCGCGTATGGATATAAATTGGTTTTGATGAAACTTCACCCTAACGTTAATCAAATAATTAAATATTACAGTTAATTGTCTTAAAAAATATATTTTGCACTAATATCAGATTGATTTAGAGCTTTTTTTATACTATGAAGTTGGCAAACAAGCAGCCCGCCTGATAGTAAGCGGTCACCGTAGCCTATAGACGCTTTGCAATGCCAGGGTATCTGTAACGCGTTGCCAACCCTATTGTTGCGGAACACAGTACACTGGCAAAAATAATCCGTTAGGAAGAAGAAGAAAAACTGATACAAAATTCTGTAAAGGTTTGACAAAGGAGAACGAATGACAGATTGCGACTAAACTTTACAATAAAGGTGAAGTTAAGAAACTTTTTATGGCGACCTAATTTTCAGGAGTTCACGAACTTTTAAGTGAAGTTTCCAGTGGTAAGCTTTTAGCTGCTGCAAAAGTATTGAATACGGTTATTCAAGAGACAAGCAACGAGTATTTTTTTAAATACGTCGATATGTTTACTTCTTATTGAAGTTTACTCGTTAAGAATCTACTTTCATATACCTATAGGCCCCCGGTATGGAAATGTTACTAGGAATGAAATTCATTACGCTTCCTGCTTTACCGGCAACTGGCTGTGAAATCTGTTTCATAAAGTAACTAAAGCATTTTATGAACTGAATTATATTATTCTCTGTGCTTTACAGTTTAAGTCATCGCTAAAGAAATAAATTAAACAGAAAGAAAGAGAGAAATAAAAAAATCATTTTATATGACGCTTATATGAAATCTGTGAGATAAAAAGCATTTTTATTAAATTCCAAAGTATTTCAATAACTCCGTGGGTATTCTGAATGTCCACCTCGCAAACAAAGGGTATACGAAAGCATTTATTCGCGGTCTATTGACTCGACCAGCTTATAACTAGCATCGCTCGCAAAACGCAAAACCCTTACAATATTGATAGATAATGTATTTTTTTGATAAAATATTTTTACTTGTAAAAGTTTAAGGTAATATCAGCTTGTTCTTTTAATATTGCGCAAATGCGCACGCAACTTCATATGGTAATGGAAACAAACAATATGAAAAACGAATTTACTATAACAAGTAGGATAGCCGTTCACCATATTTATTTTAATTGCATGAGACGAATTTATTTAATGAAAAAGGCAACAACAACCCATCTGAAGTAAAGGAAGAAAGATTATACCAAAAGCATCGTTCAATGAACATAAAACAACATGAAACTATTTTTAAATGTGAGGTAAATTAAATAACACAGTATTTCACGGCATATGATTTTCGAACTCGAATTTCACTCATCCATACAATTTTGCAGGTAATTCATGCTGTGTTACACAACAACTAACAGGTGATCATTGACAACAGAACTGAAGGCATGTCATTCACAATCGAAGCAAAAGTTTCCTGTTTGGACAACCGCCAGATGTGCGACGCTATGCGAGTACAATTACAAAAAATAATAGTTTTAATACACGAATACTTTTATTTTTTTATGTATATTTTGCTATTACTCAGGTTAAATTAATATATTTTTTTTAGTTCATGCCAAATAGTCAAGATAAGTGTCATTAAAATAATGGTGGAATAAACGATGTTATATCGTTTTTTTTTATTTTTATATAAATTAACAATTTCTGCATAATATATTATTGGTTGGTTCCAAGGAAATTCTACATTATGGTAAAAAAAAAAGCTTTGACGAAAAAAATTATTTCATTTCTTTAACGAATGTAAGTACTTAATGCACCCTTCATTATCAAGTACGAGCGCGTTTTAAACTCTTGGTTAAAGGCACTCGCGATGTTATATTATTAAAACAACGCCCGCTAAGCGCTTACTTAAATCATCCAAAATTTAGACGAGAGAGAAACAAATTACCGGCAGATAATTGTCATGTTAAAGGGGGTGGAAATGTTTATCCTAAGCCGAAACAACGTTAGGGGCACATCGCTTAAGGGTCCCGAGGCATTGCACGTGAAAACACAATTGTTAGGCAAATTGGTGCTAATATCCAGGCTGCCAACTACCTAATGTTTTTTTAAGTGAGAATGGGTTTTAATATTCACTGGAGTTTGTCGTCTCGCATCAAACATTCAGCTTCGAGTTCAGACACTGGTATTTCAGAGGTCCACAACGCTGTGGTTCATTTTGTTTGGGAAATGCTGAGCTAGAAACAATTTAGATAATAACTACAAATATAAACTGTTTTTTTACTTTTGTCTGTTGGTTTGTGTATGGTTTTCCTAAGAATCTTGTGACTCTTCTTTAGTAGAAGGTTGTGGTGAGGCACGAGCGTTGTATGTGTATAGAACCTACATACAAATAATTCTGGTCGTAGATATTGTTCTTATAATATTTAATTATAGAACATTTTGTGTTGAACACGTTAGACACCAGAGAAACCAAGCACATGTAAAATTCCTATAATACACAGTTCTTAATTATTATTAAGTGGTTTAATTAAATACCAGCACGCCACATATTTTGGTCATTCGGCGGAAGAATAAGAATGACTTGGAAACTTCAAATTCAGTCAGTTGCAGCTCGGATAAAAAAAAAATACATACGAGTATGTATTTAAAAAGCTGCGTAATATCATGGACTCCAAGAGTTTGAAAAATGTCTATTATGCGCTAGGTGAATCAATATTATCATACTGCATATCTTGCTGGGGTGGCTCTGGTAAATATCACATGCTGAGACTGGAAAGGGCACAACACCACAGGCAGTTCTTAAGGTCCTCATTAAAAAGCCAATTCGCTTTCCCAAAGCAGAACTTTTTTATATCTGTGAGGTATTAACAGTTCGGCAATTGTTCATATTCCGCACCGTCTTACGTAAGCATTTAGAATTACCTTATGACCCTAATTTAACATCTTCTAAACGTAGATTTGACACTTTTACTTTTATCCCCTATCCCAAGAGAACCGTGCTGAATTTCGGGATAAAAAGTATCCTTTATGTTACCTCGTAGTTTAAACTCAAATTATGCCAAGTTTCATATGAATCCATTCAGCAGTTTCGGCGTGATGCGCGGCCAAAATACAGACAGACAGACATACAGACAGACAGACAAAAATTAAAAAAATTACAGCTTTGGGTTCAGTATCGACTACAGAGAGCCCTCGAAAAGAAATTTTCTAAATATCTTCAATGTACAGAATTGGACCTGGTACAGTTTTATTATAAGGATGGATAGTTTACTTTAATAATTATGTACTTTCCGAAGGTGGGCATTGACAGACGCAACACAGTTTTAAACTTCTGCTACTGTCATCGTTTCCTCTGTATTTTGTATTAAGAGTTATGCCAAATAAACATTATTATTATTAATAATACAAGCAAGGCCCTGGTGCAGTCTCAAAAATAAGTTTTTGTCCATGGTGTTTCAAAGATCTATATGCTACAGTAACCACGTACAATGATGCGGGCCTAAATTATATAGTATATTTAATGCTTTTTAAGTACTACCTCTTATTATGAATGTTTTTGTAAGCAGTTGATATTTTATATTAAAAATTGTACACAGTAACACTGCGTCGGTTTCCTGTATATGCATTGAGCTCATCCATTATTAAGGGCTTGAACTGATGAATGAATGTAATAAAACGAGCTCCCATCTCTCATTTCAGTCTTTTGTTAGCCGCAGGTGAGAGGAGGAATTAGGGAAAATTCAAAAATATTCATATAATTTTCACGAAATTCTCTGCGTGATAATGCCAGAAGGAAGTTTACGGTAGGAAAGTAAATGTACGATGGTTTTAAATTAATAAGATGTGTAGGATAAAGTAACCAAAATACAACAGCCTCTCTTTTTTATAAAATACAACCAAGTATCCAAGTGAACTTGGATTATCTTACTTGAAATTGAGTACATATATTTAGTCACAATACATAGCTTAAGTGGTTACCAATCCGCCTTCGTCGGAATACTCATATTCTCTCATTACTATACAATATTCTCTTCTCTCCTTCTTCTCCTTATTATCTTAAAGAGCGCTTTGATTACATCGATAATTCACATTCTCTGCAACTACAATCGTCGAACAACTTGAAATTGAGAAACCCTATCCATTCGTCAAATTGTATGGATAAATCTTTTGCAGTGCAGGCTGTGCGCATGTGGAACGCATTGCCACTTCTCATCAGACAAGCAAAGACTCTGCAAGCTTTCAAAAGACTTGTAAAGGAGCATTACCTGTCAAGGTAACAACACTTGCTCTTTCATAATTTTTTTCTCCCCTATTTGTTATAAATATCTCTTTTTTTTGTTTACTGTTAATATTGAACATATTTGATGTTGAGTGTTATTTGTAAGTACATAGATATAATTACGTTCATCTATCAAAGTATAAAATGAAGGATTTTCAGACAAAACTTTCATCCCCTATTTTACCCCCTTAGGGTTGGAATTTTCAAAAATCCTGAAATACGTATTATTTATTTTCAACTGAAAGGTCAATCACCAATTTTCATACGTTTATCTTAAAAAATGACGGATTTTCAGACAAAACTTTCATCCCCTATTTTACCCCCTTACGGTTGGAATTTTCAAAAATCCTGAAATACGTATTTATTTATTTTCAACTAAAAGGTCAATCACCAATTTTCATACGTTTAGCTTAAAACATGACGGATTTTCATACAAACTTTCAACCCCTATTTTACCCTTTTAGGGGTGGAATTTCCAAAAATGCTTTCTTAGCGAATGCCTACGTCATAACATCTACCTACATGCCAAATTTCAGACCGAACCGTCCAGTGGTTTGGGCTGTGCGTTGATAGATCACTATGTCAGTCAGTCACCTTTGAGTTACATATATTTAGATAAAGATGCAATTTAATTTGTTTATCTCTGTAACTATTTAACCGATAAATTATTTTTTCACGAATGGAAGCTGTACCATCCCTGAGTAACTCCGGCTACATTTTAATCATAACTTTAATTACTCATACTAGACACCCTTCCACTTTACTTTACTTTACTTCCATACAACACTTATATACTACACTAATATTATAACTGCGAGAGAAGTAGTAACTGTTTGTTTGCTATCTTTTCAGGACTAAACGGCTAACGCAGAGTAATACAATTTGAAAAGGATATGTTACATCCTAGGGAAGGACATAGGCAACTTTTTTTTTAAACAAATACAGACGAAGTCGCGGGTAACAGCTAGTTTATTATAATGCAGCATGGAGGTAAACTAACTTTAAACTAAACCGAGATCGTTGCTTTGCCATAACTGGGTCTGGTCGTTTGAAGTCCATGTCGACCTCAAGTTGTAAACTTCGCCCACTTCAATGTACATTAATTTGCATAACACTTTCTTGTCTGTTTGCCGCGGTCTTAAAGGCAATAATCCCGGAATGGGTTTTGTCCAGAAATTACGATTCATAGTTCTGGGTGAGAGTTATATAATTACACAATTATAATTTTTCTGTTTCCTTTTCAATGAAATTAGATTATAAATTAAAATTATTACGATGATTAGAGCACTACGCGCGGCTTCGCTCGCATGGTTCTACTATCACTTGGGAACCACACAATTTTCCGGGATAAAAAGTCCTATATATATTATGTTAATTCAGCTTATAACCTACCTCAATTCAAAATTTCATCTAAATCCATACAGCCGATGAGGCGTGAAGAAGGTACAAATACACACACACAAACTTTCCCGTTTATAATAATTAGTGTAATATTGTGAATATGACGTAGTTTCCCTAGCCAATAGCTTCGACAGCTAGTATATTACGTCATAATCATTATCCCTCCAATTTTAAAAGGTACATGAAGATATTTCAATCTGATGTAGGGTAAAGATAATAAATCGTGTTAAGCCTATTGGACATGCTTCGGGTAAGTGCCAAAGAAGTGTCCAACATACGACGGTTGGTCGTTTGGCAGTCTACCGGTTGTACGGTCACGTTATTGTGTTAACATCTATACCAAAATATTCTCAATATTCTGAGTTCTTTAGGTAACTTTTCGTGACATTTTTTTTTTCAATTAGGAGTTGACATTGAAATAAGCAATCCCAAATAATCCCAAGCATGCAAGGTTGTTTAATTGAAGTTATGAATATCAGGTTATGAATATACATAAAAATGCAGTTAAATTGAAAGACTTCCCTTTTGGAAAAAGTACAATGGGATCACCGAAAACAGTGAAAATATCCTAAAGTTTGGATCTACAAAAATCTCAATAGTAAATAATATTAATCCTTGTACGTTATCACACATCTTGTACTGTGATATAGGAACCAGCGGCTGATAGAATATTTGTAAACTATTTTTTTGTAAATATATACCAAACATCAAGACGCTAGGCAAACATGTTTGTCACATAAATGTTTACCCCGAAAGAATTCGGACCCGCGACCCCTAGCGTAGCAGTCAGGTATACCTACTAACCACTAGACCAGCTGTCTTGTAGCAATATCTAAACTCGTAGTAATAAAATAAAAAAGAATACTTATGGTACGATTTCAATGCTTACTTGTATATTAAAATCTACTCGTAAACAGAGTTGATAAGGAACGTATAAAAGTAGGCTGTAATCGTGCCGTCCACAGTATGTTCGTTCTGAGACAATTTTCTAAGGCCGTTATAACTTTATTGGCACTAAAATTGATAGCTCACTAAAATTTACCGAAGAAAGATGGCGCTTAGTTTGTTTGTGAATTCTTCATATTTTCCAGGGGCTAACGAAATTGAACAGGTTTTTCATTTACGTACCGACTTTTTTCATTTAAGGTTTTATTTGTAGTTCAACATTATTATAAATGCTACAATATTAGCCAACGTATCTTTATTTTTAAATAAAAAAAACTTGAGTATTTGTTTTATTTTTGTTTTTAGACCCTCTCTCACTAATCCTATAGTATGACTTCTCTTCACTCATGAACAAAGAATTGACATCTGATCTACCCATTAAATTTTAATTATTGGTAAGGCTTTCAAAATCGAAATAAAAAATTTAAAAAAAAACATTTATTCAAAATCAAATATTTATTTATTCAGTTTAGACCCTACTAAAGCCCTTATGAAGGTCTAAATTACCTTTCTAAAGATTAATTAAAACATTTATTAGGCAACATTGCTGTCGGCACCAGTTGCCAATTGAACTTTGTGATAAAAATTATGATGTGATCTAGATGTTCCGGACAGCTAAACACATTTGGAGCACTGAAAAGACTCCAATAGTATACTATAGTGACACAAAGACATATATATTGTCATTATAATAATTTATTAAGTATCAAAAACAACGATCTAAAAATCTAATCTCTCTGATGAGAGTAACTTATTAGTAGCACTACAACCTCAATACCGTAGCTGGCATATAACCAGCACTCAACAATCGACTCAATGCACTTTATCTAAGGTATGGTTTATTTTTCTGCCTTGGTAAGACGGTGACGATATAACAATATAACTATACACAATATTTACCGTAATAAATGTATATATCGTACGGAAATGCATTGTGCAACCACATCCAAGGTTAATCTAGCAAGATAATCAAAATTATACATTGTTCACTTGTCTCAAGGTTGAGATATCGCATGAGTTGAATAGCATTGTGTATCAAAAGGATACTCCATAAATAACTTTTTTTAACTTACCTAACTTCAAATTACCTATATTAATACGAGTTTACCTATGTATTATAATTCACATGTCTACATGTAACACGAGCACATTAAAATCGCTGTGATAGTATTGGAGGTTAAATTGAAATGATTTCTACGTAGATACCAATATGTTCATATACTTCCACGTATCCATTTAAAACTACTGAACGGATTCCAATGCATTTGCCAAAACAATATAGAATCAATCAACAAGTCTTTGTATCATTGCAATAAGCTAAGCTATTATGCCGGTTTGTAATTGTGTACGCGTTGTAAGCCTCTTCGGGAAGCTTAGCTAGTCTACACTAATATTATTTATAAATGAGTATTTATGTTTCTAATGAATAAACGCAAGAACTACTAAAAACTCTTTCACAAGTAGGTTACATTATTTTCGCTAAGTAACGTATGCTATATATTCTATTGCGTAGTGGACAAAGTCGCGGTGAAAAAGCTAGTATTGAACAAAAGACACCTACTGACACCCACGCTGTTTTTTACTTAACGACCCGTTGACATTTTGTAACTAAGCGGAACGAGCTTGTAAGGATATGTCAAGTGATGCTAAACAAAACAAGATCTAGGCTATTCCAAGAGAAGATAAGGCAGATTCAAAAACCTGGTTTCCCACGCTGGACAAAACATGTTTACAGATTTCTGGACATGGATTTAGTGGAACCACCTTTTGAACTAGTTGCAGATTGTTTACTACCGTTGCCGAGTTCCTATTAACCTACTGCTTAGCGTTAATCTAATAATAAGTTAATGGCGTTACGTTTATTAACACGTCATATCGCCCTTTTTGCATAATTTGTATCCTGGCGAAGCAGATGTCAAAAACTTTTCGGCTTAACAATCGTTTTTTTTCTATTACCGCTACGTAATTGTCTATTCGCTTACATATTAGAGGATAAGTTTAGTAAATTTACACTTTTCTTGGTTTTTCAATAGTTACTATAATTTTATTTTGATGGAGAAATAAAGAAATGTGTGCATTTCCCTGCGTCTGTTATCACACTTGATTAAGTACCAATACGGTGACTTTCCACGCACAATAATATAGACAGAATAATACAATTTAAAATCGGTATGATAACAACATCAAAATCTTGTAAAGAAGCAAATAGCACATTCAATTTATTTAGTCCTCTGTTAGGGCGGTATACGACTTTGGTCACACACCATACAAGCAACTAAAATCCAGACAATGTCTACACTATACTGTAAGCCCGTGTACCTACTTGGTAATCGTATACCATATGTCTGATCTAGGCCCATCTGCGGAGGCCAGTAACGATTATTTCCGAATCCGACTATCCAAGCTCGGTCGGAAAGCACCTCTATTAATAATGCTCGTTCTATACACAAGCAATGTTTGAACAAAGTGCCTGTCAATTGCTTTTGATGGCACACATTTGTTTTGTAAATATGGTTTATTTTCCTGTCATAATATTACGTGCTATTTTGAAAAGAAGGTTAAACGTGGTGGGTAAAATGACTTCAACTATAGAAAACAAACAAAAAACAATGTGGCTTAAACAGTACCAGACCTGTACAGTGAGTACTATTTAAATGATTAAAAAATTACGGAACTGTACTCTTTCGCTGTAATCACACGGTTGGCAATACCCATAATGTTCATGTAAGAACCGTTGTTTAGTCCGTAATGCTCTTATTATGCAGCTGTTACTCAAATGCTAGTTTTATTGCGTCAATTGTAATGTATCATGTAGCATCACTGCATAATTACAGGTGGATCTCATTGAAAACAGACACGTTATTCAAGGCGGTTACATAAAAGACCATCTGCGAGTCTATTAGGTGTGCCATTAGTCACGAATGCACATGGTCGCGTCGTGCTGCTTGGTCAAATGGGAAACTGTGTCAGTGCGCACAATTGTTAGCTGCATTCACGTCACAATTACGTTGTATGATATAAACACGCGTACTACTAGGTTCAAGGGGAGCCGGACAGATCGCCGTCTCGTTCGTTCTCTATTTATAGTTCCTCGCGTCTATTCAGCCGTTCGCTCTCAGTGCAGAAATGTCCGGAGTCGCGAACGACCAGAAACTCAAGCGACGTTCCTCCCAAAAAACATCGCGGAGGAAAAGCGCTAGGGAGAGGAAATTGCGCGCCTGCACCGAACGGCGACCGATATGAAAATCGATACACAGCCTATCGTTGCTAGCCATCGCGACTCAAATTAAAGTCATCGACGTCAAACTCATTAGAAGGTGCAATTCCGCGCAATCGGCGCGCACGCGAACTTATGCAATCATTTTCAACATCAAACGTTAGTTCTTTACAGTGTGATGTCCAGTAACATTTTACAGTGTGTGAAAGTGACTAGTGGTGCTCTCGTTATCGTGGCATGAGGATACAATGTCTGTCACATATTTATATCAGGTTGAAAAACAAAATTGACATTGGTGCTATTTTAAAGTGAATGCCACAGAATTGTTTCGGGTGGCAGTATGCCAGAAAATATAGGAACAGCTGACTGTAAACAAACAAATTAGCCACTTCACGAGTCGTTACGCATTTTTAACATTTTTGTGATACCCACAAGTATGTGTGTATTGTAAATAACAACGATGGCTCAAAAACGAGAAACAAGTGATAGTGACGGCCCTCTCATTGATGATAATGTGATCCGTATTCAGTTGAGGAAACCGCAACACAGAAAATGGGAGCTAAGGACGCGGAATCATTCACCGGGGGTAAGGTTTCCCACAATACAACTTTTTGATTGCGAGGGAAATCTTCTCGTCGAGACAAACGACGAAAATGTCTCTATAAAAAGTTCTGATTATGACGACATTTCTCTGAAAGTGACTCAGTCATTACGAGAAAAAGACTTCCGACATTTCATCGAAAAAAAACCTATTCGAAAACACAATACAATATCTGGTGGTAAAATATATACGCGGGTATATAACTCGCCGTTAATGGTCAATGATAAGACGAAAAACGGAAGATACATTATACGAGACAGTAATGGTGTGGTAAACATTCCAAGTAGACTTACATTAAACACCAACTTCTCTAATTTGCAAACAAATAGCCTCGAGACAAGCCCCTTTCAGTCTGAAGGCCTAAGTGAAATAAGCAGTTACAAAAGTTCGGATAATGAAACTTGTGACGACGTGAAACAAACGTTTAAAGAAGAGCCGACTGCAAGAACATTAACTAAGACCGATGAACCGTCACCTAGTAGTTTTAATTATTCACCAGTTTCCTCTCTAAGTGATATATACCAAACCAACGATGTAGATTCTAATAAAGAAAATATCCCTGACGCGGCGCTAAAAAAGTCGCAATCGTGTAACGCCTTAAAGAAAATACCTAATGGTTTTGTAAGGAATACGATACCGCGCTCAAAATCCGGTTTAATGTATAATCCTCCAAACAATAAGGTATCTTTCCTGAACACTTACTTAAAAAGCTTACCTGCTCGAGTGAGTCCTAATCCGGATTGGTTTACTCAACAATGCCAACAAACTGAATCTGGACAAAATTCATGCGCAGTAGAAGAACAGACGCTATCGCCTAGGCTATGTGTAAAATGGCGTACGTGTAAAGTTGAGGATAATTCATCAGACAACGAATTCATTAATATTCCAACGGACGTAGCGGCAGATTGTGAAATGCGAAAGCGTCTTAAAATGTATAGACGTGGTCTATCGGAAATCGAAACAAAGAATCGGAGTACGTGTGAATTTACTCAAAGAAGGCACTCGGTGGGTGCCACGATCCAAATGGTCCACACTTCATCTTCAGAGAGTGTGGATGAAGCTGACTTGGTCCTTAGCCGCTTGAAGAGGAGGATACTTAAGAATAAGTTCAGAGAGAAAAGACGGAGTATTGGAGCAAAATTTCAATTCGGTGAGTGCGTTAACTTAAATCAACTACACAGTCATTCCACCGAATTTTTTCCACATAATTTAATGGCTTCCCGCGACATCGTTTATATAAGATAAGTTAATAGCGAACTAACTATACTAATTGAATTATAAATGTCGACAGTTGCTACAAGCTGTCATACGTGTACTCACAATATCTCTAACTGCAACAAAAAAAAATAGCTTTAAGTTTATTCTCAATCTCTTAACCCCAACTCCACATGTATCCAAACTAGCATCCCCTTTAAACCACTGGGTGGTGGCAGTTAATTTGAATCGTCAACTAATCTAGACCGTAACGAAAATCTACACGAATATGTCTCGCTGAGCCAATGTCGTAACGATGTAAGCCAACCTACAAATTTTGTAATTACTAGGCGACCAAAACAAACATTAAATTAGTTTTACTATATAAGAGTGACTTTATTTGTTCTGTACTTATACTCCAAGGCTCAAAAATATCAAAGGTGGCCATGGCCAGCAGAACTAGAAGTGAACCTTTCTAATAGGGCGTTATATCTACTATAGTGACTAGTAGCTCAGAGTAGATAATATACTACGTACAACTAGTAGTATAGACAAGAAAAATACATATCAGTGTGAGCATGAATGTGAGTATCAGTTCAAAGAGAAGTACGGCGAATTGGGATCTGTGGGTTTTTCCGTTATTATTGGAACCGAATGGGGACTGTACCTCCACCTTACAAAAGACCGCAATGAAATAACACAACTTTGATGTAGTGGTGTTTTTTTGCGGTAAGTAAGGTTGCCAGTACTCCACGAGGATACGCTCTGTGAGTCCTCATCAACACCTGGTTGGCAACTCGTTAGTGATATCCCCGGTATTGCTAGCGGCTATAGGCTACGTTGACTGCTTATCATCAGGTAGGCCGTATGCTTGTCTGCCACCTTAGTGGTATAAAAAAGCGTCTAGTCCATACATGTAATTTTTGTATAGGTACTCGTTTAAGGCTACAGTAATCGCTTACCATCAGGCGGGCTATGAGCTTGCTAATTACTCGTTTATTTTTAATGTTTGATGCTTCACAGCTTATACCTACGCTTCATACAAAAAAGTCTACTTGCTAGTACACTTGTAGCGACTATTACTGCAACTTGTCTATATGTATAAGGGACAGACAAAGTCTCCCACCCCAACATCTATAGGACCTACTAAATTCTTAACAAAGAACAACGTAAACAAATTGTCAAAAGCAAATAGGTACGAGCCAAACAAAACTTCAAGATTCATAATTCAATTAGGCGGTTGGAAATTTTGTAACGCGGAACCGTTGTTAAATACCTAAGTAAAATGTTCCTAAACAAATCCAAAACAGTATTATATTAAATATGAAATGCAAAATATGGTTGAAGTTACAACTCAGCTGCGAAATATGATTATGACGTAATTAAAATTATAATTAGCGTCAGAGTTCGTACCATTTGCCGTAAAGAACCATCATACACGTATATGTCATTAACAAATGCAATGACAACAATGGATTTCGACAGATTATAACCAAATATATCTTTTCTGAAGCAAAGTCGTGATATAAAAATAAAATTCAAGCTAATAAAAAGTAATCATAACTAGAAAATCTCATAAATTAAAATTCCGTTACTTGTGGCGCCACCTATAAATATTGGTTTAAAACACACACGAATATATCTTCCAAGTTCTTAACTTAACAACGAAAGTTAAACGCTGCCCTCTAGCGGCTGCTTCTGAAATTAATATGACCAACTATGGACTGCACCTACCACACACAACAACCGTAGGTTTACGTGAAATTGTTGTACAAATTTTTTTTTTGTCACCACTGTCTCATCACAAAATCTGAGGAGTATTTTATAGCAAGAAAGCTAGTAAACAAATAATTTGAGTACGTATTTAAGGAATAGTGATTTGTTCAATGAACACCTCAGTTAGACTAGTATATTATGTACTCTGAGGTTAGACCTATAGCTAAAGGTTAATAGGGCTTAAACGGCCATAAAATTTATGAAATCGTTATATTTTCTTGATTTTTTATAGTAAGGAATTTTTATCCTGATCTCATATTTGCCAGGCAGTTGCAAAATATTACGCATGTACAAACAAATAAACAAACTTGACTGTTTTTAACATTAGTATTGATATATCGTGTTAGTACAAAAATATTAAGAAAAATTATGGTTTCAAATTAAATAAAATGTATGTGAAGCACTAGAAAACTTTCACGTATTCGAATTAAATGCAATATACATATATAATTATATTAAATTTTAATTTTTCGCAAATGTTATCAAGTCTCTAAACCTATGCTTTGTGGCCAGCTGTATCTACGGCCTACGCTACAATGCTCCAGTAGAAATCATTATTATTTTACAACGAAGATGATATAGTTGTCTATAAAGTGTAGGTAAAGATGGTAATTTAGACCTTCATAAATCCCTTATTAGGGCCTAAACAGAATAAATGATTTTTAAATTTGTAAGTTGTCTATGGCCTACGGTGATTGTCAGGTGGCTTTTTTCCAAATCGGGAATAAACTATTTTTGATCTGATTTGATTCGGTGACCACTTACCATCAGGTGGGCTAAGTGGGTTAGCAAGCTTCGTGGTACAAAAAACAATATTTCTGCCGAGTATATAATATTTACGACCACCTGTAAGGGTTACTAATGGCCTTTATAGGTACCCTAAGTAAACATTTATCATTGAGCTAAAACAAAGGAAAGCGCAAAGTTTACAAACTTTTCCTCTTTGTGCTAATGTAGTCTAAAGTTTGAACCCTAATTTTTCAGGCATGATAACTTTCGGGTAAGCCGAGTGGGCTTAGCGCCTTGTTTAAATACATAACTGTGTACATAATTATGTGTAGGTATCCACTTAATTTAAGTAGCGACCGTAATAATATGTCTGCGATTTTATTCTACTAAGCTGCTATGCAGCTTACGGCCCAGCTGATACCTAGTAATCAGTCATCATGGGTAGCCAATAAACAAGACAAGGGGTATCCTACGTTGCAGAACTGGCAGATCCTATTGTTGTTGAGGACTCACTGTGCTAATAGTATATATTGAAAATAAATTAAAATTATTAGTTTTTTACTCAATTATTTCTTCACTTCAGTCAGATTTATGAAAATAATTTATTTACCTCCTTTCATTTCATGTTTGGCTCAGAAAAAAGGAATAAAATTTTGCCAGTTTTTTTTTTCATTTTTAAATACGTATTTTGTCCTACTGACGCCGATAACAATGTGACATACCTAACCCACAAATTACAAAATAAAAAAATATTAAATACAATATCAATTATTAGCCAAAATTATTAAAATATATCTAGTGATGGCTGAATGAGGATCATGTTATTGTAATCTTGGGAACTTTCGTAAGATTGTAATGTTTCCTGCCAAAAAAACAGGTCAAGAAAGGCCCACGAAGCAGTCCAGAAAATTCATCGCATTTGATTCCATAAATCTAAATAATGACTTCCTTTCTTTCTCCCTCCGCCGTCGCCGAAGGAGAAAACTGACAAAAAGTGACTTTCGCACCAAACCTTTGGAATTTTGGCTCGATGCCAACTCTTTAAGACGCCTGCATCGAGAACATTATATATCTGCACCTTAACTTAAATAATCTCAAACTAAAAGCATGAACGCCATTCAAACCATAACTTTATTAAAGAATCGTGTTTTAATACGTCACATCAACCTATAACGGTACAGGTACAAAAAGCGACATAAATATAGCCACACTGCGGTTAATTCATTTTAAGGTCAAGGCTGGCAGTGTAACCTTTACAAAGTGAGAAGGTATGCATGGTGAGCAAAACATGCAGCACGTAGGTAGGCACAGAAGGATTGAGCAAAAAGTCGTCAAATGAAGGGGTAAAGTTGAGGATTTAGTTGTCGGCGAGGTTATTAGCGATTATTTTCTTGTAGTGTGTTGGATCAGCTTAAAAACAGAAAAACACATGATTCAGTACATGCGCAATGCCGGCGCCGCAAGTCAATATCCTCCCTCCCGAGCGCCGACGCGCCGCCATGACGCGACCCGAATTGGTACAACTGAGTAAAACACGCTAAGTTCATATTTGGCAATTCTAGAGCTGTTTTTTTTTCTACTCTTCAATAGACTTAATTGCAGATTCTGATGTACTCATCACATCACAAACACAAATTGATAAAATTTTGCAAGGACTTATTGCTTGATAAATTAATGAGATAAGATAATTATTTCTGCATCCGATAACATTAGTACATATGAGGCAATATACAACTGCTACATTCTGATAATTGTGAATAAAACAATATTAGAATTTTTTTATTGTTCATTCTTAAACAAAAACTGTGTTATGAAATCATTGTACCTACGTATCTTTGTGAGCAGGGCGACTGGCAAGAAACTCAGATTATCCTTAAAAATGGAAATAAGAAGCAAAATTTCAAAACGAAACTTATATCATTTCTCGCAGAGAATCCGTTTAGTTGTGAATTCGTCCGCTAGAGTGGCGGAGATCTCGCACCAGCTGGCTGCTTTGACAGTAGGTACTCAGTTCGTGTCGAGCGACCCGGCTGCCTGTGCCGGCACATTCCTCGCTCACGTGTCCAACCAAAGGATAATGATTCAGTTTTTAACCTCTGCAACTTTTATAAAACTCGGACTTGTTTGTGACCACTGACCTGATGTTACTCCTTTAGTTTTTTATTGTTTTGGTTTAATAAAAAGTTCTATTTCGTTGTGTTTGTCGTGTGAATAGTATTGTGTGCGTGCAGGCACCGTACTATGGTATTTATGTTTGGTTTGATTTCGCTTTTTGTTTTGGACCAGTGTGCGAAGGATTTTATTCGCGATTGAACTAACCGGGGACGCTGTAAGTAATTTGTTTTTTGATTTGCCAAATACTATATAATGTTCTGTTAATCCTCTTTGGTATATTAGTTAAGTCAACTAATGTCAACTACTCATTGATAAATACTTACTAAGATACCAACGTAGTACTCATTTTTCAATCTGTCATTATCACTTTAATTAATATATATTTTTGTAAATAACAAGGAAATCAATAATATTTACTGCTAATTGTACCTACGTTAAGTCGTTTCTTAATTTACTTCACATACCAAGCAAGCAATCACCTCCTTATTTATTCCATGGGTTAACTTTATTTGTTACATAGCAGATTTGCCATAGTCGTATGTAGTATACCTAGCTCGTTATTTGGATATAGTCATATTAGGTAGCGTTAATATCTGCTAACCTTGCGTTAAACTACAATTTCCATATCCATAGGTTCCTTCCTACATTACGCCCGAGGTAAATGTAATCTGGGGTAATCTTTGGGACTGTTTAACTTAGCAGGACAGGGGCGAAAAAAATCTACGGAATCTTCGTAAAGCTACACACTAACATTGGAATACAATTAGATGTCACCTATCTAGTTGATAGGTAACATAACATGGGCTATGCCTTATTTCACCAAGAGAGCTAACGGATACGCGTGTTGCTATAAATTTATGTTAAATCCTGAAAACTTAAAACAGAATCAGCTCCATTGAATTTAAGCTTTTATGCAACAATGCAAGCTTTTGAAGCTTAACCAGGATCACGTCGACAGCAGGTATTCGAAAGCATTCAGCTTTATTTTATCATTTCTTGGGTTAACGGCTTTTAGATATGAAGACTTTTAAGTTGCGGTCTGGTGGGTGGCAGCCGTGAAAATATGTCTATGACTCTAATGTATAAATGCCTACCTATACCTAAGCCTTTTTTCGACACAAGGTAATTTGATCAGTAGGGCTAGCATGAATAATGTGCGACTAAGTTTTCGTATCGCCTTCGACTACTTTTGTATTGGAAAATGAACAGCGCTGCGCCGGAGAAAAGATGAACTAAAAATTAGAATGGCACTTTTGACATTTCGCGAGTTACGTTTTCGAATACGCTGTCGTAAAAGTTCATGCTACCGGCACAGTTCGCGAGTTACGCTTTCGAATACGTTGTCGTAAAAGTTCATGCTACCGGCACAGTAGACTTACTTCAGACCTTAGTTCAGACTTCAGACCATAGTAGCCTAGGAAGGTTTATGTAACATGACGTTAGAGGACAAGACTCCGTGTTCTTGTTTCCTTTAGATCCTAGGCCTGAAACCAAGAAAATAAACTGTCAATGGTGTTATTTTATACACTAATGCCATCAATATTAAGGGCTGTAGGAAATTTATTGAAATAATTCGCATATCTATTTTCGGTCTATCGTTTGGTAAGGCAAAGCAAAGCCATCTATTGGAAGCAAACTTTAGATGCAAAAGTCCAATGTCGAAATACAGCTCGCCTATTTATTCCGGCAACGTGACTAATGACTAATGGTATCCAGTTAAAGGACTGATGTTACGAAACTTACGAAGTAGGGTAGGAATCTAACAGAGGACATAATAAGGTCAATCATTACATTATCTTCAAGACACAAACTTCATTCTTAAAAAAATGATATAGGAGTAGGAGTTTATTGGCATAGGCATGAGTTGAGGCTTTTTAAGTTTCGCAAGCATCAAACAAGCATACGTAATGTCTGATGGTAAGCGGTTTCCGTAGCCTCTGGATGCTTGCAAGTTTCGGCTACAGCAACGTCTATACGTTGCCACCGGACGTCATAGCGAAAATCGACTGCTTTATGTTCCTTCTATTCTGGTAGCGTTGAGAAGAGAAAAGTGCCTGGGTTACTTAACCCAGTCATCTCCTCAAAGAGTTCTAAAGACCATATTGATTTAAGTAGTAGGTACGTTATTATGTAGAGAGGTAGGGCAAATTGGGATCTCCCGTGTGTTTTCCCATTAATATGGGAGCCACCCGACTGGGGACTGCACCTCCACTATTCTATTATTAATGTGACTTGCAAGTAAACAGTAAACCAATGCATTTGGCAAACACTTGATAAGCAATGACGTAAACACGTACAGGTCGCGGCACGAAACTCTAGCGCTGAGCGAAACGTGGAGGGGATAGCTGCGCATGGGTACCATCGCGCACGCAATACAAATTAGTAATTTAATTGCTTAGTTAAAAACAGCAAAATAATGTTTTAATGTAAAGTCAAATAGTAAGTCTAGCGGTGAACAAAATGTGGAACTTAACTGCGTATGGGTACTGTCACGCACGCAAATATTACTTCATGTTACCTACAATATAATTTTTAACAAGTTTATGGGGAGTAGAAAAATAAATACACTATCGGATTTGTAAATTTTTATATTAAATACCAAATAATAAAAAAAATTATATTAAGTCCGAATTACATAAGAACCTACTGAAGTTTCTTCTCAGGATAGAAGAAACCTGCGAGTTCGGCAGGGTGTGGACATCAGACACCGCATTCTCCTTTCCGATATCTAGTCCGAATCAGACAATGGTCTTACACCTTCAATAGTATCCCAACAGGGCCTTTTGCTTACTGAGGGCCCCGGCTCAGGGCTGCTTCGGTCGTCGGCACTAACAGCGTCATCGTCATCAGACTCACCAAGGCTATCCTCTGAACTGTCACCATCAACGCGAATGATGAATTCTTCTGTAACCAAATCCACGACATGGTCACTCTTGACATATTGCTCTTCTATGTCCTTTACCTTTTGGCATAACTTTCCCCAATCCCAAGCACCCATCAGCAAAACTTTTTCTTGAATTAGTTCTATACATTTAGCAACACTCCACTTCACATTTTTACTGCCTACATATTGCTTTATGTCAGACCATGCCATTTCGATTGGATTTAGATCTGGGTGGTATGGTGGCAGTCTTAGCACTTGATGTCCTTGCTCTGCTAGTATCCTGTCAATTGAAAATGTTTTAAATCTATCTTTGTTAGCCCGTATTAAATTGTATAGTTGAGGTTTTAGTAGAGTTTCCTCATATTGTATGCCCTTTTCAGTAAGCCAACCCTGCATGTCAGCTTTTTTGGAATTAGAAGTGGGTGCAAGGTCCCATTGTTTATTATGGTATGATGCGTTGTCGACTACCACGACAGAATTAGGCGGTAAGTTCGGCAATAACTGTGTCCTCAGCCATTTTTCGTAGTTGTCGTAGTTCATATTGTCGTGGTAGTCGCCTGATTTCGCACCAGCTTTAAAAGTTAACAGTGCGTTCGGTATGAACCCAGCCTCTGATCCTGCGTGGACAATGACCACCCGCTGTCCTTTGGAGATAGGTTTTTTGAGACCTTTTGTAGTACCATCGGTCCAGGCTTTTGGAGCAGAGTGCGATGAATCTACGTAAGATTCATCTGTATATACGATGGGCCTTCCCTCTTGGCGATATTGTTTTATTTTGCGTAAGTATTCGATACGTAGTAAACGTATATTTGAACTTTCAATCAGTACTTTTCGATTGTTTTCAGTATTTTTCCACCGAAACCCTAAACTCTTAATTATTCGTCGAAGACTTCGTTCTGAGCCTTTGAAATTTATATCTTCCTCTAGCTTCTTTCTCAACTTTCCGACGGTGGGAAGTTCATTATTTGTCCTATGAAAGTTATGTATGCACCTCTTTATTAATCCTTGATCAAAGTTATCAATATCTGTGACCGGTTTTGATCTGGAGCGTTTTTTGCCTGGTGTTCTAAATACTGATAATAAGTCGGAATTATTGGCTTCAGTGGAGATTTTCCTTACCGTTGCTATGGACGTCTTTGTAGATTCAGCTGTCCTTTTCTGAATTTTCTGTAAGTCACTAATTATACTATTTAATTTTATATTTCCCGCCTGAATAACTTCTGCAGTTTGTTTTATTTCACTTATATCTACAGTGCTGCGGTCAGAATCGAGTAAAATACTCGCAGCTTCGCCAATTTCACTTTGAATTTGTTTCAGGGAATTAATGAAATCATTCGATTCCCTTTTCAGAAAACAATGCACGTCAAACACCATTTTCCGTGCCTGTCTTTTCAAAACAGTATTCCTTCTCGGCCTCGGCATTTTCACTGTTTAAAAACTGTTCAAACTTAATCAAACAGTGAATAAACTAACAAACACAACAAACAAATCAACAAAACAAACTTAACAAAAAACAACAACAAAAATTAACGATGACAACAAAACAATTCAGAACGCGACTGTACACTGGAAGTGCGCGGAGCGTCGTATCGGCACGGGGGACGGAGTACGACTGGAGAGCCAATCGGCGCAACGCACGCTCGCCCTTCACCCCTGTACCCCGCCAAGACACCTTATTTTTTACTTCTGCGCAATAACGGTCAGCGCTAGAGTTTCGTGCCGCGACCTATAAGGTATGCATGCAAGAGTATTATGCATGTAGGTAGGTACTTACTGCGAATTCTATTAAACTGAACCCATCAGCATAATAGCTCGGCAAAGAGCGAGCGATACCCAGGCGGGTCGTATACTTGCAAAAACCAAAAAAAAAAAAAAGTGAGGAACGAATGAGTTTATTTATAATATAAAATTTAAAAAAATGTTAGGTACTGATGACAGAATTGAAAACATATAAATATTTAATTTATTAAATGACGTTGGTCTTAATACTTTCTCCAAATAAAAATAGTAGTTTAATGCAGATGTCGTGTATCTTTTTCGCTATCAATTTGTCTAAGATATTCGCACTGGTAATAAAAAAAGATAGTGTAGATAGTAGCTTTCTTTTGCTTTTTAATTATCTATTAATTAAATAAATGCATCCACATTCACTGTATTTGAAAAACAAAATTATTCAAAAGAAGTGGTAGCACAACTTATAAATTCTTTTAAATCTTATACCGTAGCTTTATTTTGTAATTCTACCGTATAGAAAAAGTAAATGGTTATGAAATGATGACCCACCTAATTTTATCCTGGAGGTACAATCTCCTAGGCCCTGTATTTGGAGGTTTTTATAGTCACCCGCGTCATAAATCTGGTTGATAGCTAAAAGCAGATTGTGTCGTAAAACATTTCACTTTGTTATCTTAACACATTACACTTGCGCTTTTTATCGAGATTGAAAGCGTTTCCTAATTTTTCTTAAAATTCAGTAGCAATTGGAAATGTTACTTTCTAATACTCCTCATTAACCAACTTGATAAGGGGGCGGCCATTAATTACGTGAGATTTCGGCGATTTTTCGAAACCCCCCACTCTGGTGAGATGTCGTGAGGTTTAGCTCGACTCCCTTCACCCCTCTAAACTCACGTGATATTGTATGCATTAATTAGTGTTATTACGTATAATAAATCGCGCGTTGACACTTGAGCTTGTTGCGATCTCTGAGGCTCTGGCATATGCTGAGTACAACAATTTAAATAAAATAGTTATATGTTCAGACAGCAAGAGTGCAATCCAACACCTGGCTCGTTGCGCCTCTGGAAACAGAGGTGTTCCGATAGCCTATACTGTAATCGCTCAGATACATAAATTTTATACACGTAATGTACCCTTGAGGTTGCAGTGGGTTCCGGGTCATATTGGCATACTGGGCAACGAAGAGGCTGACAGACTGGCAAAAGCTGCCAGTTTAAATGGTAAAGACTTCACTATTAGCCCAAATCATACAGAAGTACTACCATTAGCGAATAAATTTTGTCAAAATCAATGGAAAGAGTATTTCGATGAACGTTCCTTAACAAAAGGTATTTGGTATAAAACCATTCAATGTGGGCCACTTTCAGTGCCCTGGTTCATAAACACAAAAAGGTATCGATCTGATATTAAGTTATTAATGAGAATTAGGTCTGGTCACTTTCCATCGAGGAATTTTGCATATCCTATGAAAAAGGAGAACTCACCTAACTGTGAGACTTGCGGGCAGATTGAAGATGTGCAACATCTATTGATGGAATGTGACCGGAACCGAGTAGAGAGGGAGTCGTTCTTAAAGATTCATGATATCAATCGGTACGATGTGGGTATCATACATATCACCTTAAACTTATGCAAGCTGGTAAATTTGTGTTTAGCTTAATTACTATAAATGTTACATGTATATGTTAATTAGTGTGTTTAGTTTAAGTTACGATGGGATTGTCATATTGTAAAATAAAAATCTCTAAATTGAAAGGAAAAAAAAAAAATCGCGCGTTTGGCTAGCCTGTGGCGGCAAACAATCGAGGGTCTACTGATGTGGTGATGACATAACCCCCATAAAAAAATATTGACACACTGCTTCTAGCGGAAAAAATATTGATCTTTGCCGAAAGTCCCAACGTGAGATTGTGTGAGATTCGGCTTGACCCCCTCACCCCTTAAACGCATCACGTAATTAATGGAAGCCCCCTAACTTGAGGAAAAAAGTAAAGTAAGAACATGAGATGCCGCAACATACAATAGATAGTAAACCCTAATCAACAAACCATCAAGAACAGTTACAGATCATGTGATAGCAATAAACATAATGGGAAACGCATCAAGAACGATTAAAATTCGCTTCGGAACCGCGATGAATACGTTTAGCTATCCAAAATCAAGATACTAGAACCAGATAATATTGTACCGCAGACAGTATAAAGGTTTATGCCGTTATGAAGAAAATATTATGAACTTAAAACATTTAGGAATAAAGTTTAATTTACAATGATTGGCTTCCTTGTTTTGAATTTGAAATTCCTTAGAACGTCGAAGATGGTGAATTTATGCGTCTTTATTTGCACAAACGGTTCTACTATTGATGCTTGTATTTCATGGAGCAAGTCTTTGAATAATTTACATGACATTATAACTGTTGTTTTGTTTTAACATAACATTTTCATGGTGGGTATTGGGACATTTCTCTTTTCTTTGTTTCCAAAATACATCTATTGCCCGACATTCACAATGTTGTCCACCCAGTCAGGCCGTCGTCTGAATAAAAAGTAATGAATTGTATTATTTAATAATTAATTGTAAAAAGTAATTAATTAAAAGTGCTTTATCTTTAGTGTACCAATTACCAAAACATATTCCATTATTATTTAATATTGATCAAGTCTTGTTCGGCTGTCTTGTTTACCCATGTTTACCGTTTGCTTGTGATTGTGTAATAATTTAGTGACAAAGAGCCAGAAAATCACATAAATAGTTTTGCTGAATATTATACCAGCGCAAATAGAGTTTTAAAAGTACCTTGTGCTTCAAAAAGTATATTTTCTTAATTGGTCTTAACTTTATATATGTTAAAAAAACACGGTTCTAGTGATGTTATACATTATCCTGATTTGATAACCATAGATAATATTATAAAGAACTAAATCATTATAATATGAACACTTAAAGATTTTAATTATGTGATTTATTTCATTTTAAAAACTGAGATATTTTACTTTATTGGCTCACACAAGTCACGCATCACATCATTCATGCGTCATAATACATATAATATAATATATTCTCAAAGTATATGGAGTCAACATAAATAGGGCAACCAAGGAAGTATTTCCTAAGATAGATAAATGCAAACCGCTATTTAATTAGACAAAAATACTTGCGTGAGAATAGATGAAATATTTCGTGACCAGATTTTTTATGAAGGACATCAGCTATTTCATGAACCCATACCACTATCATAAACTGAATTTTTGGAAATCAAATCCCAGTCTGATGTAAATGTAAACTATGTAGGAACTGTTCCAGTTATTAAATGTATATGATCAGTAAGAAAATTTGATCACAGCGAAGCAATAAGCAAAATATTACGGTACTAACGATCTCATCTGTTAAATGGAACATTTTATTGGGCAATTTATTATGCAAAGAATTTGGTAAACTACGGCTACGCCTGCATGTCAGCATCCAAATAATAAAACCAAGTGTCTAAATTATCATGATTCTGCTATGCATTAATAAGACCATCAATTGTGGACTTGATGAGTGGAAATATAGCTTAGGCAGCTGTGGTTTACCACATAACTGGATTAAAATTCGAAACTTTAAATAGTTCATGCGTTAAATATATAATTTTATGATTAAAATAAGTTTTATTGTATAATTTGTCTTTTTACAAATGCTTAAGTTATTTAGACCAGCTTGATTTCTCAAGACTTAACGGGAGCCTATGTTCCTCCTACATCTTAGAAACAATAACTAGCTGACGTGTTATCAACAATGAAGTTACTCTACATGTAGGTACTTAGTTATATTAACGTATAGTTTATAGCAACATAAGTAACCCAATGTTAGTCAATTAAAACATTGGTTTCGGTTCGATTTCAATCAACACAGTGGATTTCGTTGCATATAAGTTTGGGTCCTCGGTTTAATTTCTGTGAAAATTTAATGCGTAATACCCTCATTTCTACGGATAAGTCAACAAAACTGCTACGTTTATGACTCACAAAATACTTTTCACTTGATTTTATTGCTACAAGAATGAGTTTAAACAAACGTAATCGTAGGTATACATTACAGTCACAGAAGTCCATAAAATACGCCTACACCGTACTCAACCAATGTTTTTTGTACCGTCTAACATCTTAATTGGAGACTACATCATCGTTACGGTAGTTACTCGCATTTGTGAATTAATCAATGCTATCTATGTTAATGAAGACAAATATTAAATTGACGCACATAAGTTTGTCCTGTGGAATGTTGACATTATGGTTAGTACAGCACATAGTGGTTATTGAGGATGGCTTTAAGGTTTGTTTTATTATATTAGGTCCTTACATATGAAATTGGCGTTTTTCGTACTGGCCACTTTAATCACGAATTTCTCCTCTTTGGTAAGGAATTCCAAATTCAAATTTGTACAGCTATAGACTCATGTATTTGTGCTTCGATGATCGTCATTCATTTGTTTTTTTTCTTCTGTTTTTTTCTGTTTGCGTCACTCATTTTACAAAATGGAAAACCTTAAATATCGCATTATTTACGAGTACGAGTTCCGCCGTGGCACTAGTGCTGCGGAAACAACTCGAAGGGTGAATGATGTGTATGGCGGTCGTGTTGCAAAAGAAAACACAGTTCGTTTTTGGTTCCAACGTTTTCGTTCTGGAAATTTCGACCTGCAGAACAAGCCCCGTGGACGGCCTGAGACTCAAGTTGATAATGAAGAGTTGAAGGCTATTGTGGAAGCGGATCCATCGCAAACCACGTCCGAGTTAGCTGCAGGCTGCAATGTTAGTGATAAAACTGTTTTAATTCACTTGAAGCAAATTGGGAAGATTAAAAAGCTTGAAAGGTGGGTACCTCACGAATTGACTGAAACAAACCGGCAAACGCGCGTCGACTGCTGCGTTACATTACTAAACCGGCACAATAATGAAGGTATTTTAAACCGAATCATTACCTGTGATGAAAAATGGGTTCTTTACGATAATCGGAAGCGCTCAGCGCAATGGTTAGATCCTGGCCAGCCAGCCAAATCCTGCCCCAAGCGAAAATTAACCCCAAAAAAGTTACTTGTAAGCGTTTGGTGGACTAGTGCCGGTATTGTTCATTACAGTTTTTTCAAATCTGGCCAGACTATTACGGCTGATGTCTATTGTCAGGAATTGCAAACCATGATGGAAAAGCTAGCGGCTAAACAACTTAGGCTGGTCAATCGCTCCACGCCACTGCTGCTTCACGACAACGCTAGACCACACACTGCGCTACAGACGGCTACTAAATTAGAAGAGCTTCAATTGGAAAGTCTAAGACATCCTCCGTACTCCCCGGACCTTGCTCCAACAGATTACCATTTTTTTCGAAATTTGGATAACTTCTTGCAAGGGAAAAAATTCAACTCCGATGGGGCAGTCCAAATCGCCTTCAAAGATTTTATTGATTCCCGTCCGACTGTTTTTTTTAGTAAAGGGATCAATGAACTACCTATGAGATGGCAAAAGTGCATAGAAAATAATGGTTCATACTTTGATTAATTAAATATATTATATTAAAAAATATTCGACTTTTTGTTCCTCCCATACAAAACGCCAATTTCATATGTAAGGACCTAATATTACTTACTTTCGAAAGTTATAGGGATTTTATGTCAAAGTACCTAACTAAGGAATTAATATGGCATTAACACTTATAAAGAACTGACTCCTACCTAAATAACTAGATTAAATGGCTACATAAATATATTAACGATCAAAAATAAAAACTTACGAAGTCGAAAATAAAATGTCTATATCAAAATATATTTCCATTATTTTCAGGGAATACCATAAGCAAATTTGCAAAGTTGAACCTCTGATAAAGTAAAGTTAAAAGATAAACCGTACTGGGGTGTGCCGCCCCAATATAAGGTGCCAGATACGTTCTGGCACGATTCTCACAAAACTCCGATTCAATAAAGCATGCGATATCGAACATGAATCGGAGAAAAGTACCTTCAATATCTCATCTTTGGAATTGGAGCACATCCTCTACTATATTTTACAAGTGGTTGGCAACGAAATACAACTTTTTCTGAATGCACCCGTTCTTTTAGATGGAAACTGAAATTTTTTTTTAACGAACTATTTGACCAAATAAATAGAGCTCTCAGACTCTCAGTGGCGGAAGCATGAAGGAATACTTCTTAGAAGCAGTAGGGGAATTAATTGAAAAAGAGATGTTGAAGACAACGGTTCACTACATCCTTACTGCCAATCTTTGACAACCAATAACCAATAAAAAAATGGAATGAACCTACATCAGAAAATTTTAACAGAAAATATTTTTTTGCAGGGTCGCCAAGGTAGGATATGTTGCACGCTTACCATCAAGCGGACCGAATACTTTGCCACCTAAGTGGTATTAAAAAAGTACAACATAAATCTTGGATTAGCATTGTATTATTTGCTTTAATGTCTCATAACTAAATAGCTGAACTTTACTTTTTAACACAGCTTATTAGCTCCACCTATATGTATGTATATATCAATGTAACAGAATAATTCAATAACTTGACTGATCATTTTGACAATTTCAACACCGATGACAATACAATAATTTTATAACTTTATCCTAATATCCTGACCAGGATCATCAGGATAAATAAAGTCTGAAACGTGATGTATAGTTTTTTAAACTAGTAATTTATTAATCCTTAAATTGTATACACGCAGTCTTTGTTGTTTTAGGTTGGCTAAATTTGGAACACCCGAACGAAGCCGGTCTATTTTTAAGATTAACAGCAATCGTCCAATACAATTTAGGTTAATACAATCATTCCGGGATTGTTCGCATAATTGTTTTAATCAAACACTTTGTTTCTACCTTGCTTAACCGGGTTAAACGTAAAAAAAATGTGCTGGGGTGCATATTTCAGGCAATATCTGACGTCTTTAGGATAGTAAAAACCGGTATGTTGTGGAATATCAATAATTGAAACTCAAATAAATGTCCACGCTCATAAATCAAACTTGACATACATAACAAAAACCTGTATCATTAATTCAAAATATTTTTTATTGTTTTGATATATCACTTACAAGGTAAACAAAACCTTTTTCTTTCAATATCGCCATGCAAGCAGGCTCTTTAATTTATACTGTTATGCTATTTTATTACTATGCCTGAACTACATTTTATTTATTAGTGTTTTTGACGCATAAAAATATAATATTTTAGAGTATGTTCCTAGGGAATATTTTTATTATGTGGTACGATTTGTCTCCCAAAACTACAAAACCTCAAAATACCATCTCGTTTTTTTAATCAAAACCACCATCAATATTATATTCCAACAATATTTTTAATTTCTCTTATGTCAAGGGTCTCTCGCGTGGTATATTTTTTATCGACAGATTTTGATAAGAATGGATGTTGTTCTTAAGTTGAGACCGTGATAGGGTTGACAATGTTGACATTTGCTCGGAGTGGAAGCAGAAAAAAAGTTGATTCCTTCAATGGGAAATATACTTATTGAATAATACATTTATTGACCCTTATCATGAATAATAATTGCATGTATTTTCATATCATGAGAAGAGACTTGCTTTTATCTACATTATTGTTTTAATCATGGGTTTTACTATAAAAATTATAATGTATTATATACTAGCTGTGCCCGCCGCGACTTCGTACGCGTGGAATATTTTTTTTCACGGTTTTTTTTTTTATATAAACTAAACGAAACCAAATGCCACCTAATACCATCAGTTATTTGCCAGTGAAAATTCAGTTAAAATCGGAAATCGTTCGGATTTTGTACACAATTTCATGGGCTTCTTTTATTGCTTCATGAAACCTTAATATTTTTTCCGAAATAATAGTAGCCTATGATACGCCTTTTAGCATCAGCTATCTACCAGTGAAGGTCCACCCGTTCAGATTTGTACCTGTTACAGTATTATTATAAGGAAAGCTACAGATATCATAAATATCTTAATGACGAGTCTAAATTTCATAAATTATTTTATTTCTGAGGACTATCTTTCATATAAATTTCAGCTTAGGTTTATAGAAGTATGTATTAGCTTTATATGAGGGACATTCACCGCCTTTATTATTTGGCAGTTTTTTTTATATTTTGTTTTTATTAATTTGGTGGCGGCAGCCCTAAGCCCACAAGAGAAGAAAGGGGCGGGCGAAAGGGCGAGGGGATGGGGTTTCTCCCAGATAGGTATTTATAGTCCGCTTGGAATGCACGCCGCTCACCTACGAGCAATAATAATGCCACTGTCAAGTACATTACTCACTCATCTCATCCTCTCTAAGCTTTATAAATATCTTATTTTAGCTGTTTTTTTGTCGCCTTATACATGTCTGCAATTGAATAGCATTTAAATATTAGGTCCTTACATATGAAATTGGCGTTTTTCGTACTGGCCACTTTAATCACGAATTTCTCCTCTTTGGTAAGGAATTCCAAATTCAAATTTGTACAGCTATAGACTCATGTATTTGTGCTTCGATGATCGTCATTCATTTGTTTTTTTTCTTCTGTTTTTTTCTGTTTGCGTCACTCATTTTACAAAATGGAAAACCTTAAATATCGCATTATTTACGAGTACGAGTTCCGCCGTGGCACTAGTGCTGCGGAAACAACTCGAAGGGTGAATGATGTGTATGGCGGTCGTGTTGCAAAAGAAAACACAGTTCGTTTTTGGTTCCAACGTTTTCGTTCTGGAAATTTCGACCTGCAGAACAAGCCCCGTGGACGGCCTGAGACTCAAGTTGATAATGAAGAGTTGAAGGCTATTGTGGAAGCGGATCCATCGCAAACCACGTCCGAGTTAGCTGCAGGCTGCAATGTTAGTGATAAAACTGTTTTAATTCACTTGAAGCAAATTGGGAAGATTAAAAAGCTTGAAAGGTGGGTACCTCACGAATTGACTGAAACAAACCGGCAAACGCGCGTCGACTGCTGCGTTACATTACTAAACCGGCACAATAATGAAGGTATTTTAAACCGAATCATTACCTGTGATGAAAAATGGGTTCTTTACGATAATCGGAAGCGCTCAGCGCAATGGTTAGATCCTGGCCAGCCAGCCAAATCCTGCCCCAAGCGAAAATTAACCCCAAAAAAGTTACTTGTAAGCGTTTGGTGGACTAGTGCCGGTATTGTTCATTACAGTTTTTTCAAATCTGGCCAGACTATTACGGCTGATGTCTATTGTCAGGAATTGCAAACCATGATGGAAAAGCTAGCCGCTAAACAACCTAGGCTGGTCAATCGCTCCACGCCACTGCTGCTTCACGACAACGCTAGACCACACACTGCGCTACAGACGGCTACTAAATTAGAAGAGCTTCAATTGGAAAGTCTAAGACATCCTCCGTACTCCCCGGACCTTGCTCCAACAGATTACCATTTTTTTCGAAATTTGGATAACTTCTTGCAAGGGAAAAAATTCAACTCCGATGGGGCAGTCCAAATCGCCTTCAAAGATTTTATTGATTCCCGTCCGACTGGTTTTTTTAGTAAAGGGATCAATGAACTACCTATGAGATGGCAAAAGTGCATAGAAAATAATGGTTCATACTTTGATTAATTAAATATATTATATTAAAAAATATTCGACTTTTTGTTCCTCCCATACAAAACGCCAATTTCATATGTAAGGACCTAATATATTTGGATCTCTCATTTTAACTTAATATAATCCTTTTACACAAATAGCGATATGCCAACTTCATGAACAATAATTATTTTAAACTTTCTAAAATTTTGGGTTTGCTGCTATTCATTGGGGATTCTCGAACGCCGAAGACCCTTATCGTGTTTTAAAGATACAAAAGAATTACCTGCTGTACATCTCATTAATACACATATAAAATTCATGACATAAATAATTATGTAATTTTATGTCAAAATGAAAGTTAAATTCAGTCAACCTTGTAAGTACGCGTTCTAAATAACAATTATATTGATGCAGGGGAAGTCGCGGGATTAAAGCTAGCTGTTTATCAGGAACAACTTCTTCAGTATGTTTGCTGTGGTTTAAGTCTTATAATATACTATATTTTTAATATTAATATATTATTTTACAGGGAACAATAATTTATCTCATGGATAAATCCTTATGAATATACTGAGCACTATATAAGGTTAATTTAGTGTGAGGTAATTAATTAAATAATATGACTACATATTAACAACTCTTCGAAAAATGTAATGATAATTTCATTCACAATTTTTAATCCGGAATGACTGCGTTAATGCGGAAAGATTTTATCAGTACGAGAAATATGTTACAACGGAAGTCTGTATATTTAAAAAGTTATGATTAAAAATAATATAAATGTAATATTACTTGTTTTTGTCTACATTTATTTCTAATGCTCATTAAAAAGTCGTTTCGACCTTGCTTATTAAAATAAAGAATAATATTCATTATTCACTTGACCTTCTTGGGTTTTGCAGATGACCTTATTATATTAGTTGAGAATAATTCAAAACTTCAGTGCAAGGTGCAAGTCTCTGTATATAGGTTGGCAACGTACGGGTGATACCTGATGTTGCAAGCGTCCATAGGCTACGGTAACCCCTTACCATCAGGTGGGCCGTATGCTCGTTTGCCATCTTAGTAGCATAGTATTTTTTTTAAAGTAATTATGATATTAAAGATGACAATGACCCAAATTGCATCCAACTTCACACCAGGCATGTCGTATTCAATAATTAATACATACTCTTTTATCAAAACAAGGATAAATATATCTAAGAATATATAAGAACAATTCATTGATAATTTAGTTAACTATATTCCTAATAACATAACATATTCCTTCTACTAAAAGTACAAAAAGTTTAAATTACAATAATTTAACTTTATCTATTAGGAATGTAACGTACGTCAACAAACATTATAAAATACCTCACAATCTACACTAAAATCGATTATGAGTGAACATTCCGACCAAATATGTGTACCCAAGATAAATCTGTGCGTACACATCAATTGCATTAGTTGAACAACCGCGCCTTATCGCCGTGTCAACGACTGCAGGTGCTGATAACGGTGTTTTTAATTATCTACAAGGTACGGTAAGCGAAAATGAAGTATCCTTGGGTGATTTTAAGAAGCCTGTTCCATTAGAGATGAGTCTCTATTTTTGGTTGTACAGGTGACTTTCCTTTAAATTGTTGTCCCTATTGCCCTATCCCCGCTGTTGGGATGGGCATAGCGACATGACAGTGTTATTCTTTCCGTCGTCTCTTTTATCTGTCCTCAATTGTCTCTATATACTTATCGTGATTCATAAATTTCATAACTTGCGCTATGAGTTTAACTTGAAGCAATTTAAGTACTCATTTTTTATTGTTGTACCCTCAATCAAAATTTTGATTAGGGTGGACAACAATTTCGATTATCGAACTAAAATAGAATAGCCTTGAATCTGAACACAAAAATCTGACGATGTGATATGAACGTGCTTAAAAAACAATTAGTCCGCCGACTACTCCTTAATCACATTTTAATATGCAAACTGTTCGAAAAAAGACCTAAGTCCAGACAAAATAACATAATGAAACGAACTCTTCATGATCATATAATAAAGATTGGTTTTATCATTATTATGAATAAAGTCAATCGTTCTAATTGTTATTGATTGAAAGGCATAGTAATGCCACACGAGCGGTTTTTTTATAGCAGCAGAGGAAAGCTCATCATAGCTTGCTGGAGTAGTAGAGACATACTAGCTGTATTTGAAAATGAAAATGAAAATATATATAATAGTTTTGTTAAAAAAATAACTTTTACTATTACTAACACATGTATATAAATCAAAGAGAAAATTAGGAAAATTGACTGGGAAATTTATCGAGACAGCTAAAACTACTACTAAGCTAAAGAGTACCGAACGAAATGGGTTGCTTAAATATAAACTTACTGCGATATAGTAATACTTCTAGTATGTGAACAGTAATAGTAATAAAAAAATTCTTCTGTAAAGCAACGTAAAGCTTATTAATAAATTAATGTCAACAATAATTCATACAAGCTATACGAACAATAATTTAGGGCCATAGTTCATTCACGTTCTGTGTATGTTCGTTCGCTCAACGCTTTCTTAGCCATAATATAGCATTGATTGCAGCGCTGAACATAATACGTACTGTAATTTAAGACCGGCCAAAAGTAGGAATCTAGCAATATCGATACACAGGAGACGACCAACCTTCATTTATATATCGGTTCCATATAAAATGGCCTTTCGGAACAATGACGTACGATGCCGCCTATACAACGTCTGTGGAACGACGCTCAGTAATAATGTTCGCTATTGGGCCTACAATGGGTTCAATAGATTAGTTTCGTTCATTACAGATCGTTATGCCGGCTCTTTGTAACTATTATTGTTTTAATTATCAACTGAATTTTAACAGCAAGAATATTATTTCTGATTAATGAAAGTTTCCGAGTTGGTACACATTATACTTGCTGATTTTGTTAATGAACATTCAACAGAATTAATATTTTGGTACGTATTCATAATGAGGAAATGTTATCTTTTCTTCTTTGTAATATTACAGGAACTGGGAAATTCTTTTATAATTCAAATAAAAACTCTCCAAGGACCACCTCTAATGTACTTTATTAAGAGCGAGAAAATATAAATGGAACAAAGAAAACGAATCTCGGACGAATGAGAAAAATAAACGGAAAGAACAATGCCATTAATACAGTTCAGTGACAAATCATATAATCGGGAACATCAATAAGCTTAAAAAGCTGTTATCCAATTTGGAGCTATCCCTTCAGGATCCGACACAATGTGTCTCAAATTGGAATAAGTAAGCACCTAATCCCCAAGCTTTCGAGCGCGTCCGTCACCTTACGAATTCATTTATTCCCATTTACGTTCGGCCAGAATTTGCTTTCAGGGAGTGGATGCCAATAGATTACAACGAAAATTCTTAATGCAATATTTTTTATAGAGTTTTCCACACCTACATAGGATTATCCGCTTATATACACTAAAATTTTAGGTACATCTGAGATTCTAAGCTCAACGCGGGCGTAGTCGTGGGCAGAAGCTAGTGTTATATAACAATAATATATTTAAAGCACGGTTCAAGCACAAGATTTGACATTAACATTGGAAAGAAACAGCAGTAGTGTCGTAAAATTTGTCCGGACGACGCTCTGCCGCGCAACCGACTCATTTGCGTCAGCTCTTAATTGTCTGCGCGAGATTTCATGGTGCCCCGAATCTGGAAGGTCTCATTCCAGGGTCAGTTAAATGAAATCCTTTAAGTTCACTCTAAATTTAGACGACATTCATTTTATCTTAAGACTGTAAAAGGAGATTTGATTTCCTTAAAATGGCACTGTTTGGTTATTTACTATTTTCTCTACGTTTTGGTCATGCTCATGTAAATAATATATAGTATTTTAAGTCTTTGTACTACTACAGAAAGAAGAAGAATGTCTATTGGCAACTAACTCATAAATTTTCTCTGTTTTACGTTTATAATCTTTATGACTATCACATAACGATTAAATAGCTAGTTTATGTTTACAATTTTATGTGAAGATTGCTCAGTTTTAACCATCGGGTTAAAAGTGATCATGTCTGCTTATAGAGCGTGAAGTAAATTTTCAGTACATCCCGTCTCATTCTACAAGATTTCTATAAAGCACGATGACACGATGAATGGGACGAAACAGCTTTGTACTCCGAGACCAACATTTATTTCCTTTAAGGAAATGTGGGCATCATTTTATTTAAATTCTATTGTGAGATCGCTGAAAGACAGTAATAGGGAGATAAAACAAGAATACGACATCATTATTTTTGATGATGTATCACGGAAATATTCGGTTGCAAATATTAAGACGTGCTGTATTTTGATAAAGGATATATAGACCCTTCTAAAAATCACAACACGATTAGAAGTTTTATATTCTCGATTGTAAAATTGGTATATTATCTTAGTGAAACATCTGAATTGAAAATCTACATCCGCAAAAATTCCAATCACTAAATGACATCAATGTATCGACACTGCTATTATTTTGTTAGCGATAATAGAACGTCAACGCTAATTTTTAGCACTATCCATTTATATAAATCCGTAAATCGACATAAGGAGCGTAACAATGTCGAATGCTGTCGATAGTCGAGTCCGTGAGTCGCATCGATCAACTGGGCACAGCTGTGACAACCATCGGTATCTGAAACATATCTAACTCTGAAACAAACATTTGTCTGGAAACAATAGCAAGGGCGTCATCAGTGCATGAGAGACACATAAAGGTCATTGTTACGCATCATTACACAATACTCGGCCCTTGTTCAGTTAACTGAGACAAATACAGGTAAGCAAATTGCACGTTATTGTCAATAGATGTTTGGTTAACACGACGTTGGAAATATTTTCAGTTTTAGTGTAAAGGTCGATATCTGCGCGCGTGCTAGCGTCTTTTACAAATTTTCAAATTTTAAATAATATAACATAAGATAAAGTTAGTTCAATATTTTCATATTTAAACTGATAGCCTCAACTTTTGTGCATCTATTATAGCAAGTTCATAATTTTGTTAAGTTTTATAGTCATGGGAATTCTCTACGGTAGGTGTTTTTTAATAATCATCTTTAGGTTTTTTACTCGCTGCAGTCTGCAGGTAGCTTTTTGTTTGAGGCTCACAATGGATCCCATGTGTACCTGTTCCATTTGTTTTGTTCAAGAATATCGGCGATACGGAAGTGTATTGTGTGTTTTTGTTGCGTCTACATTGTTCTAATGCTGAGGTACTTAAAGGGGTGTGAGCCAGTGCAGTCAAGTATGATGCAAAAGGTCATAAACTTTTATGCATTCGCTATCGGTTTCTGCTGATGGCTTATTTTATGTGAATAACCTCTCTCTCTCCTCTTAAAGCTCGTCAATATTTCTAAGCACTGTTAATTTAAAACTACAAAAAATGCTCACACAGATATTTTAGTAGAATACTCGGAAAATTTTGGGGCTATACATATAATATACCGAATATTGTGTCTAAAAATCCAGATCCTATCCAAAAGTAAGGGATGGCCAATACATCTAATCCTTTATACTTACTTAAATTTAGAACCTAGTACAATAAGATTCGAGGTTTTAAATTTTTTCAACACGAAGTGAAGGTAGGTTAAATAATCCGAAATCTACATAACCTTATTGTTTCGAAAATTCCTACCATAATATAATATTATATTTTCTGTGATAATAGTGTCGATTCTGTTGAACAAAATCACTAAGCTAAACTAATTTTACAGGACTAAAAGTCTTGCGATCCCTTCCTCATATGCGGGGTTAAATAAGGATGGCAATAATTTAAGTCCTGTCAAATTAGTTTAAATTAAAAATTATATTTTATTATATAAATTATTAAAAACCACAGAATCAGCACCGTTGCCTATTTTTTTATTTAATTTTATTCGGAACTCTAGTGCTAGACAAAAAGGATTCTACATAAAATTTGAAGATTAAGGCTAATAACAAGTTTTCACATATGACATGATCTTAGAACACATTACTTACACTTAAAATTTTACCTCAGGACAAATAATTTTACACCACAAACGCGCCTACGCAAGAGTAAATTAGATGGGCATACATTTATCCGGCTAATTTCGCTCCGCCGCCGTAAGCTTCAACTGCCTTGTCCCTGGTGACAGACAATACTATTCAATAAAATACCTCATAGTATGTGTATGTTGGAGCTTTATTTAATACTAGCTGTTGTGACAGACGTTGTCCGGTCTTAGCTATGAATTCATATGTCAAATACAGCATAGAAAAAGGGATCCTTAGTTTATCTCGAAATTAAAGATGTTATGGTATTTATTTTTCTTAAAAACCTTCTCCTGAATATAACAAACAAAAAAGAAATATCAGAGAAATTAATCTAGCCTTTATAATTTTCTCTTACTGTTTGAGTATTAAAATCATCAAGTTAAAAGCACGTCTGCTTTATTATAATCCCCAAACTACGAAGTTCAGTTAGTCATATAACTAAAAGTGCATCTATAGTAGGTACAGGCGACGCGGCGACATTCGCGGTTGAGCCTGCACAACAATGAACCTGCACCAGAAAGTCATTAAATCTTCATAACTAGCGACAACACTCTCATTAAAAATATCTCAATATTTAGTTCTTTAAATTGATGTTCTTTTAAACAGATTTTAAAAATTAAAAATAGTGTTTTTTTCGGTAATGAGAAATTCACGTTGTGGTGGAATAGCGAATTCACTCGTGTTCGTAGATGGTACAGCTTTCGTTTCCTTGACATAGAGCTCAAATTGAATCAATATTTTTGTTTACATTATATTTATTTAATTAAATGAATCGGCGTCCTACAATTGTACAGCAGATTAAGCATTCCTATTTTATTGGCTATGTACAACGAAGTATATGTTTAACTTGAAGCCTATATACAATAAGCTATTGTAAAAAAATGAACCTAGTTTGCAGTGCAAAAGTAGGCTTCGGCCGGCTGATAATAAATTAATTATTCAGGAAATATCAATATACAATTATACAGTGCGTTTATCGTATATTTTTTACTTGTAGCTTTTTATAATTAAATGTCTATACAACTTTGGAACTAAATAATTGACAATTATTAAAATTCCATAGAAAATAAAGCCTAACTACTCTATATAGGTAAGAATAAATTGTGCCCAAAGTTGAATATCAGGCAAGTACAAACGTTACTGATTGTGCACCGCACTCCGAGCAAACGGCAATTTGCATCCCAAACTAGGCAATTGGTATATTGCACTCAGTGATGGAACGGTAAAGACAGGGCCTGATTTAGATGGCTAGAGGCCCTGATCAACAAAGGAGTGCAGGCCTCTAATTCATTTACAATAGTCAAAAGTTACAAATTTGAGGTAAAAGAAGACTAAAAATCATATTTTAAAGTAATTTTAAACAAGGCAATGCTGTACTCATTTTTAAATATTAAAATTTATATTTTTTCGAAACCTGTATTGTGGGGCCCTCTCTGGTGGAGGCCCTAGGCCGTTAGGCCCGGCTGTAGGCCACATGTCCTCCCCTAAATTCGGCCCTGGGCAAAGAGCACTCGGAACCAGCATGCATGTATGTAGAGATTGATGATCGTAGACGTAGTTTAAGAGAGCAAGAGAAACAAAAGAGGTTTGCAAGTCAAGAGTGATATAGCGCACCATACTTTCTGTCTACCCTAAAATTGATTTCTGTGAACTTTGCGTGATGTATGTATGTATTTATATGGGTACGAAATACTTACTTTGAACACATTGAACAATTTACACTGTAATAAAGATGTATATCTATAATAAAGATCTCATTATGTGTTTTGTGTGACTTGTTGTCTAATGTGCCATAAATAGTCTTGATTCGGAATAATAGTATGCACACAACACGTATTACTTCGTAAGAAGAGCATATGGAAGAGTTTTCTGTGTTCACCCATCATGTAATTTGATACGCGTGCGAATTATGACTGCTTTTATTTTCACGGAATGTGTTTGTACGCTGCATTACCAGTTGTTATGATAATAAGGTTGTTTGTTCAAAAGTAGTTATTTCTTTATATTGTGATTCCATATCGATTTCAACTGCCTTTTGATTATCAAACACTCGTAAAGTGGGTTATTATGTGTGTACTACTTTATAAGCCAGCCATTTACTAGCTTCTCGATTATTTTCCGTTGAGTTCGTTATCATTAACCGTGTCATCATTAAACAATCAATAAACGCACCTTACCACTAGATCACGCCAGGTAACGTACTCCTGTGCCGTGAAACTATATACCATATAGGCACCAGCAATATAGGCAGCGCCGGTCCTAGGATAGAGCAAGAGGACCGCGGTCGCTCTCGACACGCACTCGACATCAAAATGTTCAAGACCGTGTTAGTCTTGAACTTGAGTTAGTATACAATACTAAAGTATCTCAATTCTTTCGCAGATCAAGCCCACTGCCGGCGAAGTAAATCGCGGTGTGCGTCATCAGGAGTTCAGGATGTGGGCGGCGGGGCCCTAAGGTCCCGCCACAGTATGGGCTCTAACATCAGCCAGCACTCCGCCAAGGGCCTCAAAGGCCGCCGAGCGAGATCCAGTGGAGACCTGTGCAATGGAGACACCAAGAGTCAGACAGAATCCTCGGTTTGTGGCTCCGTCGTCGGTGATGTCATGGGCTGGAACAGATCCCTACCCAACCACCTAGACGGGAACAGACATCTAGCAGACTACAGCCGAGTCAATAACAACTACGCAGAGTTCGGCACTTACAACCGATGTCATCCCAAAGGTGGCAGAGGACTCCGGTATAGGGTCAGCAAATCAGGTAAGAGCTCTAAGTTTAAAATATTTTTTAATAGAAAATATTTAGTCGGGTTTGCTACCTAATTACGAGGAATCGTTGAAATACCAGGACTTGATGAAATTAAATCATAAAAAATGTTATGAAATGCCTTTATATCGGAATCCAATTAGACACCTCGATGTCATATAGTTAGGTAGTTGGTAAGTAGGTAGACGTCAAATATATCCGGCGATAAGTTTCCAAGTATTATAAACAATCCCAAGGTGAAACGATGATCGATGGCCCTCGGTGCCGCAGCCATTAGGCTTTTTTCTTCTTCGCTCCCCAATGCCCCCCTCCACCCTCTCCCTTCTTCAAACTATGTCTCAGTTGTCCCCTCAGCTTAATATAACAGAAGAACAAGTTATCTATATTCTTCGCAAGGTACTGTGATAATGGGGACTTTATTATCTAATAGGGGCATCATAATTTGTGTTCAAGTATTGCAGTTCCATTATTTACTGCACTCGACAATGTAACATTAATACAATTTGTTCAATATATCTACACTATTCATATTGACACTTAATATTAAAATCATTTTTTTTTTTCTCTGGAACTACTGAACAGATTTAATTATTGCTTTATTCAAATCTTACAATAGTTATAAATGAACCCAACCATACCAAACAATTATGAAATTATAGCAATACATCATTATGTATTGCTATAATTATAATAAACTGCATTCAGTTTATTCATTATACATGAAGGTATGCAACTAAAGTTTACATCGCGAACTGAATTCATACACGTTTCAGCGCTTGATAACAAATTTAATCCGTTCTGTAAAGCTGGAACCACTATAATATTTCACATTCTCTCTATTCTGTGAACCGTCAATGTCAGTGAAGACGGCGAACGAAGAATCTTTCCCTAGCGGGTGTTTCGTCTTAAAGCCTAATCAGTAGTAATAGGAAACACTGGCCTAGTGACCGCTATTAATCCCAATTTGCCGTTCTAGTTCAAACGACGTTAATGTATGGATAATAGCTGTTGCCAAAGATGGAAATGGCAGTATAAGCCTCCTTGTTTATATCGGAGTTGATCAAATTGTTACATCTTTCGTGTATGTGTGTATACTAAATCCGGGCAAAAAAGTTACAACTAAAACATAAGGGCTTTCTATCAAACACGGATTTTATAAAAAAAAAACATTACCTCTTAAAAACACTTAATTTATGCCATCCTGCCAGCCAGAGTATCTGCTGTACTGAAGCAGATATAGCCTGAGACCATAAGCATGTGCTGCTATTGTGGATGCTGCGAATATCAGTGTGCTAATTCATTCACTTGGGCTCCGTTTCATCTTCCTGATAGCTCAGAGGTTGTAAGCATCGTGTGCCTCAACGTGTACTCTGCTTGTCTCGATCCATAGCTACAATGTTATGGCAGTGTCTGCATTATGGCATTGAAACTCTGAAATCTCGGACCCCGGCTATAGCATATCACGCCCGTATAATCAGCAGCATTCAACGTGATACTGGAAATAAATAAAAACTTTTTTTCCCGAATACCCTTGGAAGCACGATAAAACACGTATATTTATATTTGGTAGATAGGCCGGAAAGGGCCGGTAGTTATCAAGCTCTCTTTACCGTAAGATGCAGGCATCCCTCGGGGATATGAGATCGAATATATTATCGTTAGTTTCCTAACCCCACCTGGGCCGCAAACCGCTCTGATAGTAAGATGAAAAATGTACGGAACTTATTCTGTTTAAGTAGCGCTTGTTTTTACTAAAAAACGTTACCAAAACATTAAAAAGAAATACTATTTGCCTTTTACAAGTTAAATTGAAATAGTTAAATAGGTACTGGGATTAAAAAGTAAACACTAGAGGTTGTTAAATGTCATAGGGATTAGACAGTACCCGTCACACCGGCGATGTAAATGGTCACCGTCATGCTATGGGCACAATTATTGGATTTATTGAGTCAAATAAAAAAACAAGATTGAGGAACGAACTAATCACTGCTATGCCTCAGAGTAGATCATATGGCGTAATTACAAAGCTCTACACTAAATAGATAGCGGATTGAAAATGGGAGGAAAACTTAAACTTGTAATCATAGGTATATAAAATTAAACCCCACCTGTCTAGCGTGTTATAAAATAATGTTTGCGGCAACTACTGTCAGAACAGTGAGCATTGGCACCTCGAAATTTTGCTCGAGGATATTACAATGAAAACGCAAAACGTATATCTATATTTTACTTACCTACATGTTAAATGGTTCTGCGATGATTAGGCCCAACTTTGGGAAGCACGGTTTGTTAGTTACTTTGTTGTCGCAAAATGCTTAGATAAAGTTATATCCATATATAAAAAATAATCCCTATTTCCCTTGGTCACGGCATCACACGTAAATGGCTAGGCCGATTTTTGTGTTTGTTACTGTCAGTAAAAGGCTCTTATGAAAATTAAATATGATAAAGAATCGATATATTTTTAACATCGGGATAAACTAAAGGTCCTTTGTTCTATGGTGCATTTGCCATATGAATTCATAGCTAAGACAGGACAACGTCTGTCGGGACAGCTAGTACTTAATAGAAATCATATTCCTAGCTGCTAGCCACCTATATTTGTTAGAGTAAAGTAGCCTGAAATATCCAAGTATACGCAGCTACTTCACACGATATATATAAAACTTATGTTTTTAAAAATTATAATTAACTTTCACACCTTCTCGAAATCGTTTAACACCGTCTTGTGAAGATATCATGAAGATACTTTAGGCCCTAACGTGTTAGATGGTGATCCATCGTACAGTAATAAATACATAGCATATGGTGATATGGTGTTCCTTGGTGATTCACCATCTGAAACGTGATCGCCTGCTTTGGGTTCACAGCAATAAATCTTATTGTCTCGCAATCGTGACTTATCGAGTACCTGTGTAAGAATACGATTGCTCTCCTGTGAAAATCATTTTCCTGAACCCTGAAAGTACGTGAAGCGGAAACGACTTCTTAAAAAAAATCAATGCCGGGACTTTCAAAGATAATTCTAAATTGAAGAGGCTATTTTTATCTCTTATTGAAAAGTTAAAGTTGTGCCGTTCGAAGTTATTGCTCGGTTTTAAGTTTGAAATCCAATAAGGCGGAGCTGGAAATTTCTTGGTGCAACTTTATTTTGCTATAACAGAATTTTACTGAAATGTTAGTAGTGTTTTATTGCAGGTTTTACAAGGAATATATACGTATAGTGCTATTTATTCCATGTACAATTTACTTGCTTGTATTTTTGTTTTATTTTAAATATAGTTTTAATACTGTTCAAGCTCTATTTATTTATTTTTTATACCACTAATGTGGCACACAAGCATACGGCCCACCTGATGGTAAGCAGTCACCGTAGCCTATAGCCGCTAGCAATACCAGGGGTATCACTAACGGGGTGCCAACCATGTTGATGATGAGGACTCACTGTGCTAGCAGCAATACTACTAGCCCAGCGTATCCTCGTGGAGCACTGGCAACCTTACTTACCGCAGAAACACAACACTACATCAAGTAGTGTTATTTCACTGCGTTCTTCTGTAAGGCGGAGGTACAGTCCCCAGTCGGGCGGCTCCAATTTAAACGGGATAACCCACGGGAAATCCCAAATCGCCCAACCTCTCTTTTTCAAAAACTCATGGTGTGATTATTCACTGTACTTAAGCTCAGAAAAACTCATTGGTACAGGCCGGGATTCGAACTTGGGCCTATCAGATGACAGGCCGTTGCTTAAACCACAAGGCCACCACGGCTTTTTTAATATCTATTTAGGGGAACCTTCAAACCTAACCTAACAATATATTTACTGTAGCGACCTCACGGCTACATAAACCAACGTTAGAAATCGACTAACTAGCAGGACAACATTCAACGAATGACGTCACAATCCTGCCACGCGCTAGCGAAGTTTTCTACGCAATTCAACATATATACAAGTTTCCGACTAGAACAGTCGGAGCCGCAGTTCCCCCAGGCAAAACACCAGCCTGGTTGGAAGATCTTCCCTTTGTGGTGGCTGAGCATGATCACCTCGCTCGCCCCACACTGGTGACCCCGTTGCGTCAGTATTGGCGTGAACATCAGCAACCTTCTCCACCCCCATCAAAGTCTTCAGCAGCAGTCACACAGCAAGCCAGCATCGAGTATCAACAGGTCCAACTCAGCCGACTCACCGCGCTACTGGTCCTGGCACTCACCTCTCCACCGACTACATACGTCCGCCTCACACAGCCCACTTCTGGAGTCCATTCGGCATTGCTCACCGTCTTATCTCCACGTCGTACGCTTGCATTGAGATACTGGACTCAGTCGGCATCTAACGCTCAGTCTCGACTCACCGCAGACTTCGTAGCACACTGGCACTTGCAAGCATTCAAGCACTGACTGTAATCAAGCTCTGGATCGACCTCCGGTCTCGGGGGGGAGTGATGTAGCGACCTCACGGCTACATAAACCAACGTTAGAAATCGACTAACTAGCAGGACAACATTCAACGAATGACGTCACAATCCTGCCACGCGCTAGCGAAGTTTTCTACGCAATTCAACATATATACAAGTTTCCGACTAGAACAGTCGGAGCCGCGGTTCCCCAGGCACAACACCCGCCTGGCTGGAAGATCTTCCCTTTGTGGTGGCTGAGCATGATCACCTCGCTCGCCCTACATTACAAAACTGATATGATAGTATATACCTCAGAGTAGATAATATTATACTGCACTATAATAATATAATTTGATTATTTGTCAATTATATAATATTTGGTTTTAACTTCCATTGGTTCCAAAATAAACAAACATTGTACAATGATATGGGAACCAGACAATGGATATAATACTTATATACCTTAATTTATATATTTCGGGTTAGTTACACTTTATAAGTCAAGAGCGACTGGAACGATATTCATGATTTTTGATTTGTCGGATTCGTCTCCGACCCAAATAACAGAATTATGTAATATATTTCATTATCTTTGGAATTCCGCCGTCTTCCACAATTGACAGCTCACGTCACGCACATTTATAGCTTATTTTTGTTTTTCAAAGCACCTGTACGATGTCGGGTGGATCGCTAGTTTATTATTTCATTATGGAACAGCGAAAAAAGATAACCAGTCAAATAATAAAGCTTTCCGTTACCGTCCTACTATCACGATCCACGTCCTCGATTTGGGCCGAAAATCCTTTATTACCTTCCCTATTGAATATAACAGTTTCCTTTGTTTACTTGATACTAGTTAAATAGTACCGGCACCACCGGTCCACCTGATACTGACTATTTTAGGCCTGGCTCAAATTGGATAAGTTTCTGAATACACGTATAGTTTAGTTTCTAATAAATGTTGTTTTCAAATTAAAAATTCTTAATTAGTTTCTAATGATATTAGAAACTAATTAAGTACCTACTTATATTTTTAGCTCGTAGAAACTAAAAAAATGATATAATGAAATTTAAAACGAGTTTTATTAAAGAAGTCTATTTGAAAATAATAAAATTCGTACAAATAAAATTAAATATAAAAGGAACTTAAATAAGTCTCCTTTGATCATTAGGCAGACACGAATGATATGTGATACCTAATAGCCGGTGCCGTATTTTTGAGATAGTGAAAGCTATTCGCAAAATATCCAGAAAACGGGTCTACATTTTATATAAGATTTTTTTCAAAACTAAATAAGTTTTGAAAGTTTCACAGCCGGATGTCGGATATGTGTTGCTGCCCTCTGTGGAAGGATTTGCGAAAAACTCGAACGGCAATGCCTTTATAGCACATCCATTATTCATATCACATTCGAAATCGTGACATGTAAAAAATCCGTTCTCGTACTGAGCCAAATTCCTATATCCCAAGGTAGAATACTGCATATTACGTATTTTTTACGTATTCTAGGATATTTGTATACTACCAATAGTAAAAATCAATAGCAAATAAATATTTCATTCATAGGAATGCAACACGAGCTCAAAAAAACTTAACTTAGACTAAAAAGACTTACCCTAAATAGAGTTATGTCTCCTATAAAGAGTACTTCTATATCTCACCAAAACATAAATATTTTAATGGTAAAATCTTTAAAAGAATTTCCTCTTGAACAGCTTTAATTACAGTTGTTTTACATTTTCTGGTAAGTAATTTATGCTGCAGCAGTTACTGTATAGCATTAAACTATATACATATTTAGTTCCGCTTATATACATCAGTACATATATTCTGTATGAAGGCTCGTAGCGCAAAATATCGTTTTGCGTGCTTCGGATTAGTTAAGCTGTGTTGCTACTGCTCCATTGATTTATGTAAGCCCGCCATACTTCTGACGTAATTACATACACTTTTCGTCAACACGCACGCAAATTTTCATCCTAATGTTACGAGCTTAAGGTTCAATATTAATTTTTGCGTCGCCTATATTTGTAGTCTTAAGATATTTGATAAGAAGTAGCAGTATGAAAATTCAGCGTCATTAAATTTTCATTACCCTATGAAAAGCTTCGTAAGACTGGTTGAAAACGTGTAAAACATTATTATTGGCACACGAGCTATGTTTCGTTGGGCTGAAGACATTATAGCTTGGTGTATTTTTAATGTAAGTTTGGTCAGTACGTCAATTGCTGGTTCATTCAATTGGGAAGTATAAATTAAAACATAATTTTAAATTGATTTTATTTCATGGTTCATTATCAAGAGATTGTGATCTGTTAATTAATTTTATTTTATGGTTCATTATCAAGAGATTGTGATCTGCATAATATTTTTATGGTTACATTGGTTAATAGCTATAAATATTGATACTAAACAAAACTGATTTGCTATATAAAATATATTTATGATATACACCCAAATAAATTTTACTTTTACCAGCCGCACCAAATTTATTTCAAAAGTTATATGTGAATGTGTTCATCATGTTCAATCATATTACATGTATATGTGTAAAAGGTGATGAAGAAGATTATGTTCATTATATCTGAACCACAAATAGTAATTCACCACTGCCAAACAAATCACCCTACTGCTCTCACACCAGTCAATTATAATAGCACAATTTAATTTTTCCATTCCTTTTTGAGAAAGAATAAAAGAAAATGTCTTCTCTGTATCCACATCACATATGAAAATTATCTTTATGTAAAGGTATTAATATCCTAGTTTGCTCATACAGGTTCAAACGCTGAGCCGGTGTGGAAGCTACAGGACCCCGGCTTCGATCAGGGCTACGGGTCAGAACGGTCTCCTGAAGACGACTACGTGCCACCTATAGTGCCGCCCTTATCCCTAGAAGCCTATGAGGCTGAGCTACGAACCGTCTACCCTTTTATTTGTGAAGGTAAGAGAAAATCGTATTTCAATTAACCTTTTTCCAAAAAAAAGGAACTTAATTTTATTTTGTTTTATTTATTATCTATATTATCTTGAACTATCACAGACCAGTTTAAACAGGGTTAAATTCGTATTAAGTATGTGTGTAACGTTTACCAAATACAATGTGTGTGTGTGTGTGTGATACCCATAATTATGCGAATTTGTTACGCTTGACATAGAGGGACAGGTCAGGTCAGGATGTTAGGACCAAGTTATAATATTACGCAAATTTTCAAAATAATCTGACGGCTTGAAGTCGGCATATTAAATATTTTTATATTTGATAAAAAGCGTATTCAAACAGTTTGTGATTTATATATAATAAATAAATAGTAGTACCAGGCTGAGTACGTAAAAATATTTCAAGACTAAAATCTTTGACCTGGTTTTGCTTTCCGTTCATGAAGAACTTTGCGGAGAACGGTCTTTTATAGATTTGCTACCCCTGACCGCAAATAAATGAGAATAACGAATCACCTTGCAAAAGTAGCCCACAGAAAAAGATATTCAGCTTACACCATTTGTCACAATTGAGAGAACAATAATTGAATATATCCCAGTTGTTAGCATCTAAGTTTACTGTGCAAATAGCCACGACTGCATCTGTTTAAATTAGGGAAAATAAATCCATTATTTTCAATTCATTGGAATACTCTTCTTTTAGAAAAGTCTAAATTACTTACTTAAAAGTCCTCCACTAAATAATGAAATACGCCTGTTGTGCTTTGCAAATAATTATAAAAACATATATTTCGATATCACAGATAGAAACTTCAATTTATTTATGTATACATTCAGTCCGGCACATTTAGATCAAGCCACAAATTGAACTGCGGTCTCTAGTGACCTAAATATAAATGGCACTTCATCACCATTGCGCTGACGTCACTAATGTTAAACTTATATTAATATTAAAGATTATGGAAACCTGCTCTTTTAACAAAGCTAAGGGCGTTAGGCTCAATAAAAAAAAACACGTAAGCAACATTGAGAGAAGTCTAAAAGTAATTAGGTATATGTTTCCCAGATAATCATAACTGTACCCATTAACTATTAAATATTAAGAACGAATAATATACGCTATATTATATAATATATAAAAAGGAGGAAATATAACACTACGCAGTGAGTCTACAAAATAATAATCTAAAAAATGTCATCTCCAAAAATTTGTTAGTCCAAACATAGGTAATCTGAGACTTGAGCACTGTGGAACAAGCTTATCATACATTTAACATAATAATAGCTTTTGTAGTGTGGTTCTAAAACAGTTCTCGCCTCAAGCCATGTGAACTGGGATATTATTATCATTATATTCCCTTTGAATCAGATCTAGCGGCGTTATCAGAATAATATCGCAGTCGCAGTGTTTGTATGGAACTGGAATCGTAATTGCATCTGAAGAATATTCTTTGTTATTTTATTTCCAAGTAAGAACATTTTTTATATAGTTTAGTTCTTTTACGGCACTTGTGAATGTCGCACTTTACTACTTTACGATCGTTTTACGTTTATCGTTCGATTTTTAGTTTGTATATTGCGAAATTTTTAAAAATATTATTTTTTTTTTAAACCTTTATGTACCCTACGTACATATTATATTCATTCCTGTTTTAAATAAATTGTTGGAAGTAGAGTCTTTCTGGTTTAAGAAAAGGTGACCAGTTAAGTTATTCAGAATATTGTCTTCACTAGCAAGTCTAGCAACTTACTGATACTCTGTATATAATATTTCTTTTTTTCTGACTGAATATTGTTATAAGAACCATCAGTTTCTAATTTTACGTTTCATAGAATTTTTAAAATTAACTTAGAATATAACTAGTAGCTACTTGCGTTTTAATAAACGAACTATGTATTACATAAATATGTTTATATTGTCTTCAACGTACTAGTTTAAATTTCTGCATTTACTATCCGCGATTAATAGCCTTACGTGGCTATTTATTTCAGTAGGTACATAAATATCTGGAATAGCTTTTACTATACCCAGTAATTCCAGTAAAAGGAAGGCTTGCAATTTTGCATGTTATGCATGCAAATATAAATTGCCTTACTCTTTTAACTTTTATTGCGGCTATGCCGTGGTGTAACGGCAAATTGAATGCCATAGTTCATATTGGTAGACATTTTTTAAAATTGCCACAGGCGTTTCTTTTTTTTCGTACAAATATTTTATCTACTAACCGATTGAATTCGGTATTAAGAATACAGAATTCAATCGAGTTTTTACTTTATAAAAGATATTTGCAGTCAGTTTAATTATTAAGATTTATGAATATAATGTGTTCATACATTGCTCTATTTTAGACACTTTCTTTTCTCCCCTATTAATCTAGGGTCAGCGCAATAGTATGCTTGTTTTACTAATCTTTTTGATCTGGCATCATGACAATTCTTTACTTGACTTATATGTTTAATCACACCGGCCATGTATATTTTTTCCTTCTTCTACTTTCCTATATCATATTTATCGCTCTCATAGTTAAAGAAAATATGTTAACATAAATAACATCAAATGGTTTCGTTAAATTTAGATACCACTAGAGCTAGAATTTTTTTTTCCACTCGAGCTAGAAAAAAAATTCAGAGTTGATATTACGTGAAGTTAATAGGCCCCCGATAAAATTTGACAATACACTTTTGCTGGGTGTGTAAAAGGCTAGCGTGTGTTTATTTCCGCGGCTCTTTCCTGCAGGATTAATATAACTTCGCCCCGAAGCCAAGCATGAGCACCTTAGTAACGCCATTCAACACGGCAAGAGTGTTTGCCTTTGACACACGTAAAAGGTCGTTGCCATTTGCAATACGAGAGCAATGCTTTCAGAAAGCAAGTTAATTGCAGTCATGGGAAGCTGTAGTAACGAATGGTTTGTGAGTGAATTATGCCAGTAAGTTGCCTAAATTAGTTTGCATCTTTCATTCTCCAGTTAAAAATATCATCAATCAACATATACAACAATATTTATTAAAATATTTCATTTTAACATGAGTAAAGTAATTTTTTAGCCATTAAAGTTGCGTAACGGCTAAATAAGGAAGTAATTCAATAAAATGCAAACTTTTCTCGCAATCAAATTTCTTTCGAAATTCTGTCGCTTGTAAAGCTCCTAGATTAGACCCAATTCCGCGATCTTCGTATAAGTTAGCAAAGTAAGTAACAGACATTGTGTTGTATCCCATCCCACCGCTCGGAGGATTGTATACAAACCCTTATCAAAACTTTTATCTTCTGTAACAAGTATTGTTTCGCTAATTAAGATACAATCTTTTAGGGTATCCCTGATTTTTTAAGCGAACTACGTTTTAGGTATAAATTCTGTAGCAACGAGTTTTAAATCTTCAATGAGTAATTCGTCAAGTATCTAAAGCTTTCGTGAGGAAATATCTCACCATTTATAATAATCTGCATAATTGATACTATGGTTAATCATTGTATATGTTAATTAATTAACATGTCTATTATATTATTTGCCGCTTAATTGACGGTCAATAATTACTTAGCATCGTGTCACACGAATCCTCATTATTGATATTCCAGATGATAAATTAATTAATGACCTGGTTGTCTTGTTCGCAGTAGTATCATGCATGTCCTATTAATTTGTATCCTGTGTTTGGACATACCCACTAGTAACTAAACTAATGAATGTTCTAGAGAAATTAATCACGTGATTTTTTGAAGTCTTTAATCGTACAAATTTTGCATATAACGTGGTATTTGTTTATGAAATATTAGATCATAGCTTTGCCTTTCTGAAGCTTTCTTTGTTCTACTTGTATGTTTTCTCCCACTTTCTATCCGAAAAGATTATTATTTTATGTTCAATAATGAATAATCTTTCGATAAATAAGATAAATTCATGTACACTAGCGATAATAAAATAAAAATTCCGACTGATTATCTTCACCCAATACTGCAACGTCTAATATTAATATAGCTTCGTTGATATTACGTATATCTAAAAGATGCTCAACTTTGTATAAAGTGGGTAATAATCAACAAATTAAGTTTGATCAAACCCCTCAAATATACATTTTTTTCCTGTTAGGGACATTATGTACAAAAGACAATACAAAAATGTTTGCAAACAAAAGTAATTTAAATTTTAAGGGGAAATTCGACATCATGGACCATTGGAGCCGGTCGTTGTGTTAAGAGAATATTGGTTCCAAACGTCGAACAAATCCATTAACGAGAAAGGTTTTTAATTACGCCTCCTATTGGACTTTCTAAATTGCCATACGTGTTATGATCATCGGCATTGTACGTTTTAAAATTGGATACCTGGAAGTCTACCAGCGAATCTCACTCATTTTTAGACAGATACGTTGGATATCCTCGTAATTCTCACAATTGAAACTGTTTCTCTCTCATAAAGTAAACACTAGAACCTTTCAGTTTAGATCTTCATTATTTATCTTAAGATTATAAATCACTTACGAGGAATACATAATGAAGAAGGAGCATAGCACAGATCACAAGTAGAAAAATACAGAAATGGGTAGACTAACAACAGATAAACAAACAATTCACAAGTCGATATTAAGGTGCGTTCACACCATACAAAAAAAAAATCAGTAAACTAAAAAAAAAGGTAATTACTTATGTAACACCCGACAAAGCCACAGAACTCTGGGTCTTATAAATTTCTCAACTTCTCATCATGTTAGAGGTAAAGTGCCTTCGAGCATTTTGTTTTCATTTAAGCTTTTCTACAGCAGTTCGAAACATTACATACTGAGTAAAGAATACTTAGTAATAAAATAAGGTTTGTCAACAAGATGTTTACCAAGATTGTTCCGTGTTGTTCCGCATCTGGCAGTGTGCCATCGACCCTCATTGTTTCTGCAATTTTATATGTAATGTGCAGATTGCAGAATGTTATGAAATGTTATATCACCAGCATTAATGTAATACTTAGTTGTTATTGAATGCAATATATACGGTTGGCTTCAATATCGTATAAACTCATTGAATATATTTGTTATGCAAGGTAATTGTGAGATAATTAAATATCACAATTTCCTTTTAATACAATCTGGATAAGGAAGAGTAAACATTTCTTAATGGAACGGCGTATCGAGAATTCGCATTAGCCAGTTTTATTGTAACACTGTTCTACCTTCGTGCTTCGAGAGTAAACAGGGTGTTATCTCATTTACACGTTCAATTTGTATGCAAGGCCTACGGCTCCCTTGGCTACCCGTCGACCCAGTATTTGCACTAACGTCGACAAATAGAAAAATACTTGGAGTCGCCCCACGCACGGAATCGACGATAATTGAATTGTTCGCTTTCAATAGAGCCCACTATCTCTCGGTCAGCCCTCTCCTCTCAATAGGCACTGTTCGTGAGCGTGACGCAGACTGATTTCTATTTACATAGATTTAATTTTCCTTTCCTTTGTTTCGAGATTGTTTTCGAATCGTCTTCTCAACACAAAGCGCTGCGAATGCTCGAAACGCCATTCTTTTTTTCTTTCTTAAAGCACTTGTGGCACTTTTTCCTTTTGTACACAAACGAGAGAACTTGCCGGTCGCTTACAGTTTCTTAATTAAAGTCCGAGTGGTAGTAATTAATGGTGATAACTCGAGAACACGGAATGGTCAACACTATTTTAGCTTGGCGCGGAATTTTTTCACAAGGATCCGAAGACTTGTTTGAATTTCCGTTGTTATTTCCCAAGTGTATTTGCTTCAAACGTCATAATGTTTTAGATCAAAGCAAAGCTTCAATTGACGCGTGAACATTGTAGCTGAAATTCTCAAATGTTATAAGAGATTTTTCCCGTTCCAGAATCATTTATTTAGGTAGTCGAGTACTTTATTCATGAAGTAAGCATGTCTTCCCTTTTTTTATTATCTTGAACCTGTTTAAAATTCCCTCTCACTTTGTTTGCTTACCGGAAAAACGCTAGCAGGAAGGGCACTGAGGACTTTGCATAAAATGTTAATTCCTTTATGTGTTTTCTTTTTCTAGGTTTACTTTCAGGTAGAAATACTCATGACTAGACTTTAACATTGCTTCATCTTTGTCGCCTTGTTTTATTCGGTTCTTTTTCGACAAGTTTAGTGTGAAAAGTTATCATTGGGAAATTATCAGGGCGATGATATTTTTAAATTACCGATTGGTTATTATCATGTTTATAAATATCTTTTATATTTAATTTGGCATAAATACCTTCCGAAAGGGTAATCGAAATGGCTTAGCTGAAGACTACAATGAATATTTCTCACTGAAGATACCTATCTCCCAATGTAACATCACATCTCAAAAGTCCATCGTAAATAAGTTATAGCTAAATTCAAAAGTGCCGTACTTCCTTTGGTTTTACGTCAATAGATATTATTCAGTCTCGCAGTCGTGAATTGACGTGACAGGTGGTGAGCCCATCGCCACTCTTTGGGCATATTCCACTCCCGGGAAATATCAAATACATTGTCTTTTCTAATATATTTATAGTGTATTATATCGCTAAAACCAATTACAATAGAAATATGCTTAACTTAAACTTACAACAAAATGTATGGTATAGTGGACACTCGCGCATACATCACAAAACTTCAGACATTCAGATCTTATTGTATTCCATCCATCAGCAAACAGATCACTTTCAGGATTGGAAACAAGTTTTGATATAATCATTCACAAAGACGACATATGTTTCGAAATTATATTATAATTGCATAAAGTTACCGTAAACATTAAATTCACATAAAAAAACCTTATAGACAAACACCTATCAAACTTAATTCAAATTCAAAACGAACTTTATTTGACTAGACTTTACAGGCAAGCACTTTCAAACCGTCAGAATCTACCACCGGATTCGGAAGGTTGGTTTTGCTGAGAAGTATCCGGCAAGAAACTCAGCAATTACTCTTTTGAAAACCAAAAGAATTACATTTACATTTCAAATACTAACTTAACATGGATACCTATTTCTCAAAATAATATATAAAAAAGAGATGTGGTTGGTGCTGGAGGAGAATGGAGAGAATAAGTCGGACAGGAAATGGTAACAACAAATGACGTTTTGAAGAGAGTAGAAGAAAAAATAATTATTAAGAGTACAATTGAAAATAGGAGGGGAAACATGATTGACCATTTGCTCCGACATGACGCATTTGTACGAAATATCATAGAGGGAAAGATCGAAGGAAAGCGTGGTAGGAGGATGCCTGTAGGAGGAAGTGGTAATTTAGACCTTCATAAGAGCCTTATTAGGGCCTAAACTGAATAAATGATTTTTGAATTTGAATTTGAATTTTGCCTAGGATTAGTTACTTGCATCAGATACAGACAAAGGTTGTTATGTCGTATAATGGGGTCATAGGAATGGGGAATGATAGAAGAGCTTGGCTTGGCAGCTCTTAAATAGATGATGATGACCTTAAATGCTAAGAGCACATATAGACCTCCCTATCTCTTTCTCGTACATTTCAATATATCGCGTCATTTAAATTTAGAAGACCTCTATTAATTCTATTCAAATTCGTGCACGGGATATATCTGTGCTATGAAACTTGTAAATTTTGTACAAAATCGCTTCATTATGAACCTTTGATGCGGAAAGTGAAGACCCTCGTCACGAGACACGCCCGACATTTCCGCACACGATCTCGATATAAATTTCAGACATTAATTCATCCAAATCACGCAACGGATCTCTAAAGTTCCACCGCTTTGTTTAATGCGAGACCTATATCATTTACGTTGTTTAAATGTTTTATGTAATTCGGAACATAGAATCGAATGGCGCGTAGGCGTTAATCGATAGAGAACTGTCGTATTTATGTGTCTTTGAAGTGTCATTTATGTAGACGCTAACAAAAATCTCCCTGTTTCACTAAAAGAACACGCGAAAACGCAATCTCCTCCGTCTGACAGCCACTAGTAAATGTTTTATCTTCCCTCTATTTCCATCCACCTCATTCCTTTATCAAGGCTTTGACATGACGTCACCATCCTCAGCGGGATTAAGAAAGATTACGCGTCAACACGTACCTAATAAGGGTAGTGACGACGTGTGACTTAAAAAGCTATTTTTACATAGCTAAATATTACTTAGTGAGACCTACAAGTAGAAATACTAAAATATATCAAATTATTTAAAATTACAAGTTTACAAGTAAACTAGGCTAGTTGGGCTAGACTTAGATACCATGCAAAAATAAACACGGCATATTTGGATTACCCGTAAGAAATTGCGCCGCGGCGCAAGACTGGTAACTGTAACTCCACCTTACAGAAGACCGCAGTCAATAACTACCGTACTGTGTTATTTGTTGTGTTTCTACGAGAAGTAAGGTTGCCAGAAGTCCTCAACAATACACAGCCCTAACAGTAAGGAAAGCATATGCTTCTAGTTCAGTAAGAACTCCAACGATATTGTTGTCAACGCGATAGCGATACTCCTAGTATTGTAAACGTCCATTGCCTAATTAGACCTTTTGCCAGGCAAGCCGAACGCCAAAGCCAATTTTGTAGTACAGAAAATATTAGAAAACTGATTGAAGTGATGTTCGAATATTACATAGAACGACATGGACTTATTTATAGGAGGCGTGCTAACATGAAATTGCTTTTGTTTGGCAATCGCTTTTTGTCATATCGTCCATCTATTCTATACAACAAAGCCGGTGCGGTGCTTATTAAAAAAGTTTATTAAAACACGTAGCTGGTAATTTTGGAAAACATTGTTTAACGTTTCTGCTTTATTAAAATTTAGTAGGTAATATTTTTCCTTTATAAACTTTGCCCGCGGTTTCCGTTGAACTAATCTTCGTTTGTGTAAATACTCCGTGGTAAATACCCGGTTGTTTGAATTATACGCCGAAGTTTATACTTTTAAAAGGCTTTCAGAATTTGTCAAATGATATCTTATCGCCAGTTTTAAATGTTATATGGTTATACATTGCTTGAAACACGAATGGCCAAATACTGAAACACCTGTCAAATCTGATACCACATACATTTCGAGAAGCATCCTATAATGCTTGTCTTGTTGTTTGTGGAAATTGTATTTTGACGACGCCTCAAATCGTGAATCAAAAAGTCATATAGGCATTACAATATGAAATGTCGTTTCAGTATTCGGCCCGACATTATACACTTCACAACTATATTTTTTTTAACAAGATGGAGCTATTATTATTATCCGAGGCCATTGTAGCGGAGTCTTAAGTAATGTATCAGCTTTCCGGATAGTAATTTAAAAAATGGCATCAGTTCTAGCATTGAAGTATCAGAAGAAAAACTACCCAAAACGATAAAACAAACACAGAGCAGGAAAAGCACGATTTGCAGACATAATATTTACAGTGAGTGGTGACGCACCATAAAACTTGAATTATTGCAATATCACAAAATTGTGTATTACGCAGTGTGCTAGCTTAGGTGTGGTGCACACAATAGAGGTTACATAGGGCGGGCGGTGAATCATAACACGCGATCGGCAGCTTACGACAGCTTTACATTGGTCACACACAACGTTTGACTAGTCTAATGACTCGTCTATTTACCAGTCTAGCGATATTGAACTTAAGATCCTATAGGTCACAGTCGATATTCGTATGCATGGTTTACCGGCACCGGCAGCGACCACATTATAACATATAAGTTATATTGCTAGCACAAGATTTGTTATCAACATTATCTAAGTACCAGGTGGTAAGTCTAATATTTCTATAGAATTTACTCACTTACTAGTCACGAGATTTCTATAACTATACACTCTTGACTGGAATATTGACGCTATGAATGTTTTTTTTATGTTCTGCACCTAAACGAAAAGGAAATACCAGATTTCCTGCCGCCAAGCTTATGACTGCAGCTATTATCAGTGTTGCATTTTATTGAAGTATTTGCACCTTCATCCCCGGCTACGCCACACTACACACAACACAAGCACATCGCAAGCTAATTCCTAGAAAATTTCCACTTACGAGGAATTTCACCCCTGTAACCAAAGCTTTGTACATTGTGAAAAAGTTCCGCAGCATTTTTCGCTGTGTTCCCAGACATTTCGACACCGTTCCATTGCCAGATTTCGCGTTGCGAAAACAATATCTTCCGAATTTAGAGCACGCGCTCGAATAAAATTTAACTTTAAGCAAAATGCGGCCACGTCTTTAATCTTGGATGGAAAGTTCATGAAATTCCAATTCAGATACGAAGAATTAAGAAAGAAACCGTTTTTAAATATGCATGAGGAATTTTATGCAAATTTCACGTTTTTAACTCTCATCGCAATGTAGGGATGTTTTATTTTCAAGTCTTTGTATGTCTGAGGCGTGGTGATTGGCGTCAGCTCCTTTATGGGTGAACCAATTAAACGTATATTTTAAGTAGTTAAAAATATTGTTTATATGCAACTATTCTTTATTTTCTTACTTTTGCATATTTATTTCTTAAAATTGTAGCCGTACTCAGATATTTTAGATCCCAAGCGAATCACGTATAAGCTAAATCTAAACTAATACAACGTGCACACTTATTTCTAATTCTAGGTAATAAGTTATAGCTTTTAATTGACTAGAACAAAACGCGAGCGTTTCTTACAAATTACAATTCAATTGTTTTCCATGCATAGTAAGTCTTCATGGAAAAGCTGACGAAGTAATCGCGGTGTTGCATGGGCTTAATAACGTTGCTATAGATAGATCTATCTTCACTGTATTATTCTGTGCGTGTATACAAACGATGTGAACCAGTTCCTATAATTTAATTTACTAAGTACTTTCGCACGTCACTTGCTGACCTTAAGGTTTGTTAGAAAAAGTATCTGGTGGTAACTAACTATCTAATTACTAGAATTCTAAGCACGTGTAGGAATTATGTGTCGTTACAGTATGTATGTTATACCACAAAGATGGTAAGCGAGCATGCATATGGTTCCAGTTCACATATTAGTTGTGTGCGAGAAGCCGGAAAAAGGACCTACACAGGACGCAACGGGCCAATCACTTGTCTATTATTCCTTAGTATTATATGTATAAGTAAAATGATTTTTGTAAAGTTTTTTAATTACTAAATAGTATAAAGTCGGGGTCCCCAGTAGCAGATTAGTGTGTCTAAAAGATAATGGTATCGAACAGTCAATTGTAATACAAATTTAAGTTTTCTTAATGTTCATCATCAGTGACAAGGAACTAAATTATTAAATAAGCCTAAAAAAGAATAAAATAATCCTTTCGCTCCTTTTAGTAGGTACCTATAGTACCTGAAAATACAATGGTGTCCATACTTTATATAACTATGAGAAAGAAGTGGCAGCTGGTAGTAAAGAGCACTTGTGTGGATTCCACATCCACTCCAACTTGTGAGACGGTATACACTTGGTGTATCCTTTGGATATCTTCAAACGCAAACTTATCCTTATATTTATCCTTTTTTACCCCAGCTAGGTATACAAAATTGAAACATGGGTTACATATAACCATCTTGAATATCTGTCAACTATAATAGGCTAACGTTATGTCGTACCAAGACGTCAAAGAGATGGCTAACGATAGAACGGCTTGGCGATTGCTCCACCGACTAGAGCCTAGCTCTTAAATAAATGATGATAATAGTAAGTACCGCATGAGCCAAAACGTACCCTCTTTTCTTCTTTGAAAAAGAAACGCAGTCCACTAAGCGCCTTCAGTCTGGATTAGGACAAGTAATTTTTCATAAAATTTCTCAGACGTATTATAAGGTTCTCCACGCGTTGTTTTCGTTTATTTAAAACTTCGAGTATGATCATCACAGGTAATATTGTTAGGATTAAAAACTAACAAAAGCAGTTGAACTCAAACAAGCCAACAACACAACATACAACCTCGGTGGACGCTCAGCAACTCAATTGAACTACATCTTATTATATCAAAAACTTCGGACAACGAAAATAATCCGAAATGAAAAGTAGAACTTAAAGGGTGATCTTGTCTTAAGATAATGTTCTAGGCATAAACGCACAAAGATGCCTAAGCTAAAGTGGTAAGGTAAGCTGAACTGCTCTGCATGTGCCGACGGCGACCAGACCATCCCGATATACCGGCTAGGCTGGTCCAATGAAATTGAAAGTAATATTGCGTCTAAACGTGTTTCATTTAAACATTTAATACATTTCGCAACCTACAAAATAGCGGATTACAGTAGGGCTGGCAAATTGTCTTACATAATATGGAACTGCTTATTTTATTCATGGTTCTTAACGAGTTGAAAATCAAAATCTCAAGCTCTTATATGCATATCACTTTTTTTAAGTATCTATTTTATCTTTAAATTGTGTTACACATTCTTGCAAATAATTCAATATTTATATTACTTCTTGTAAATAAGACTTGGCGGGGGCACTGCCGTGCCCCCCGATACTTAGCAAGAAGTTTTGTGCTTTCTAAGCTTTGACAATAGTTACGCCCATTTATATAATTTAAACTGTGGTTTCCGTACATTCTTGCTAGTAATATGGTAAAAAGTGGCTTAATGCCACAGTCGAGATGTGACATAGTAATCAAGACCACATCTATAAAATATAATGAAGCAATGGACATTGGACAACCCTAGTCGGGTCCTCACGGCCCGAGACCCCGTGACCGGCGGCATACGACACGAGACACGACCTAGCTCTCCATTGTTTCGCTTAGACCCGGATCTTTAGATTGCTACATAACTTCTCAACTATAACACTACACGCACGTAGAACGCTATTTTAATTTATAAATTGCACTGCCTCTTTCCTGGAACAAAGATTTATTTATTGTATTTTTGTGCTGAACAATGTGAATTTAAAAACAGACGCGAAGTTATCTTATACTAGTTTTTTACCCGCGACTTCGCCCGCGTATCAATATAATATACAGCATAATATTAGGGTACTCAGTTATTCTCAGAATTTTTGTGTCACATTTTTTTTTCAAAACGTGTAGTTTTTGAGTTTATTCATTACAAACATGTTTTATCTCTGTATTATGAGTATAGATATTGATATAGACTTTAATAGCAAACTATTAAACTAGTTAACTTCCAAGTGTCATAACCAAATTAAAAGTTTAGACGTCTCTATAATTTTGTAATGAAAGAATTAACGAAGCATAAATTAATACCAATTTAATATTTAAACTAAGTTTGTAAAGGAAACTTCTCCAACATTATTCATGCAGACAATACCTCTGGGTTCCTATTACCATCCATGCGGCAGAGTTGGCAACTATAATAATGTGTTTAATTAACTTTACTTTTTAACATTACTGCCCTTAGTTTCATTGTTATTTTATTAATCTTTTTAATTACCTCATAATCACACCGAGCTCCTTTCAGGGTAACCAGAGTGTATATAGCGCCATTTCACTCTTGACTTGCACACCTCTTTTGCTTCTTTTACATTCATCGCTCTCTTCTATTCATACACGCCCTCCTATGACTAAAGTTACTCCTATTTATTTCTACTGTCAGCTAGTTAGTATCTTGTTTTATTCATTTCATCTCTATCTTGATATTTATAACCTTTATGCAATTGATATTTATCGGTAATATTTTTTTGCTAAACTTAACTCTATAAACGATTCTATAATTTCGAACATCCTTCTTTTTTTCTGTTGTTATTTTGAACCTAAAAGTTACAAAATAAACTGATTTAATTGTCAAATATTATCAATAATCAAAAGATCACGGCTGTAATGCCTACGGATTCCTTGATCCTTGGATAAAGGACACAAATTGTCACAGTTTATTTAGACAATGGTGTCGATTCTGTTGTAAAAAAACACTAAACCAAACTATTCTGACAGGAGTAGAAGTATTGCCATCCTTATTTAACCTCACACATGAGAAAGGGTTGGCAATATTTTTAGTCCTGTCTGTGGGCTTAGTTCAGTGATTTCGTAGAACAGAATCGACACCATTAGTGTCGATTTTATACGCAATATACACATATTATACTATACGCCTACTGTATTATACGCTACGCTACGGAAACCATCCTAATACTAGTAATTACTTAAGTATTGTCAAGTTTAATTTGTAAGCTTAAACTGATGCGGTTTCAGATTAACGCACCCGAAAATTGTTTAATCGAATGTAGACTCTAAAGCACAAGCTTCAAGCTTGTTTTCAGGGTTCCTAAGGCCAAATTGTTTGTATTTGGCTTTAGATCTTGGAAATACTAATCGGCTCTTAGTAAATTATACATACAGCTTTAGTGCATTTGAATAATATAATTATTCAGTACTCTTAATCTGTAACCATTGTTAACTGTAGAGTTTACAAATTTGTCACGGTGTAAGAATATTTGTTTCAGTCATCAGAACCATAAAAGTTATTCAATAAATCAGTTTGGTATTTAAATATGTATATTTACAAAAAAAATATCATCGTCATGACATTTACGGTCGGAGTATCAATTAGTGTTACAATAAAATAATCAGAATTTTTTTGAAGTCAAATCCAAAAATATCTAGAAGCTTAACTTAATTCTAACTTAAACATTCAATTCGTAATGCAAACATCAATTATTTACCTGATGTAAACAGCGTACACTCTCTAAGAATATTAACGCTTCTAAATAGGATCAATGTGCAATTACTACTACTACTTACCTACTACCTCGGTGGGTCATCTACCAAGCAAACAGAAATTCTTTTTGCTGCAACGATTCACAATTTTACCTTCCGTTACTTTACTAAAACAATGTTGCTGTATTCTGGTACTTTAGCAAACTACCTGCTGTGATTTTTACTAAAGTGTTCAGTAGCCCGAGCAAGAATAATCAGTGACAACGTTTTTGTAGCGCCTTCTAATATTTTTGTATTGGAAAATGAACAGCACTGCGCCGGTGAAAAGTGGAACTAAAAATTAGTATGAAAATTTTGACATTTCGTGAGTTACGTTTTCGAATACGTCGTCGAAAAATGTTCCTGCTACCGGCTCTGTTATGACGTCACTAACGTTGTGACACAAATTCAGCCTCAACGTTTACGGGTCTAGTTAGAAGCTTCGGTGTGAGTTTGTGACCAGAAAACTTTGTCACAACTAGTGCAAGCAGATGGTGTTTTCACAAGAACAGTTGTTGATTATATTCTCACACACAAGAACGGTATATTTACTTAGTACTTAAAGAAGGTAGCCAGTACCTATGTATTAAGAACATCGAGTTGATAATAAAAGAATACAAAACTCAGATATATAGAAATAAGAGATATTTCTATATTGCGATATTGGGTGGCGATATTTGAACTCCTTAAAATTTTGTAAGGAGTTCCAATATCGCCTTTAATACAAATTGTGAGTGCTCTACACAACTTTTGGAACCTCATGACATATGAGAAATAACTCACAATTAAACACTAACGCATGAACTCAATGGATCTCTTTTATTGGCTCTCGGAAATAAAGTAAAGATGTACGAAGAGCTTAAAAAATTGGAAGAAACAAAAGCGTGTGCATGGCAAGAGCGATCATCCATTTTTGGAATGAGATTTATCCAGAATATCAACTTTTTATAGTCATAACAAATAGTTAAATCGTATTCGAGACAACCACGGCTGTAACGTAAACGTAACTTATTCAGTGTCTTTAGACTCAAATGAACAGATAAATTTATTGTGGCATCCGAACCCTAATTAATCAGCACCTACTTGAACAGGCAGCAAATGGCCAACTGTACTCAACCTAAGCGGTAGCACTTAGGTTGCTTAACTTAGCGCACTTTATATTCTTACATCCTTTAGTAGCAGACTGGTGAATTTATTTTCACAAAGATATCCATCCAGTCTCTTATTAGCCTTAAAAATCAAAACTTAAGTGAAATCTTTGTTCTGTAAAATCGTTTTTGCTTCCATTACAGTTAATACTGGCATTTGTTTGAAAAGTATTGGTTTGTCTTCTAAGATTAAAAACAAGATAGAAGAATAAAAACGATATAACTACATATTTGTATTATTATAACAATTTAAAATAAAATTATACTTGTCGCCAAGACAAGTACCAACTATAGGAAAAAAGCACCAATAAACAATTTATGTTTTGACACATTCGTGAGTTTTCTAACAGCACCAATAATATTAGTTAATATTATATTAGGTCCTTACATATGAAATTGGCGTTTTTCGTACTGGCCACTTTAATCACGAATTTCTCCTCTTTGGTAAGGAATTCCAAATTCAAATTTGTACAGCTATAGACTCATGTATTTGTGCTTCGATGATCGTCATTCATTTGTTTTTTTTCTTCTGTTTTTTTCTGTTTGCGTCACTCATTTTACAAAATGGAAAACCTTAAATATCGCATTATTTACGAGTACGAGTTCCGCCGTGGCACTAGTGCTGCGGAAACAACTCGAAGGGTGAATGATGTGTATGGCGGTCGTGTTGCAAAAGAAAACACAGTTCGTTTTTGGTTCCAACGTTTTCGTTCTGGAAATTTCGACCTGCAGAACAAGCCCCGTGGACGGCCTGAGACTCAAGTTGATAATGAAGAGTTGAAGGCTATTGTGGAAGCGGATCCATCGCAAACCACGTCCGAGTTAGCTGCAGGCTGCAATGTTAGTGATAAAACTGTTTTAATTCACTTGAAGCAAATTGGGAAGATTAAAAAGCTTGAAAGGTGGGTACCTCACGAATTGACTGAAACAAACCGGCAAACGCGCGTCGACTGCTGCGTTACATTACTAAACCGGCACAATAATGAAGGTATTTTAAACCGAATCATTACCTGTGATGAAAAATGGGTTCTTTACGATAATCGGAAGCGCTCAGCGCAATGGTTAGATCCTGGCCAGCCAGCCAAATCCTGCCCCAAGCGAAAATTAACCCCAAAAAAGTTACTTGTAAGCGTTTGGTGGACTAGTGCCGGTATTGTTCATTACAGTTTTTTCAAATCTGGCCAGACTATTACGGCTGATGTCTATTGTCAGGAATTGCAAACCATGATGGAAAAGCTAGCGGCTAAACAACCTAGGCTGGTCAATCGCTCCACGCCACTGCTGCTTCACGACAACGCTAGACCACACACTGCGCTACAGACGGCTACTAAATTAGAAGAGCTTCAATTGGAAAGTCTAAGACATCCTCCGTACTCCCCGGACCTTGCTCCAACAGATTACCATTTTTTTCGAAATTTGGATAACTTCTTGCAAGGGAAAAAATTCAACTCCGATGGGGCAGTCCAAATCGCCTTCAAAGATTTTATTGATTCCCGTCCGACTGGTTTTTTTAGTAAAGGGGTCAATGAACTACCTATGAGATGGCAAAAGTGCATAGAAAATAATGGTTCATACTTTGATTAATTAAATATATTATATTAAAAAATATTCGACTTTTTGTTCCTCCCATACAAAACGCCAATTTCATATGTAAGGACCTAATATTATAATTTATATTTATTATTTAAAGGAACCTTATTACTTCGAACCCGAATCGGTACCTTAATTTGGTCGAGATGGATTAAGATTTAGATTTGTTGGCACGTAGGGCACCCTTCGTACCTTATTTAATTCATTCCTCGAAAATAATCAAGCTCTTACTCCCGTGCTAATGAAATTGTGAAACGAAATAGCCTTGAATTGTAGGAATGGACTCTCCCGTAATGTATAATTCATGTTTGACCGCTGTTGGTGTCCGTTACAGGCCAGAAGGGACTCAAATAGACCGTGAATCGACATCTCTCGCAATATTGAAACCGTATTCAATTAATTATCATACCCACATCCTACATTATTTACGTTCAACATGTATGAACTCAAGCTGAGATTTTGAAGGGAGATGAATAAATAATGTTAAGTTATAATCAAACACAAGCAGTTGTACTTAAACAGAGTAACCAAGAGAAAAAAAATCTGGACAACCCGATACGAGATAGATATATTATACTTAAAGCGTTTCAATACGCCATACATACTGTGTCTAATATATGAGAATATGTGCAAGAACACACATTAATCTATAATAATGCACGTAAATAAACAAAAATACTAATATACATAAAAATCTTGAAACAGTGCGATTATTTGATACCACAATGGTCAATTTCGGCTTGGAGTGAAAAGGTTACGGGATATAGCCCTTTTTATCTCCTTTGCACTTGCTTATTCCGTCAAGCTTTGTAGCTTTTAACTAAAAAATTACAATGATTAACCAGTACGTGGTAATTACCTTTCGTTAAAAACACTAGGTCTCCCAAAGATGCACGAGCTTTCGAGTATTCAATAGCTCGATTAATCTTTAACCTAAAAGGAAATTAAAGTGGATATTAGGCTCTAGGATTACTTCCAGTTCGGAAATTGAACTCTCGCTTTATTTCCCAGAATATCTCAGTGACGATGACGTACGAATCTTTGGAAGACAATGAAGTGTCTATGCTCACGTCTTGAGATTTGGGAACTAAATGAACCTGAACGCCGGATTGTTCTCCGTAACAGTCGGTTCCTTAGTAAATTAGCTATAAAATAGTTACAGCCTGAGGTCGTAACAGGAACTCGGTTTTCTAGTTTATTGCCAGTGATATTGGCACGTTTTAAGAGCTTGTACATAAACAGAGCTCCAAGATTTTTATCCTCCTCGTAACATCTTCACGAATTAAATATTGGATCTATAAGATAATTGGCGACAAGTATACTCGTGAAGTTGAGTGACACGCGAAATAAGATAATGATAATCACATAAAGAAATTCTTTACACATATGGTAATATTTTTCGAGTGTAACTATCTTTGCGAACAACGAAGTGACGCTGGTTATACAAAAGTGACGCTGGTTATACAAAAGTACGCACACCTACAACAAATACAATGAAACTACGCCTTGCCCACGCACTACATGTTTAAAAGCGGCTTGGAGGATTCTGTCATAAGAGATACAGGTATCTAAGCCTAGCTCAGAAGACAGGGGATACTATTATTTGTAAACATGTTTTATGACAATAAAGATTATTATTATTATTAAAAAAAAAAAAAAAAAAAAGATATGTCGTTAAATTCATCTATATTAATTGCGGTAGTGACATTGGGTCGTATTTAACTAAAGCGTCTGCTTTTATGCAGTCGGGCTTACTTATCTATCTGTTTTAATTGACTTGTCTTTCAACAGACAACACATTCACCGTCATTGTCGAAAAAGATGGCCGAGGGCTGGGTATGTCTGTCTGCGGAGGAGGTGGTTTAGTGAGGATCCGGAGACTGTACCCTCCCCAGCCGGCGTGGAGGACTGGCCGACTGGCCCCCAGGGACCTTCTGCTCTCTGCCAACGGAGTACCTTTGGCAGGACTTAGTACTTACGTAAGTATAAAACTTAGAAGCCGATTAACCTAAGCTTTTACTTTAAGTAAATACACGCGTGCCTCCTGTCCCTTAAAGGAAAAGAGAATCACAATAACCATAACAATAATAGTAATTTCTTCCATCAATTCGATTTTGTATCGACAGTAAAAATGAGCCTGTTTGATGATTGCAACAAAGGTTGTATGGTGGTTTCAAGTAATTAAAACGCGTGAACGGTTTAAATGGCGTGCTATAATGTAACTATTCTATTACATTTCTGGGAGCTAATGGTATTCTTAGAATAAAATCCCGGTTAAATAGGAGACAGCATGGTGCTACTCTGCATCGAGGACCTGTTTGTCGTCAGATGGCTCGGGACCACTAAGACGTTCCCAACTCACACTAACCGAAGCAGAACTTTGGTAAACATAACACAAAAATATTATGTGGTGGTACAGATGGAGGCCTTGCTTTCCCATTTCGAATCGTACGACGCCATGTGTCAATTCTTATCTCTTTCACCTTTATTTCTTCTTTCTTATTTGCGCGCATGAAAGACTTTATTTATTCAAAAGACACAATGAAATTTAAGTGTAAAAGCGTCGTCCCTTTAACAGTGACAGTAGTAGCTAAGGGTACAGATATAAAACACGGTGTCGTGCTTACAAAAATAAACGGTAAGTCACGTTAAAAATGCTATCTCTGCTTGCGGACCTGGGGTGGGTAATAAGCGTAAAAACTTTTATGAAACGCCAACACGGTCCTCGCAAGGCCTCGGGTACAAATGTAATAAACTGTTAAACATCCACAAAGTTACACAACACGGTTAGTGTTAAAAGTAACATTTTCATGATGAGAATTTACTCCCGACCTACAAAAAATTGCCGTGAAGCATAATATTATTCTGCATCAAAGCGTAGTCTTGAGTGAAATTTTCACGTTTGAATAAATCTATGTTGTATCAACAAAATTTCCTTTGGGGGAAATAATTATTGCTTGAACAATCCCCTTGGCAGTGATCCGGGGCGAAAGCCACTTGAAAACGATTGAAGCCAATTCAAAATGGTAATTCCTGGTAATTGAAGAAAAGTGGACGCTCCCGGTGCATTTTAATTCTGCCACCGCCCTAGTGAAGGTTCTTGTCGCTTATGGCCATGATGTAAGCGTCGCGTCAGTCTGGAATTCCCCAGAAATTTTACGATCGATGTCCAATAAAATTACGCTTGGAATATCAATTTGAACCAATTAGTCTACAAACATAAAATCGAAATGTCCAACTGATCACAACTAATGTCACAAACTTACGCATTATAATGCGTAAGTTTGTGAGTATGGATGGATGGATGGATCTTTGTTACTCTTTCACGCAAAAACTACTCAACGGATTTGGATGAAATTTGGAACACAGATAATTAAAAACCTGGATTAACATATAGGATACTTTTTACCCCAGTAAAATGTTTCGATCCCGGGAAAATTTTAGGTTCCTCTGAGATTCTAAGCTCAACGCGGACGTAGTCGCGTGCAGAAACTGGTATAATATATGGCTAGCTGTCCCGACAGACGTTGTCCTGTCTCAGCTATGAATTCGTATGTCCAATACAAATTATCCCGAAATTTAAAATGTTCTGTTTTATTTTTAAATTTTAACCTTTCATAAGAACCTTCTCCTGACAATAAAAAACAAAAATATATATATTGCGAATAGAGTTTGATTCAAGCCTATTGGTAAATCATTTAAATTAGTCAAAGAACATTGAAATTAAAATAAAATTTATTGGGCACTTTGCTCCTGCTCCGACGTTCGAACTGTCCGACTGTCCGTGGCACTTGAAAAATTGCCTCTGGACATCTTTGTTGTACTGAATTAGTCAGAAGTGGAGACTTAAAGTGATATGTCTCCACTACTCAGTAATTAAGAGTCACTCTGTAAGATATTAAATTGCGACCTTGTAACTACTATCTAACAAATATTTGCGTAACTACGACATCCTTATTTTTTTGTATTTAATACTACTAATGGTTTTATTTATATCGCTAGTCGCCTAGCGATAGAAATAAAACCATTCGACCACAATTTGAAACGTGAACAAACTTTGTCTATGACATTCCGTAAGACTGGTGTTGTTTTTATAATAAAATAAAGTATTTATAATGCATATTATATAAAATTATGACAAGAGGTAGGTACAAAGTATTCACGTATTGATATTATAATTATAGCTAGTTAAATACCTATTTTGAAACATTCAATATATAAATCCAACGAGTAAGTGGGGAAATTTGTCGTTATAAAAAAATACGAAATAACGGAAAAAGGTAATTAAAGATACATTTTGCTTCTGGTACGCCATCAAAAGCAACTGTTCTAAGTTAATGATACTAATACAAAAGCCAATATCGGATCGCCAAGCGATATTAAAAACTTCCAAACTTAACAGACTATAGGAAAAATACTGAAACGCCAGTCAAACCTGATGCCGCATATAATTTGAGTGGCCTCCGATTTTACATGCGATATTGTATTCTGACGACACTTCAAATAGTTTTGTACGCCTTCAAACTATGAACGTCATTTCATCTATCACAGTTGTTATCAATATATTCTCAGGAAGCCCTCGAGGTGCTCCGTACCGCGCCAGCCCGAGTGGAAATGCGCGTGTGCAGACCTCCGCCGGATGCTCTGGAGAGTATCACCCCTCCAGAGCCACCAACGCCGCCGACAAGGACACCGCTACCACCTCATCTTCCGCCCTTGGATCCACTGAACTGCCATCCAATGCACGCCAGGTAACCAAACAACCTTGTTACCTAAAGTAACCGTTGCGTTGAAGTGACATTTGAGGTTCAATTTGAACTGTGCACATTCTGGCATATTCCAATTAGTTTTATTAATCACAACACGAGCGTAAAAAAGAGGAAGGGCGCAATGGGATTTCCTATAAAAATATATATTGCAGCCGTCTGACTGGGGACAATACTTACTTACCCCTTACTTCAATAAAGGGTGACTGCAGTGAAATAACACAATAATATTCTCAAAGCTCGAATGTTTGTCGCAAGTGGAGATTGATATTACAATCATCGGCATATATGGGGCGTGCCAATACTAGTCATAGTATAATTATTTTCTTACGTAGCGGGTCATAAAGTCACTAATAGCGTATAACCGCTAAGCCAATATGTTTGATGAGACTATAGTTGCAGTTCCTGGTACAAGGAAATTGGCTTCAGCGCAACTTGATATGAAACACCCATTAAGTAATTACGAGGACATACGAGTACCACCTAACTATTCCAGACACGGATCTCTACTCGCCACGCTACATCCTACTTAGCAGAACTTTGTGTAGGCTATCATAAAGTTACACTTGCAACAATGGTGCTGTGCGGGAAACTAAACTGTTGTCTATGGTCGGGGTAGTATTGAATAATTTTAGTCAATGATTTTGATGTGTATTTTTTGTCATATAGTATTTGAATCAGTTTTATTTTAATTATATTACAAAGAATGAAAAAAAGCTGGTAATTTTGTTTTCATTCGTATCATTAATTTTGTCGCCAATTCATGATTTTCTGCTGTACGAGAACTGGCCAGTCATACATAATGTTAACTGTTCACAAAAAAAAACATATTTACCTAATTTAATTCAAATAGAACTATACATTTTTAAAGCTAAGCTGCTGCCAGCCCCAATTCGTCCCCATTATATTTGCTTTCTTCAAAAGATGAATCATCCGCAGGTTATCTCAAACTACCAGCAGCGCGACCACATCCTCTTCGGAAGGCCGAGGCCGGAGGGAGGCCAGCCCGGAGGTCGATCGACGCGACCTCAGGCTGCCGGACCTCGATCGACCTTTACCCGTTTACGATATTCAGTATGGTGTAAGCGCCACCACTAATTAATTTGAAAGTTACCTATGAAAGTTCTAAGATTTTCCTTGGGTAATTTGAGAGTCGGCAAGGTGCGAGCGATATCCCTGGTGTTACAAGTGGCCAAGGCTTCGGTAACCACTTCAGGCGGGCCGAATTTTACTCGCCACCTTAGTGGTAAAAATAATCTACGATTCAAAAATCCTCCATAATCATAGCATAAAATAGACTCTTTACTATGAAAAGGTATCCTTGAAGGGATTACCGAACGATAAAAATGCAGCATTATTGATGCCCATAATACCAAAAAGCGGGTACCATACTTGTCACATACGAAACAAATTCATTGGCTGAAATTTCATGCAATATTCCTTCCGTTTCATATGAAACGTGTCAAAGTAAACACTACATTCTTATTTATTTTATTGCGGGTATGGCGTCGGGGTATATTTTCGTTAAAGATGATACTAGCTCGCAATTTCGTTTAGATAATATTGGATATCTCGGGGGTGCCGTAACCGAGTTATTGCTACGCACATCGATCAGTAAGATTGACCGCTGGCTCCCTGCGTGCCTTCGAAAATATACTTTATTCGTTCACATACAAGCTTAACAGAAAGGATATTCATATTTAAAGAGTCAGCATTGCCATATTATGACATATGGCCATTACAAGGGGTATCGGAAAACTGATTTCCGGTTTATATTGTCCGAAAAGGAAAGGTGTCCGATTTTATTTTCAAGTTTATCCTTTATTGAAATAGGCTAACCACATATTTTTCTTTCAATTGGGCTTTTTTTTGGTGGCTATTGACGAGTTTTCTTCTTTATTTTAGACTTATTTGCACTACCAAGCGTGGTAGGTATTGCTATTCTTAAATTATGTTTTTATCATATTTGTTTATATAACATTCTCTTGAATTTTGCAATGGTCCATACGATTAGAAGTCGCCTTAGTTTATAGGCGTTTTGCGTTTACGGATATTCGTATAATTTTAAATTCACGAACTTGTATTCGTCCTATTTGAATAACTTAAATGATAGTCGATATAGACTTTTATAGACCCAAGAAGTTTAATTTTATGCGTTGCTTATAAAAATAACATATTTAACAACCCTATGTAAATGACCATACGTCACATTATCGATCCTAATTCACTTGACCGAAGCATTAATCCGCCATTTGTAGGGTTTTAGGGGTGATCAATTTCAGTGCTCCAATTAATATGGCTTTTTGTTCACGCGCCCCCAGGATGACGGATCGGTGGTGAGTAAATTGTTACGGATACCCTGATGAGGGCAAATACCTTGTGTTTATATAGATAGGACTTAATACAACAGAGCCTAGTTGACCAAGTAGAATTTGGCATGTATTAAGTAAATTAAACTAATGACAATAAATCTTTAAGATTTAGGTACTTAACAAATTTCTTCCACTAGTGATTTCGTATAAAAATAATTAGATATAGCCCTAGAGTGAGATATTCAGGTTCTCTTGTCACACGCTAACCTAAAGTACAATCAATTTTAGTTTAGTGGCAAAATACAATTTTGTCCTGCCAAAACGATGAATGTATTAAACTTCAATGAAAAACAGAATAGGGTAAATATTTTAGTTTAGTTTTAATCTAGTCTTGCACCATTCTCTAGTCCAGATATATAAAAGTCTTACTTGTGTTATTTTTCTCGGAGCTTTAATTTCAACGTGACGTCATCACCTGATAACCGTCATCATCGTCTAAAGAGTATTTGGTAATAAATATCCTTATATTTTCTTTCTGTTAAGTCAAATGTTTTCTTTTACAGGAATTCGACATAATAATGACGAAGGTGAATGGCTCGCTAGGCTTCACACTTCGGAAGGAAGACCACAGCGCCTTAGGCCATTACGTGAGGGCTTTGGTGAGGGAACCAGCCCTCAGCGATGGCAGGATACAGCCAGGCGATAGGATTGTTGCGGTAAGTTAAGTTAAGCTACTGAGACCAATTTCAGGTCATGTATTCAAGCTTAAAATTTCACATATTTGGTCACGTTATCCAAAAAAATAATATGCTGATCCTACATACAGGAATACAAGGCCTCCGTTTGGATTTAATAAGTAATAGTTCGACTTCGAGCAACTGTTAAAATATTGTTAGCCTACATACCTTGAGATTTCAGATATAGGTTTCTGTTCTTTAAATTTAAGCCGTGGTGGCCTTGTGGTTGAAGCTACGGCCCGTCATCTGATGAACCCAGGTTCAAAACCCGGCCTGTACCAATGAGTTTTTCTAAGCTTAAGTACACTGATTAATCACACAATTAGCTGAAAGAAAAGAGAGGTAGGGCTTTCCCATTACAGAAGACCGCAATTAAATAATAACACTACTTTCATATAGTTTTCTGTTTCTGCGGTAAGTAAAGGTGAAAGTGCTCCACGAGGATACGCTGGGCTAGTAGAGTAATGCTGCTAGCACAGTGACTCCTTATCAACAACAGGGTTGGCAACTCGTTAGTGATATCCCTGGTATTGCTAGCGGCTATATGCTCCGGTAAAAAAATAGGCAAATGTAAACAGGAACAAAGATGTATGGTACAAATAAAAACAGGAAACATCGAAATACACCTTCAAGAAAGTGTCATGATAAAAAATACAATTAGACATGATATAGGCCACATCCAAAAGCTGAGCTTAATTTCGAAAGAATTTTATACATGTAAGTCAAATGCATACGTAAGAAGTGAATCATCAAAATCTACCAGGTTTGAATCAAATTGGGACGATAAATTAAATACATTGGCTGCTTCCGTTACATGACTTGTTGGACCTAACAGTTGTAATGTAACTATTGGTGAATCACAGAGCTAACTTGTGCATTGTAGAACGTATTGGTATTGCCTTGTATGCCCCAACAGAACATCTGTATCAATACACTCGTGTTCGAGTAAGCGTTGTCTATTTATGTGAGAGCTCCCCTTTGTGTTTCGCAAGTCGACAGCTTCTTAAAAATGAAGTGCTATTTACTTCTCTCGTAACAGAAATCATGGATGTTCTGAATACGAAAAGAAAGTTATACTGACATAAAAGTAGTCTTGAAGAGATGAGATTTGATTTTTTTACTTTATCCCCTAGATAGTAACTCTTAGGGTTTTTACTGTAATATATATAGAGCCACCCCTGCAGCGCCCGTAATTCTGCCAAGGAGTGGTTGTGACTGAGTATTACCCCGTGATCCGGTATTGCGGTGCTAGGACTAATGTAGCTGGCGAATTAGCTGAGCCTATGGGAATAAAGAACTAATAATAAGACCGTAATTACGTAGGTATTGGTGTCGATACTGTCGTTCAAAATGACTAAACTTAACTAATTTGACAGGTCTAAAAGTCTTGCTATCCCTGTCTCATGCGCGGGGTTAAATAATGATGGCAATAATTTTAGACCTGTCAAATTAGTTTAGTTTCGTAATTTTGAACAACAAAACAGAACAATTGGCACCACAGTTTAGTTTACTTTGCTCTAATGTCTAGTGTCAAGCAACAAGATAATCTCGCTACTCTCGTCACTGACTTACATAAAAAGACGCATATATTCGCATATAGTTTTAATTTTCTTGTAATGCAAATCTGAGTTCATAAAAATCAACGAGGTTTGCCTCGTTACTGGTACCCATAATATGTATATCGCAACTCATTACCAAACGTTCATTGACCTCGTGAACTGCAGGTGAACGACACGCCAATGTCAAACATGTCGCACGCTGAGGCAGTCGCGTTTTTGCGTGCTTGTGGCTCTGAAGTGCGCTTGCGTCTGTACCGAGACCACGCGGCGACACCGCTGTCACCAATGTCACCGAAGGAGGGACCCACGGATTCGGAAGCACCTTTGAATAGGCCTAAACCCCCGCTTAGGTAAATATATTAACTTCATGTAGTTACTGCTGGAATATACCTATGTATAATATATATGTATGTATGTATACTGGCTGTAATGGGGATGCTTAAAATCGCAGCATATTTTGTTTTTGATTCGTATTTATAATGCTTCATACAATTAAGATTGTAATTTGGTATTGCAAACATGAAAAATATACCGATGTACATGTTTATACATACGGCAACATAACGTGTAAAAGATCCCTTTAAATGGCCCTACGGAACTACATGGGCATGAAACATTATGTACAATTTTACTAACACATCTTATATACATTGCCTCACTTGATTTTAGAGATAACAAAAGTTAACTTTCCAAACTAGATATAGACATTCGTGTGAAACTTTAATTAATCCTTGTGTATAACCTTTCGCACCAGCAATCGCACACGCACCGTGTTACCATGAGTATTATTTTTTCTGCGACTCTAAGTGTTGCTTATTCCAATATTGAATAAGCAACAATGTTCCTTTGAACCCTTTCCTGGTAATAGTCGTAATATCTTATACAAAACGATTGATCCAAATTCGACATAACTCCATGAAAACCGTTTGGCTTCAATTATTTCCGACGATTTATTTTTGAACTTGCGTTTAGCATTACTGATTTGCAATTTCACGTTTATCGAATTGAATTTATTTTAATGTTAAATTCAGCAAATTTTTATTGGAAATAACAATTGCACGTTCTCATGTTTTCCCTAAAATTCAATTCAAAATAGTTTTACATCTCATTCGGTATATTTTGTGAAATAAATTTGTTCAGAAAATTTGAATGTATTGTATCAAAAGAATATCTTGATTTTGTATTTATTTATATTTAAAGACGATGTTAGTCGATGGGGAAGGTACGGCAGTCAATACTTTTATATAAATAGAATATGAACATATTATTTTTGCTGTATTATGTTTTTAATAAATTATCTAGAGTCGTTCGACACAAAAACACTTTGACTTGAAAGTTCCTCGATAGAAAAACAAGACAGAGAAGGCTATTATAATTTATTTTATTTTTTCCATGACACGGCAATATTCTTACATATTATTACTTCATAGAATTATTTTAGAAATCCTACATTCGTTCATAATCGAATATTAATATAATATTATTAGTTTTATAAAAAAAAAGTAAACTGTGGTTTTTGCCGCTTGCAAAACATTATTTTAAGAAACTTGCATATGTAATTTACCTCTCTGTTATCCTGAATTCTATATTTAATTATCTTATCATGTAGTGTTTACCTTGTATATTTGCTATTATTTAAATGTATTAAACATTTACTATAGTATAAGATCATTGTAAATCTTTCGGCATTGCTATCCAGCGGGGCAATGCTGCCAGTGATTGTGGTATCAGCAGATCTTTTTAGTAGGTAGTTTTTTAAGTTATATTTTAGTAAATAGTTTAATTTATTTTATGTTAGACATTACTACAGTCGGTGACCCCAGGTATAGGTTCTGTTTCAATATATGCAGGCCTGAAGCAGTGTCAATGCTGTGTGATCTCGCCGCGCGCCGCCTCACGCCGGAAGCCGCGGACGGGTCCCGCTCCCCCTGCCTGTCACCTCGCAAGTTCCGCAAGCTCACTAAGGACAATAACCATTATGAACAGCCTAATGGTAAGTTTGAGAGAATTGTATTGTGTAGGCTGCAAAGAGCACAAGTTACAAAATCCAAAAAACCATTTTAACTTCCGATATACCTGTAAAAATATTAAAAATGCATTTTATTATGTGCAAGGACTAACCTACAGTTAAGTTAGCTATTCGTATACTATAGTAGCTTAACTACAATGTTTCTATAGTAGGTAAGTAAGCGAAGCGAGGAATCTAGAACACTTTTTACCGTCAAACCTTTTCGTCCTAAACAAATATCCCGTAACTTTGTGTACGATGCTAATATGTAAGGGATACTTGAATATTGGGATTTTCCACAGTTTTTGCTAACATTAAGCAACAAGAACACCAGCCGAGAGCCACCCCTGTTTTCGGTAATACTTCAGTCCTTACATAATAGCTACTATATTCTTATCTCAATAATAATAGTGTCGCTTGAATCGTGTACTCTCTTTACATTCACAATTATTGTGGAACTTTAAACTGTTAAAACAACAATTACAATGGATCCAGAAGTACATATAATAAAGCCTAACAATGTGTTCTACACCTGAGAACAATACGCAGGTTCAACCACTACAACTCAGCTGGAATGAAAATGGCTTTCAACTAACGCTATTTGCACTAACTGATTTATTAGAGAAGCCCACAGCTCAACACACACACACTAAGCAATGTAGGTGTTGTACGCAGATGTTCCAAGGTCCGATATGGTAGAGACACATTCACAAAGCGACAGGGAGAGTCGGCCGCAGCGGGCACACACTATGGCACTCGCCAGTCCCACAGCCCCTTGTAGAAAACAAAAGCTAAGCCTGACAGGTGAGCTGTCGGCCCGCACACCGCCCATCATCACACACGCTTGACACCTCCAATCCTAACCAGCCAACAGACGGACTGTCGGATATAAACATGTGACGGCTGTTCCAAACACTCATTTGTAGCTATTTTACAGCACCTTCATAGATGTTACTTGGTCTCTCAAACAACTCAGTGGTTATTAATTTGTTTTGCATTTGTTTGTTCAGAAGTTCTTTCAAGATATCTATTTGTTTTTATTTCGTATTGTTATCAAAGGGGTTTTTTTTATTTTTCTGATCGCATTGTTGGTACATCTTTAAGTTGATTCGTTTGATAATTGTATGGGCTTGTGTGGTTTCAGTGCCACCACATGCGTATGAGCTGAACAATTTGGATAACGACACCCTAGATGCACCCAACGTGTACCAGGAAGACATCAATCGTCAGCGGTACGCGGAGTCAGTATTCCCTGTGGACTCTAATGAACCGGTGTCAATGCCCGTCGAGCTAATCAGTGACGAAGTTCGTTTCAAACACGCAAACCCTGCCTACCAGAGCGCAGTACTGCACACTACTAGCAATGACGGGACAACCGACGGAAATAAAGATGAAGGCAAGTCTTTAATACTAAAGGTATATAACGTGCATTTATGATTTTCAAACACAATGCTGTAACTGTAGTGTGAAGTCTGTGAAGCAATAAAACTACCTTTGAAACGCTTGCGTGTGAATACTTTGTCTTGTAAGGCATTTGAAGTCAATGTACGCGAAGTTTGTTTACTTTGTAATAACTATATATTCATTGCAGGTTTTTATTTGGAATAAATTCCATGTCACATGTATGAATTCTCATATTGCAGGCAATGGATTAAAGAAATGGAAAGGTGTCGCCCTATCACCAGACAACGAGCGAAAGGTGAAGGTGGAGCCTCCAGCTCCTCCCAAGCCGAAAGAAATCGACGCCGTCCAAAAAGAAAACTTCAAACCTGAACCACCGAAAGACAACACGAGTACTGAGCCCACGGTAAGTTGTTTTTCACGCACTACATTAAGTGTAAATTTATAGCTCTTCTATAAAGTACTGTCTGCATTCGGGTGGTATTTTTATAGTTTTTTCACCGCTTTTTTCTTTAATGTTTCAGATAGTGACAGTAGAGTTGAACCGGGGATGGAATAGCCGGCTAGGGTTCAGTGTACAAAGCCACCCTGAATCTGGTCAGAGCTACATCTCAGCTGTATACAACGACAGCGTCGCAGCCAGGGACGGACGGCTGCAACGTGGTGACGTCATATTGCAGGTTAAACTTTATAAAACTAGTGGTGCCTGTAGGAGTACGTAATATGACAATATTTAGATGTATAACTAATAACGATACAAGTGGTACAACATCATTCTCAGCACAATTATTATTAACCCTCAGAAATCGACTTGAAATTAGAGAGGTATAATTTTGCTAAATGGTTCAGAAAAACTTTAAGATACAGGGCAAAAAGATTCGTTCTGTTACAGCTAACGTGCCAAATAAAATCACTTATAACGTGGCATTAGAAAATTTTATATCAGTACAAGAGATTCTTCAATTACAATTTCCATGTGATTATTCCATTTTCGTAATTAGTTCTTCCCTACATGTTAGTATAATAATTATCCAATGCTACAAATTACAGGTGAACGACGAAAACGTGACCTCAATGAAGACCCCAGAGGTTATAGACCTGCTCCGGATACTGCGAGGATCCATATGCATCACAGTTCTACGACCTCCAAACCCACAGTGAACTTAACGCTAAATACTGAGGAATGTTGTTAAAGCTGATAAAGCTAGGTTTTCCGTCAAGTACTGTCATGCGAATGATGACCAATGAGAATTGGAAGAGAAGATGACGACGGAATTGAGGGATATAAGAATCTGTAGGTGCTCCAATGGTACTACTGTTGGGCTGAAGTTTGAATTCTGAAACAAACCGACACTACTCAAAACTAAAATATTATGGAATAAAGTTTAATAGGTATTCAATTCTCTAAGCACGGTACCTGATTTATAATGTTACATCTCAATAAATATTTCTAAAAGTATTTTAAAAACTTATTAACTAACACATTCATTTGTAAGTAAGGTTACTTATAACAATTTCAAAGAAAATGGAAATTTGAATAATTTGTAAATATAAAAGACAAACGAAGATATTTAATTGGCCTATATGAAGGCCCAGATATTAAGCAAATAATACCATATGGGTTATTTTCATAATACAAGCTGTCAAAAGATTTTGGGTGAATTGTACATCGGGTGCCGCCGTGCAATTTTAATTTAATTCGTTAAGACCATTATAGCGCATAGTAACTTCTATCTATAGCTTAAATCCGGGCTATGTTTAAACGATTGTTTGAGTTGTCGGGGTGACTCTAAGTAAATGAGCCGATTTTAAATGTATTTCTTGCCGACAATATCCCATACCGCTTTCTAAAATAACCTCAGTGAGAATTATGGAATACATATAAAAAAACAATCAATACAATACTGTTATGTTGTGTAAAGTTCCTAAGTAGCAGGCTCGTATATTTATTCCATTTGCCGGTATATATTATGTAGATTACATGTAACTATTAATAAGATACATTAAAAGTATATAGTGAAAATATCTTGCAAAAATGATCTCTATCTGTAGAAATCTCGCGAGAGATTTTATTCTATTAAAGTTAAATATTGTGCATAAGATCATATTTTTCTCGACCAATCAACGCAACGAAACCAATACCATAACAGTATAGAGAAGAGTAACAATATATTATTTCCCTAATATCTCTCTAAAAAAAATAGATAAAATACGTTCTTATGAATGTAAAAATCCCTGGTGAATCTATATAGCTGAGGTCCTAAACTAAGTCACCTCCTTAGTGATAACCCTGTCTCTTGATAGTAGACACTACTTATCGTCAGTCTTTTAAATTACCACCATCTACCACGGTGCCTCTCGCCATCGACGACGATCCTCGCACATGGTCGTACCTACCTACTTTTTGGTCTAGGGGGAGTATTTTATTCTTGGGAAATAGAAGTGGTCCAGGGTTGCCAGCCCAGGTCCAACTTGGTACGCCAATGTCCATAACATTAGTATGTTATGGACATTGTTGATGTTACGCAGTTTGAGTAGATGAAATAGTTTTCATCTACTCAAACTGCGTAACATCAGGCGGTTTTCTGTAGTGCGAGCATGAATAATTTGCGACAACGTTTTCGAATCGCCTTCGACTATTTTTGTATTGCAGGAAGTAAATGGTGAGAAGTATAGCATTCCACAGGTTTAATGTAAATATTGTATAAAAAGACAAATTAACTCTATAGCTATTTTCCTATTGTATTTCTGTGTTATGAATTTTTAACTATACTAGTTCAACTAAATGAATTTAACTAAATTCGTTTACGTTAATTTAGTATTAAAAGATCTGAACTTGCCTAAAAATATTGTTATAATAAAAAAGAGAATAGGCCTTCGATTTATTTTGCCTAAACTAACCGCAAGTATTTTTTTATAAAACCTGTAATAACTCGCATCTTGTCATGATCTAAGTACGCTATCATTGCTCAATGAAGATCACTAAATATGCAAAAGCTTCCACTTCGGAATAACTCGAAAGTTTTAGATAAAAGTTGTTAATAATAATACCTACATAATACGATTTACTTTCTTATAGGCACTGATAATAAAATTCTAGTCAAATTTATTATGAAATTTATCACAGGTAGTCTTTGAATAGTGTTATAGGTACGTAAAGATAACAGCTAAATATTAAATGTATTTAATAAATACTACTGTAATTTTACCTTGGATTTGTCCCCACCCAATCGCTTCACAATAAAGAAACTATCTTAAAGAAACTATGTTATCTGACTTAAGTGCTATTATTTTTTTATAATCATTTTAATTTATCACGCATCGATTGTATGTTACCACCGCATCAAATAATAGATTGTTATACAAGGTGCTAAAATGACCCATTGCATACGAGGTAGTTTTACGAGCTTTAGCGAGGGAGTAAACAGAAACCGAGTTACACCAATTGCTTTCCACTACGAGTGCGAAAAATTTAAATAATCCAAAACAAAATTAAATATATACTTATTTAATTAAAAGTTAAATATCAGAGTATCCGAATCAAAATATCGATACAATATCGATATTAAAATGTCGATTCGATAAAATATCGATATAAAAATATTAATACGATACAAACCGATGCAAAAATGTCGATCCGATAAATATCAATATGAAAAGAATCGATATTAGGTAAATATCAACATAAAATGTCGATACGAAAAACATCGATAGTTTTTTTGTAATGCCCATCCCTTCCGAAACTTATTTCAGTCCTCTGTGAAGTTGAATGTAAAGTAGTCTGTGGGCTGAACGTGGGGTTTTAATTAGCGATTACGTTTGCGACTAAAGGACTTGTATCCATGTCACATGTGAACAAATATACAATGATGAGGTACATTTAGTTCCAGGTAACAGACATAAAATAAAATAAATTAACTTTTTCCCCTAGAGCATGACAATCTATTATTTTTTTGAGAATGTTCGTTTCAGCCAGTCATAATAGGTATAAAACACAGTCCCAAGAAACACTGGATTCATTGCCTAAATAATTTAATTTCACAAAAAGAATAGGATGGAAGGACCGATGAGCATTTTGTGTTGTTTGTAAAAGAAACAAAAAAATATGTTCCAAGTGCGTTCCATATTCAATTTAATCGTGCTGTTATCTTTGATTAATAATAATTACATGTCTCTGGCTGTAATTTCTTTATTTTGGAGCGATAGGAATACGAAAAAGGACTACCTTGGGAATAAGCAGTCTCTATGTTATGTATTGGAAAGATTTTATCGACAAATCAACTGGACAGTCTATTTTAATAACACTAGGCTTAAGTTCATAGTGTAAATTTGTAGAAAAATATAATATACCTCGAGTAAAATAATCTGAACGAATCAAAAAACTGATATTCTAAAGTTATTGTGATGGATTTGTGTAGTTTAACCGTGTAACATACATTCTAGATAATAATATTTAAATGTTTTAATTAAATTACGATGTAAACGTGGACGTTCACAATATTAAAAGCCCAGATAATTGACATCACTTAAACATTGATATGTTGTAGTTCGTCGACTCAGCTAATTAAGTTCTAGCTTCATCTATGTGCATACACTATACGTATGAAAGCTTTAGAAACTTTTTACATAGTCTCAATGAAGTATCAACTGGCATAGAAAATATTCCACGATCAATTTCAGATTTAAAAATCGAAAGGATCGCTTTTAACAATAACTTGGCATTAGAAATAAATAAACAAAAACTAAGTCCATCATTACGAAAGTATTTCACTATAATATCATTTCAAACATCGTCAAAATATTAATCGCCGTACTTGCAAAGCATGTCACTTGTTAAAGCCATAAAGTATTACATTAACCACACGCAACCTCACACAACACACATTGCATGTGATACCTAAATGTATTCTCATATTTAATTTGGTCTTCCTATCTGGGCAGTAGACGTTATGTGAAGTCGATATTATTTTCACAAGATATTGCGTCAGTCATAGATATGTTAATGGCATGTATGATATACTTAATTACCTTGCTATGATACGAATTAAAAAATAATTATGGAGTATAAATTGTGCGTATTATTATTTCCTTTCATCACTTTGAATAGATGCCCGTTACAAATGCATAGGCAGGCAGTATTAAAACCTTTTAGTCCACAATGGAACTAAGCTAGTTTGACCTGCGTAATGCTAAAGACGCCTCCAATACGAGAGAAATATCTGTGTTGTTCTATAAGGGACGTAAAGCTGTCCTTACTGCCAGAGTACAGCATTCTGAAGGAATCCTACAAGCATCACTGCAGGAACGATACACTACCAAATAGAATTGGCCAATATCGTAAAAGTATTTGGAAATCCCAACGCGCCCATGAGTATTTAACCGCTCAAATCAAAACTACATAAAAATAATTATATTATGTTCGGAAACCCATCACATCCACATCTGGTCCCAAAAATGTACCAGGCAACTTTTTGTTGATACTCAACCAACATGCAAGATACAAGGGAAACATATTTTTTGCATAAAATATTTGTTCTGGCGCAAATAAACCCCGCGACAGCTAACGCAGCAGACAAGTTAAATAGACCGAAGGTGTTTTCATAAACGAAAAACAACGTCATACTCATTTCATTTACCCGTCATGAGCGATGCTTATCAGAACAACATCTTGCATAAGGAATCAATGTGCGTAACACACGAACGCGTCCCGCATCGCAACGCCCACCCATCCATAAACACACTACGATTAGGCAAAAACTGAATTATCTATGCACTACGTTACATGGAATTAGTATGACTACATGCATTACGTATTTTCATGTAAAGTTCCTTTTTGCATTTGATGGTTAGAAAGGAAATGACTTCAGATAAGATAGGTAAAACAAAAACACGGAAGAGTAGAGAAGAACATTACCACAGTAAGTTGTTTAAGATACTGGTGGCATATATTTCTTGCGACCAAATTCTACTAAACAATGAAAAATACAGTAAATTTAATTGTGCAGTATCCACGGAGCAAGTTTATGTATAGTATTTACAACTGATTGACGTAAGAGTACGTTAAAGAGAGCACACTCTAAGACTAACCTAATGAAAACGAAAAAAAATATCGTAATGGAATTCCAATTTTACGTCAGCAATTTTACAAGTGTATTACCGCAACCTAACCTAGCTTCCATGTATAATTTTCTGGTAACGTTACTTCAATAAGCCGGTGTCTTCGGTGGCATATGGTCACGGTCAACGTACACCACCGCCCACGGCACGGTCCGGTGGTCACCTCGGTTCAATTCCAATACGACATGGTGGAAACAGCCATAGATTAAACTGGCGTTACGAAGCTCGCTTTCTTAATCGTTTCGCTGGACGGTTACAATGCAATGTGTTTGGGTTTTGTTTTTAACTGCAAGGGAATTTAGTGTTTACAGGTTTGGTATGACAAGCCTAAACGTAACTTAAACAAACTAATAAATTACAAACAGTCTTCAAATCAATTCGTTTAATCAGGTTTGGCTTTAATAAGGCACTTATGAAAGTCTACTAAGGGTTCAGAAAAAAGGTACCTGAGAAGAACGCACATGAAACTCAGTGCTCTGTTTTTCAACAATAACAATATTTTTATGCAATATTTACATAATAAAAATACCAAATAATTTTCTACAAACACAAGTAGGTACAAAGATCAACATTAAAGCTACTAATATTAGTGCTCACTCAGTTATAGGCAAACAACCAACTTTAGTATTGCCCGACAGTTAGTTACAACACTGATCATCACTCTGATCAATCTGGACTTACCTATATCAAATATTGTACTAGTCACTAAGGTATTGTGAATGGGTTATGACTTTCGATTGTTTAGTAATCTGTCTGATATTCTGACCAACGCTGGGTGTCGCGGGTTCGATTCTATATAACGACTGTGATATCCGCGATGAATACATAATTGCTCTATTTGGCTTCGGCGTTTAAAAACGCTGACTGGTAGGCCGCCAGAAAGGGGATGTGGAGTGGTGTAGTGTAACCAACCCAAGCCTACCTACCGTGAATGAACGGACAGTCGCGATCAGAGGCGCGCTCACACCTGTCGCGCGAAGCAACAAACGCGCCGCGCCGGACGTAGGAAGTGTCGTGCTCGTGAATCATCGCCTAATTATTATTGTTTCATTTTAAATTTGGAAAGCCTTTAGAAAACTGTCACTCTTCATTTCAAGGAGTTTATTGGTGAGTTTTCATTACTTTTACATTCGTAGGTAAATGCTAACACGCTGAGTGGTCACTCAATCGTAGAGCCCTCAAATACAGTATAATATAAGTATCATTATTGATCGGTAATTAGGACGAAGTTCGGCGTTCTATGATAAAAAATCAATCCTTTAAACGCTGATCTGCGTAGCTGCATTCAACGTGTTAAGTCATAAATATAGTAGTATATCCATTTTTTATCATTAAAATTTGTTGTTTCTTACTGTAACTTCTAGAAAAAAAGCTACTGTAAACAGTATTTATTAAGTCATTTCTTCAATAGCTATTTCGTAGTTTTGTTATTACCATAATCAAATCGAATTTATTTGAAAACTAGGCCTCAATGCGCATGCTACATTTCAATAAGTGTAACTGCTTTCTATACTTTCTAATTTTTTTTTTTTATATTCATGGTTAAAATTAAAACGTAACATAAGAATTATTCATATCACTACACGTTGATTTAAGATACGCCCATAAAACTGGCGCTTTCTGTACTTAAGTAGCTTATTTTTAATGAATGTAATTATAATTAATTAAAAGTAAGTTATGTTCTTCTACTTAACACCTGTACCGTGACACATTCTGTTTGCACTCTGGGCCAGCTCAAATAAATTACAGCGTTAAGTCGATCGTGACAGATCAAAGTGCCATTTATGGGACGAATAAAACCTTTACCAGGTACCAATTTAATCAGTCTAAACTATATAATCTAACTATCGGCGGAGTGAGGAAAGTATCATGCCACAGGATACTTGTTTACAAAACCAAATAAACTTGGCCTGTCTTCAGCACTACCCTATACTGATTTGCAGACCAAACAATGTTTGTAGCCTAATTGATGATTTGTATTAAGCATAAAACATAATATGAAATATAGGAGAAAGGAGGGCTCTTCTCTCTCAGCTCTTTTGAATTTGTGCTATCGTTCTTTAAAAATATGTAACACCGACAGAACATGAAACTCTCCGTAACTTGTTACAATATGCAAAGTTAGATTTTTTTTTTAAGGCTGTAACAATTACCATAAAAACGAATTGTTCCTGAGACGGATCTCGGAAACGGAACATATAATTATGCATAACATATCCACCACGAGAATTATTTATTTAATACCAAGAAACCATTCCGCCTGATGATAAGACACTACAGACTTCTACCAACTTCATGCCAACTCTGCAACTTATCCTTGTAAGAATCTCTTGGCCCTTTTCTTGAGAACCTACTTATTTGAGAAAACTGTATTAGAGAGGTAATTCCACAGCATGTGTGTTCGCGGGAGGATAAATCTTTGAAACCTTCATACTTCGGAATCATCGTAAATATCGTCGTAAATCGTCATAAATCGGAATATCTTAATTAGTGGATGAATATGTTTGGCTCTGGTTTGCACACACCTTGGGGAGGCGCTTAAACCAGGACTAACTGCTTTGGTTTAGTCTACGTCACACTCTCTAATCTGAATCGCAAAGGCGAAAAGTTACAAACAAGATATAGAAAAAACTGACAGACGAATAAGTTTAGGGCTATTTGAGATAACGGGCTCCTACAACAATAAAGGAAATGCCATTTGCTATGCTCGTAAATGTCCGTTAGACGAATTTTGTTAAATTGTTCAAAGTATATAAAATGCGTCTAATGTGTAAATAACTACTTATCCTAAATTACCCACTCACACTGTAACTGCTTTCGTTTCTGTAAACTTAATTTATTTAAACAAGTGAATATCATGTAATAATTTCTGGATAATTAGAGTAATCTTTATATCTTTTCCCATAGTTTTGTTGTTTGAGACAGAAGATTTTAACTCTTAATTTGACATTCAATTTTACGTAACGTAACATATTTCGGGCGCATGTAGTAAAGCTTAGTCATCTTCGTTTTCTAAATATTAATGTTATATTAGTTTCTGATATAGGCTGAAGAATCATCAATTGGTGCATTCTCATCAGTGGGAAATCGTGGGAAATCACGACACGTGTATACAATACCTTATCGTGTGCTGTGATTATGTCTTACTTTATGCGATTGGAATCGCACTAGAAATGCTAAGGTGCGTCACGCACGTAGATTTATTGGCACAATATTTTACAATTATTAATATTTTCAACTTATTTAATAATTGTAAGCATATGAAGCAAATAACCTTTTAAATAGGCGAAGATGCAGATCATGCAGTCATTACTATATCCTAATTACTATATATTGATCATAGAGATTTGAATATCTACGTTTATTTTTATTATTCTTCCTTCTACTCACTTATACTTTATTAATTTACATAAATCGACGTATGTTGACCTATGCATGCACGCTTATATAACGGACAAATATAAAAAGCGAAAAGCTTTTACGTCAATTTTAAAGGTGGTCACACTGCAGTGCGATTTCGGAAACGGTATCAGAATTATGGACAAAAACTACGACTAAAAGTGACAAAACATCAATTTCAATACCAATAGCGTTTTTTATGTTTTATTATCTCACTTAAATTGGGCAAACAACATATTTCTTTGCTCTGTTGTATGCAACAGAATAAAATTGTAAAAAAGTTTTGTCTACGACTTTTTTGTCGGGGAATTTTATTTATTCACGTGGAATGTTCTCTTGACCATAAGAAGTCGTATTCCACACTTGAAACATATTCATCATGGATTATATGTATATAAAAAAATAGTTTTATTACAATCGGGGAACCAACACACTGCATGTTATTATACAAGCAATACATATGTGATGATAAAATTGGTGAAACTATCGCCATACTGCTGCTTGCTGATTTTTCGCAGGCCTTCCATCAGAGCCGGTGGTAGAGCTCTCGATGTTCATATAAGCCTTGGCCCGAATTGAAAACACTTACACAAACAATTAATATAAAAACAAAAAGTTTATTTTCTCCTCGGCACAACGTAAAAGTTTCACTTCAGTATAGATCGTAAAACTTAAAAAGACTATTAAGGGCCATATCTAATACAAGAAATGACCGAGAGGAAATTAAAAACGGCAAGTCTTGTTGTTGAACACAGATCAACGACCATGCGGAAAGTTATAACTAAATAAAAAAAATACACGAGTACAGTTCAGTTTAAATTAACAGTGTAACGTTTTTCCATTGCATAATACTATTGACGAAATCGAAAGTAAGTATGTAAATAAGGAAATGGTTGTCAAATGAATATAAAGCATCTAAAGATTTAACTAATCACAACTAAGTAACACATCCCCCACATTATTTCCATTAATCTGGACATCGCAAAAACTGTCTGCTTGTGACCGGATACGAGACAAGTTTGGTTCCCGAGGGAGGTACGGTCGGGCGCTCGTCACGGTAAGCGCCTCCCGCTGGGTAAACGAACTTCTACACACAATTTGAACGTAAATATATTCATCATAAGTATCGTACCGTACTATGGTGGTGTATGAACTAGTCATGTTCCGGTGATGATCGCTGACTCTGATAATGGAAATTAAATACACGCATTAATTAATATACGATAAGTGCACGCTAATCACCACTTCTGTACAGTACTAATATGCACAGTCCCTTCATAAGTGTATTATCTATGGTCCCTTCTGTGTCATTGAGAGTTTGATAGGACCATAAGCTGTCTCAGCCCCGAATAGGATTAATAATTTTAATTCAAACTATATTTGTTTATTATCAGGAATAAAAATTAAAACTTACTGATTTTCTTATATTTTATTTTAAACTTTTTTACTACTTTTAGCCTTACCAGAAGACTAAAAAAGGCCGTCAGTTTATTTACTAGTTTACAAATTATTCCAATAATATAATGGGTATTCAGTGAGAAATGGTCAAGTGATAAGTCGCAATCTTTCAGAAAAAAAGACTAGAATTAAACGTTTAATAAATAATGTTTGCCGCCAACTAATACATAAACACATCGAGAGCCGTTCCAAGTCGATTACAAACCCATGAAGTGTGCAAGTAACAAAGTAACAAGTTATTCAGAAATAAGGAAGATGTGTACGCAGTAAGCCCAGATACTTTCGCGGGAAAAAGAGGCTCACCTGCTTTATTTATCGTCACCGGATTTCTGTGTAACTCGTTTCCATTGACGATATTCCGACATTACTGACACGGAGGTAGTATACCGCCGCGTCAGAAATTAACTGTTGTTTATAACACGAAATGTGCTTTGAATAAAAATACTTCGTACCTGCATTACCGGCAATGAAACTGAGATTAAAGTAAAAGTATTTATCTGGAGAATGTATGAAGAGATGGATGAATGGCGAAGAATCAAAAAGGATAGTCCCTGCCTATCCAGAAAGGGAGATTCTAACGAATTGAAAGCACTTCTTCGTAAAGTATGGTCAAATAAACATGTTTTAGATTTTGATTTTTTTGAAGACACATGATAAACAAACTATCGTTTAGTATTTGAATGTTTACTAATAGAACTAGTAGTTAGTTAAAAAAAGTTTATAAGTAGCTGAAGTATTCCTTCGATTCATCTGATTGGATTATTTTCGACGTACATACAGTCATTTTACTATCTTGTAGCAATGGAAACGCACTTAGCTTTTCTAATGTATTAGATGAAGGAGCAAATAAAACATTGACGTTGATAGAGGTCAATTATGTGTAGGAAAATGTAACGAATTTCAGACCATCATTACAGCCGTGGTTTAGATCGAAAGTTTGAAAAAAAAGTAAAATATTTTGACGTATCACGCACATACCGACTTAACTCTTGGTTCTTTTTTATTAACTTCAACTTATGTGTGTCAATTTTATTATAGCTCGGCCAAAACGATGTGGCATTGGTAAAACGACTAATGCATTATATATTTTAGTCAAAAACATATTTAAGTTTTATGTAATAAAATCCTTCGGTTTCGAGCATTTTCTTTTCATATAGATGAAATCACCTTCAGAAAACCTAGTCAAACATAAAAAGGTTGCTGTGGATGTTGAGATTGTTTACAACTTTCGTTATTAACTCAATGTTACGGAACATTTTATTGCCCACTACACTTCTCACGGCTATTCAATTACGAAAAAATAATGCTTTATGAAATCGCTAGATGGAGTGTGAGACCTTTTTGAAGCCATCACAAGTATTCCAGTGATGTGTAATCAACATTGATTGCAGAATAGCTAATACAAAAGCTTATCCGATTTCAAAATGAGAATAAACATTTATTTGTCTTTTGTAACAAATTGTAACTGATTGCGCTACAATTCTAGATCCCAACCAGAACTGTTCTTATTTTATATTTAAAAACAAAACTCTTTTTCACGTCATTTAAAACTGACTTATATAAGTTTAACTTCTAATGACTACAGTTACGAGCTTAAATTCCTAAAGCGTTAATAAAATAATTACATTAGCAACGTATGTGTTTTACTTCGCCTCACCGAGTAAGTACTAAGAAGCTTAAGCTTATACAAAGCCTGATGCTCTAGCAACTTTGTCCCTTTCTTAATACCTTTGCTTTATAGGTACATAAAGCAGTAATATACCAGCCTAATTAATACTTAAACTGCTGCTACTGGGAAGCGAGAGCATAAAGACTATAAAGAGCATTTAAGAAGAATTAGGTAAATATTGAAGCAAAAGAGGTGTGTAAATCAAGAGTGAAATACTAGAATATAATAATAGATAAGGTATCCTCTGCATACCTACCACGAAAAGTACTAAGTAGACTGCTTGATATGTGTGTACGCTACGTATGTACGGGTGCCTAAGAAATGCTTATTCGGTTCAGACGATCAGAAACATGTGTAACTGAATACGTAATCTATAAATAAATGGAGGAGGGTCTTGACATGAATAAGCTACCAGCTCAAGACCACAAACGAAAGATACTATTACATTATGGATACTTATACTACCTACATACTATTGATCATGTAGAAAAGTCTCTATACTTAACCTATTTTTAAATTTCCATTGCTTTTTACGCGCAAATGGAGTAAAAGCTTACGGCCTGTCTAATTTTAGAGATCACAACCTACCATCGACGTATCGCTGGAAGTAATGATACCACTAACACGTTGTCGATGCGGTTAACATCTTTTGAATTCAGGATACATCCTGTAGCAGAGCAATTCGGTCATAAAGAGGGTTCTTTAGAACTGAACCAGAAAATGTGCAACTTTTTCGAGATAGCCATACAAGTTGTGAAATCGTAAAAAGTTGTGAATTTAATTTCCTTTCGTCTGTTATGTAATGGCGATTCTAAGCTTCTATCCCACTTATGACTGCACTCTCCGTCAGCTCCACCTTACGACAAACTGAAGACCATTGCCAGTGGAGAAGGGTGGTCAGCAACCTTCAGAACCTTCAGTGAACACGACCTTCAGTAAAGAAGAAGCGACAGAATATCCCAAATGTGACGGATTACACAAAATCTGTTGGCTTGGTTATATTTGGGAGGTGATGGGAGGGAACCAGTATTAAATACCTCAACACGAAGCTATCAAGAAAAGTGCTAATTTAAATAATATCCACGTGTGTAGCGGAGGATGGAGGCTTTCTCTTGCTGGTCTCATTTCGGCAATAACTACATTGTTATCGTTACGCCAGACGCCTGCCCACTTATGCCTAATTTAAAGCGTACTTTGGGGAGCAATTTATTGGCTATCTAATTAAGTTATTATCGCGTAATTCCTTCAAATGATACATGGCGAAGAATGCTAATATCAAAAAGTAGACAATCGCAATTTCGCTTTGTTTCAAAATCTTAATTTAATGTCCCTTTGCGGCTTTCATATTTTATGATCTGGCTCAGAGGCAGGTATTTGCGCTGGAGGCACTGCGGTTCTGATTATGGTAGATACAATAAAGTAAGAAAGTGTAACTTAAAGTGAAGCATGAAAGTATTTAAAAATACAGGCCTTGCTTTATTTTCCACTATAAAAAAGCTTGGAACTGAAAATGCTGCCTGAATATCTCTCCAAATAAAACGTTGTCACTTCAATATCTTCGGTGGAATATAATTATTGTTGCACTGACTTAGTACCATTTGTTTTGTTGGCGGTCTTTATTATTTTGTATGTTTATGGTAGAATTCTGTAGGCGTTTGTTTTGTATGGACACTGGATTTCGTCAATGTATTTTAAAGCAAATTTTACTGATGCTTTTTTAAGTTTCACCAGCGAGCTTTAATCAGAGGGTTTCACAGTGATTTTCCTAACGTTTAGTTTACGTTTAAAACGACTGCATTGCGAAATCAGCTTCGCATAAAACTGAATCACCACAAAAAACACTATCATAGAGTTCATCAGTCGTGATGACGAACCAAAGGTCAGTCCCCGATAGTGGTGAACAATTTTCCACACACAATAGTTATTGGCCTTCATATACGTTGCGCGTTGGTGCACCTTTTGTTTCAACCCATGAGCGCTGACAAGTCCCTTGTACCAAAATGTGTGTAGTTACAACTCCAAATACATCCGCTAGAAGGCGTTAGGTCAGCTTATTAAATTTTTTACATAATTAAAACAATAGCTTTACAGAATCACAGCTGTGATCCGTGTGAATGAACTTACGTTACTTTAGAATGATCTGTTACGCCACACACCATTAATGAAGAATGATCTTTTAAATTTCGTTGTTAATTTTCACAAAACGTTTTCCAGAGCTAAATTATTACCTACTCGCAAATTAGGATATTGTTTTTTTACAAGCGAAAGTGAGAAGACAATAATGGCTTTGCAGCAATTTTTTTTTGTTTAGTTTTTCATTTAAACAGAGATTATTTTTCAGTATATATTATACAATGTAGCTATCTAATTATTTCATTACACATAAAGAGGGTACAATAAAGCATCTTAAATTACATGAAACAAGATGTAATTAAAAATGCTACTACCTAATTTGTTGGACGTGCGTTTAATTTAATTACAAAGTTTTCGCCTAAATATCTGTAGCGTTGCAATGAAGTCGATTACCACAGACCTCATTAGTTATAGCAAGATTATGAGGCAACTATCTACGTCATTACCCTAGCTGGTTCATCGAAACTGTGCGAATAGCTAACTAGGACTATTGAATGAAAAAGATCGCCTAATGATTAATTTAACAAGCGCAATAGGTAATCATTACATACTTAAGCTCATCTTCCTCGCTCAACTCTGGTGGATAGCCCTACAATTTTATTATAGTAGGTAGTAGACTGGTAGTACCTACACTATACAAAGTGGTACGGCCAGTTGGCAGCTTCTGACACGCACTAGTTCCATTACAAGTTAACCCACTAATGAAAGGGTTCTCGCACTTTACTTTGACGCAAGAAGTACCTTATATTATTAACGCCGTAATTATTTTGACGGTAGAGACTAACTCGCAGCTTCTTTAAAATAGTAGCGATTCGTTTATTAATAGCTTTTTAATTCTTTAGGTGTAATACAGACGTAAAAAATGCTGAGTATTATGTTTGATATAAGATCCAATGATACCAGTTGGACATTTCACAATTCGCAGGATTCCTTCAACACGAAAATGAAGAAATCCTGAAGTGTTAAAACCATAACAATGTTTAACTGAGAAAGTGTTAACTTTTGCTTTCAATAAACCATACCATACCACCTTTCCAATAACGATAAAACAACAATGTAACACCTGTCTATTCGGTTGCAGGTGGCTGCAAACTTATCGGCACGTAAAGGAGATTAGACCGCAGTGTCAGCAGAGGTGACAACACTTTCACCAGTACAGCACGAGCTACGTGATCCCACGGTGAAACCGTGCGAAGAAAACGTCGGGAAAATGTCATTTGTCCCGATAAAAAATCAAAGCAAATGTGTCAGGTGAACGACAATGTATGCGAGGGTGGCCGAATTGCCCGATTCCCGCAACCCGCGAGCGCGATTCAAACCAAACCTGACATGCCTCTTGGGGCTGCTACTAGCGATTGTCGATGTGGTCGTTGCCAATCGACCGCCGCGATTCCTTTTCGATGGCCAGTCGGAAATTGTTGTCAGACTCAAAGAAAGTCCGGATACACAAGTTGGTAAGTTCCTTTTAATATTCTGGAGAGACAAGCCTGATGGTAAACTACATAAGATGATGCCTCCAAAGATTAGGTTCTGCGCTTGTCACATCGAGATGTGTCTTCAACTTTCTAACAGTCTCTTGAAATAAAAGGCCTACCAATGCCCATCTGAATTCCACACACATTTACTGCAACTAAATGGTTCATAAATTCAAATGCAACATTTCTACCACGGCTCATACCATTCCATGCACTAACAACCGGAAATTAGTCATAGTAGGGGATCAAAGCGGTGTGGGGTTGCCAGGACTACTGGTACAAACATAGGGAAGCCATATAGCAATCCCCTCGCAAAGTTGACTAATCGCTGAACGATATTATGTGACGGTCTGTTGTTATATAACGAAACTTATATTTCTACTTGGTAAATGAACTGAACACGAACCAAATATAATGTAAAAAAGGAACGCAATAAGTTATGACATTGTGTGTTGAGCGGTAAATATCTTGAAAATTGGGTAAAATCGTTGAAGTTTATTGAACACTACATATTTTAAAGATATACTACTTACATGCTACGCTTACTTGGGTATTGGTATTTGGAATCGGATTATATCAGCCCACCGCAAACCGCAACTCGCTTTGTGGTTATAGCAAACCTTAGCACACTGCTCATAGAGTATGTAAGTATGCCCCTGCTTAAGTGCTGCTGCAGTCCTGCCTGTATTAAAGTAATTACGTGTTATGTGCTTATCAATAATGATGATACTCTTTTTTAGGGTAGGGAAATCCATTGTGATACTATTTATTCGTTTTCTTGTAACAACAACAGAAGGTCTCCTTACAACACACACACAGCCATAATATCAAAGTACTTACATACCATTCAAGCTTGAAGTATTATGTTATTCTTATTTAAAGATAGCCGAAAAAAAATCGCATGTTCTATCCGTTACTCATTATACCCATGCTGCGATTGTTAAAGATAAATCGCTAGCTCAAGCGACAAGGCTTCTATTAGTATTTAATTACGTTTATATTTAATTACATTTTTTGTACTTATTGTTATTACAACACATAATACTAATTGGAAATACTTGATCGTATAGGTACCGAGTGTATAGTGATAGTGCACAGCACAGCACAATGAAATCAGTGGCGGTACTTTCCTTTTATGAATTAATGTAAACCGTTACGTTTAATTTCAGGTAGCTTAATATACCGGCTGAGAGGCGTTGACCCCGATGGGGACACCCTGACATTTGGCATTAGAGAGCAAATTGGTAGTGATATATTAAGATTAGAAGCCATTTCGTCCAACGAAGCAAATATTTATTTAGTTAAGGAATTAGATAGAGAGGTGAGTGCGGACAAAGAACTTATTCCAACCACTAACTAGTCCAAGAATATATTATACGTTATTAAAGGACCCGTCATTTTCTTTTTATTAGCCTATATTGTCCCACTGCTAGGCAAAAGCTTCCCCCAATTTCCTCCACTGCTGCTTATCCCCGGCAATGCTTTCCCAATTACCACGGAATGCGTCCAAGTCGTCACGCCATCTTTTCCTGGACCTGCCGTCGTCATTCAGTGTATTGTAATAATTGGAATAATATTTTTCAGACACGAGATGAATACTCATTTATTTTAACATTAACTGATGGACATTTGGGGGAGGGCAACTTCATTACGCAAAGTTTCTTGCTGTTAGTAGAAGATGTAAACGACAACGAACCTATTTTCAAACCATATCCCTCCGTAATCGTCGTGAAAGAAGATGCCGCTCCCAGCATACTGGCCACTGTTGAAGCTACGGATAGTGATGAAGGAGCTTATGGACAGGTTTTTTTTTTTTTGTTGCACAATTAGAGCTTGAAACAGAAATTGATTATTTTTAAAGTACCGTAAACCGTAACTACCGTAACGTCAAATAGGTACTCTTTAGACAGACACAGAGCATAGATAATACACTTGCACAGAGTACATAACCACTACAATTTCTCATGAAGTCATGAGGTATGCGGTACCTACTTGTATCTCCGACAACATCTACGACTATGATGAACAAAATCAGATTTTTAGATATTGTAGAAAACCATCTCTGCAAAACGAATCAGAACTATATTTTTTTATGTCAAAGTCAATCAATCAATCAATTATTTATTTAATGGCAATATGTCACAGTCAAATAAATTGACAAAAAAGTTTGTCTGCTGTCAGGTCCATCTGCTGTCAATTTGGTTGGCATTTGTTTTGGTTTTGGCTACAGAAATTCGTAAAAAGTAAAGTTACAACTACGGTCTATATTAAGAATGATAATTTCAGGTATTATACCACCTACAAGAACTAGACGGAGATGTGGACAAATTTTCTGTGCAAACAGTTAACGGCAAAGGTGTAATTCGACTAGTAAATGGATTAGATTACGAGCGTAAGTCGCTATATCAACTACGAGTCCTAGCAGTGGATCGGGCGAACCAGGGTCGTGTAAATACTGGTACTGCTGCTATACTGGTTAAAGTGCAAGATGTGGAAGACCAGCCTCCCGAGTTTGTGGTCGCGACACCCGTTACGAGGATCAGTGAAGATGCACCAGTCGGGACGTCTGTTCTGCAAGGTATTCTAGTTAGTAGAGATTATCTAAAGTTCTATGCTGATTAGAAAGAGGTAAAATTTTTTGTTTACTTGTTTGTATGGAGTATTCTTTGGAATCACTGAACTGCTTTTAAAAATTATTTCGCTGAAGAAGAACTACATAACAGTATGTTTTATCTGGCTAAGTTCTAATAAGTCGTAAAACTATATAAAAATACATTATATACCTTAATTATTTCTCAGGATAGCATCTAATTGAATATGTAGACACATTGTTCTAAAGTAGGTAGAACTTATGAAGTATCAGTATTTTCTATTCCAAAAGTAATTTAAAAAATCACATTTCAGTACGAGCCATTGATGGCGACAAAGGGATCAACAATCGCATATCATATAGCATCATATCGGGAGGTGAAGCACATTTCGACATTGACAGCAGCTCAGGTGTTGTTTACACAAGCAACCAGCTTGATAGGGAAGACCCTAACAATAGCAATGGAGCTTACATATTGGAGATTTTGGTACTTATAGTCTTGCTTTTTTTATTAGGGTTCCGTTCCATAAAAGGAAAAAGGAACCCATATAAGATCACTTTGTTGTCTGTCTGTCTATCTGTCAAGAATTTGCTTATACAAGTGTATATGGATCCTCGGTGTGCAAGTCCGACTCACACTTGGCCAGTTTTTTATGTGTAGATGTTGTATTGATTGTGAGTCAATCAGTCAAAGAAATTACTAGATCACATTAAATGTATGTACCTACAATTTAAATAATTGAACCAAGATATTTTAAATGTGTGTTGTGTACATTGGTGAAATAAATGAAAATGTTTATACACAGGCTACAGAGGAGTCCCATGTAGTTACTCCACTGCCTAGTACCACAACAGAGGTAACAATTATAGTAACTGATGTAAATGATGAAACTCCAAGGTTCCGCAGTGAGAGGTATATAGCTGAAGTACTAGAGAATGCACAGCAGAATACCCCTATCACTTTCCTTCAGGATGCAGTGCCTGAGGTTTTCGATTATGATCAGGTAAGAATTATTTTTCATCTGACTGTACCAAAAGAAGGCCTACATTACATATCATGTCTATTTCATTGGCATGCCTAGAATTCCTTTTCATTTGACTGTACCAAAATAAAGTTTACATTATAATGTATATTGTGTCTATTTCGTTGGCATTCCCTGTAGCCTTAACAGCTTGATGGATTAAACAAACTAAATTCTGGGAGTGTTTTAGGGTATATTTAAATAGAAGATCTGCCTGCACACAGTCAAAATTTTTATTTTTCTTTGATTGAATAAAAAACTACTGAATACTTTCATCATCCTGTGCTTATCCCATGATTTTTGGGATTTATTTCAAACAGATTCTCTATTGTTGTATTTTCAGGGCAAGAATGGAACATTTGAATTGTACCTAAGTGGTGATAATGGTATTTTTGATGTCACACCATTCAAGGGGATAAATGAAGCGTCATTCCTCATTAGGGTGAATGATGCATCATCATTAGACTATGAAAAAGTGACTGTAATGAATTTCAGTCTAGTCGCCAAAGAAATTGTTGCCAAAGAGCCCAAAATGAGGTATGTGCTATTTACAGTGTGGTATAATTAGATAAAGAGATGCTTTTTATCCAGTATGAAGTTTATGCTAGTCGTGGTATGCACAAGAGTTGGTGGTGAGATACCAGTCTCGTAGTTCATTTCAGAGACGCCTAATACAAATTACTTCAAGTGTGGTGGGTGCTTCGCATGGAATACACATTACTGACATTTTTGGTTGTAATAGGGAATATTTTTTGTTTGTTTAGTTTGTAACTATTTTAAATAATTCCTACACTATTTTTAATGATATTGCACAGCTTAATGCAACTCTAGTGTAATATACCTGTGCTACGTAAATAATTCAATTAAAGTAAACCTTATTACATTTCAGTATAGTCCCAATTACCATACACATAAAGGACGAGAATGACAACTTTCCTGAATTCACAGAATCTCTGTACACAGTATCCATACCTGAGAACTGTGGTGTTGGAACTACTGTTGCTTGGGTGCAAGCTTTTGATGCGGACTCGGATAACTATGGCACAAGGGGAATTAGATACACTGGTCTTGGTGGCAGTATAGCTAATTTGTAAGTACAAATGTAATTATTTATTTTACAAATATAGCGAAGAATCATATATACTGGAATGTTAATGTATCGTCATCCTTATTTTGTGTTGCTAGCAGCATAATAATATGGTGTCCCTACTGCTAACACATTATATCCCCAAGGAGCTGTGAGAACCTGCAGAAACACAGCACTTCATCAAGGGTTCGGAACGCGCGAATGATACCCCTGGTGTTGCAAACGTCTATATCCTACAATAACCGCTTACCATCAGGTGGGACGTATGCTTGTTTGCCACCTTACTGGTATAAAAAGGGAACTGTTTAATTATTTTTTTTATACCACTAAGGTGGTACACAAGCATACGGCCCACTTGATGGTAAGCAATCACCGTAGCCTATAGCCGCTAGCAATACCAGGGGTATCACTATGGGGTACCAACCATGTTGCTGATGAGGACTCACTGTGCTAGCAGCAATACTACTAGCCCAGCGTATCCTCGTGGAGCACTGGCAACCTTACTTACCGCAGAAACACAACACTACATCAGGTAGTGTTATTTCACTGCGGTCTTCTGTAAGGCGGAGGTACAGTCCCCAGTCGGGCGGCTCCAATTTAAATGGATTAACCCACAGGAAATCCCAAATCGCCCTACCTCTCTTTAAAACTATATTATTATCCTTTATATAATATGAATTATTTCAGACTGAATTTAAACCCAATATCAGGCGTGATAACAGTGAAACAAGCAGGCGGAGACAGTTTTGATCGTGAACTAGTTTCCCGTCACTATCTTACGGTCGAAGCGAGAGATGACCTGGGCAAGGGGAACCGGAATACAGCCCAGCTCATTATCAATATTGAAGATGTCAACGATAACGCTCCAATGTTTCTAGCTAATAAATATGAGGCTCGCCTGCTGGAGAATGAAAAGGACTTTGAGATGCCTCTAGTGCTTGAAGCTAGGGATCTAGATTTGAATGGTAACATTACTTTTCATTTTATACCACATGTCTAGCAAGTAATTGTTGGGTTCGTTTTGTGTTTATGGGCACCGTAGCCTGAAACGCCAAATTATAGTAAAAAAATACAAATTAATGTCTCATTTGCCCAGACCACGAGTGCTAATATGGATACCTACATATCATAGACGATCGCAATGCCAAATTATAATAAAAAATACTATTCATTCTAATACATATAGATAATACATATTTAGTTAATATTCAATTTGTCATCTTTGCAGGTACAAAAAATAGCCACATAGAATATTCCATTGTTGGTGGAGAATACAAAAACAACTTCAGTATAGACCCAAACTTAGGTATTATCACGCCCGTCACTGGACTTGACTTCGAACAGATTCCCGGGGACAACACCAACATTCGACCAGTTCGTTTAACGGTAAACCTCTTATTTACAACACTTCTGATCTTTGACCTTTTGATCTATACAATGGTGTTTGTATGAAACATTCTGACAGATTTTTATGATATATGTTAATTACTGAATGCAGCGAAATGTACACACTACATACATAACATCACGCCAAGGGTAGGCAGAGAGTATAGAGCGCCATTTCACTCTTGACTTACACACTTCTTTTACAAACATCAACACTTTTGTCTTCATACATGCCCGCCGATTCCGAGTACTCTTCACCTTTCCATCATTGAGTACTTTGGAAATTTATTCTAGAAAGTTGGACCTTGGCCTTTCCATGGCTTCTTTATCCACTCACGTTCGCATTTTATATCCTTTTTGTCAAACTGTACCAAAACAAATGATACAAACTCATATATTCGTTATTACAAATACCAGTTATAAACAATTACAAAGGTAGTGAACTCAAAATGTGGTCTTATGGTAAAAGCAATCTCTTCTAAAGAACCTTACTTTGATTCCTACTACTTACTTCCGGCACGTAAAACGATCTATACAGTGAGTCACTCTATGTGCCTGGCTTTCTGTCGAAAGAAAGAGAAAGAATGAATTTATTGTTACCTACATAAAAAGGAGAGAGTTGGTAGCAGTTTGGCGGTTCCAAAAGAGCTTCCTGCCGCGCACAATTAAACTGAGGAATTAACTCCCCGCCGTGGTTTTCCCAAAGGATTACAGCATGAGGTTCTTCAAGAAGGGTGTGAAGAGATTTCTGAAGGGTCGGCATCGCGCTAGCGATTCCCCTGGTGTTGCAAGCGTCCCTAGGCTGCGGTGACCCCTTACCATCAGGCGGGCCGTATGCTTGTTTGCCACCTTAGTGTTATAAAAAAAAGCAGTTGGAGTAATCAATACTCCGTTGAATAGGTACGAGCGCGAGACTTCGGCGAACCGTCTCTGTCGTCGACTGCACCAGTGACGGTGTACGTGCAAGACGTGAACGACCACGCGCCCATGTTCCAGCAAATGGTCTATAAGAGGTCCATCCCGGAGGATCTGCCCGGAGGTACCAGCGTACTAGAGGTGAAAAAATATACACTAGTGCTCTTTACCTTTCCGTCATTGAATACTTTGACACTTCGATCTAGATTCTAGAATTTTGGACTCTACATTTACGTGTTTGTTGTCAGCCTTTCATCGCTCATTCGTTGTATAATATGTCCAAACCAACGTAGCATACTCTATTCCAACTTTACAATTACACATCATATAAATTCGTCTTCGACGAGACCGTTAGTCTAGTATTTAGTATACCTGATTGCTACGCTAGAGGTCGCGGGTTCACAGTAATTTAAATTATGTAATTAAAAATTTTGGTTGAAAATTATTTGTGATTAATCTTTTTCGTCGTCGTCCAATCGTCATAACGTGTCCCGTTGTCCGGATAATCGGATATCCAGATAATCAACATTCTACTGTATTTACAAAAAATAATATAAGTATTCTATCAGCTGCTGGTTTCCATAGTTCAAGCTTTGTTTAGTTTGGGGCCAGATATTATACGAGCATTATTTGATTATAAATGCTTGTCGCGGCGTTCATAGAACCAGAAGCACCTATCACTCTGGTTCTCTTACCTCTTACTAAAACCGTCAATAAATAGGTGAAGGCTCGTGACACGGACGGATCGTCACCCAACAACCGCGTGGTGTATCGCGTACAACGCGGCGCGGGAGACAAGTTCCTACTGGATGCTAGTTCTGGCTTGCTGTCGGTCGCCCGTGGCGCCTCCCTCGACCCCGACTCCACCAGCCCCAGGACCACCACTTACACTCTCACTGTGGTCAGTATAGCACCAACTGATATATTATGAGAGGTAGGGCAAATTGGGATCACCCGTGTGTTTTCCCATTAATATTGGAGCCGCCTGACTGTAGACTGTTCCTCCGCCTTACAGAAGACTGCAGTGAAATAACACTACTTTTGATGTAGTATTGTGTTTCTGTTGTAAGTAAGGTTGCCAGTGCTCTAAGAGGAAACGCTGCACTTGTAGTAATGCTGTGACTGCTTACCATCAGGTGGGCCGTATGCTTGTGTGCCACCTTAGTGGTATAAAAAAAACTTATACTGAAACGCCAGTCAAATAAGATGCCACATAAATTTTGAGTGGACTGCGATTTTACATCGCATTCGAGTCCGATGCGAGTCCGATGCGAGTCCTCATCAACAACATGGTTGGCAACGCTAGCTATACTGTAACTGCTGACCATCGGGTGGGTCGTATGCTTGAGTGCCACCGTGGTGGAAAAATAAAATAGCGACGCTTTAAACAGTAACGTGGGCCTACAAATGTTAACTGACATTTCAGAGGCCGTATGTGGTGTAAAATTGACGTCTTATATAATGTGTATTATTTCTCCAAGGTGGCGCTAGATGGCGGTATAGGCGAGCATCAACTAAGCGCAGCTGTTCTTGTCAACATCACCATCGTAGACGTCAACAACAAGCCGCCAGTGCTCACTGAGCCTGGCTCAGTCACCGTGCGGGAAAATATACAGGTACAAACATTCCCCTTCAAAACTGGCCTTATTTTTTAAAAGTTAACGTTTATGGATACCAGTCCTTTGGACACAGTCTCGTATGAATTTTCCTTTACTTAATTAGTAATTGTAAATGATTTGTGTCATGCTTTCCTTTGCTTATTGAAGTTTTTGGATACAATCCAGAGCAGTAGCAAATTTATGAAGAATTAAGCAGTTTGGTAGTTTTGTCACGGAAAAGCGTGGTAGGGTATAGCTAGTAACTAGTAAACATTAATCAGTTATTACACCAAGCTTAATTCTATAAAAAATACTAAATACAATAGAATTTACGAGATCTACATTTTTCTACTAAAAATTCTATTACTCCTGTACTTTTGTCTCCAAGTATAATCTAATTAATAGGATTGCATGTGTTTTCACCCTATATCAGGTTGGAACGCAAATCTACCGAGCGCAAGCGTTCGATCCGGACGATCAGCCCGTACTGAGGTACTCGATAGACCGCAGCGCTAGTGTCGCGAGAGACGAGGACGGCGTTCCTATCTCTGTCGCTGAATATGACTATCTCGCTCTGTGGGACTTGAATTCTATCGATGGTACTCTAAAAGTAGTCAGGTGAGTGGTAAAATAAGATTTCGGTACTTATATTATTTATTCAACCGTTATATACTTGTCTATGTGTTAATATTATTTTTTTGTTTTTTCAATTGTTTTTTATATATTATTTTGAGAAATAGGTATCCATGTTAAGATATTATTTGAAATGTAAACTTTATGTAATTCTTTTGGTTTTTAAAAGAGTAATTGCTGAGTTTCTTGCCGGATTCTTCTCAGCAAGACCGACCTTCCGAATCCGGTGTTAGATTCTAACGATTTGAAAGTGCTTGCCTGTAAAGTCTAGTCAAATAAAGATCTTTTTGAATTTGAATATTACTAGCTGTGCCTGCGACTTCGTAATATTTATACCTACGCGTGAAATCGGATAGTGTTCACGATTTCATGGGTTTTAATTTTTTTGCGCGAATCCTTAATTATTTTTTCCAAAATAAAGTAGCTTATGGTACCGGTTGTAGGAACTTTTTCGACTACGTCTTCGAAAACGTAACTCGTGAAATGTCAAAATTGACATACTATTTTTTAGTTCCACTTTTTACCGCCGCAGCGTTGTTCATTTTACAATACAAAAATAGTCGAAGGCGATACGAAAACGTTGTCGCAATTTATTCATGCTTGCCCTACTGCTATAAAAAGGGCTTGTAACTACTTATTATTCGTCTGAATGTATTGACAAAAAAAAAACAATCGTCTGTAACTAAATGGGTCTTTGTCAACAGATTGCTAGACCGCGAGAAGGTGGAAACCATCAGATTAGTTATTACCGTTGAAGACATGGCTGCTATTGATGGGGGTCCCCGACAAACGGCCTCGGGCACCCTAACCATCATAGTAGATGATGAGAACGACAATAACCCGAGGTTCAGGAAACCGTTGTACAAGACCTCCATCCCTGAGAACTCCAAGAATGGTGTCCATATTGCCTCCGTGATCGCTGATGATGCTGATAAGAATCGGACTATGAAGTATTACCTTGAAGGTATGTTGTCTTCTCATATTATAATGCACTACCTTTTTCCCCGCAACTTCGCCTGTGTAGCAATATATTTTATACATAGCCTATGTTACTCAGTGATAGTACAGCATTCTGTCGGTGCAAGAATTTTAAAATCGGACCATTACTTTGTGACTTTATTCATTACATATAAAAATACACAAACACAAATATTTCGTCTTTATAATATTAGTGTAGATTATAGACAAGATCTTTGGATGTTGATTACACCTAAAAATATTTGTTGTACAGAAGAAAATACATGTAGGTATCTTAATACTGGCATTACATTATTAAAAAGAGACTCCTATTACTGGCTATAGTAAACTAATCACGTTTTATGAAATAGTCTTATTATTATTACTATTATACCTATACCATCACGTCAAGTCCCTTTTGGGCAACGAAGGGAGTATAGAGACCCATTTCACTTTTGACTAACCCACATCTTGCCTGAAACAGAAGAAGCGAAATTTTATCAATTGACAACGTGTAATTTGTCCTGATATTTATTTATGACTATTATTTGCCCGTGACTCAATCTGCTTAAAAATGCGATAACATTAGTTAAGCGATAGACAGTTACTCTATGTGTATTTAAGGTCGCGAGGAACTGCTAAGCATGGTTCACATGGATAGTGCGTCAGGCGAAGTAGTGGTCGCCAACAAAATTGACCATGAACTGTATCCGTGGATCAATCTCACAGTTAAGGCCGTGGATAGCGGAGTCCCTCCACGACATTCCGTCGTGGATCTATTTATTCAGGTCAGTTCATTGTAATAATCCACTTTTCCATAATGTGTTCTATGTGTGTGACTGTATAATTCAGGAATTTTAACTAATTAGCGAAACAGCTAATGAATCTGTCATCCAAAGATTCTGAATTTGTTGTTATTCGAGATTATCAAAAGAGACTTTGCTCTCTATTTCACAATGTGTAACTGCCAGTGTTACACTAATCGCATGATCAGACGGCCTACTCTGCTTCCACGCGCGCTCATTGGTCAGATCAAATAGTCCCTTTACACGCACTCACTCCCACAGATTGCAAGAAAGCTAGAGGACTGATGACACATCATAAGTATAAGTGACTAATGCATTGCTTTTAACCGACTTCAAAAATTGAGATTCTATGTTTGACCCGTATGTATGTGTGTATGTTTGTATGTCCGCGATTTTCTCAAAAACAAGGGATCCGTATTTGGATGGGGTTTTCTTTATTATCAAGTGTAATCAAGTACTCATTTTGGATACCCTTTATTGTATTTTTTTTTGTTTTAGGTTTTGGATGAAAACGATAATAACCCAGTATTTACGTCGTCCGCCTTCGAATACACAGTCCGCGAGGACGTCCACCCCGGCACGGTAGTGACTATCGTCTCAGCTAAAGACGCCGATTCCGGAGAGTATGGCAAGATCACCTATCTCCTAGACAGGATGTCTACACAGGTAAACAATATAACGACATTACATCTAATTGTAGCAATGTCGCACAAATTTATGCGACTGAAGGACCTGGTTCCAAGTCATGGTGAAATAAATAAAAATGTTCGAATGTCTACTTTAGTGAACAAAAATCGTGAGACATTACTTCGCTCGCATGCATAATTTTGCGCTGGGGTTCGAAAATCCGCCATAGCTTCAGACAAGATACAAAACTTACTATTAGCATGATCTGAAATGTCTGACGTCAAACAAAGCGTCTTGTTTGACAACAACGTGTACCAGGCACAGCTTGTTGTTTATAATTATTGTGTTTAATTGATAACATAACCTAATCACATTAATATTATAAATGGGAAAGGTTGTGTTTGTTTGTTCTTCTTGAAATTTGGAATGGAGGTAGCATATAGGATGGATTTACATATAGGATAGTTGTTTTTTTTAAATTTTGTATGGTTGCCTAGTGATAGCAGAACCATGCGGGCATATTGTATATAGCATTATAGGTTCTTGTAGAAAATTTATTCAGTATTTGCTCATGCCATTTCGAAGCTTGATAGATATTGTTATTGTTCAGGGTAAATTCCTCATGAACCCGGAGACGGGGACGCTATCTGTGTCCGACTGGTTAGATCGCGAGACGCAAGCCACGTACAACCTCGTGGTGGAGACGTGGGACAACTACCAGTTTGGATACCTCAGCGGGGAGAGCCGCAATGCCTTCAAACAATTCGTGTGAGTACTAGTTTATAGACGATATGACAAGGAGAAAAGGGAATGACGATTTTCTGGATACAAGGAATGAATGGAATAAGCATACATATAGCGCAGAATTGGGAACAGGGCGCCAAAAGAAAGAAACATTTTATTAATAGGCAAGGATATAACACTCACAAAGAGTTGATGATGATGTCACTCTGATCTGACTCGGCACTGGATCTAAACCAATTTCGCTGGTTAGCAGATTTTAAAATAATGCTGTTTTTAAAAAGACTGTATTTTTGACGTTCGGAACAACAATAAAAATGACTAAAAATTAGTAAGATTACAGTTTCAGAGACCATGTTTCTGAATGTGACGGAAGCGAAAGAGACAAGTTTAGTCCTAATTTGTTTACTTAGAGAAGTCAGTTTACAAAACTGACAGCCCTAGATGGAGGATTATGATGGTAACCGACTGCAAAAAGAGAGTAGGTTATCAATTCAGTAGTTTTTTTATGTTTGTTACGTCGGAACTTAGTCAAATAAACCGATTTAGTCTAACGCACGTGCATTAACAAACGAGTAAAATACGAAGAACCTACTCATAAAATAACATTTGTTTTTTACTTTTTAGTGCATTCTTTCATAGCAGATTTTTTGGAGTCCGTTTTATTGTTAAAATTTACTGTATGTACTTGTATGAATTATGTTGACACATTTGTTTTTCTTGTTTTTATTCAGTGTCCACATAGAAGACGTGAACGACAACCCGCCCGTATTGAATTTGCCTGAGGATTGCACGACCATAACAGAATTCCACAGCCACCGCGAACCGATCGTGTCCGTATCGGCTTCGGATGCGGACGACAATAACTCTCCCAACGGACGGGTGCAGTTCCATCTAGTCGGCGGGAGAGGACACGGTATGCTAATTTCAAATTTATTTACAAAGTTTTAAGGTTGTATTAAGTATAGCAGTTATAATCCGGTCGACGTGAACGGTTTACTCAATACTCATTTATATGTATTCATGTCTAATTTCCTTAATTCGCTACCAGCCGCCGTTTACATAATCATCAAGACCTACTTTATGACACTTATGTCTTTATGTAACAGGTTCAATTTGGAAATGATTCTATTAATTTTTTTTTACTCAATTTGCTTCCCCTCATTTGACTTGTATGCAATACATACCAGTTGATACCAGTAATAATAGTCCCTTGGCTTTGAAATTCAACCAAAATCCGCATGATGCATTCAGTTCAACCAACCCCAGTGGTATTAAAAAAAAACACTCGCGTTATGCTGCTCCTCATTGCTTAACTTGATTACATTGCAAAAACTACATCTAGAAATTTTCTATTAAATCATTATGTAATATCAAATTTCCAGAATTGTTCCGTTTCGAGCAAGTGGGCGGAGACGCGAACACTGGACGTCTGTTCGCACGTCAGTCCCTTAAAGATCGCTTCGGAAACTACAGCCTCGTGGTAGAGGCCAGAGACCTAGGAACGCCTTCTAACGTGGTCAAAGGAGAACTGAAGCTTTGCGTCACTGATTACAACGACCACGCACCTGTGTTCGTGCATCCCCCACAGAATGTTACCATAAAAGTTCCTGAGGTACGTATTGCAATATACATATATGAATTAAATTATAATGAATGATAAGGATTGTAGCGGAAGCCATCGTAGCCGACGTGCAGGTGCACAGCCTGAACTTGATTTCTTACGAAGGTTCCATTACAAACGAGTCTGTTAGAACACAGTGCACAATTTAATTTTTACCTTTTGAGGTAGCCTTACGTAAACACGTAGCTAACGACTACATATTCCCCAGAACGCTACCATAGGCACGGTGGTAGTGGAGGCGCGCGCTATAGACGCGGACGTGGGCCCCAACGGTGCCGTGCGGTACCGAGTGCGGCGCGACGCGGCCGGCGCCTGGCGCGCCTTCACCGTGCACGCCGGCAGCGGAGCCCTGCGCACCGCGCGCGCGCTCGACCGGGACCAGCAGACCACCTACCAGGTGAGCTCCACCGAGACCAGCAGAATACCTACCAAGTACCACCGCGGCCCTGGGACAAGCTGATTCTCCGGGGCTACATATTGAATACTAGAATAGCTGAAATTATTTGACTACACTACGAACGACGTATTGAACGTACTTAACGTTCAATACGTCAGAATCTACCACCGGATTCAGAAGTTTTTTTTTTCTGAAAAGAATCTGTCAGATACTAAGTAATTAATATTAAAAAAAAACACTTTAGCAGTTATTATTAATCAAAATACACTGTGAGACACATTCTGAAATTCCCATAATCATTTTAATGAGCCTTGTTGTTATTTGTTCTCACAGCGTGATATGGACACAAACGCCTGTTGTAACTAATACTTTTTTTCTAGCTACGGATAGAAGCCTACGACCTCGGTCTGCCAACACCTCTGAGCTCCGATCTGGACTTGACTATCTACGTACAAAACGTCGATAACTACCGCCCTAGGTTCCCATACAAACGTATGAATATAAACATCACTGAGAATACCAAAGATAAAGGAGTTTACCTACCTAGTGTCATAGAGAGGGATGAGATTGACCGAGGGGACGAGCCCGTGTTGCCAGTATGTTACTACATAGTCAGAGGCAATGAGGATAAGTTGTTTGACTTGCAAAGGAGTACTCACAGGTAAGTGATAGTAGCTTAATTATATCCTTTATGGAATTTCGATGTATCTTATACGCAAATTGTGCAAACACTTTTAACACGTTTTTTATGTATGTATATGACAGTACAATAATTTCATAACTTTGTCCTAATGTCCTGACCAGGATCATCAAGATGAATAATTTTATAGCGTGAGTTTTAAGTTTTTTTTACCTACATATACATTATTACATGGTATCTTTCATATTTCAGATTAACTGCTCTAAAACCACTCAACCGCGAAGAAAAATCTGAATATTTACTAACGGTTTTGGCAGCAGAAGACTGTGTAGCGACTCCAACTTACCGTGAAGAGGTCGACGGCGTCAGTACGCTCGCTGTCAACGTGACAGTTAATGACGTCAACGATAATGCGCCTAAATTTATAAGCAACATATTCACAGGGGGCATTACCACTGAGGCTGATTTTGGTATAGAGTTCATGCATGTTAAGGTAAGTTTCTGTGCCTCTTCATTTTATCAGTTATTTATCTAAGGATTGACATGCCTCATTTAAGCCAAATTAAAATTCTAATGTCCGTGCCAAAAGGGCTCTTCGCTGAATCAGGACCTAAGGATTAATGACGCCCACATTCATCCTAATATAGAGCGTTAACCATATACATTAGATATTGTTATATATCATACTGATATAGTCATGGGCGTACGTATTTTGAAACTTTTAATTTCCATTACAATTGTTATTGTTTTTTTTTTACTTTTTGCCTACGCCTTCGGCTGCGTGGATCTGATCCCAAGAAAACCTTTTGTTTTTCGAGATAAAAAGTATTATATATCTTAATCCAAGTCAGGAATAATCTGAGCTCCAACTATTATTCAAATCCGTTAAGCCATAAATACATGAATGAGTTACAAACTTACGAACATCTAAAGATTTACATTTAATTCCTTATTTTAAGTTGTGGGTAATTTAATTTATATCCTTGTCACCAGGCTGTTGATATGGATGAAGGCGATAATGCTAAAATTAGCTACTTCGTTATGGGAGATGTGAAACAAACCCTAACAGAAGGCTTAGATAACCTAGCTGTGTCGCCATTCCTAGTTGACGTTGAGTCTGGTGCAATTTCACTGAACTTTGACCCGCAGAAGGGCATGAAGGGGTATTTCGATTTTAAGGTGAGATTATTGAAGTACTCGAAGACAATATTTATGCACGTTAATGCTTGAATTTGAATGTCTGAATGAATATTATACTAACGTCCAATTTAATTCGATATTTTTTTAAGGCGTTGAGTTTATTTTTAATATAGTTGAATTTTTTTTTTTTGCCTTTGGTCATATAAAAATGATTTGGATAAATTTATGCCTATATTTAAATGCCCTTTAGTGATATTTTTGTACAATAAATATAAAATATATTATCCATCGGAAAGTCCTCATGTTTGTATATTATATAAATGATTCCAAATTGGTACAAGGCACATTCTTTTTTATTTGAATCTGAATAGCTTAACGCAGTAGGTACCTAAAGTTGCCTGTATGGAAGTATATTTTCTCTAATTAAAATAACAATTCTAACCCTTAAAAGGTGCTAGCAAACGACACGGGCGGCCTACAAGACGAAGCGCACGTATTCATTTACCTTCTTCGTGAAGACCAACGTGTCAGATTCGTCCTACGAGCTCATCCCTCAGAGATCCGCGACAGAATACACGTCTTTAGAGAGAACCTCGCGAGAGTCACTGGTTCCGTCGTCAATATAGACGATTTGAGGGTACATGAAAATAAAGATGGCTCCGTGGATAACACTAAGACGGACTTGTATCTACATCTGGTGAATGGACAAGATCACTCCGTGCTAGAAGTGGAACAAGTACTGAAAATTGTTGATAAGAATATTGAACAATTAGATGATTTGTTCAAGGTAAGCGTCACGCTTACATAATTAGACCTTGCAACGGCTGATTAAAATGTCCATTGTCTGTTTTTGTTGAATAATGTTAAGGTTGTCTTGATCTGAATTCACCAAGAGACAAGAGGTGTTAAGGGCCGATGGTAGTCTGCGACATTATTTTGGTTGAAATTTTCTTAATTGTACCAGAGTTTGATACTAGTAAGTGCTTTATTAAGGCGGAATTGAATTATTTATCAGTTTAAATAAAATTCAACGACTCTGTTAAGTTGGAAATACGCAAATGATGCTGCAGTCTTATGCTTAATTGCCGCATGTTTATGAAAAATAAGATATCCATACCCGGAATTGATCAAACTACTTCAATAGATTTGAATTGACTGTGAGAATGTGTGTGCAGGAATTCAACGTGCTCGACACACAGCCAGCAGAGTTCCAGCCCCTGATGGCAGAGACTCTGTCTTCAAACCAGACGGTGTTCTGGCTAGTTTGGACGGCGCTCTTCTTGGGTGTTCTGCTAGTACTCTCCCTCATGCTGTGTCTCTCTCAACGTGCTGACTACATGAGGAAACTCAAGGCAGCCACCGCAACGGCTTATTGTAAGGAGCCTTTATTTTGATAACACCGTTCGGTAATCGGTTTCTTAGCTTTGTAAACCAACACTAACTTACATTACACGACACAGATGGCGCTATTCAAGATTTTTTGTAGTCACACAAATTCACAATCCTACTACGCGGTATGGGAGGCGTAAATAAATGAAATTAATTTATATATTAATATCTGTCTTCAAAAAGAGTAATAGCAGATTTTCTTGCCATACTATTCTCACCAAAAACGACTCTCTGTATTTTAATACGTACATAGAAGATGAAAGTTGAGCGCTCGTACTTCGTCTTCTATCTGTTCAAGTCCACATGACGTTACCAGCAAATATATTATTTTACTTAGATGATAAAAACATCATATTTGTGATACATACATAATCAAAATTTACTTTAAAGTCGACGACTCCACAATCAACAGAATACATAATAGCTACCTTTGTTCTTCCTACGCATTGTTACATTCAGATAATTTCAGATATGCCAACTCACTACACCACTGGATAATTTGTACCATTTTTTGTCACCCTCGCGATTAGCGTCGTATCGTACTACTTCAGTATTAATTATTGACAATATAAGAGGCTTGTACCACTGATATCTGTTAAGTTAATTACGTATGCATATCGACTGGATCCAAGCTAAGTAACTTTGATTGCCAAGTTATAGAATCCCCAAGAATTAACAAAGAACGTTTATTATTTTCCCAGCTTCACCGACACCCGGCGAGTCTGACATGACGATCCGCAGCACCGGCCGAGTGCCGAATACGAACAAACACAGCACAAAAGGTTCTAATCCAATTTGGCTACACGCCTATGAAAACGACTGGTACAAGTCAGAAGATCAGCTCAGCCATTCGGAACGAGACTCTCTCGACGAAAACGCCGTCGACCAAGACTTGTCCAATGAAAAACCCTACTTCATTACCACCGCAGCTTTCCCCTCCATAGACTCCAACGAAACGGAAACAGAAAACAACCGACACAAATACGACTTTTACCAACAATTAGAGCAAATGAAAAATGCAAAAAATATGGAAACGACTGAGCTGTAATTAGTTTAAAGATAATTATAGATGTGCCTTTGTAAATTATGTACCTACCTACTTGCGAGTATATTTTCTACGACGTATATTGTAATAAATTTAATTGTCTGTCTTTATATGTTTATAGCCACAACCTCTGGCATGTAAAAAAACATGTGAAGAATGATTAACTTTCATAAAACATTTTATTGTGTACTTTCGCCTTTAATTGCTGTTGGTAAGTGATCCGTGTGAAATAAACGCCAGCTAAATTAATTTATGATGCATCGCATCACCTTACTGTGATATAACAATCCTCACTCTTCCAAATGTGAATTGTCTTTGTACTTCGATGTGAAACTACTTAAGACCGTTTATAACTATAGGTAAACTTTTTACATAAAAAAAATAACGTAAGTAACACTGTTGTTCCGTATCGCTAATTTCTGATTAGATATTTATCATTACGGATAATATACTCTTCGGTACGATGCAAAAGTGATAGATAACATTGACCATATGACCTCTGACATTGTACTTAGCCAGTAAAGATATACTTCTATATACATCACATATTGAGAACGTCATTTAGAACATGCATACAAACGGTTCCAATATGTTATGTTGTGTTTCCTTTCTATGCCGAGTTATAGAAATTACAACAAGGAAAGCCAAAAACAGATAGCGTGGGTGTACCCAATCGCTGAAGGGAATATAATGCGTGAGCGATAGGTATGTGGAAGACGAAACATGATCTCTAAATCGGATCAAATTTATGTTGATGAATCGTTGGGCTAGTAAAATTATTATCAGATTTCCAATACTGCTAGTGCAGTACTGCTTGAGTAACCTTACTCACAACAAAATACAGAAAGTTAACATCGACTGCGTTCTTTAAGTATTGTCAGCAATATCCCAGCTGAGCAACTTTTAAAGCTACCAGTGAGCGTGAGTCCTCCATTAATCCTAACTTACTAACTGGTTATGTTCCAGAGTAACTTAAGTTATGCAGTACATATTACGTAAAAGACTTCACGACATTCCCTGAGAATAATGTTCCATCAATATTTTCACATTACTTGCATAACACTTGGTAGTGTAGGTCAGACGACAACTGTGCTTATTATATAAACGGGTACGAAATCTAGCTTCAACACAAGGAAAGAAGTATATTATTTGAATGATCTTAACTGCAGTCTTTTTAATTAAAAATGCACTGCTTTGGATTTGACTGTCACCTACCTTTTGTTTATTTACTTCTAGCTGATCTTAGTGTGAGTAGGCACAAAAGTAATGTAATGTATACATATACATAACTCAGTATTACAAATAAATAAAATGGATGTGTCTGTAATATCAAAATAACAGCTTTTTACTAAACGCATAAGAAAGTAAAAACGATAAAATAACAAAAAACTTTTTTTTTTTTGTTTGACTGTCTGTCTGTTTGATTGGGGTAATCTTCGAAACGGTTGAACCGATTTGAATGGGACACTGGCAGATAGCTAAAGCTATAAAGTGTACCTTAGGCTCAATTTATTTAGGAAAAAATATTAGGGTTCCGCTCAACATCAAAATAAAACCGTATAATTGTCAACAAAAACCGAACGTCTGAACCGATTTGACCGTAACTTAAATTGGCTGCTAAGTGATGCTATAAGGCGGCACATAGGTTACTTTTATTTGGTAAAATAATTAGGGTTCCGCGCAAAAAAAACCCATGAAAAAAAATCAATCCACGTGTACGAAGTCCCGGGCACAAGGTAAGTACATTAAATAAAAGTTTAAGTAAGATCCCGTGTCCATGAATAACGTTTATTTAGATTAGAACCCCCCCATACATAACATAGCGTTTATAGATGGCAAGATAATAGTGCTTCATTCAGTTTGGCAAATGCTCAGTCGACGACCCAGTAGTGAACTATGTCAGCTAATTTGACTTCAATTATTCAGAGCTGCTTACGTATTTACGAGGAAGTAGCCTAAATAAAGCTCAAGGTGTTATTTACATACACAATAATTTATTGTTTCTTACAATTTAGTGAAGCTAAATACAAGTTGTTGATTGATTACAATAAGAAAAGCTTTTAATTTTATTCTCTCCCAAAGTTAACATAAGCTTCCTCTTGCCTGCTGTAAGTTCAACACACCATACTTTGCCACTCGTGCCATCACAGAGTCGATTCACTAATATTTGTTCATTACTTCAAGGAATTGAGGATGGTTTAGTGGATAGGACAATCGTGGAAATCACAACGCAGATATCCTTACAACCACAATATATATTAGATAAAATTATAATATAAAGATCGCCATATTGAAAAAATCTAGATTAATCGTAACTTATCATCTTATGAGATACACTGTAATTTATACTGAATGTTGTAACTATTGGAGCGTTTTCCGGGACATTAAATATTGTGGATGAAAGAAAACTGACCACTTTAAATCAACGTCAGTCTGGTCTGTAGCATGCTACATTCACTAAACTTAAAGTTTTTTCTAGTAAAAAAAAATAAACACTCACTCGACTCCGTCAACGAGCTCATTTAGTAATACCACTTACATTACTCAAAATGTTCTTAACACTTTATGAGCTTACTTACATTTCTTTGACAAATTTCTAAGTGAACCGGACAATTAAGCAAGGAACGCTCCATTTCCTAAACATATGGCTATTGTACAGTTTCACAATGCAATTTAGATCTAGTTAAAGTACAAATATATAGGAATTACATAAATTCAAATGTTTTAAATTTAACTAATCTTTAACTTTAACTAAAGGAGTGTAGACATCTACTCACATCAAGTTAAACAAAATGCAATTTTGCTCTTAAATAAAATGTTCTTATTAGATAAAAACAGAAACTATATTTGCACATGTGTACCGTGTTTAATGATGATGCAGTAAATTCGCGTAATCAAGTATTATCAGAAAGGACATAAATTAGGCAGATCCTAAAGTGACCATGAACATTTTTATACAATCTCCAGTAAATTTAGGTTTGATGAGGACTAAAAAGTGTCAGGGAGGGGAATGGGACGAGGGGAGGGGGCTGGCAGGAGGGGGGGAGCCCGGGCTGTGGCGATGTGTGTGTATGTTTGCTGATGTCACAATTGACTCATCACATGGCATACTTCCTTGTCCACTCGCGGGCTAGTTCATTGTACTTTTCTCTGTCCGTTTTGTAGATCCTAGCAATTTCTGGCACCAAGGGGTCATCTGGGTTTGGATCACATAGAAGGGAGCAGATTGAGAGCAACACTGAAACAAATAATAATACATCATGTGCCATCAAATCATTCCAAAATTTATTAGTACAATTGTTTAAGAATTGTATGTACCTTTGGATATGGTAAGTGCTGGTGACCACTGTGAGCGCAGAATATCAAGACAAATTGAACCATTACTGTTTATATTGGGATGGTAAATACGCGTTGTGAATGCAACTTTTGGTGGTTTGAATGGATAATCTGTTGGGAAATGTATGGTCAGGAAGAATACTCCTCCTTGGTAAGGACTGTCAACCTGAAATGAAAAAAGCTATTAGCAATTAAATATAATTAAATAAACAAATACTTTTGCAGGAGTTTTATCACTTTTATTTAGAATTATTTATTACAATTAATCATTTTATATTTGTGGACACTGAATTTATTACAATTATAACAACAAGGAAGGATGAACTTACTGGGCCCATTATTGTGGCTTGCCAATGGAATACTGAAATGGAAAAATACATATAATTCATATTGATTGAATAATCACACAAATGGTTAAGTCCTACTTAAATTAAATATACATACCTAGACGGCAAACTTCTAGCAAAAAGATAATGATGGTGACATACCAATATCTGTATCATTAAACCAATTATATTAGTAGTCTAAAGCAATAAAAAAAGAATGTTCCTAGTCTATAAAACTACAACGAAGATAAGAATAGCATAGAAGTATAGCCTACAAAGAAAAACAAAATAAGCGAAAAAAATTGCTCAACCATTTAGTATTAGGATATGTCAGTGACATGGTTTCCGTAAATTATTCAACAATACAATTTGGATTCTAAAATCTTTTAAATTCGAGAGTAGGTAAAATAGGTGTATATACTCAGTTTGGAAACATGAGAAGAGTATAACAGTGATAGGTTGTTGACCTATGGAAATACATTGTTATTCATAGGTTACACATGAGTTAATCATAAATGTTTCAAAAAGAATCTCTATTCTATAATTAAACTACAATTTGAGATCATTTGTACAATGACCTAAATATCTGTCTGCCTTTGTTTTAACTGTTCATTATAATTCTGAAAGTTGTTATTAAATTGGTTACATTTAAGACCTTCACAATTTAATTTAAGGTGTGTGAATTGACTTTTCTTGCGAAAATAAACTGCCATGCTGTGTTATCTCTCAAACTAAAAGTCAATTAATTGTGACTTGTAAGTTTAAATCCTTCATAAATGGAGTGAAAATTGAATAGGACACATATTTTGGATGACTCACTTACATAAATTCATTACAAAAGGAATAGTTAGGCATTTTTAAGCACTGAGATGTCTCTGAAAGAGCACATTCATAGCAAAACTGCATATATAACAAAAGCAGTTAATATGTTTATTTATGGAAAGGTAATCAATAAAGATAAAAATTAATTTCAATCATTAATCTCCTGACATTGTTTCAGACTATTATTATTATCCAACACAATGAGTCACAAAAATAAGTAGGTAGACGAATAGGTACTTACGATCTTCACCGTGTGGACCTGCCGAACATTGTGCTGGTGGATCTCTGCCCAGGTCTTGTAATTCCTGAACAGTAAAACATCTCAAATGTACACAACTGTTGTGCAGGAAACACTGCGACCAGACATGTCATATCATCACTACAAAAATACACAGGGCTCGAAATATTGCCCTCCAAACTGCTGCATCCAACAAAGAAACGAACTGTTACTGCCATATGTTGGTACCATACCCTTTCTTCTTTTATATTTTCACTTCACAGATGCTTGTAATGACAAGAAAACCTCAAAATTGGCACATAATTCCGACATTTTATGTACGCCGTGTGCACAAAATTGTCAACCTACATTTAACCAATTTAACACCGTTACTTCAATTAATGATAATCATCGTGACTCGATTAATCGACAGCTCCAGTTATTTGCAGGGAATCATCACGCACAAGGAATTATCCAGAAGAAATTTCAATATTAGGTATTCACAATGACGAAACATTCACTACATACGAAGTTCTGATATCAATAATTTTAAAACACTGATTTTAATAACTGTTGTAATAAAGAAATAAACAATAGAATTAACCATACATACCCTATTAATTCGTTTTAACGCCATTTGATTATTTTATGGTGGAATAAACTGACTTTCAACTAGACAACGAAACTGTGAACCAAGGACCTTTGATTAGAGATTGCAAGATGGCTCCCGTCTAAACGCAAAAGTACCACCAGTCGTTTAATGTAGTAAAAATGAAATTGTTACAACTACGATAAAACTTTAAATGCTTAATCAAAAAATAATCATTACTTATAATACAGAAATAATAGGATTAAGAACAGAGCACAGGTTGTAACAAAATCGTACACTTTCTGCAAAATGGTGAACAGCAAACAGGAACATCGACCATTTACAAAGAACGTTCGAAACATGTAGTCCGACGATACGAAAAATGTATTCAAATTTCTTAGCGATAAAAAATAATTTATGCGGTAAGTATGTAGGTATAAAAATTATAAATGACACACGCTTTATAGAAGGACCCATACAATTAAATTATTAATGAAAATAACCAATATATTTGGTCGCAGCTCCAAATAAATATATTGCTTTATGTTTTTGTCATCAATTTTAATTTAATATTTTTTTTCTGTAGCAATACTGATATTACGCGGAAATGACGTCATACTGAGTAGATATATCTACGGTCGGGCGCTATTTTTGGATAAATTTGTAGATATTCATTACTGAGACAGGCTCGCTAGCTATTTCAGAGCACATTTTTGCAACTTGAAACTTGTTCAGGTGTAAAGAGTGGGAGATTACCGCGTGAAGTATTTTTTTGTTCAATCTAAATTCATAACTTTATTGCATTATGATCACATAATATTTTATATGATCAGAAGCACTGTATGAAATGAAATAAAAAAACAAAGGTTTACAATTTGATTATATACTCGTATGTAAGTATATAATCAAAGGTTTTATTGTTAATATTTTCTATTGATTGAAGAGTTAAGCGAGTTTGATTAATTGCCGGCTATAACATAACGGAGTAATACACTGTGTGCATAATGGTTTATCATTAAAATTTGTATCTTCCGACTTGACAGATGCTAAAAAGTTGTATGTTGTAGCAAAATATTGATCTGTTTATTAGATCTGGCGTCTTTATTGTATATTCTTTTGAATAGCTATCAGCTAACTGACTTAATAATAACTACCACCACTCTCAAAACCTACAAGCCGTACATGTACTGACATAGTACGCAAAATTATCATTGCCATAGCATAATCGAAAAGTTTGTTATAGCTTTTCATATTCATTTATCAGCTAGTAATAAGGACCATAAACTACCTATTGGATAGGTACTTAATGGCCCTAATTGCATGAAATTAGATATTATAATGCAAAGAGAATACAAACGCTGATATAATGTAAAGCCTCAGAGTAGGTAGATAATATACTGTAAAACGTAGTGGATATGAACCCTGTCATATAATAATTAAAAACTACTTCAAGGCTGGCCATATTATATTGCACAAATTGCACAATGCACACACAGAGCAATGTCTACCTACAAAGAAATATATAGGTATGTCCAAAAACTGTTTTTAAGTTAATAAAGGTGTCAGGACAAAACAATATCAGCTAAATAATTTGGCTACATTTCAAACATTCAATAGTAGCTAGAAGATCGTGTTATGGTTCCAAATGTATTCGTGTAAACGCATCTTTAGTAATTTTGTCTTGTGCTGCCGCCGATTCGGGTTGATTACGGGATTCATCTTCTCCTCATCTATAGGTCGCGGCACGAAACTCTAGCGCTGACCGTTATTGCGCAGAAGTAAAAAATAAGGTGTCTTGGCGGGGTACAGGGGTGAAGGGCGAGCGTGCGTTGCGCCGATTGGCTCTCCAGTCGTACTCCGTCCCCCGTGCCGATACGACGCTCCGCGCACTTCCAGTGTACAGTCGCGTTCTGAATTGTTTTGTTGTCATCGTTAATTTTTGTTGTTGTTTTTTGTTAAGTTTGTTTTGTTGATTTGTTTGTTGTGTTTGTTAGTTTATTCACTGTTTGATTAAGTTTGAACAGTTTTTAAACAGTGAAAATGCCGAGGCCGAGAAGGAATACTGTTTTGAAAAGACAGGCACGGAAAATGGTGTTTGACGTGCATTGTTTTCTGAAAAGGGAATCGAATGATTTCATTAATTCCCTGAAACAAATTCAAAGTGAAATTGGCGAAGCTGCGAGTATTTTACTCGATTCTGACCGCAGCACTGTAGATATAAGTGAAATAAAACAAACTGCAGAAGTTATTCAGGCGGGAAATATAAAATTAAATAGTATAATTAGTGACTTACAGAAAATTCAGAAAAGGACAGCTGAATCTACAAAGACGTCCATAGCAACGGTAAGGAAAATCTCCACTGAAGCCAATAATTCCGACTTATTATCAGTATTTAGAACACCAGGCAAAAAACGCTCCAGATCAAAACCGGTCACAGATATTGATAACTTTGATCAAGGATTAATAAAGAGGTGCATACATAACTTTCATAGGACAAATAATGAACTTCCCACCGTCGGAAAGTTGAGAAAGAAGCTAGAGGAAGATATAAATTTCAAAGGCTCAGAACGAAGTCTTCGACGAATAATTAAGAGTTTAGGGTTTCGGTGGAAAAATACTGAAAACAATCGAAAAGTACTGATTGAAAGTTCAAATATACGTTTACTACGTATCGAATACTTACGCAAAATAAAACAATATCGCCAAGAGGGAAGGCCCATCGTATATACAGATGAATCTTACGTAGATTCATCGCACTCTGCTCCAAAAGCCTGGACCGATGGTACTACAAAAGGTCTCAAAAAACCTATCTCCAAAGGACAGCGGGTGGTCATTGTCCACGCAGGATCAGAGGCTGGGTTCATACCGAACGCACTGTTAACTTTTAAAGCTGGTGCGAAATCAGGCGACTACCACGACAATATGAACTACGACAACTACGAAAAATGGCTGAGGACACAGTTATTGCCGAACTTACCGCCTAATTCTGTCGTGGTAGTCGACAACGCATCATACCATAATAAACAATGGGACCTTGCACCCACTTCTAATTCCAAAAAAGCTGACATGCAGGGTTGGCTTACTGAAAAGGGCATACAATATGAGGAAACTCTACTAAAACCTCAACTATACAATTTAATACGGGCTAACAAAGATAGATTTAAAACATTTTCAATTGACAGGATACTAGCAGAGCAAGGACATCAAGTGCTAAGACTGCCACCATACCACCCAGATCTAAATCCAATCGAAATGGCATGGTCTGACATAAAGCAATATGTAGGCAGTAAAAATGTGAAGTGGAGTGTTGCTAAATGTATAGAACTAATTCAAGAAAAAGTTTTGCTGATGGGTGCTTGGGATTGGGGAAAGTTATGCCAAAAGGTAAAGGACATAGAAGAGCAATATGTCAAGAGTGACCATGTCGTGGATTTGGTTACAGAAGAATTCATCATTCGCGTTGATGGTGACAGTTCAGAGGATAGCCTTGGTGAGTCTGATGACGATGACGCTGTTAGTGCCGACGACCGAAGCAGCCCTGAGCCGGGGCCCTCAGTAAGCAAAAGGCCCTGTTGGGATACTATTGAAGGTGTAAGACCATTGTCTGATTCGGACTAGATATCGGAAAGGAGAATGCGGTGTCTGATGTCCACACCCTGCCGAACTCGCAGGTTTCTTCTATCCTGAGAAGAAACTTCAGTAGGTTCTTATGTAATTCGGACTTAATATAATTTTTTTTATTATTTGGTATTTAATATAAAAATTTACAAATCCGATAGTGTATTTATTTTTCTACTCCCCATAAACTTGTTAAAAATTATATTGTAGGTAACATGAAGTAATATTTGCGTGCGTGACAGTACCCATACGCAGTTAAGTTCCACATTTTGTTCACCGCTAGACTTACTATTTGACTTTACATTAAAACATTATTTTGCTGTTTTTAACTAAGCAATTAAATTACTAATTTGTATTGCGTGCGCGATGGTACCCATGCGCAGCTATCCCCTCCACGTTTCGCTCAGCGCTAGAGTTTCGTGCCGCGACCTGTACTTAATCGTTTTGCGGATGGCTTATTTTAGTTTTAGGATTTGTTTGTGTAATTATTTGTTAAAGTAATATTGCTGGAAGAGCCGCTAAAACTTCGTATATTATTAAATACTATTCTCTAAAAGAATTTAAAAAACTATTTATTATACCACAGATTATACTATACAAGTACTTTTCAGTGACGTTTGTACGGTTACGGGCGCGTTGTGAGTGAGCTAGTCCTTATTCTGAGGGCTACGCTTACTGTTATCGAGGTGGCAGCACTGAGACTGATTTATCTTTCATTGTGTTGGCAATACTTATTAATAGTACGAAAATAAAGTTGCGAGGTTGAGGTTGTGTCGAAATTCTTGTAGTAAGAGTGCGTCTTTATTAGTTTTATAGAATTTTTATTAACTTAAAAGCAATTTCAGTTAAAACTCAGAATAGACAATTTAATTAAAATGTTCTACGAGATAAATGTTAAAACATAAAATTATTGATCGCTGAAAGCTTGTTAGTTGTTTTGTTAGTGATCCTAGTGATTTTATAAGTTTTTTATAATGACTCTAACTATGACAAGAAAAATTAGTGAATGTCAAGAGGAAACGGTTCAATTTATGTCCATAGAAAAAGTAAGTAGATATGAATAATAGTTATTTATTGTAGTCTAATAGTAATAGAAAAAAATAATGAAAAGATCGGTTTGTAACTTTGATTTTAAACAAGTATATAAACAAAGGTTTGTAATTTTTATATTTACAACACATTATTATAAAAATACAGTAATATATAGGTATATAAATACTATTTGCCAAAATAATAGAAAAAAATGAAATATCTTTGTAGGTATATTTTACACATATTGCTTATTACCTAAATGATAAATTGATAATGTAGTGATTGAAAATGATTAGTTTGTTACTAGTCTAAAACCAATTTAAAAATCATACAAGATTTTCCTTTGTATATCATGTAAGACTTGGTCTGTGTCAGCATTGTGACATTATTACTGCTAGTTGTGCAACAGCATACACAGAGTCTGGTGGCCCTGGGGTTTGATAAGTTAAGTTCTCCAAAGTTATAGCCACAAACTGTAGTGTCACCATGCACACACACTTCTTACCCTATGGAGTTGCATGATTTTGATTCTAGACCCACTGGTTTTAGCTGTGTATTATTTGTCATTTTTTTCAGTTTTAGTAAGTTGATGTATTTTGCTTCACAGTATATTCTTAGCCAAATGTAAAAATGCATTCAAGTTGTTAACATTGGTATTATATAGTCACATACCACGCAATTAAATGTGCACTAACACTTTGGCCAGGCTGACAGCTATAGACTGACTGTTTTTTCATGTACCCACATATTAGTAAATAACAATTGGATTGGATACCATAATTCCATCATAATTTATGTGATCACACCAACATGATCACTCACAGCATTATCCTGTCCTAAATTATGCTCGTATTATGGATACTACTACCTGCCAGATATCTTTAATCTGTTTTAATTTATATTCTGCCCACTTTGTACTTGCATGTATTACCTATTCTGTTCAATCTAGCCCTACTATTGAGACCATTTTTAGGGTTCTGTTCCTAAAAAAGAAAAAAGGAACCCTTATAGGATCACTTTGTTGTCCGTCTGTCTGTCTGACAAGAATTTACATCTCCAGAACGTGTGGAGTTATCAAATTGAAATTAATATGAAATACGCGGGTCTACCTACAGGATACCCGTTGACCTAGAACCAAGAAATTTGGCAGGAGGCAGTTTCTTACAGCACAAGTATAGGATAAAATCTGCAAACCGTCAATATTAGGTAAATTTATTTTTAATGCGAATTTACTTAAAAAGAACCTGTTTCGCACTGTTGAGAGTCTTTGACGAATAATGACCTCATTTGAAGTTCTCCTACTTTTAACATTGCCTAAGTCATACCTACAAGTGTGAACGGAACCCTCGGTGCGCGAGTCCGACTCGCACTTGGGCGGTTTTTATAAATGGTCATGCTCGGGTAAACTAGGGCCCAACCATGCAGTTTCTTGACCCTTGCAACTGCAAGTCTGATTTGACATTTCAAACCCAAATTCAGGTTACAAAAGGTAATTTTGATGAAGTTTCCTAATATCCTTAACTGCATTATAGTGTCTCCATATTAAGTACATGTGCTAAATTATTACCCAACCCATAGACTGTTAAAAACACAACCACAAGAAGTTAATGGGTGGCTTATTGTTATTGATTAGGTACAATATGTCATTATGTAATATAGGTACCTACATATATGTTGTCAATTAAATAATAATTTAAATTTCTGTATTCTTTAGAAGTAGATAAGTACTTTAAGTAGTTAGTACCTAATTAATGCAATCATAATCGATCGCAATACAAATACTTAGGTACCTACCTACCAGATGAAGAATTCTTTCAGAATCAGTCCTTTTAGTCCTTGCACAGAGACAAGAGAGACACTCAGGAGACCCATACATCACTTATGATTCTAGTACACACTATTCCTCTCAACTGGTGCTGAGAATATTTCTATGAACATTGCTATTGAGTGATGTTCATTAAGGAATAGGGGAGATTGGGGACATTAGGTCTACCATGGTTATTTTCAGATATAAAACTACATTGATCTATTTATTTTAGGCCGAAAATGAACGTAGAAAAGATCAATATAGTCCCGGGAACACGGTGCTCAGACGCGGCAAGAAACTGGAAGACAACAATAACTTGACGAAAGAAGATGAAGAGTACATCAACTATAGACAATTGCTCAAATATGAACAAGCGCCGGTGTACCTACAATACAATATTTTCATTAGAGATGGTTATCGGAAAATGTTACCGACCAAGCTGTGTTGGGAAAGGTAATTATCTATATACCTACCTACTTAATTAAGTAGATTCTTAATTGTTTGGTTCTCATACGCGCCTGTATCATGTGTTGCTGTCCTTCCCGCGCGCACGCCCTCTGACATAGTTCATTACTCTTGCCTATAGGTAATGCCTCTAATCTGAATTTGCATTATCTTTTCACGAGTTTTCTCATCCAGTCAAATAAAGCATTGTAGCACCGACCTACACGAGAACCCCATTTTTACCGAATTGCCCGTATTAACTTAACTTGCATGCATCTTTACTTTATTACTTTTTTTAGGAATCTAAAAATAATATTGTATGATCACGATAATAACTTTAATGATTTGCAAATGGCAATTAGGGCTGTTAAATTAAATTAACTTTCATGTTGGCAAGTACCCACGCGTTAGGCACACATAGCAATCAGTGTATGACAAAGGTACAACCGTACCAAACAAAGTACATAAAATTTTACCACAAACCGTACCTACTGCAATTTGTTAGCATAATTAATTCGTCGCCCTACATTTATGTTCTTTCATCTTTGACCATGCAGTATGAACCTCTGAAGATTTTATGAGTAGCTATGTAGAAACTCAACCTTCACACGTTAACTATTAGGAGTTATGTTATGTACCCCACCTGCTTTTATCATGACTGGTATAAGTTCATCTTTGTTGACATTTAACATAAAATAAGCTTAGAAAAAACTAAATTTGGGGTTTATTCATCTGAAATAGTTTTTATCGCTTACGACTCGCCTGATCTAAATTTTTTAACTCCTTACTTTTTCCTGATATAACTTCTTCCATTAATTCCTTATATTATATCTGTCATCTTGGCACTCATTCCCTTCCTAAACATAATGTAATAACATAAATCTTCCATTGATCTCTGAAACATATCAACATAAAATAACTTTTATATTTTTCAGCATTTTCTGGTGGACGAATGAAACAATGAACATATGGACGCACATATTCGGGTTCTTTCTATTGTTGTTTCTAACAATTAATGATCTCGTAATAATAAATATCCACGCGACGCTGACAGACAAGGTTGTCGCCGGAATTCTATTCTCGTGTTTTTTGGTGAGTAATCTCTATTATACATTTATTTCATTTACTACTAATAAAAGGCAGATCAAGATTAACTAAGTATTCTGTTCATAGAAGCAAGATCGACATCTTGCTTCTGGCCGACGCATGCATGTAAAAGTAAAAGTAGTTTTATCTCGGTGGTAATTTCTAAATTATTTGCAATGTAAGGTTGGTTGCTACTTTGCAGTGTGTAGAATAAAATAGAGTACCACGAGTACCACTTTCATCCTATAGAAACGTACCTGGTACCTAAAAAATAGTACCTGGTATCATCTGAATGTTCCTATGTTTAAATTAATTAATACATATATTAAGTATCGATGTAATGCATTTAGACGATTAATTTTACTGCTAAGTAGCTTTTAATATTCATTGATTCTTCATTCTATCTCATTCCACGCAACTCGTCACACGCTAACCCACTTATGGTAATACGTGTGCAGTTAAGAAATCGTCTATTATTTCGTATACAATCATACTATGAAATCGAGGCCGATTAAGTTGGCCACAAAAGTGTAAAAATACAGTTAATGAAACGGCAATGTTACATAGGCTGCCGGTGCCAGTGACCATTATTACAAGTTAGGCGAGAAGATAAATTATCTCCATCATTAACGTCTTTCTCTCTATGTTGCACCAGAGATTTTACATAAAATCAAAAACAGTGCGACAATGTTTCGTGAGCATTAATCGTCATTTTTTAAACTAGCTGTGTCCTCTACTTCGTAATTAATTTTGTCCACAATCTCAGGGGTTTTTACTACTTGGTACTTTTGCTCGGAACTCTAATTATTTTTACAAAATAGAAGTAGCTTATGTTACGCCTTGTTATATCAGCTATCTACCAATTAATCCTGTTCAAATCGGTCCAGCTGTTACGGAGATTACCCTGAACACAGAGAAATGAATTAATTGTTTTTTTTGTTATGTATGCCATAGGTATATACTATCATGTATTAGATTATTTTAAAGCTGTATTTTAGCATTAAAAACAGTCAATTCTATTTTATTTATTTGTTTGTATAGTTGTATATTGCTACCTAGTACATAGCCACGCAAGACTTAACCATGTCTTGTCTTGTCTGTGTTGGCCAGGCAGTTGTTACGAAATGTGAGCTCACACCATTGGCCACTGTCTCGAAAGTTTGCGGTTCGGATGTTCGACCTGCTTTTCTGCGCGTGCTCGCTACATAGTGAAAGTAAAAAATATCTTAATAATCATCTAACTACGTACTTTAGGATTGCTAGACTTGTTATTCTAAACATAGCCAAGTTAATGTGCAGGAATCGAAATTAATGGAGTAATTGCCTCAGGAGGTGGGATAAATAGGGAAATTTTATAAATTATAACTCTGCGCTCGATGCTTAAATAAAAAAAAAAATATGTATATTTTAGGCATAGGCTTAACTTTAAATGAGTAGTTATTAATAATTTACACTTTAGTGAACCAATGTAAACAATAAAATAACCAGTCTACAAACCAGGTATTCTTTTTATGTATTATAGACCAAAATAAACAAGGTTAACTGGCTCTAGATTGAGGAAGAGCCTAAACTTGTCGAAAAATATTTTTTACATTAATATATTTCTTCCGTTGAAGTTCTCGTTTTTCTTCAATACAACGAACAGGATGTTGACAATGATTGTCATACCCCACAATGAAGATTTATACAAGAATTTTTTAGAAATTATGTCCGTCACTGATTATGTCGGAGCAACATAAAAGTTTGTCAAATATGGCAAAAAAAGGCAATAACCCTATTCTTTGAATTTTGTTGACTACAATTTTTACCTATGTTATTATTGTTTCTAAAGGGTTAATGTCATCGTATTTCTACTCGTACCTACGTAGTCGTGTGTAAAACCTGGACATAGTTTATGTATGCAGACAAAATTATAATACAAAATATTTACACGTAAAAGAAATTGATTTCCATTTTATCGACAAAGCAATTGAATAAGATAATATATTGGAGCTTGCCAACGTTTCAACGAAGCGCCTAAATGGATAGCTTTCTCAGTCTGAAGTCAATACAATGCAATACGATATACAATACAAAAAATGTCGCATTTATAGTAGCAACTTTCTTTCACTCTCAACTTACTCTCTAATCGTACGTTCGTCACAATCAGTTAACATTGAATGTTCATAGACACCTGACTGACGTCTATGCCATCATAATGACGGCAATAGAATTGTAAAAATCGTGGTCCTAATTTCCCCATCTTCCTCATAATTATCTATGGTTTTGATTTTGACACCCAGATATTTTAACTTTTGTTTAGTTAAACAACAACAACCTAATAATATGTTTTGTTTTGTTACGTTCCATTCTTCATGTATATTTTTTTCTATCAAATCTCATTGTAATCTTTTCGGCCGCTTGTACGAAAGATTGAGTAACAAACAAAGATCCAAACTTAATTATTCATTATAATGTGTATACACAAAAATTTCCCATTCGCATAGGTACCTTACCTCGATTAGAAATCCAATAACTTTGGAAAGCATATAAAATCGAAACAAAAGCGATAACGTCTGAATAAAAATGACCATTGAATCGATACGAATGTGTACCTACCTGTCGTCCAATGAAACGCGTAAAGATTATGAATAAATAAAACATACGACTGTGACCTTTGGTAGGTGCCTATACATAAACTGACCGGTTAAAATGGAATTCCGGTTCCAACTCGGATTGCCAATATTGTATTGAAGTCGTTGGCGAAATGTTTGTTTAAGGATTGCGTGTCTATTTTGCGATATACGTGCATATGTACCTATAGCGTTTAGTTACACTGGTTCATCTATAGGAAACTTTTCCGATGTCACCTTTATTACTCTACTAAATTGGCACACAAGCGCTTAATCGTACGGCCCATGTAGCAATACCAGAGGTATCACTAACTTAATGCCAACCCTATTGTCGCTGAGGAGTCACTGTGCTAGCAGTATACACTACTGAAGCGTATCCTCTTGAAGATTTGGCAACCTAACTCACCGCAGAAACACAACACTATATCAAAGTAATATTATTTGACTTTGGTCTTCTGTAAGGAGGTACAGTTCCCAGCCGGGCGGCTCCAATGGGAACACCGAGGGAAGTTCCTAATCCCAATTTGCCCTACCTCTCAATATTTTTCAATATCCGGAGCGGTTAAAGTAATTAATTATACCACGAGCTTAAACGTAGGGAATAACGAGATTTTTCCATTAAAATACCTATTAGGAGTCGCTCGACTGGGGAAAGTATATTACCTGAAGATAGCTGCCAAATATCACTAGTTTTTCTAATGTAGCGTTGTTTTTCTGACAGTAAGCGGATCATATGCTGCTAGCATAGATGGCTCTCTCAACAATGAGATTGGAAATACTATTGTATTGCGAACTTTTATAGGCTACGGTTACCGCTTACCATCCGGCGGGCGGTATGGTCGCTAGCTGACTATATATACAATACCTATATCCATAATATACATGTTAAATAAAGTAAAATAGGTATGCTTTAAAATACATTTTTAAATTGTGAAACAGATTATGATAAGGTCACATTGGAAATAAATGTAGTTAACGAATAAATTTAAACAATGCTAGTCTGAGACGTTGTTCAGAAATACGTAATACAAATTCAATGAGGACGCTCAAGATTCAATTTAGCTTCCTGAATTAAATATACATAAAGTACTATTATGTATAACATTACCATTGAACTCATATTTAAAACATATGACTATGCGAATTTAGACAAAGAAAACTTAGATAATATATTGTAAGTTGGTCTTTTGAATTCCTGTCGGAAAATGTCCAAGGGAATTAATATGTTTTAAATATTATCACATAGCGCCATTTAGTCCCAAACTAAGCAAAGCTTGTGTAATGGTAGAATACTTGAATACTTTTTTTTGTAAAAACATATCAAGTTAACAACTTTGTATATTAACAAGCTACTGGGTTAAAAAACTAAATTAGTTTGATAAACAACGCTTCAATGTACCTATATCCCAAAGTTAAAGTTATGAAATTATGGTATTGCCATTTTTTTTATACCACTAAGGTTGCAAACAAGCATACGGCCCGCCTGATGGTAAGCGGTTACCGCAGCCTATGGACGCTTGCAACACCAGGGGTATCACTCGCGCGTTGCCGACCCTAGCCATATTAATATGTGTTCAATTATTAAAATAATCAGGCGTCTAGAAGTCGGTTAAAATAACGTTGAAAGATTCTGTAACTTTTTCGTTTGCTTGCAAATACTACGGGTCTGTCCTATCGTTACTTGCTTGCTGATGCCTTATAATGCGTTGACAACTATGTATAATTCCTACAAATTTCATTTCAGATATGCATGCTGCTATCAGCGCTGTACCACACGTTCTCGTGTCGATCGGAATGCGATTACAACACGTTTTTAATGTACGATCTGTTCGGAATAGCGCTCTCCTTGCTGGCAATATACACGTCCGGAGTATACTACGCGTTCTGGTGTCATTATGTAAGTCCAATTATATTTACGTAACGCACGTACCTTCTAACCGTGTCACGGACCACGGTGCCGTCTCCGATTTTAGGATTCGCAATATTAAGGCACTTTTTTTTTGACATTACACAGCGCCATTTGGCCCCAAACTAAGCAAAGCTTGTATGTACTATGGGAGTCAGTAGCTGATAGAATACTTATATACTTATTACTTATAGACACAGGGCAAACATATTTGTCACATAAATGTTTGCCCCGGAGGGAATCGAACCCGCAACCTCTAGCATAGCTGTCAGGCATACTAACGACTAGACCAGCTGTCTCGTAGACTTAAAAGTCTGTTCTTTGTAACATTAAATACTTTCTATATATTTTACTTCACAAAGACTGTCTGTTCTACATACTTGGAGGTACTAAGTATAAGGCTACTATACTATTGGGCGCTCCCGAAAATTGTGTCCCCTAGGGCCAATACCGTAACTTTTTTTTATACCACTAAGGTGGTAAACAAGTATACGGCCCGTCTGATGGTAAGCGGTTACACGGAGTATGGACGCTTGCCACACCAGGGGTATCACTTGCGCATTGCCGACCCCTACAGAAGATTACAGTCCAATAACATTACTCTGATGTAGTGTTGTGTTACTGTGTTTGTGAGGTTTCTAGAACTCCTCGAGGATACGCTGAGGAAAATACGCAAAGAGTCCTCTTAAACAGGCTAGTGATAGCCATGCTACCTATAGCAAACGTCTATATTATTATTAAAAGGCTACGTTGGCGGCATACCAAAAAATATCCTTTTCATTTCTTATTCAATGTAGGTAAAGTTATTACTTTACCTTATTAAAGTAAATTAAAGTTACCTACGATTTATTTAATTTTTAAATTGCAAAGTGAAAGTACAAAGGCGCTAAGTGTGACACTTGTAAATTGCATAGTATTAAATATCTCTCGTGTCTTGTATGATACAGCTCCCATCGTACTTTCACTTGTCTCAAGTTGTGAAGCGAATGAACACAGTTGTTCACACAGAACATAATAAACACCAACCGTAGGTCTACGAACTGTAAAACGCTGGTCAAAAATATATCCAATTAAATTTTTAAAAAACTGTAGGTCTCTGTAAGATTCCATTCCTTATACGTGTGTGTGTACAAATATTCCATTCACAACGTAGAGGCCGTAAGTCCTTCTACGATTGACACAAGCAATACTCGTGAAAGGTGGACAAAATCCGTTATGACGTCAGGAAATCTAAATCAACGAATTTTCATTGACTACTAGTTGTCGATTGTTGTTTTTATTGATTGCTTAAAATACTTATACGTTCCTTCATATGAGCACTTTATACACACAAAGACACAAAGAATAAATATAGGTATCAAGGATATCACTAGCGCATTGGCCAATCTTATAATTGATACCCCTCATAGCATGATCTTCAGGTGCTCTGTAACCCTTAGTCACCGTAAAAGTGGTCTAGCCTTAGAAAAAAAATCATAATTTTCATCACCTCGGTCAAGGATCGGTTAATTGTCAATTTGTATGCGTATATGCACGGGTTTGTGTAACGGTTGCAAAATAATGTTATTGACCTTCGCTACGCGCGTTGTATTTTCTTCACTCCATAAGGTGTCTTTACACTCGCATTCGGACCCATTGTGATGTGACAGTCGACCTGTCGCGTGTATGCCTGTCTATTGAATTTGTAATAACAAAACAATGACATTTAAGTACTTGATAACTCACATACACAATGCGCAGTGAAATCTTTATGTGTAAAACCTAAGATCTAAGAACAATATTAAAATGTTTATTTAATATGTACCTAATTAAGTTGCTCACGAAAGTGTTTCGGTACCGACTGATCGCGATAAGATATTACGTTTTTTTTGTAGACCCTACTGTAATGAGACTGTCATTTACTAACATTGATTCTTGTACTTCTCAATTATTTTTCCATGGTAGGAAAAAACGTGGGAGTTTTCAACCGAACGAATCATCATTGTTCGCTTTTCGTAGTATTCTCGTTACTACGTTCACCGCGACGATATTAATTGCGAAATGATAATTGTTTTGCCTTATTGAGTCACTTTTTAATCTCGCAATGTCGACCACCGACACGCAAAATAGCCTGTAAAAAACCATCAAACAGTGGCTCTAGCACAATCTTAGTCCTTAAATTCTCAGCGTTTTTTTAAGTACTCCATGATGGAAAAGTATAAAGAACCGGCAGATATGTGTGAAGAGTTTGATGAATGTAAAAGAAAGAGTGTGCAGGACTACAGTGAACTGGCGCTCTGTACCTCTGCTTACCCCGTCAAGGACTTGATGATATATTATGTTGTAACTATGTATATTATGTAGGGTTGGCAACTCGTTACCCCTGGTATTCAGGTGGGCCATGTGCTTGTGTGACATCTTAGTTGTATACAAAAAAAGAATTTTTTTTTTATTTGCAGGAGCTAAAAGCATTCTACATGACGTCAGTAACGCTTATATTTATATTAGCAATGGTGTTGCAAGTGCCACGGCTGGCAGTACCCTACCCCGTGAAGATGTGCGTGTTCATCGGGTGGGCAGCGTACGGCGTGCTGCCTACCATGCACTGGACCTACGTCATGGGAGGGTTCGACAACCCGATGGTGCAAGTACGTATTGGTTGACTTCATCATCATCGTACATTTACATACGTGAAGAGCTAGCTTCTTGTCGGTGGTAATCGCCAAGCCGTTCTATCGTTTTCCATATCTTTGGCTGGTACGACATAACGTTATCCTTTGTCTTTATCTGCTGCAAGTAACTTATCTCTGTCTCTACTATTGATTGTATGACTTATATCGTAACACATTCATAATATTAAACGAGGGAAGACAGTGTATGACAAGCTTATTAAAAGAAATCTAAAAGGAAAACCGACTGCATTAGAAGTTAATTTACACTTTGAAACTAAAAATACATGCTTCAAAATGATTTTTTTCTGAAGATCCTGGTCCGGACATTAGGAAAATCTTATGAAATGCTTGTTATAAGATCGGTCCTAAATACCTGTAACTGTATTTGCAAAATTATTGTTAAACGTTTGGAAGGCGCTAAAAATATAAATGTATCTTAAAAATTAATTACATGCAAAGTAGGTTTTTATAGTGAACAGATTATAATGTGTAATCACCTCTTCATTTCAGATATTCTTCCCCAGAGTAATAGGGATGTACGTTATAAGCGGGACTGCATTCGTAATTTACGCTTTCAAGGTATGGTTATAAAGTATAATTTATATTTTGCTAATAACCACAATCCCGTTGTTGAACAAAGAACAGGAACAAACACGTGCTAGCCTGTTACAGTATTTGATTATTACTGTAAAGTTGGCAACCGATTGAAATTTTAGAAACATTGGATTGTCCTCGTAAATAATATTAGAATGTGATTAAATCGTATACTTCCGCATGATGATATAAAATTAAAGATATTTCGATTACCTAGTTGGTTTGAATGTTATTAGAATATCATATTATATTGAAAGTGGTGCCAATTCTGTTGTTCAAAATTACTAAACTTAACTAATTTGACAGGTCTAAAAGTCTTGCTATCGCTTTCTCATGTGTGGGGTTAAATAAGGATGGCAATATTTTTAGACCTGTCAAAGTACTCTAACTAGCTGTTACCCGCGATTTTGTCTGGGTTTGTTTAAAGATAAAAGGTATTCTATGTCCTACCCCAGGATATAATCCACCTTGTCAAATTGTATTATGATCCGTTCTGCCGTTTAGTCCTGAAAAGAAAGCAAACAAACAAACAGTGTTACTTCCGCATTTATAATATTAGTATGGATTATTCCAACTTAATGACGTAACTATATGCCGTTACCGAGTTACCGCTGTCAATTATCATGCATAAATTATATACGTAAACTAATGGTGTCGATTCTGTTGTTCAAAATTACTAAAGCGGGCTACACATGTCCAGTTTTAATTGCACAGTTTTAACTGTACAGTCGAACTGTGCAGTTATAACTGACGCCCCTAGTGACTTTGAATTCTAAACTGAACGTGTGTAACGTTCAGTTTAGAATTGCACAGTTGTCAGTTTTGCCTACACACCTTCAGTTTTAACTGCACGGTTCGACTGTACAGTTAAAACTGTGCGGTCAAAACTGAACGAGTGTAGCACGCTTAAACTTAACTAATTCGACAAGTCTAAATGTTTTGCTATCCCTTTCTGTGTATTTGCGGGGTTAAACAAGGACGGCAATATTTTAAGACCTGTCAAATTAGTTAAGATTAGTAATTTTGAACAACAGAATTGGCACCAACGACACGTTTCTAATCCACTTTAATATTTCCATAAATACGAATGAGTTTTATCTTAAGAGGACCGATAACCGTAGCAATATTTATAACTGTCAATTGTTTTTTCAGGTACCAGAACGCTGGTTCCCAGGAAAGGTGGACTACTTTGGGCACTCGCACCAATGGTGGCATGTTTTAGTGCTTGGAGCCCTGTACTACTGGCACAACACTGGCATGATGTACGTCCAGTATAGGATGAACCACGGATGCGCTAACACCATGAGGATATTCTAACTATTTACGTACAAACAGGGCTGGTTTGTGGTAGTGCTAGGGGCCTTTTAATACTGGTATGTTATACGTCCAGTGTAGGATGAACCATGGATATCTCCACACCGTCTCACTATTTACACACTGATACAGGGATGATCCGTGCTAGCCCTTTACGACTGATAAAATTATATTCGCTGCTATAATTTATTTTATGCAACAACAGCGTGGCATTTTTATTTTCCATTGCGTCTTTTAATTGTTTTATCAAAAACTCGGCAGCTTAACATATAATATAGTTCTTTAAAAAGAGCCTTCTTTAATTTGCCTTCATCGGTAACGAAATGTATGAAGATTGGCCAAAGTTGGCACCAATGTTGGTGGTGATAAATGCTTTTAAGCTGAAACTGTAATACATTCATATAAAAGAAAATCAAATCCTCATCCAAGATTCGTTAAACAAATCTCAAAATTATCGTACTGATCACATGACAGCTCAGAGATCTTACTTATACACTTTAAGCTTTATAATATGAAGTTAATTATAGGTTATATACTAAGGTATCCGTCCATGAGTGATGGAGAAAACCGTTATGTAATTTGGCATTACTAAACTTTTGTCCCAAATTGGTGTAGAACTTAAATTATGTGCTCAATTAAAAAGACATGCATAGGATAGATTTATTTAAGCTAGTAGTATAATATTTCTAATTCAATGCAAATAAATGCAACGCCTTATAAAACCAGGATCTCGACTTGGTAGGAACACGAGGAAATTGTTATTTCACTTATATATGTAACTTGGAAAATATGGTATCTTCTGACTTAATCAAAATATTTACTTAGATAGATAGATTATTAATTATTTGAATAATCCAGGGTTGTTATGATATCCTGGTGAGGTTAACTGTTAAGTATATATCGGTTGAAAATGACACCTTACGTACGTTACAAAGTTATAATTATGTACCTTAAGAAAATAGTTTCGTATTTTCTTTTGTTCCTTTTTTATCTGTATGCGTATTTATTTTTTGTTTTTATTTTTAAACAAATTTTTTATCTGTGATCTAAGTATATTCGTTATTTTGTGGCTGGAAGCCCGATTTGTGACTGTTTCTTTTATTTAATTTTACGTGGTATTGGAAGTGTCTTTTTTTACACTGGATATAATTATAAAACATTAAACAATTAAATATGATCTTTTTATATTATAGTAACCTCTTTTCTCGGCTTTAAAAGCGCATTCTACGAAAAAACTTGATAAATAACTATGCAGTATGCTTCAATCATTTCTTCCATTAAGAAATTTAATTGGTGTACGTTTATACAATAAGCTATTAAACAACCTAAAATATACTCACGTGTTCTTCGACAGATATATAAGTATTACCTCAGAGTAGATAATTATATTGTGTAGTAGAATTCTAAGGAATTATACATATAATAAAGCCTATCGTTTTCGATTGGCGATACACATCTGCTCGCAAATTGGGATATAAACCGCCTTAGAGCAAAAAACAAGGAGAATCTGTTGAAATAAAAACGAAATAGCACCATCTGTTGTCGAAAAGATTAATTTAATTTAAAAACTATTCGCCAATAGATGGTGCAGGTGTACGTACATTCTTATTCATAGGTTGCTAACTATGGGACTATAGATGGCGCTATCAGTCCAATTTGAACGTAATATAGTGACATTTTGTTAGGGTAGTACGTAGTATATTATATACTCTGAGGTTAGGGGGATGTTTCATTATAATCTTCATATGCTGATGTTAGCTATGACAAATAACAAAAGATTCTTATTTATGATCATATTTTTTTTAAAGTACAATAATAAACTTACGTCCTTTCTTAGTCTTACGTGATGGCACAGGGATTCTAAACCATCCCCTTAATGTCTGAATAGTCTGTTACAATTACATTTGTATAAGTAGGTACCCGTAGCAGAGGCAATAAACAACCTTTAATATGCAACTAGCTTTTTCGCCGCGACTTCACCCGCATAGCAAGCTGTATATAGCTCATGTTACATAGTGATAATATAGCATGCGATTGATGATATTAGTATTCTTCTTCTTTTTCAAGTGCCTCTTCAATGCTGAAGGTCGCCGTGGCCGTCAGCTTCTTGATGTATAAAATTAGTATAGATAAGTTTATATAGTCTACACGGACTGTGGACAAAAAATAAATTGGAAAAAGCCGAGCTATCAAACACAATAGTGATTTCACATTTGAACGATTGCCGATCCTTTTAGTTGTTACATAAATGAATTCTGTCAGCGCATCGCGTTCGGGCGACACAGAGTGAACCGAAAGGTTTCCAAACGGAAAAACAAAAAGATAAACGGACCAATATTTTCATTGCACCGATGAATGAATTGCGTGTTGACTCAACGTACTGGAAAATATAGTGCCTATCAAATATCAGGTAAATCCGTTTGGATACTTTAAAATGTATGATTGAAAATTCATCTACGTAGATAACCTACTTATGCTCTAGATTTTATCCCGTGTGTAAAGTTTGTGGAGGTTATTATCGCAAAGAGGTTAATAATAAGTAGGCACACGCAACCAATGATTAGTCTTAACATAGTATAAAACAAAGTCGCTTCCTGTCGTTTGTACATTTAGATCTTTTAAACTACAAAACGGATTTTAATGCTGTTGTCACGTGATTCCCGAGGATGCTATGTACCAAAAAATAATATTTATTATGCATATTCCGACCCGTGCGAAGCCTGGGTGGGTCGCTATTTTGATGATCAAACTGTAGCAGCAGTGAAAGCCTTACGCATTGGACTATGAGAACTTAAGAAGAAATTTATAATTTCTGATACGAAATCTACTAAGCAGTGATATCAACCAATAAAACAGTTAACAAATTAGACACATCAGTGATCGCTAATCGGCATCGTGTTGTGTCCGCCACGTGGGTCCCGCGGGACCGTGGGGCCGTGGGGCCGTGGGCCCGTCGGCTGAAGTGACGGATTGGCGCGCGATTGCAGTCGACACGAGCGTATTGCCCCGATTGCCATGTGTCAGTACTACTCAGTGTGTGGCCGCTGATAATAATATCATGCGTGATGAATCTAGCACAGAGATGGAAAAATAATATATGAAATAAATTCTATTAAACAAATAAATAACTGTCTTAAAAGGTGATCTTAGTGCCAATTTTTTTTACTGAGAATTGTTTTTTGTGTGCTTCTGCACACTCTTTAAAGCGAAAATTATAATGTCAATTATATTTAATAATAATAATATCTTCATTTGCATAAAACATGCGTATAAACAGGTTTTGTTATAAAAAAATACGATCACTTATCGTACGGTATCAATAATAAATTTACGATTTTTAAGAACATCGATCACACACATCCTTTTCTTGCTTTAAGACCACATGGAACTGTTAATACCATAAGGCTTACCGTATGCTTCTTTGCACTATTTAAAAAAAGTCTGAGGAATATGAGGTTTCTAGAACAAGTGAAATGGAACATCGGGTTTTTTATATCACAAACAAGCTAAATAAAAAAAAAAATAAGAAGTCCTAAGTTGACTATTTTTGCAATATAATTTAATGAATCGTTATTAAAAGTCTTATATTAGCATAAATCTAACATGTATCGTTCTGATGTCCGCCCATCGACAGATGTAGGGCTAATACCTCGTTTATAATGTGTGTTCCTTATGCAAATATTTTTTTCACAACGCTATTTGGCGTTGACATTGTAAACTTTTTTATTGTATGAATGAAAAAAATGTGGGCACGCGCAACTTAATATGGGTGTCAGACATATAAATCATGTTATTTTTTATATTTTTTTTATTTGAACTTTTTTCGCAACTAGTAATATTTAATCGACAATATGAATATTATAAATTAATATGATACTATAAATAAAATTGAAGCAGGTACATTTAAACATATAGGTTATATAATTATGATAAGTAATACACTTTTGCCATTAAAGTAAGCTCGGTGTAATCTTGACAAAATACAAAGATAATAACAAATTGCCAGAATGTAAGTGGTAAGGTGGTAAGAACAACATAACTAATTTTCCCATAATTTTGGCAATATAAGTCATAATTTGGACGCTGCGGGATGTAGCTACGCTACATATTATAATAAACACAGTAGGTATTCGAGACACAGGGAGGCTGGCATGATTAATCACGCCTCATGAATATGCATGAGCCTTAGGGCTGTCACGACCCGAACAGCCGCCTTTAAATAATATCAAATTAAACATGTAGGTATGCGGCGCGAGCTACCTGAGCCACATACATAAAACATGACGTTTCATCCCTGATTTTAACTGTACATAAACGTACATGTTATACATTGCGTATTAAATATGCTTTTAGGATATCATTACACTAAAACAAAAATACATAAAGCGTTCAAATTTACTTCGTTCGACGAATTTCGAACAGCGCATGTACCTACAGTCTACACGTACTATCTATATATTAAAACATTTTCATTACATCTTACCACACACATCACATCTATCAGCCTGAACTAGCTGCTGCTGTATCCAGCTGTTTTACCCGCCCATACAATCCTCTAAGCCCCCATATACCCATATATCTTACTGTTATATTCTAAAATATCCTTTCAAAACCTACCTACTTGCTATGAGGAACCTATTTATAAAAAAACCTGTAGCTTTATTTTTCCAGAGGATTCGTGATAAGTGAGTCAGTGGTATGCTTTTATTTAAATGAATATTAATTTTTAAAAATTAATTGAAATTGGATTTAAATGTAATTTTATTTAATTTATTAAAATGATTAAAAATTAAAACAAAATGTTCTACAAAACGACCAGACAATACTAAGATCCAAATCACATCCACTTTCAACGAATTAAATAGAATAATAGGTGGTAATTTAGACCTTCATAAGAGCCTTATTAGGGCCTAAACTGAATAAATGATTTTTGAATTTTGAATTTTGAATTTTGAATAGCAAAAAACAATACACGACCAACACCAGAACAGAATGAACACCGCAAAATGAACGCCGCCCATTATTATTTCTGCGGGCATTATCATCTAAATCGCATCGCACCGCCATTTACGTTGTTTAGGTATTTGCGCACTATTGTTAGTGGCGTTGTGTATAATATAAACATTTGTTATGGCAGAGGGACCGGCCACAATATCGCGTATATCCCGAATTACCATTAAAATGGAGAACGCTGATGTATGGCCGGCGACGGTTTACAGTGCACCAGGTTGCGCCCTGCCTGATGAGAATCGCTTTTGATACATTGCCTTTTGGTGGAGTTTTGTGTATGTGGGAAATTTACTGTAATGAATATCAATACCTTATGATTTATATTGTATTTTTCTTTAAAAAAGTAAGGATTGTAGACCAGCGGGCGCTACTAATATACTATTTTTTCTAAAAGTACTATTTCTTACTCATTTTATATGGTTGTAATCGTTTTGTAATCTGGAAGGCAAAGGGTTATTTTTTTTACTTTGAGGATTGAGTCAAACATAAAACAGTCGAAATCGTCGACAGGAAGATTTTACAACATAAACTTACTTATACTTCGACCTTTTATTGTGTTATAAGTTGTTTTTTTTGTAATATCTTCATTTGCTCTTATTTTATCGGACATCGCAAAACATAGATCGTATAGACTTTTGATGGAACATTGGCATGAGGAAAAAACAGTTTTATTGTGAATCTCCAATTGCTTCCTAAATCGCGTTGCCCTTTCTGGACCAAAGCAAACACCACTCGAGACAATTAAATAATAAATGCAATCCTATTGTTTGCTTTGTGCCGACGCAACGAGGGTGTCACTGATGAAATCTAAACTGAATTTACACGGGGCGGACACGAGTCCTAAACTAGAGGATAGTTGTAAAATAAATACTGCTAGAGGGAGCGGTGATGCTGCCAGCGATCACGTGGCGATCACGTGGCGCACGCGTGCCCGTCACGTGACGTGCAAGGAGGATCTCCGTCTGACAACAGTTTGGTGGAAAAGAGGGCATTTATAATTCGAACAGGAAATATTACACGCTAATTTTGTCACATTTGGGACAAAGATTGATTTTGTACGGGCGTGATTCTGGTTTCCGTTTTGTTGTAATTGCTTAGTTTTATTAGAATCAGTTCTTTTTCAATTAGTCAATTCTGAACCCGTCGACATCGTTGGCCTTATGGTTAGTACATCAACGTATACTGGTACGCGTGATTCGATTTCCGCCAGACTAAATATTTACGTTATACACATGTTTGACTTGCGTTTGGGGTTTTGGTATGTATTTTCGAACCAAAATTTTATGAATATTCTATCAGTTGTCTGGTAGTAGTACTCATAAGTTCAAGCTTTGCGTAATCCATATGGCGCTGTGTGAAAATACCTTGTTAATGTTTTTTTTCAAAACCTTGTCACCGTCGAAAGTTGGACTAATTCATGCATTTTGTTTGACGTTCATTTCAGTAAAACCGTACGAACAAGATGGCAGTTCCCAGAATGGTAACTATGTCTTTTCTAACCTATCCGATTCTAAAATATTAATTGCAAATGTTTGTTTTTTACTCAATCTTAGCTTAAGGCATTTTAGTACTTTTCATACCATATCAAAAATCTGACATTAAATGGGTAAATTATGTATAAATTAGCTTGAGTTTTGTTTCAGTTACTAATAAATGTGGAGTGAAAACTTCACTACGAATCACACAATCATTTTTATCTGCCATATAATGCGACCATTACAAACCCTGAGGTACAAACAAAAAATACAAGAGATACTGCGTTGAAAAATGATATTGGAAACTCAATATTCCGTTTATTTTATTTTTTTACATTTAAATTTAATATTCTAAATTCAAAATTATTTTACCAACACCAACAGAGATTCAATAAAAACCGAACCAGCCCAATTAGTTAAGCAAACAACACTACTAAGACCTCCCAGACAAACATTACGGAGGGTAATAGCTTAGCAGCAATATAAACGATAAATTGAATCGTCATTATATGTAGTGGAAGTAACGCGAACTATCGTATCTTGGCTTTACGAGGCGTGTGATTGAGTCTAACTATTCCATTAACTAAGAGAACTTGCTTTTATTGACGATCACTTGTAATTAAACGAGCTAATTGCTCTACGGAGAAGATACTCGTGTCTCCAGCGAGTACAGTGTTGGTACACGTTATATTGGTTGTGTTGTGATGTGAGCAGTTGTCTTGGGCTAAGTATCTACTTTAGTAATATCGGCTCTCCTTCCCCTACAGTTGTACTAGAATAGTATTGTATTCTGTTGTTTCACTAGTATTCAAATTTTATTTGATTTGAATAGAATAGTGAACTTACAAAGTGCCTCCTAACAACTGTCATATAATTGGTAGGAATTTTACTATAATTTTGTTGCAATTTTAAATTAAACTGGTCAACACCATGATTCCCCTATGTTTGTAAGTTAAGCAAGCAATTTGTTTAATAAATCAACAAATGGTCGCTGAAAGCGCATTAAAAGATAAGATCTCAATTTGCGAAGTTCCGAAGGGCGTAATGCCCGGCTAAATTAATTTAGGTCCAAGTCTCCTTCTGTTGTTTCCACTGCTTACCGCGCCCGTAATTACTGCCGAGGAGTTGTCTTACGTAGGTACCTTCCTTCGGAATATTCGTTTATACTTTAGGAAGCTGTAGGTAGGTCTATATTGGCATATACCAATTACAACATTAGAAATTAGAAGGGTACGTTTGTAGTTTCAAGAAAATCGTTGTTAAGAATTATCCAGTGATTATGATTAGTCCCTCGGGCGAAGGGTAGTGCACCGCTTGGTCGGCGAATTGGAGTGTCTGATGTCCAATTTATGCGCATGCGCACACGGCAGATACACGCACACCTGTCATGCGCACCTTTTATTAATATCATGATGTGCAACAAACATGCTTGATGCAGAAGCATTCAAATCAATATCGCGTACCGGCAGACCATATTTTCACCAAGCATTAAATAGCCTATTTATATATTGGAGAATTTACGGTGCCCGCTCTGCCGTGCGTACCGGTTGCCAGGTTAAATAAAATAATGAATAAACAAATACTAATGGTTCACGTAAAATTCCATACATCAACATTTTGTAGGGTTGAACCGAGATTACGACTTCAAATTCAATGTTTCCAAAAACTATTACAACATACAATATACTACACAAATTACTTAATCAAGTATCACTCTTCCGCAGTTATTTATCTCGCAATAAAATAAGAGGATACGTCCTAAGCACGTTCCGTTGTGGAATTAGTTGAAAGCCTATCTTAGACGGCAAAGATCGTCCCATTGTGATTCCGGAATCTGCATAATTTCCATTCATTAAGCAATGAAATGATTAATAATAGGGGTTTGTGCTCTTACCTCCTTATTGTGACGTTGCTAACACTGGGCCACGGGATATTGTGAGGCATTTGGCTGTTTGGGTACTTATATTATATAAAGCTTAGAGAGTGGCTTTCCGTATCTTTGTATAGTTACGTGAAAACCTGGATAGAAAACATATCTACATAATAATATTACCGTGTAAAATATTAAAGAAAGGCGATAGCTCTGCATTTTACAATAATTTTAAATAAATAAACACGCAATAAATAATACAATACAAATAATTAAAAAAAAAAGAAGAAGTAACTTAATAACTTTTTTACTATTTTTGTTATACATGACATATTTTATTTGAGTTTACTCGTTCGAAAAGCATATCATTTTTTTACGAGACCGCTGGTCTAGTGATCAATATAAGCTGATGGCTACGTTTGGTCGCGCGTTCGATTCTCGCTTGCGCAACATTTATGTAATAAACATTAATGTTTCATCTGGGTTATATTTTCTAAATATATATATATAAGTAATTTATCAGCTGTTGGTTTCAATAGCAATACAAGCTTTGCTTAGTTTTGACCAAATGGCAATGTGTAATTATGTCCAAACATTCGCTAATTATTTTGAAATCTTAAATATGCACATTCAATGACTGTTAGGCGGAACAAAGTTCGCTGGGTCAGCGGGTTATTAATATAATTATGTATATTTCGTGAAATGCTTAAAAAACTAAGCACCAGGTGTCCTAACTGTGTCCTCACCCTAGCCGAGGACGTTACAATAGGGCGAGATTTAAGCAAAATATTATCTTACAAGTTCCTATTGCTATATTAGAAAATTAAACGAATATTGAGGAGCTAACGTTTTGAATATTCAAATGGAATAAATTAAGCGCTGGCAAACAAAGGAGATCAAATTCTTGTGCGTACATCGTGACGAAAATTGTTTGTCTAAACGTAAGTACGGACGTTTCGCTTACGTATTCTCTTGTATCTAACTGCTTTATATCTATTTTATAAGCTTCGTGAGTTAATGTGTTTATTTACGTCACGAGAATCAATTATAAACTAAGGAGATACACGTTGAAGTGTAGGTGTCATAAAGCATTGATATGGTTAATCCTTAATTTTATGTGGGGCTTGATTATTAAACTAATAATGAATAAAATGATATAGAACCTACGAGTATCTACCGAAATATGAAGCCGATATCTAGGATAGGAATACAGTGGCACCGATAAACGTTTCGATTTGTATCTTTTTATGGCTTGATAACATAACACATACCATTTGGATTACTCCGTCACCTCAACTTTATTATGTGTCTTAATTTACAAAAAGCAATATATTTTGTAAGACACTGGCCACTCAGAAAAATAGAAAGATGTTGTATATTTTTCAAAGAAGGAACTTTTTTGAAAAATTGTTGATATTTTTTCTAGTGTCTCGTTAATTGTATTATAGTGATCTTTTATGTGTATTTTCAGTGATGTTTAGGTGCAGTAATGTTTCATTTTGTAACTGATTTATAGGAACATTGGAAATAATGCTATAAGTATTTGGTTTAAGTGATTCATCATTTTGGTCAATAGTTTACCTTTGACCTAAAGGCATGTTACGTTCTTCTACTGCCGTAGATTGTCTCCAGAAACTCAAGCAAGCATCTGAATGCATGACACTAGACATTTTATTGCGACAAAAATAAACCTGAAAATCATCTATATATACTCTCTATCACTCGACACTGGCTAAAATTGTCCTTGATTGCCATAGTTAGAAAGAAGAAGAAGTAGAAGAAGAAACGATAGTCTTTTGTTTTTTCATATTGATTGATAAAACTATTGAAGAAGATGTTGTAACAAAGATTCTAATATAATTATTGCTATTGATTTTAATCAATATTAACATATATATTGCTTAGGAAAAATCAGGCCTTTGAAGTTTAGTTGTTATTGTATGAACAAGCTTCACGGCTTCTACATGACGATTATCAAACTTTCTGTATTATAACGATAAAAACCATCGTGTTTATTATTGAATTAAGTTAAAGAAAAACTCAATGCAAGTAACTACACCTAAGATGTATTTTATGTGGATACTCTGAAGATGTTAAGGAGACATACGGTACGCCTGTAAGCGGTCTCAATATTATAGTGCTTGTAGGATATCACATATCATATCAAAACTCAGACTAAAACTCAAAATCATCTTTAATTGACTAGACTTTATAAATATATTTAATATTATAAATTATTATATATTTAAACCGTCAGAATTTACTATTCGGAAGGTCGTTTGTTTGCTGAGAAGAATCCGGTAAGAAATTCAGCAATTATTATTTTCAAAAGTACCTACTAATTGAAAAGTAAATATGTATATAATTAAATAATAAAAAGACAATAGTTAAACAAAGAAAATTAACACAACCAGGATATTATGTTTAAATTACAAACGTAAGCTATCATACACCGAAATGACTGCGAGCGCAAAGTAACTTCAAGGAACTCTGGAAGCCACAAACACAACACTACATCTGAGTAGTGTTATTTGGCTACGAGCTTAGTATGAGTAGAGGTGTTGTCGAGCTTCAATTTTTAACTGACTTGAGGAGGAGCTCTTACTTACGTGCGTCTGCATATATTTTTAATTACAATTCACTTTATTCCCTACCCTATTTAGAGTAAACACAGGTACCGTACTTAAATGTACACCATTTAATTTCATACACTCGGTCAAGTTCAGCTTGATGGCACATCGGATTATGTTCTTACTGGTAATCTGGTTAATCTTGCCTGCAGCTTCCTAATGTGTTTGCGGACAGATATTTACGTCAAACGTATCGCTGTATGCACTATGGCGATGTGTGGTCTATTGTGGAGGGTGCCAAGAGATTTTTGTTTATTAGCTTGCCGTCATTTGATTTTCATCGGAATCGGAAGCTTTTTTGACTAGAATAGTCTTTTGTTAGTCCGTATTAGTAGACTACCAAAAGATTGGTACTAGGATATTAAGAATGGTTATAGCGTCGGTATATTTATTTGATGAATAACAGACTCATGGCCAATTACTGAAAACCAATCAAATCTGCGTAAAAACGCAGATTTTACAGTATCTATACTTATATTATAAATGCGAAAGTAAACTCTGTTTTTTTGATTGTTTTTTACCTTTTCAGGACTAAACGTCAAATAAAATTTGACAAGGAGACATATTATATCCTGGGGAAGGATATAAGCTACTTTTATCTTTAAACAAATGCAGACGAAGTCGTGGGTAACAGTTATATTACAGTAGGATACTCAAGGTAAGTACGCCCAGAATAAGGACTCAGCTCGCATAGCGTAAGCGAGCTTAGTCCTTATTCTGAGTGGGTACGTAACGTAGACACAATTACTTTTGTCATTATGTCAAAATGACGTCAGTATTAAAAAGTAATGATTATGTACTCTGTGGTCAGTATTATTGCAATATTCATAGAAATAGCGCTTGTTGCCAATATCGTTGTACGTACTCAATTTAGGACTCGGAAATTCACAAACGCACTAAACTGTTAAAGAGATCATGGTCACGTCTCGTTGGTGATAGTGAAGTAGCATTCCTATCCAGAGTGGTAAAATTTTTGGGGTATTTTTTCATCTATTAGCAGTTATGTTAATACAGAAGGCGACAACAATGGTCCGGCCCGCCTGATGGTAAGCGGTTACCGTGGCCTATGGGCGTTTGCAATACTATCATCACTAGCTTGTTGCCAACCATGAACTACGTAGGTTTTTTTATACCACTAAGATGGTAAGCAATCATACGGCCCGCCTAGCCTGATGGTAAGCGGATACCGTAGCCTATCAATGTGCTAGCAGCATTGTTTTACCTTACTGCTATAGTACAAGGTATTCTCAAGAAGCTCAAGAAAACTTCACAGGAAAAATACAACACTACCTCGGAATAACGGCATCGTTAAATTTCGCAAATATTAATACTACCAATCCGTAAATATAAATTATATAAGGTTAGATTTTTTCATTCTCCTTGTGTTTTTAAAAGTTAGTTTTCAGTAACTTTAAAAGTGTAGGTATATTATACGTTGAAATTAACACTTGTTTCGCGTTTAAGAAGTTGATTTTATTGATGATAAGTAACTAACTAAGCTATAATATCAATGTTTCTTCTCATATAAATTATTAAACGTGTCATTAATCACTTCATCGACATTATAGGGTTAATATTATCTATCAGGCTGACAATCACAAAAGGGGTAAACAAATCATTGTATACGTTAACGATTTGTATCGATTTTATTTTACTGCTACCGTAATAGCCGGTCTTTTATTTTTGGCGAGACATCTGTGACAATCGATTAATCACAATCGTTTGTGTTGTGATTCGATTTGAAAAACTGCTCGCATCGCTGACGGGTCATTGTTTACTATATTAAGGGAGGGAGGCTTCTACCTGTGCATGTCGTATATTTTATATTGGTGGTAAAGTGATTTATAATACTTGAATTGGGTACTCACCGATAGAGTACTCGGAAGCGGTGGGCCCGATTAAAACTGCTCAAATACAATCATCTAAAAATGGGATAAAAACACATTGCCAGCAACTTTATGATATAATATTGATATTTAAAAAATATAGTTAGCTATATAAAAAAATTTTGTACTTTCAAATAATAACAAATGACAAATTAGTATTTTTTTATTAATATTTTCCACAGTTAAATATAACATACATGCTCGTTAAATACATTAATAAATACTGAATAAAATAATCTTTAATATAAAATGAATTTATTATATTCATTCTACCTACAATTATTTATTTAGGTTTTTGTTACTTGTAATACAATTTAATATATTATTGAACACATAAAAGCTAATAGGCACTCTTCTCTATAGCGGATAATGATTAACATAGCATATAGATTCCATATATGAGATGGATAAAATAGTACTAAAAGGCTTAAAAAAAATCTTCTTTCTCGTATTTTACAGTGTTTACATAATTACATAAAAATGTTTTTCACAGTAACAACACTATCAAAATTAAGGTAGGTATTAAAAAAAAATATAAAATTATAAAACGTTGATTTTTGTCAGTCTCCAAAAAACAAAAACCGTTCCATAGACAAACGTAATTACAACAGAGTGAAGCATTGCTCTATTAAGTACAATATAAGTTACAATTTAATTGTTATTACAATTCAAGAATACAATTAAAAGAGGGAGACATGACATGAAGTATTACAATTCTATAATATAGGTAATATTATTGTACTTATTGTGTTTCGATATTCCTTACAAAATTACGCCAAAAAAAATTAACAAAGACTTAATGCTAGCACCTAGCACACAGATGGAAATAGACGAAGGATTTTTTATCTTGAAAATATAAGATTCACATAGTATCTAATTGTTTTTTTCTTAAAACACGCGGTCGATATTACGGCCAGTAAGCTAGTAAAAAACAAATGTTATCTATCCATAGAGTTCTTTTATACTCTACGTAATGCTTATTTAATATTACTTACAGAAGACAAGAATATCTATTGGTATAAAGAAGAGTGAAACGAAAATAAAAAATATTTTTATGCCCTAGTTAGGTATTAAGGGATATGCCTGCCTACGAGTACGCTAAAAAAACCTTCTGAGAAAATCTGATACCACTAATCTTAGCAAGACCTCGCACTGCCTACCTATCTTTCTACATTTTAATATTAAAATAATATAATGCAGTATTAAAATACATGCAGATAGCAGTACCCTTACATAAGCAAATGGGTGGTAAAGAAAAGTGTAGGTACGGCCTTCCTTTGGGTAGCGTAATACAATGCAGAAACTAGGCCGGGTAGTTATTTTATTTGATTTCTAGATATATTGGATTAATATAAAATACATTAAATTTAAAATGGCTTCATAATTTAACTATACAAATGGATAACAGTTAGTGAGACTCAAAGTACTCCTATAAGAGAGGTCAGTAAGTCCCCGAAATATATTGTTTTAAGCCGTATCTAGCAAAACCTCATTTATACTTTTACTAAGTCACTCGATAAAATAGTTATAATTTAAAAAAGTTATCGTCCCTATTGCCGCTGAAACTACAGTATCCGACGGATGTTTGCCGTCGGCGGTTGCGCTCGTAGCATCGCGGCGCAGGTTCCCGCACACCTCGTAGCACCGTAGCAATCAAGTAGCGTACTCGTACCGGTTTCGTAGCAGCTACACACCGCTGCTACGTCACTCATTACTAAATTTGATTGACCACTGTTAAACTCGCGGATATCCTCGCGGAGGGAACTGAAACAGCATGCAGCGGCGGCGAGCGCGCTTCAAGAAGGTTGCAGTGACGAGTGGCCGCCATATTGGTATAAGCTCCGCCCCTTGCTGAAACAAGCCGCGCTATTGGCCCATTCCACCTGCGTAGGCGGAGCGTCTAGCGCCTAAATGTTGCCAGCTTTTTGAATAAATAATTTCAGTAATTTAAGTAATGAAGGCAATTATGGCGTTGTTTAGCTAAGTTTGCGCGGCGAGTGGGAACTTTATATTTATACCGCTCTCTTTATGTACGCAGACGCGCGGTTAATGCGCTCGATCTGTTTACGTTGCGAGCGGGCGCGAGTATTTATTGCGGCCCGCTGCACGGGACGCGATTTAAACTGCAATTACAAATTTACGCTATTAACAGAATGTATTGCACCATTTAAATTATTTTTTTCCAAAACAATACGCTGTATGCAGATGTTCTTAATTTTATTGAGGAAGAAACAAAAAATGGTCATGGCAAATTATTGATTTAGGAAGAAAGTTCTATAATTAATTTTATTTTGCGTACACTATCGTTGTTTCTAAACAGGCGGTTTTGTAAGAGGCCAGACACAATTTGCACGTACACAATAATAAAAGTGCGTCACAGCGTCCTCTGAGATCCAGTGTTCACACTTCAGGGGCAGAAGTAAACAGTGACGTCACGAAGCGTCATCGAGCCGATAAAAAGTCGATTTTATTCGCACAAGTTCGGCCAGCTGACTGGGGCCCCCTCCCGCGCGTCGCAGCACGCTCAGAATTTTCAGTGTGGCGAGATTTCAGGGTGAAAGAGAGAGTAGTATGTAAAGTGGGCGTGAGTGAGCGAGGCGACAGTATATCGTAGCGCGAGCCGGCGCGGTGGGCGGGCGGTGATGATGTATGGAGTGGTGGAGTTAGGTTCAAATTGGTCCGGGAAGTGGCCGAGATTAGAGCCAGCGCGGGCCGCACCGCGCCGCGAACGTAAGCCCACTTAAGACTGTTTTTAATACTAGTATTTTTTACGCGATCCCAACAGGATTTAGCGGATAAGCGACGTCGCCGCGATCGTGCGCTTTGATTTATCGGTATCGGTTCTGAATTCGGATTGTTCTGGTGTTTACGTTAGTGGGTGACGGCCGACCGCGAGTGGACGCGAAGTAATCCCGTGGCTTCGGCCAGATTATGACGGATATCACCGGATTTGGTGCACGCACGCTGTGATCCCAGCCTGCAGAGTCAACAACCGTGTCCTAAGTTTACTGCTACTACTGGCACCGTGAGTATATCTAACGAAGTTACAATAACAATCTCTCACAAATTACTAGCAATTCTTGCGTACAATGCCGCAGTTCATCCAACTGAATATACCTGACATCCAGGTCTTCATAGGCCGTGAGTAGAGACAGCTTCAAAAAGACAGGGTTGAGGAAAGTTTAAAAAAAAACACATAATTCGTATGTAGCTCAGTGCTGTGGGTATATGTAATATACTATTCTCACTGATACCTAAGTAGCATGAAAGAAATCTTAGCCTATATACGTGTAATATTTTCATTATTACATTACTTAGAAAGAACGATTTCTTTGGAATTAAAATGGTTACTTTTGGTAAAAAGCTTAAGCCATTCAAGTATTATTTTTTATAAAGTACCTACTTACGAAGTTGCGACATTTATCAAATATTTCGTCTACCCGTGCGAAGCCGGGGCAGGAAGCTAGTATAATATATAGCCTATGTTACTCAGTGATAATGTAGCTTACTAACGGTGAAAGAATTTTTGAAATCTGTCTAGATAGAGCCTATTCAATAAAAACACACAAAAAAATACAAATCTTTCCTCTTTATGATTTTAGTATAGACAAGAACTTGTACGTAGTATGGGTATTATCTACTCTGAGCTAGAACCATGTCTCTAATATTGCTTTTCATGAGTTTATATGGCTATGTAGGCATTACAAAGTACATCATGTAACCAAATGATTGCAGTAACACGAATGATTTGCTGTTGACCGTTGAAGAGGTCTATGTTATATCTTTGACGACCTTGATCAGATGTGTTATTGACTAAAACCATCCAACATATTGTGTATATTTACTAAAACTATAAGTACATGTAGTTAGGTATACCCGAGTGAAAGCATCATAATAAACATTCTTAGGGTTTTGTTAAAATCGTACACTTACAAATATTCCAACACAAAAATAAATTACAACATATTATCATCTCTAATTATGGGTATCAAAACCTAAAACTAAAAACCTTAAAAATATAATATAAATATTAAAACATATTATTAAACAGAGTCCCTGTGGGCAAGGTTCCGAAGATAATAAATTAAATACTAACGGGTACATATTTATTTAATAATCAGCAATCTAACATAAGCTTTCGTGCTAACTAGCTGTTGTGCCCGCTACTTTGCCCGCGTATCACTATAATATATAACCTGTTACTCAGTGATATGTAGTTTTCTAACGGTGAAAGATTTTTTGAAATTAGTCCATTCGTTTTTAAGTTTATTCGTTACAGAAAATCCTTCCTCTTTATAATATTAGTGTAAATGTGGGTTATAATAAAAACTAACCATAAACGTACAAAGTAGAACGAATAGGACAATAAGTTTTTGACAATAAAGTATCTATTTCTTGGCGTTTTATCACCTCTACTCTTCGCAATATTTATAAATTCTATCTCAGACAGTCTTCTTTCCTCCTACCACCTTTATGCAGATGACCTTCAGATTTATTCTCAGGCTTCAGTAGATAGGCTATCGGAAGCTGTAGATGTGATTAATACCGACCTAGCCAAGATAAGTGAATGGAGTCGTGCTCATGGATTACAGCTTAACCCACATAAAACTCAGGTTATTGTTGTCGGCAGTCCGAAAATGATAGCCAGGGTACCATGGTCTCAACTACCTCAACTACTTCTAGAAGGTAATGTTCTGCAGCTGAGCCGTGAAGTAAAGAATCTGGGTATTTACCTTGACAATTGTCTGTCTTGGAACCCTCAACTACATAATATAAGTAGAAAAATATTTGCATCGTTCGGGTCATTACGTAGACTTCGAAACTTCCTGCCCATAGCCACCAAAATTACGTTAGTGCAATCCCTCCTTCTTCCTATACTTGATTACGCAGATGTCAGCTATCTCGATCTCACTGAGTCCCAGCTAAATAAACTTGAGCGTCTCCAGAATGTCTGCATACGTTTCATATTTGGTCTTCGCAAATATAATCATATTTCGGAATTTCGAAATAAGCTCAAGTGGCTACCCATTCGCCTTCGTCGGAATACTCATATTCTGTCTTTACTATACAGTATACTATTTCTTCCTTCTACTCCTCCTTACCTTAAACAACGCTTTTCTTTCCTTCATGAATCACATTCAAGGTTACTTAAATCGGCGAACAATCTTAGTTTGACAATGCCACCGCATTCCACTAACTTTGCTGACAAATCTTTTGCAGTGCAAGGTGTTAGACTTTGGAATGCGCTGCCAATATCAATACGCCGTGCTCAAACTCTAACTGAATTTCAAAAACATCTCAAAAATTATTACCTATCACTGTAAGTCACGCAGCATTACTGATACTTTCCTTTACTCATTTATACGACGACAATTTATATAAGTAATTACATGTATGTATTTAGATGTATGTATTTGTATGTATGTATATTCATATTTATGTATATGTATGTATGTAATTGGTATGTAGTAGTTTATTATTTTATTTTCAATTATGTATTTAATTGTAGTTAGATATTTATTATGTTACTACTTCAGTAAAGGTACCAACGGGTATCTTGTTCATATAGTATTGTGTACACCGTCAACTACCCTGTCTCAAACTCCATTCTCTAGTCACTACCCAGGTTGTCTGGAAGAGATCACATGTTGTGATAAGGCCGCCAATTGTACCGATTTATAATGTATTTTATGTTCTTCAGTTATTGATTTTGGTGTACAATAAAGAGTTATCTATCTATCTATCTATCTATTTCTATACATATCTAAATCTATACCTATAATAAAACAGTAATAGGTCCAATTCTGTACAATGAAGATATTTAGATTTTTTTATTGGAGGGGACTACACTGGATTCTAAACCCAAAACTGTATTCTTTTTTCATTTTTGCCTGTCTGTTTCTTGGCCACGCATCACACTGATTTTACTGGGCGTAAATTGGGCTAGTGTTAAATTGGAAAAAATATTAGGGTTCCGCAAACAAATTAAAACCCATGAAATAATCATTCCACACGTACCTACGAAGTCGCGGGCACAGCTTGTCGCATGTAGGTAAGAATTTCGTACCTACATTCGTACTACGAAAGACTTGAGAAAGGCTCTCATTTCGCAGTTTGTTAATGTTGTGTTCGTAATTGTGTAAGAAAATCGAGACAATCCACCGGTAATCTAGATGGAATTTTCTTCATTAGTAAATTGCTGCGGTGCAGCCGTGGCGGCTGACTAGTTTAACATACTAACATGGTAAGAGTTTTAAGCTAAATATAAATAATATTGAGTTCAAAACTTATTTTCTATGAATTAATTAAAACTAGGTAACATATCGTCTCGTTATTTAGTGAAATGCATAAAGAGAAAATTGTTATCTTACGCATAATCCTATCTATAACAAGTTGTGCCTAGGTTAATACCTAACAGTACATTAAACTTCTTGTGCAATATTGTAAAAAAAAGACATGAATAACCATATTTCTATGCAAATTTTAGTGAAAATTTCCGTAAGAATATATTTAACTGTTTTGTTTTTGTGTCTTGGGTAAAGTTGGATATATACAAAATCAGTGTGGTAAATTGATAAAATGTGTGTCTATGCACACATATTTGCCCCTCATAACACACACAAAACAGTAAAACATACTGGGAAGTGACAGCGGCAGAGGCTACTCACGGTGATCACAGTGACAACAAAACTATGCGGTGTAATGTTAGAGTTTGAAATTAAATCACAAATTATTTGTCACCGCCGGTGCATATAAACACGCCTTTAGCGCGCTATACAATAATGTTTCGTTACTGATATAAGAGATAGGCTACATTTACGATTGAAAGGCATTTATCAATGTCATAAACTAATAGTCAGAAAATATATTGTACCTAGATTCAATAAAATTTGCGGTGAAGAATACAGGCTTAAACTACTTAGCTGTGGTTACATTTATATGTACTAATTTATTTTAATATAATTAATAGAATTTGCAAACTCTCCCGTTGGACCGGTGGCTAAACAATTCATTCACAGGGCATTTGCCGATTACTGAATCCAATATATTATAATTATACTAGCTGTTTCCCCGCGATTTCGCCCACATCAATACCTATAATATATAGCCTTTGTTAATCAGTGATAATGTTACTTTATAACGGTGAAAGAATTTTTGAAATCGGTCCAGTAGTTCGGAGCCTATTCAATACAAACATGCACACACACAAAAATACCAATCTTTCCTCTTTATAATATTAGTTTAGATATTGTGTGACATGTTAACTTCTCTGTGTTTCAAAGAATATCACAAACGGTTTATTTTTTCTTTTAATGTTTCTATACCACTAAGGTGGTGCCTTTAAAGCCGTGGTGGCCTTGTGGTTGAACCAACAGGCCTGTCATCTGATGAGCCCAGGTTCGAATCCCAGCCTGTACCAATGAGTTTTTCTAAGCTTAAGTAATGATTAATCACACCATGAGCTTTTAAAAAGAGAGGTAGGGCGATTTGGGATACCCCGTGGGTTTTCCCATTTAAATTGGAGCCGCCCGACTGGGGACTGTACCTCCGCCTTACAGAAGACCGCAGTGAAATAACACTACTTGATGTAGTGTTGTTTCTGCGGTAAGTAAGGTTGCCAGTGCTCCACGAGGATACGCTGAGCTAGTAGTATTGCTGCTAGCACAGTGAGTCGTCATCAACAACATGGTTGGCACCCCGTTAGTGATACCCCTGGTATTGCTAGCGGCTATAGGCTACGGTGACTGCTTACCATCAGGTGGGCCGTATGCTTGTGCGCCAAAAAAGGTGGCAAAGAAGTATACGGTCTGACTGATGGTCAACAGTACCATATCCCTGGACGCTTGCCACACCAGGTGTATCACTCGCGCGTTGCCGACTCCTAGCTATATTATTAGCAATACTATAGAAGATCAAATCAAATCAAAAATCATTTAAATTCAGTTTAGGCCCTAAAAGGCAGTTATGAATGAAAGCCACTCTACCTACAAGTCAACAAGACTAGACATGACAACTCAACACATCATTTACAATCACTCTAAAGACACCGATAAACAAAAACACTTAACAATATCTTTACGCTTGTAAGTTTTTGTAGTAGTATGATTTACATGCATGTCGAACGTCGTCCGGTGCTCTGTAAACATTGACTCGAACACACTTTGTATCTTGTCAATCGGCGATAAGCGCCAGTCGTCAATGAGCTGATACAGTTACATTTCACGGTTGGTGTGATACTTTGGTCATTATAAGAGAAGGATTGATTGATTTTTAAGTAATCTCTTTTGTGGAGACGTAGTGTTTTTTATTTTAAGGCCTAGGTGTTTTGTTTCTTTTTCTGTTGCTAAAGGAGGTGCATATATATAAACTTATCATCACGCCTTGCCCCAAGGGTCCCCGAAGAGGTAAGCAGAGGTGCTCCCACTTTTTACCAACTGATTTGTAATATATACAAACTTAGGTGAAAAAATAAATGATACCCGATATCTTTCGACAGAAATTTGGAGATCTCAACCAAATTTAAAACATCACCTATTTATAGGTAGATAAGAGACTGAGTGAACAACATCAGTGGGTAATTTGTGTTAAAAACCAAACGTTGAAATGTACCTTATCTTAGATAAAGGTATATAGCCAAGGTCATTTGACTGCCATCGCAGGAATCGTGGAGTCAGAATCATATTCAAATGAGAGCGCGAAAATAAATGTTTCTTTTAGTATAGTAGATTTTTTAGTAGTAAGTAGTTGAAACAAAATAACCTAGGCACTGAACGAGTACGTTTTTGGATGCATCGTATGAGAAATATGTGTGTGTTGCACCGAAAATCCTATGGTGTTGTGTAATCTGCATTGAAATGTGATATCTCCCTTATTTGCCGTCTTCATGTATCATCACCATTCATCAGTTAACTTGAATAGTAATTAAAGGCATATGAGGTGGTAGATTAGCAAGCGTTTTCCTATTATCAAGATTACTTGTTGATAAACTATAGAAGTGACCACAAACCACAAAAAAATGCTTATCTATGAGACTGACTCGTTTATGCGAAGTGACGTGATACACACTATAGTCACTCTCTGAGGAATTCTGTGCTGTCTCCTGCGGGGCTGAAGTGTAGCTATTTAATTAACTTACAGCCGTTTCCATACACCCTTCAAGCGCCACTAATGAGCTCTAATGAGCTAGACTGATTTAAGCTATCAAAGATCAACGGTTACTAGTTTTCATTATTTTCCGTCATGTGTCAAGAGTGTCGGTTAGTCATCGCGTTGTGTAGAATGGAAAAGGATAGGAAATAGGAATACTCAACATGGCCGTTATTAGGCCTCGATGTGCATCGCTGTATTTTCGTCTTATACTCTTTCGCATAGAATTAACAATGATATTTATATTCATCCTGAAGCCAACACAATTTACGTGTATTTATAAAATGTCTCGCTACAGTTTGGGCGTAGCCGTGGTCGGTTGGCTCGACGTCAGGTGAACTTATCTGGTTCCTTATCAATTTAACACTCAGATAAAATTATCATTCACTAGATACGGGAACGTGCCACGCCGACGCATAATTTTTACTAAACGCTCTATTTGGTATGTAGGTACCTTTTTGAAAATATAGAATACTGCTTCAAAATAGTAGGTACAGGGACCTTGTTCTTTGTATAAAGTCACGTTAGCTAATATGTTTTTACTTGGCATTTTATATTTATGTAAAAGTTGTTGTGTTAAATATAAGATGAGTTGTTACCGCTCAAGTCCTATTTGAACGTTGTTTTCGAAATTCGTAATTGTTTTTTTTAAACTGATGACAGGTAATAAACTAATATAATCTAATCTTTTAAGAATTCAAATTCAAATTCAAATTCAAAATTCAAAAATCATTTATTCAGTTTAGGCCCTAATAAGGCTCTTATGAAGGTCTAAATTACCACCGGTTCGGAAAAAAAGCCACCTGAGAAGAACCGGCAAGAAACTCAGTGCTCTGTCTTTTTTTGCAATTAACAATCATTATATAACAATTTGTAACAAAATTCTTCTAGACATTGGTATGAAATTACAAATATCAAAATGAAAGCTACCAAGTTGGTTTTGTCACTGCTTTCATGAAATACATATTCCAACTATTACAATTACCAGGAGCGGGGAGCCACTTGTGCAGAGTGAGTCTATATATTCCAAGCATTTTTATCATTTACATAATCATTAATTTTATAATAGGCTTTATTTATCAAAACTCTTTTGACATGAGTCTTAAACTTATCGTAATTCAATTCGGTAATAGATTGTGGGATTTTATTGTAAAAGCGGACGCAGTTTCCCATAAATGATTTGTTTACTTTTGTAAGTCTAAACCTAGGAGCCACAATTTTGTTTCTGTTTCTTGTATAAATATTATGGTTGTCTGAATTTAACTGAAAACTTCTAATGTTGTTAAGAAAACTCCCAGTCAAAATAGGTAGTAAAAAAGAAAAAATACTCTATGTTCACTTAGCACGGATGTGATCGACTTCGACTTCCAAGTAAAATTCGAATGAGATGGCGTTTTAATAGAGCGAAGCACTTTCGCCAACTTAAATCTTTTGGCTTAAAAAAGGCTTTGCGTCGGTTTAAAGGGATAACGTAGGCTCAGCCGGCTCGATTGGTGCCTTTGGCTCTGCCCAATTACTCACCAGTGGCTAAAGATTAATATCTCACTGCGAGTTACAGTCGTAGATTGTTGCCTTCTTCAACTTTTAGAGACTTCTTTGTTTATCAACAACGATTTGTTATTGGTTAGTGCGTATATCTTTCATTGGTAGTGAGTATACGTATACTGCGTAATGGCTTAAAGATTAATATTGAGCTAGTTTAACGCGTGTGCAATGATTATTAAGTAAGCAACTTCTTTATGTGAGTGCACAAGTCTTTCACATTAGTGCGAGCGATATTCTATTGTATGTGATGTGTTCATGATCCTTATTCCTAAGTAAGAACAAAATCATCAAGATCGATTCGCACATACCGAAGATAATTTAAAACTATTTTCAAAACAGGAACGGTCTTCTTTTAAGGGCAGTCAAAGAGACATATGCAAAGAGGTATTATAAAAAATAATAGTATCTGTAATGATTTCCTTATCTGAGTGTGGTAATTAGTTATTCTCCTTTTTACAATCGATTCCCCAGCAGACGAACCATGCAATACTGTCTGGTTGCAAATGGGCACATTCGCGCTTCGACGCCGACGCCGCGCTTTGCTCTTTTTGCCCCATATTGAATTCCCGGCGAGTGGAGATAGGCATTCAGCCAATTAAACCTTTAAATCATACGAACACCTTCTATCTTTGCATTTACGTTTTCAATACGTGAATATCACATAGTCGTTTGTGGAAGTATTATGTATTCTAAAAAAAGGCTTAGGTCGATGCCTACTTAGAAAATATTCTATCACACATCTTTGGAAAGACGCCACTATATTTAACCTGCATGCTTACAATGATTGAAGATTAATAAAAATATGATTCAAATGCGAATCAACTTATCGTTCGTTCGCTTTTTTAATTTATAGTACCTATAAGTGGGAATTTAGTTAGGTGGTCGGCAACGCGCGAGGGATACCCCTGATGTTGCAAGCGTACATAGACTGCGGTAACCGCTTACCATCAGGCAGGCCATATGCATGTTTGCCACCTTAGTGGTATAAAAAAAAGACAAGAGTTCCTCCTTGTATCATTTTATTTTCACGTCAGAAATTGTTAGCAGCTGTTAATATCTCAGTATATGATCCTGCTATTTTCTTATTATCCTTTATTTATTAGCTTATACTTCGCCTCATAGTTACTTGAGACATGCCAGTTGTATATCTCTATCGCAGCGTTCTTTATGACACTTATTTATTTTATAACTCAAACAACCTAATGTGTACTCGCTTTAAATCATGCTGATGCTTCACTAAAATTAATATATGATCTTGTTTGGAACTTTTTAGGTGAAAACGAGGTCTGTTCTTTATTCAACTGTTTGCTACGAATGAAATTTTCTAGTTTTGTTTGAGTGATTAGAAATAATAAAAATAAGCCGTACTTTTTATTGGACTTGTAGCATATTAATAAACAACAGACAATCAGATTTATAGCGTGTACAATTGAAATACATTGCCAAATAGCTTATATACCATATTATACAATGGTACCCACGTAATGTGGATGATGTTATACTATCGCATAGCTGATACTTCATTCTATGATGTTAGTTTTTCCTAGTAAAACTTCTCACCATAGACTCAGAGTAGATATATATACTACGTACAATCATAGGCGTTAGTACTAGGTATTACTGTATGAGACCAATCTTTGTTCTGTGACTAAACTTAATCACGGATAAGAAGTAAGGAACAAGAAACTTTCATTGAACAATCTTTTGTTTCAGGTTCAAAAAGAATGCAATAAACCCTCGTCCGCTGCACCCAACGCTCGCGGACCGCGCGTTTTTTTCCCCCACGTGACTGTAAGCCAGCATCATTCACCTCAGGGTGTACAAGGAGGCGCTAGCGGCCGGAATGGAGCCGCTAAGCGAGAACGGACTCTGCTTGTCAGAGTTGGACCTACATGGAGGACATCTTCATGAGTCGGTAGCGGCGTCTGTGGGCTCGGCTATATCGAGCCTGATGGCTCCGCTGCACCACGAGCCCCAACATACACCATTGCATCATGCACCGCCGTTGCACCATGAACCCTTGGAAAAATTGAAATGTGAGTTATATTCTACTAGCTTTTATCCATGGCTTCGCCCGCGTGGTTCTAGATAAATGTAGCCTATGCCCTTTCCCAGGTTATAATCTGTCTCCATTGCCAAATTTTATTACGATCCGTTCATCCATTTAGTCGTGAAATGGTATCTAACACACAAACAAACAGAGTTACCTTTGCATTTATAATATTAGAAATGGATAAAGCTCATTGTAAGAGCCTTGGAGACCGTGTGGTAGTAAGCGTTGCCTGCTATTCTAGCGATACAAGTTCGAATATAAATCAGTTTTAATACAAAATTTTGTGCAATGATTAGCCACACCGCGCGATTACGGTGAAGGAAAACATTATGAGGATACCTCATATGTCTGAGAAGAAATTCAAGGATGTCTGTCGTATGGAGTGTCTAAGAGGCGGTAATGACTCACCGTGTGTCACGTTGATACATAATTGTAAATCTTCAGTGAAAAGTGGGTGGTGTAACACCTTACACCTGCCTACCTCAAAATTATTTTTATAAGCTCGTTATAAACAGTGCTAGGATAGTGTGGTACTAGTCTTAATCGAATGGATTTAGGGGCTACCCCTTTTTACGAGAGCGAGTAGCGTATAGTCCACCTTACGGACACAGTTCGAATTGGTGGACCTCACGACTTCAATGGCTTCTTTAATGTAATCGGTTTCCTTATAATATTTCCCATGGCCGAAAAGCTTGTGCTTGATTTATTAACCATCGTGCTAGGCTAGTATAAAATAATTAATGGTACAGTGCTAGTAGAATTTATATCTAAGCTTTGGGATTTTTCTTTACCAGCTGTAAAGTCAAACGCTTTTTTTTAAACTAAACCACCAGATTTTTACAAATCTTTGTTTTTGTTTTATTTACAGAACATACTTAACGAAAATGTTGATATCATTCAGGTTTATTATAATATTTCCAGAAATTTTATTGTGGATTAGCTATCAATATCGTTGAGCTCTTGCCTTGCGCATTGCACCCATGTACAAACGTAATATCCTGAAACTGCCGCCGACATTTGCCAATAAAATCCATGTGTTTCCATGGAACGCAGACGAGGATCTCTTTTATATTGCTGAATAAATCCCGTTTTAAACTCAATCGGGCTAGTAAATAAAATAAAGGGGACTTTTCGTGTTTCATTTCACTAGCGTCGCGTCCTCGCATAGAATGGAGTCATTTCTTCGCCCGTTTTATTTTTATGAAGATATGTGACTCCTCTTTGCCCTATGGATACGAACGTTCCGGATGTTTGTGTAAACAAATAAAATAAGTCTTATTCGCTTACAATACGACCAGCGGATCATTAATTGATTTTATTTTAAATATTTGTATCGACTGGCATAGTTTTGCGTAGTAAGAGTCGAGGACAAACTTTTATCAAACGTCAAATCATATAATTTTATCTTCGACGTTATTCTCATATGTTTGTAGTTATTTTTTATATTTAGCAATAGGAAGTATTTCCACATTGGTTGCAATCTCACCAGTTATCAAAAAAATCTAAATTGTTTATACTGACGACATACCATTTGCCTCACAACTACTCAACAAAATATGAAAAAATCAACAGACAAAATGACATTGTCATCGATACTTGACAAAGGACGCACGTGTTACGAAAACATCAAACCTGATGACTTTATTTATGATGCAGTAAAATTGTGGCGCGACGTCACAGGCAATCAGGCGTCGGGAGCCGTGACGCTGTGGGCTGCACTTTGTATACAAAATTAGGGATTATTCACCTCCGATCCCTCTGACACGCAATTTTCTTCCTTTATTTACGTATATGGATGATATGAATATGACAGTTGATACTTTTTTCGTAGCACACTTGCACAAATTAATGGAGTAATTACAATGTAAATATGCGGGTATTGAAACAAATTCAATTTATTAAGAGTTATTTTATGGAAGCCAGGTGTAAAATTTTGCTTTTAGTCCAAGTTAAATTTCGAATTTCAATGATGATTGCTTTGAACTCAAGGACAGAATGATGGATAAAAGTTTAGAACACATTTTACCAATTGCACATTTATATAATACATAGATTTATGTATACACCTTCGTTACCTATATATTCAAGTTCCTACTATCTTCACGCATGTTCTTCAATTCTTACCACCTTCCAGAAGACCGCAGTCAAATAACACTACCTTGATGTAGTGTTGTGTTTCTGTTTTAAGTAAGGTTGCCACTGCTTCACGAGGATACGATGCGCTAGTAGTAATTCTGCCAGCACAGTGAGTCCTCATCAACAAAAGGGTTGGCAACTCGTTAGTGATACCCCTGGTATTGCCAGCGGCTATAGGCTACGGTGACTGCTTGCCATCAGGTGAGCCGTATGCTTGTGTGCCACCGTAGTGGTATAAAAAAAAAAAAAAAAAAAACATTCTTTCTTATTCATATTCAAATACTTCTTTTAACACTACATGCCAGTATTATTTTTTACTAATAATTCCTGCTAAAGTTATAACATAATCGACTTCTGTGATACTAAGAAATATTGCGTGGTCGACAAACAGTTAACCCTGCGAGCATACATACCATAATTAATATCTTTGCATTATTAATACATTATAAGTGGCAGAATCTACTATGTTACAATTAGCAACATTTTGTGGGGAATAAAAGGATTACAATCCCTAATAACACCTGCAGAATAATCAACTAAGTTATATGTGAAACAAATTACAAGCAAATGCATGGAGACGGCCTAATCTGATAGTTTTTACAAACACATCAATATCGGATTACGCGCCCTTTGGATGTTTAGTTACGCAATTAGTCATGGGGTAGGGGACATGATTCAAAAGAGAGATAGGTACGAAATATGCTCCACTTGATTTGTTTATTGTTACGTTTTCTTTACAAATTAAATGTACCGTGAAAATAGCGGTTTCAAATAGAATTGAATTATTTAAGTGGATACTTCTATTTTTAGTTGGATATTTGTGTTGAAATATTGGTTATCTCGTCAAAAGGAGTGACTAATAAAGAGTAAGCCGAGGCAATATTTTTTAATCAAAATACTATGCAAGTTTGATCATGTTGATTAAGCCCAACGAGCTTAGGTAAACGTTGTGACTAAACTTTAAAAAAACAATGAGTAAAAAAGAGCTTTTTCTCCAAAAAACTAAGTGATACACTATTCGGACTGTTCGTTATTTTGTGAAGTTGTCGTAAACGCAACTATTTGCAATCCATCACCGACGCACAAAAAGGGCAACTGAGCCTATAATTTAAAGTCAATTCGAATGTATCTTACTTCTCTTTCTCACAAACAGCGTAATGTAGTTTGGCATCCCTCTCGCGCATTAAAAAAACAACCCTCCGAAATCGGCGAGGCATTATATTGCGATGATTAGGCTTGCACTTGCCGCTCTGCCATTGAATTTAAATGGGGGATTAAAATGCTACTATGCATTTAATTTTTATTAAGGCCTATTGTGCTTAGTTCATTAAGAGATTGCTGTCATCGTTCGACCTCTGCTGTACTAAACTATCAATATGTTTAGTTTATTACGTTACACTTTATGTACACCTCTCAAGCTGGTAGATGTTTTTATGTAATGAAAGACTGACAAATAACGTATACAATGCGAATGTGAATGGAAGAAGAAGCCGTGGAAGGTCAAGGTAGGCTTTCTGAATCATATTGCCAAAGGATACAGCATTATTGTTGTGACTCCAATCTTATTTGTACTCTTATTAAATCAACTTATTTCATTACAAAATGATATATTTTTTTAGTAAGACTTTGTATTAAAAAAGACCATGTACTTTACATTTTAAAATGAGGTAGAAGTATCAAAGGATTTTTAATAAATTTGATTTTCGCGAAGCACTCTTTTTCATTATCTTGCATGTGTGTAAAAATAGGTATTCTCCGTATCATATCGGAATCACCGTAAGCTTATCCATCGAAGATTGTTCTCATACCCCGAGATTTTTATAAAATAGGCGAAAAACACGTTTCGTGGCTTTAATTTTAAATTGAGCAGGTTTTACGGAATCTTGCTAAAGCCGCCGTACGTTGATTTTGTCTTTTTCGATGGTTTTTTTACCTTGATCAGCGTTAAACCCGCTATCTCATTATTTCTCTGAAAAAATATGAAAAATTAATTATACAGGATTCTGTCGAGTTTAGCGAGGATTTTCTGTTACAGTATTGCTATTCTCACATTCTGAAAAGGATAATATTAGCGAATGATCCCGTAGAAGATTTTTTGATGAGTCCTATCAAGGTAGACGATGGCAAACCTGCGATAAAGCGCTTTTTGAATGCAGATTTTACAGAATAATAAATTAAAATGTTTTAAATGAAAGGATTTTGTTAGGTATCTACTATGTATTTTATAGTGGTTAGTCATTGTGGTAGTTTCAACTTGATGATGTACAATGTAAACATTTACCCGTATACAATATACCTACCTTATGTCTTTAACATCCGTAGATATATAGCAGGTAGAATATACGAGCGGTCAATTTGACATTTATCAGTTGTTTCTTTCTTAAAGGTTTCTACCAAAATAAGACTTTTAAAAAGTGTATTTTCATGTGGCCCCTGTCATTGACAACTATTCTACAATTTATTAGTAATTAAAAAATGAGATACTAAGCTTTACATGAAAAACACTCTTCGACAACCTTCGAAAGAAATATATTAAACTGCGTCATGTACCTAATGTAAATTCTCAAAATGATGACCGACGGTTAATCTTATATAATACTTATAATAATATTATTAGTCGTAAAATTCCTGTGGCATCAATGCAAGCAACATGCATTGCTGAGGTGTGAGGCCCGGGCTTGGCCAAATATTTGTCATGTTGGTCCACATCTCGAGATTACCGACTTTATCTAAACGCACCCAAATCTGACCTGCGCGGCACGGGCGAGTCATGTTTACCTTTCTATGGAATTGTAACGGTGTTTCGTTCACTCTGTGTATCTAATACGCTATAAAAATGAATTTTAATTTGTTCTTTTGTTTTCTATACTGTCCTATACCTTTCTGCCAATGACGATAAAACTTAGGTATGCTGATGTGCGTCCTCTTGAGTATTTCCGGTTTGAAAATCAATTTTTCCCCTTTTATTGATAGCCATTATTTTAGTAGTTAGAAAGAAAAAAATGCATTGCAACGCATGCTGCGCTTAGTTGCAAATAAAATCATTAGCCATGACACCAACTACCGTCACTGTTTAGCATAAGTCAAATAGTCCTTCTCCAAGGCGCTGGAAACCAAAAAACTTTATAGAAGAAGCCGACTTGTCAAAAAGCGTAGTACATTTGAATACGGAACATGAGTTCTGATTAAAAAAAGGTGTTTCCCAGAAACAAAGTAGGTGTGATTTATTAATATAAAAACTATAGTAAGAAAAACTCGGAGCCACACAGTCTAGCCGACGCTGCGCAGGCGCGTCACTATAAACTATTTTTACATGACAAAAAAATTGCAACCCCCAGGGGTGACATGCGCGTTGCACCGGGTACCTTTGTCGCATAGCTTTGATCTGTCATGATTAATTTATGTTTTTGTTGTTTTTTTACCTAACGTCCAAATCTGCAAACTTATGGAAATAACTAGAAGGGAACATTGGCATAATTCAATTACTTTGACGCACATTTGTTTTAAAATCCATGGGGAAATATTTTTTCCTATCTATGTATGTATCTCTGGCGTGCCGTTTATGAAATGAACGTGCATCAGCATTTTTTTTTATATCAACCAATTTACATTAATTTAATAATTATTGTTCAGCTTTATATGAGTCAAAACTTTCAGTTCATATTTAATTTACAAAAATATAAATAAAATTCAATCCTTTAAAAATGCTTTCAAATTCCGAAAGAACTTCACCAATAAAGAAAACGATTATCTTTTCCCTATAAATCCCATAAAAGACGTAATCCCCAACCTTTCACTGTGCTAGTTTTTTTAATAGCTCCTATTAACATGTGCACGAGCTATTAAATATTTTCATCGGCAATTAGTGAAGGCGAAACTAAATAAATTTAAAGGAGGCGAGCATACCTCGCGCTCAATAAGACATGTGACACCCATTCTGAACGCCTGTTAACAAATTAAGCCGATTTGTTCTGTTATTCTAATAGGGCGATGGGAAGTGTTTGCGTCGAGCATATTTTGACAAAATTTATTGCTACCACGCCTCCGATACATGTTTTTTTTTCTAGATCTACTGAGGGCGGATGCCGACATCTGTCGCGCAGAAAACGGTCACGCCCTTTTTGTAGGTCTTATAAAAACGTTCACGATTCTAATTTCTGTGTGAGAGGTATCTCATACTTATTGAAATATCCAGAAAATGTTAATAAACGTAAATTGTAATTGTCAGTACATACCTGTAAAAGAATAGCATTAATAAAACTAACATGGAAAAATTACCATCAACCTAATCACGAATTATAACAATTTCAAATGAGGTAAATAAAATCGATATCTATGGAAAATATTGTAGCTGGCCGTGTTCCAGCATAAGTTGAAGGGATTTATTTAAGCATGATTCCTAGTTCCTACATCTGATATGAAAAAACCAGTATAATTAAAACCTTACAATTGTTTTATCACTTAGATATTAATAGTAACTTCTTTTCTTTATTTGGCTAGTGTTAATCCATTCAACTTGAATCGAAAGGTTTTTATAATGTAAATTCATCTGAAATATCGGCATTCAGTCGAGTATTCCGTAACCTCACTTTATAGCTACTGTGGGCATGTCATCGTGAATAATCCCTTAAAAACATTTGCTAGCACAAGCACCTGAAAATTACAATGGTATATTGTAGGCATAAAGCACGGTGACCGGTTACCATCAGGCGGGCCGTGGACACGTTATTAGCCACCTTTGTACTATAAAAAAACTTGATTGATAAACGGTTTAAATTCAGTTCCGCATAAAGTCAAGTAACGAGCACAGCATGAATGGTGATGTATCGACAAATAATATGTCGCCACACACAATATTTACAAAGCAAGTGATTGATAGTGGGTGACAGATGTCGGTATAACCCTTGCAGTGCGCTCCATCTGTCACTGCGGCCGTTGGTCAGTTAGACACTGTTTTTACACTTTTCCTAACCATGCATGGACAAAAATAGCATTCTTTAAAAAATGCTGCACCTATCGCCCATAGAAGTGCACTGCTTGTGTGAAATTCGTTGTTTAGTCTCATAAAGGTGTCGATTCTGTTGATCAAAATTACTAAACTTCACTAATTTGACAGGTCTAAAAGTCTTGCTATCCCTTTCTCATGTGTGGGGTTAAATAAGGATTGCAATATATTTTTTAGACCCGTCAAATTTGTTAAGTTTAGTAATTTTGAACAACAGAATTGGCACCAATATACACAGTAATTAAAAATACTTGCCTGATGTGCTTGAGCGGTAACTCCTATTTAATACAATGTCGTCAAAATATTTATTTTAACGTTCGCCCTTAGTCTTTTACATTTTCACAATGGTCTATTTATGCCTTATCATGAATAATGACATCATAAAGATACGTGTTTTATAACTCCGACAGGTAATACATATAGCTAAAATAATGCCCTCATCTTTTGTACAATATTACTTTCGTTTATTCACATTTTATTTGTCGCTATAAAAGGGAAGGAATAAAGGTTGTTAAAGAGAGTTGGGAGACTTGGCTATAAATCTTTTTATTTTATGACAAATTGTTGGTGAACGATGCGCAGTCACCCCCGACAAAAGACTAGAACAAACAACGTTATAATAGTGATGGACCAACACCGATATTGCCACGATTGTAAACATAAACACAATGTTATAGCCCTGTCATAGTCTGTACATCGGTTTCAAAGTACACAAAATATTGCATTGTGTGAATGTAATATATTGCATTTAGGGCGGTTTAGATGGGACATTATTATCATTGAATGGACTGGACAAAAAATTGTAACGAAAGATTTTTGCTCTCTGACTAACGAAGTTCCAAAGTAGTATATATTGGGTTTGCATGGGCATATGTTTGTGCTAAAGCTACTTTCAATACATATAATTAACGATTTTTTGACGTAGACTAGCTTAAGGTGTATCAGCTCATAGGCAGTTAGACGTTTTCGTATAGTGATTTCTGCTGGAAGATAACGGCTCTTTTAAACACATGGCTCATATAATCTATTACAAATACCAACTGATCTGCAACTGTATGCTACTAAAATTTGTCAATTTATAATGTGAATTACTGATGAGGAATTTGTATGGAATACGTTGACGTATCACGTGATATATGACGTGTAACAATGGCGCATGACTCGCTTTATGAGACGTGGTCCCGACCCCGGCGTAATTATAATATTATGACTTCACATTATTCCCAAATGATATTGTCTGGCTCAAGCCCCGGAGTAAGGTGATATAACCTATGTCTATTGTATTCTATTTTGATGCTATTTTATTATTATTATCATTTTACTGCGCATGTAACTATGTGACGTGTGCTTGGAGTTTCCATTTCCAAATTTTGTTTTTTTAATAATGCTTGGCCATAATCATAGCGCCAAACTAAGCAAAACTAATGCATAAATGTAAAAGCTATGGGAACCAGCAGCTGATACAATACTTATATATTGGAAATACATATCAAACATCCAGACGCAAGGCAAACATGTTTGTCACATACAAGTTTGCTTCGGCGGGAATCGAAACAGCGACCTCTAGCGTGGCAGTCAGGTATACTAACCACTAGTTCTCGTCGTATAATCCCCTTAAATGTCTGTATTTTTTATAATTGAAAGTATTTGAATTATGGGTAACAATACATTTTTGGTTTTTTCGCTAAAAGCAGTGGGCTTATTTCCTATAATGCTTGCGAACAGTGCGACGTCATTTTAACAAAGCAGCAAAGCAACATATAAATGCGGTTTTGATCACAAAGGCCGCCGATGTAGTAAACCGATAGTGATCCTTTTGATTAATGAAATTATTTATCTATCCTACTACGGATACGTAAATATTATTGTATATGAAATAAAAACGCCGATAAAAAAAACCGACCTTGTTTTTTTTAAACTTACCAGAACCACAATTTAACTACTGACAAGCGTTACCAACCACGCACAAACAGAGCGTGCTATAATTCGGCAATTACCATAAAATCTGTATCACTAATATATTTATTACATCGGCTCCCACTAATATTTATGCAAATTGAAAACGCAAAATGGCATCGTTTGCGCGTCCCTAATCCTCTGTACTATGGAGACCAACAGCATATGCCGCGTTTAATGCTGGTTTGAAATTCTATCACAGATATCATATGCTGGTCATGTTCTATCTATACTAATATTATAAAGAGAAGTTTGTATTTTTGTTTGTAATGAATATATTTTATATTGACTTTTCTCTGTACTATGGAGACCAACAACATATGCCGCGTTTAATGTTATTTCAAATTTCTACCACAGATATATCATATGCTGAACATGTTCTATCTATACTAATATTACATAGAGAAGTTTGTAATTTTAAGAATTCTTTCTATGACAGTATTGTCACTGATAACATAGGCTGTATGTTATATTCCTACGAACGAATATAATTTGCGGGGCATTAAGTATTTTTTGTATCTAATGTTGATATACATATGTCGTTAGTGTTATGGTAAGCGTTAGTTCTGGCCATACTTGTGACAGTATCACCCTGGACGCGAGTAGTAGATGTTGAATTTTGGACAATTACGTTTGATAAGCGGTTACAAATATTTTATAACTGTAAAGTATCAAGTGTGATTTGTAATTAGAATTCGTAAAAAGCTTTTATTATTAGTCCTATACATTTAAAACAAAACCTAAATCAAAAAGTAGTTTGATCAGCTTATGTCCTATATAAGGCATTTATGAAGGTCTGAATTACCTTATTTAAAAACTTTTCTTTTTGATTCAAGCTTTTGTTCTAAACAAGTGATGGTCTTTTTGTAGTCTTAATCTACAACCTGATTGAGATGGTAATTTCAACTGTGAAGTTAAAACGCTGAAACAAAAAAAATGAGGCTTTCAATGTTTTGAAGACAGCAAAGCCTGTGTCATTGTTTCGCCTGCCTAAAATCCCAGCTTGTTTACCCCTATCACCTCGAACCGGACCGAATGCGCCAAATCACAGCACCCTATACCACTTGTCATCGCAGTGTATCTGACCAAATAGGAAAAGTAATTTGTGACCATATGGGACCAGTGATTGCCTTCTGAACACCCCAATAGTCTTTTGGTGGCCAATTCGACCCCAACTCATTTCCTTAGATCTCTTTTAATATTGCGGTTTGCGCTTCCAACACAGGGTTAGTTAGGGTCGGAAATTCATTTATTTTATAACACAAATGGGGCTTCTCGCCTGTATGAGAATAAGCTTTATGATATGAGTTGACTTTGGAATAAGGGTAACAAAGAATAATGGTATTACCACGGCATTACTAAAAAGTTAATGACTAGTTAGACGATGTATATCTGATTTGTAGTAAACATATTCGTCACGTAATGCCTTTTTTAATTTATTTAAAAAGTGCTGTTAGAAGCCTATTATTATATATTAAAATAAAGATATATTATGTAATATTATATGGAGAGATGATTTAAGCATTATGTATTGTAGTACAACAAATTACAGACCACCTAGAAAATATCATTTTTTTTTTAAGTAACCGTAAATACCCCTTACCGTCAAAAACTCGACTTAAATTATACACCCTCCCCTAAGCTTAGCGATCACAGAGTAGTAACAAATATCTTCGCGGGCATTTTTACAAGTCTCAGGTGGTCGGTAATTTGCTTGCGGCCGCGGAAGGGTTGCTGATTTATCTCGGCAGGAACATAACGCGAGCTTGGGGAATAGTCCCCCAACTATTAACACTAATTTATCTAGGCACCAATTAGTTCTGTACTCTACTACTCATGATTTAATGTTCATATTTTCTTTACGATTCTCATAAAGTAAATTGAATGACTCCCAGTGGAGTATAATACGTTTGCTATGGTGTAAATTCCATCTGCTATGATGTTTCTCGAGTAAGCGTTAGAGCAGGAGACGTAAAAGCGACCTTGAATTGTATAGACACGTGGCCAATAAACAAAACGAGAATCCTCGCAGCGTACGTGTCATGTCGCTCCGGTACAATAACGAAACATGAAAAATTTCCAGACGCCCACATCAGACTGATAAATGGCTTCCGAAAATCCAAAAGGAAGTTACAGCTTACTTGGGATTTGGTCTAGAACCTCTCACGTCCCATAACTGGTGCACTCCGCTTTATTACAATTACCATAAGCCTCAAAGTCCCGCACTCGACGTTCGGCTGTGGCGACTTCATCATTTTGAACCTACTTACAAGTGCGGTAAGACTGTTATTGGTTTGGTGAAATAGAAACCGCGTCTGGGGCGAAGTCTCGCAGTACCCGCCGACAACTTTGGCACTTACTCCTGTTATTTTAAGAGTGAACTTGCAAGGGAGCAGACGTACTCGTGAAAGTTATGCGTCGTTCGTGCTTGGAGCAGTCCACTCTTTACATTTTATGTTCGTGTATGATATGTTAGCCGCTATTTGGAATACTAATTGGGTACGTCTCCTGAGTTCTAATGTTCTCCTTTCCCAAAAATTAGGAGTCTTTCTCGTAAAAAAATATATGAGTGAAGGGATGAAAAGTAAAAATTTCTAGGAGTACTTTCTTCCATAATGAAGCGTGCTGTTTAAAAAATTAAACGCTCCCAGGTGAAATATGGCCTAATATTTCAACCCCAGCGTTTTCAGCCAATCCACGGTGTGAATGGAAAACCAGCTAACCGCGAAACGATGATGAATCGCGCCGCAGAGATGGGTCGTTAGAGGGGGATGGGGAAGCTTTTGTGGCAGGTGCGAGAGGGACGGCGCGAGGGAAAATTAGCGGATGCTCTCGTGAATTTGTGTACGTTTTCAATGAAGGCTCTTTACGGTAGGTAAAATAGGAATAAAATGGATAGGCCCTAATCCGTCGGCCATTTATAACTTACACGCCATTAATTTGAGTGATAATTTATGAATGGCGCCGCGATTGGCTGTAGATATAGATTTCGGCAGCACACAGTAGCAGTGCCTTCTGTGTGGGCTAGTCCTTATCTCGCTGGTAGGTATGTAATCTAATCAAATTTTACGGCACCGAATAGTGTGCATGCATTCTGTACATTTTATTTCCTGTTCCGTGCATGTGTATTTACAGATATTTAAGCGTGCTTGGTCACGCAACACAATGTATCTAGGGGCAATATTCAAAACAAAGTTTTAATAAAATCAAATCAGCGAGCGAAAATGAAAGATTTTAATATTCTATTAGGTTTAGGTTGAGGTTCAAATACAACACAAATATACTTATGGAGTTTTAAAATCTATCATTCTAGTGGATTTAAGATTAAGTGTGGACCACACTGAAGGAAATGCCCTGCAAAACCATTCTCATCTTTAACGCCGAGTTGTAGAGATTAAAATCATTTAATATTCTATGCACTTGTTAGTCCGAACACAGACAGGTTAGTTCATCAGGAAGATTTGACGTGGACACACAAAATAGACAAACATGCGAATGTAAACACAATCACCGTGTGATAAAGATCAAAATCTTAAAACTCGGAACTCGCGTCCAGGAAGAGTTGACGTGACCACAGGAAACGGGTGCTCTAAAGTTGTTTCCTTATCAGGATTATGTTATTAAGCAGACGATGCTTACCGGTGGTCTGATAATACGCCACTTATGTTACACTAGCTCATAATTTCATTACACGTAAACCACTTGTAAACTGGGCTACGGGATGGGATATGCCTTTGTTAAGTTTAATCGTTTAGTGTGGTAAGGAATTTGAATATTTTTTTTATAAAATTGTAGTGACGTGTCACGTGGTCACGAACTGATTGAAGATTCAAACATCCATCGATCCTGAAAGCAACGCGATGACAAAAATTACTTGGTATTAAAAAAATATTTTGCTGCCACACTACGTTCTTGCGATAAATTATTGAAGTTAAATTAAAGTTATGATCGCTGAGACGTCATATGAAATAGAGTTAACGTAGAAGCTATGTAATTGCGATATTTAAGGAGTACTTTGTAAAAAGACTAGGCAGTTCCAATTTTAAACAGTTCCAGCAATATTCCAACCGGTAAGTTCATTTACGTAAGACATCTATACACACAAATAAAATTGAAGTGTCTGTTTGTAATGTCAAAATAACAGCTTTTTACGAAATGCATATGAAAGTAAACACGCTTCTAATGACAAAAAAGCAATTAAATTTTTTTTGACTGTATGTCTGTCTGTTTGGGGTAATCTCCGAAACGGCTGAACCGATTTGAACGAGACTTTCACTGGTAGGTAGCTAATTTTACTGGGCGTAAAATAAGCTACTTTAATTTTGGAAAAAATATTAGGGTTCCGCACAACGAATAAAAAACCATAAAATTGTGTACACGATCCGAACGACTGGACCGATTTGAACGAGACTTGCACTGGTAGATAGCTGATATTACTGGGCTTAACATATGCTACTTTATATTTGGAAAAACAATTAGTGTTCCGCACAACAAATAAAATACCATAAAATTATGAAAATAGTCCGACCGGCTGGACCGATTGAACGGAACTGGCAGATAGCTGATGCTATAAGGCGTAAATTAGGCTACTTCCATTTTGGAAAAACAATTAGGGATAAAATGTTGTTATAGGGTTACGTACAAAAAATTAAAACCAATTGAATTTGTCAATAACATTTTAACGGGCGGGACCGATTTGTAAAGAAGGCGTCAGTCGCAGACATTATCTTAATTTTGGAAAAAAAATGGATTCCGCGCAACAAAAAAAATCAAATACGGGACCGTAATAACTTTATAGGCTTCGTACGCGTGGAATTAAATTGGTTATCAATTTTATGTGTTTTTTTTGCTGAACCCTAATTAAATAACCTATTTCATTTTTTCTGACACAAAACAGATTAAACTATAAATACAATACAACTATTCAAATACATAAAATTTAAATGTCTGTTTGTTATGTCAAACTAACAGCTCTTTACTATATGCATATGAAAGTAAACACTTTACTATAACAAAAAACAATTGTGTACAGCATCCGAACGGCGGGAATAATTTGAACAAGACTTTCACTGAAAGGTAGCTGATGCTATAAGCATAACTCAGGCTTTTTTTATATAAGTTTTTTACGGTGCAAATTATCATTTTATTGTACGGTGCAAATAAATTGTCAACAAAATTAATACCACGCGTACGAAGTCGCGGGCACAGCTAGTAAATAATATACGTGATGACATTCATAATCGAAATCAGCAGTTTGTGTTTTTATACCACTTAGGTGGCAAACAAGCATACAGCCCACCTGATGGTAAGTGGTCACCGTAGCCTATGGGCGCTTGCAACAGCAGGGGCGTCACTTGCGCATTGCCGACCCTATAATGAATGTGTTTGAGTGCCATAACGGAATAAAAAATATTGCCGCTTTCATTTTCATCGAAACATGATTCAGACCAAGCTATTTGCTTTGTCTAAATTGGGTTATATACTCCATATCTTCGTCGATTTCACACGTTTTCATAATGTCGGATCATAAAACTTACGAGCGCTTTGATACTACAATAATCATCACTATATTTGCTATCATTGGTGTCAGGTACATTCGGTGTCATTAGTTTAGTTTTAGTATTTAGGAATTATTCTTATATTTGGAAATAATCAAAACATATCATATCAAGAAGATAAATAAGCCGTGGTGGCCCTGAGGCACATGAAGCGTTGTCTGCTCTTCCAGCGGCGCAAGTATGAGTCCCGCTGATCTGCACCCAGGAGTAAGTGCAGTGATTAGTCATACCACGAGCTTCACAGTGAAGGAAAAAATCGTGAGGAAACCTGTCTTAGCCTAAGAGACAGCGACGACCTCACCTTCTGTCACTTTGGCACCAAATTTTCTAAGGTGACAAATGGGTGTTGTAACACATCTGCCTACCTCTACATAAATTTATCCTAATATCCTGATCAGGCTCATTAGGATAAATAAACTTTCACGCGTGTTTTTATTTAAACTAGCAATTTATATGATTTGGTCTGAGGTCTGTATACTTGGTCAAATTAAAGGGATATAATAAATATCGAAGCACTTTTATGTGCGATTACAGTTCATTAGTGTTAACGTGTAGTCGGTTTAGGGCCCCAATAAAACAATAAACTAGTCCTTATCGCGTTATCAAGCAAACATACTATTTGTACGAGCGAACGCGACGTCTGTACGTTTGTACCACCGACGCTTGATATGATGTGACACCGGTTATTTTAATTGCTCTTTATGTAAATTGTTTTGTATTTACGAGTATCTCAGATGTCTTAATGTAGACACCAAATGCTGAATCAAAGTAACTAATAAAAAAAAACCCAAGTGCGTGAGAGCGTGAAAAATTTTCGTAAGGCAATATCTTTTCATTGACGAGGGCAAATTGTTAATTTAAAAAAATATATAATGCGTTAATCGACGTTATATAATAATAATAATAAGGTATTTTTTATAATGTGTTTTTTTGTATGAATATTGTAAAAAAAAAAAAAAACTAAGATGTAAAATAAATAAAGGGAATAATAAAAAAATAATAATACGTTTTTATTTAATTCAGACATAGTCCATATTGTTAGTATTACATAATATTATGCCTATGTTAGTATTAGCCTAGCTATATGAAATTACTTAATTTGTATTAATCACGTTTTTTGATACCGATAATTTTAGCGTAAACAGACCATTAACTTTTTAAGATGCATTAAATGTTCATAGATAACAACACGTTTTTTTACTTTAATACGTGCTTCATAAAATAAACAACGGTGAACATTTACCCGAAATAAATTAAAAGTACGTATTTTAACTGCTAACATTATATCTCTCTTTAATTGTCTTTTAGTAGTACCAACACAGTGACCCAATAATTACAAGAAAAAATACCAGCTGTTCAAAACAATAAAAAGCAAATACAAATGGGAAGAGAAAAACTTCAATTCGTATATTTTTAATTGTAATTATCAACAGTATTCGTGCTATCAATTGTCCGATTCGTGCTTTTTCACGAAACAAAGGGATCAACGCGTCAGAACAGACGGACTTTAAATATATAACGTTAAAAAATCAGTTATAAACGTTTTAACAATAGAAAACAGTTTTATTCTTCCAACGATATATTTTCGGTAGCATTCTCCAAGTGGTGTGAGAAAGCGTTCGGAAATAGATGCAATTTTATGAGCTATTCTTATATTCATGGATAACATGAAATTATGTTGAGCTATGTTGAAGCAACAATATTATGCGCGTGTGTATTTAGTACTAAAGCGCTGATCCGTTTTTAATGCAGTAATATTCTTTTTAAAACTCAACTAAAATGAATACTTAACACTATTAGCTATAAATGTACAAACTTAATTACCTACAAGTTTAAATATGTTGTTTGGTACTCGACAATCGGTTCAACTGCTTAGTTGGGAAAAGGTAATAATTAATAGCTGTACCATTATTTCTTACTCAATGGAGACTGAATGAATGAATGGATAATACTTCCAAATTTAACATATTTGTATGACTGGCACGGCACGCATTACTATCTAGTATTATGTACTATCTAATATTATAGTAAAAAATCGGAATCGAAAACCTTCACTTTTCTGGGATTAGATAAAAAAGATAATATATAGGTACGATCCTCATACGGCAGCGCTATAAATAAGGGCGCGCACACACGGACGACATCTCCCGTGAGTAATTAGTTAACAAGTGTTCGGGGACACTTAATTAGTGTAGCGACGGGGCGTCATCGTCGCTCAACGAATACATTACTTTGTAAAGATATCCCTGTTAAATAATGCCCCCATTAGCCGTGTACATTAAATTTATGTGAAAACGCATCTTGTTTACTTTCGTAACGTAAAACAACTTGAATTTAAGAAACGAATTGTTTGAACAAAAACAACGACAAATGCGCTGCGTATACGCGTGTTTCTATAAAAATATATTAGCAAATTTATGAAATTGTAAGGCGGATATTATACCCGAAATGCATAGTGTACATTCAGCGATTATCCTCGCTAAGTGTTGAAACTATTTCAACGGGATCTGAGCTATGGGATGAGACTAGGGTTACCATTTAATCTTGAAATATCCAGCTTCTTGTCAAAACATTTCAAATTTCGTAATCCTCGATCGATGAGAACACAGACCTAGGATTTTTTTCGCTGATGAGACTATGGAGTCTACCTTATAAGAAGTTTGAATACCCCAATATTAACTCTTTGTTGCAGTATGGGCAGAAACGGGCGAGTTCCGAGACAGTGGGCACTCGTCTCTCGCCTCCGCTGGCTCCGGTGTCGAACAGTCCTCGTTGTATGCGCAGCCGCGGCCGAGACGAGACCGAAAACACACGGATGACAGTAAGTACAAAAAAACATTAAGTTTTCCAGAGGTTCTTACATTTTTAGATAAAGCTGAATCCTATGTATAAAATATTATGATCTTCTATTCACAAAGTACGTACCACAGACCACTCCACATAACTGTTTTCGGTGTTTGTGGAAGTTTTCGTCGAAGGCCTTTGTTCAGCAGTATCAGTCGCCTGATATGTTTTTTTTATAACACTAAGGTGGCAAACAAGCATACATATTACCAAAATGATGACTTTAATGTTATATTTAAAATCTATCAGAGCCGTTACGCTACCAAGGATAGAGCATACCAAATAAATATAAGATCAAATATTAAAATCATAATCCTCCCTTTGGGGTATTCGGGTAGAATGAAATCGATTCATCCGTATGGACCACACAAAGTGACAAACTTAACACTGTAAGCAAACCGAGTAAGCGTCGGAAAATCTATGGCAAATACGGCCGCGCGTATTCTAATGCTTTCTCAAATAGCGCGGGGCGGGTGTTGCTGTTGTGCAACGTTTTGATTATGCGGAGGCCTGGCATTGCTCTTGTTTTTATCTTAGACTGCCTTGTGTGTGCCCACTATCTTTAAATATTATCAGCCTGTCTATTCGTTTGTCCAGTTTGAATAATAGCTGAATTGATTTGGACATTTATTAATCTAGGCTAAATGGTCTTCCCAGAAGAAAAACGATTTCGATGCACTTGTTCGGACAAAGACAAAAGATAGTATTTACAAAAGGTGGTTTTTAGCCCCTAGAGCCTCAAAATTCAACTCCACTCAACTGTTAATATTGCTCGCCTCTCATTGTTTCGTTACGCGCGCGATTGTGTCCACACTTCTTGTTTAAAGGACATGTCATTAACTGAAGTACCTACTTACTAGTACTTACATACTTAAATAAATCTTTACTTACTTTTATGCATCGTTGTTTGGTGAAAGATATCATTGTGGTGAACTGATGTACGCTTCCCTTGTTAAATGTGTCACTTTATCTTGTTACCAACAGAATAAGTAATTATATAATCATAGTAAATTGCATTAGTTATATAATTTATCACAATAACTTACTTGATGGAAAATGTAAATAATAAATATAGGTAGAATAGATTTCTATTTCTTTATCAATTCGTTAGTATTTTGCCAGACTTTGTGAATTCAACACTGTAATGTAAAATATTTATGGAATTTTGACTGAACATAGTTTCCAGGTTTGGGTGCGTTGGTTGTACAAAATAGTTTGATATTTATTGCCACCAACGTAGATAATGGAAATCTATTTAATGATACATAAATATTAGGTATACATATATATACATTCGTCCATCCAATCTTGTCTACGGTCAGTCTACAATTACACAGGTTAATCAATTCCTAGCTTAGCAGATGATCATTCAGTCGGTGGCGGCCTTAGAAAGCAATTGTGTTTAATTAATGCCACCTATTTGTTGCGTATCAGTCCTTAATTGTAGGTACTAATGCCGCATCTACTTAGTTGTAATTAATATGCAGTCTTTAGGACATATGTACAAATGAAAACCATAATTATCATACATATTTAAGTGTAATACCATTTACGTTCTACGTGTATCGTTTGTTGTTGTTAATTATTAACTAACTAAAATATACTAAAATTAATTATCAGTTTCGGATAATACCATAACAATCCTCGCCACCGTACCGAAAGCTAGACATTTAAGTCTGAGATAAACGTTTTTTATTATAATGAAACGAGCCCGTACATTCGAAAGTAAATACATTAAAGGAAACGCTACGATGTTTTATCGTATCGAGTGTGGTGTGAAGTGGCAGCATGTTTTGATATCGGTAACATATGTAACTGTATTTACCTACACGCCGCGGCTAAACGCAAAGGCGTTGATTAGACAAGTTACCTAGCGAGTGAAGGCTGGTTACGAATGATGGATGGGTCGGCGAACGCTCAAAGCGTATCGTCGATAAACGCTATCTAACGCTATCGGCGGGTATCGGACATCTCAAGGGCTGCCACCGTGTGCTTTTATTATGTCACCTAAAACGATTCTAAATTCAATAGGTCACTGTGCTAGTGCTACCTCCTAAAACCATACGGAATTCTTTCTTATTCGCCTTTTCACGTTTTGGCATTTATATCTTTATTTTACCCTAGTTTTTTTATATTCTATTAATATTAAAGTAAAAATCAAAAACAATGGATTCTTAAATAAACATTAGAATTTGTTATACTATTTACATTGCCTTTGTACCCATTGTTTTGTGTGTGACATTTGCAATAAATGATTATGATTTCGAAATGATTGAACAATCGTCAGCCCTACACATATCGCCATATTGTAATCGTGACCGAGGATAGCATCGGTAGCGTGGTGGCTAAACTTTGAGACCATAATCCCACCTCGTTCATTATACACCAATGAGATTGCCGAGCGAACAGATTGATGGCTTTAATAAACTTGTCGAAATTAACGCGATACCCCATAAGCCTTCGCAAATGTTTTGATTAGCCCGCCTCGCCGTGCGTCATGACTTTTATTGTACCACACTTATTTCATACAACATATTTCTATTATCTTAGAATAAATATGCAATCTTACTTTGTAGAAAGGTATCTCAGCACATATTAGCACAAAAGTTGATTAAGATCTTCTAGAAGTGATTGGCACTTAAATTGTATCAATATGATTGACTGACTTTTTAACACCACAAATAACGTCGTCAAATTTAATAAATAATATTGGTTTTCGAAAAGGATACGAAAATAGCCTCTAATGAATATCTGAAGAGTACTGAAACGCCACTCAAATTTGATACGACATACATTTTGGGTGGCCTCCGAATTACATGCGAAATTTTATTTTGACAAACACCTCAATCATTTACGTGGGCTTTCAAACTAGGAATGTAGTTTTAGTATTCGGCCGTAAATCGTTTAAATATTGTTTACTATTAATTTATTGTACTCTCGTGACATGTGACGTCATTGACATTCAAATTTATTGCCACAAGTAACAATATACGTACGGAAAAATGATAATGGGAATTATATTATTAGTTGCTTACTCCTTGATAACGCATGCTACTCAAATAATGTGATGCTCGACGCCATTGTATCCCAGGAATGAAAAAAATATAAAGCACAGGGTTACAATTGCACACTGATATTATTAGATACATCATAATATAAAAACAGCAATAAATATGCTAAGGCTAATCAATAGTATTATCTTAAAGTTATTTTAAGGAGGAATGATATCCGCACGATATTTTATACAATATCGAACATAATCAAGGTTATTCAATATTTTGATAAAATATCCATGTATGTTTTTTTTTATCATTTTTCTTTCACTGTCACTTACTGACTATATTGTTACAATAGGTAGATGGGAGCCATCAGTTGCCACTTCTAGTTTCAGATCGATTAGTGCATTCTTTACAGATCCCTCTACGCCAGTCTACGCAGTTGCATGGGTATACTGACTGAGCGTTTAATGGAAGGCTAAATATTTAATGAAAAATACTTTTAGTAAAATATTTAGCAACTTGTTACTCTTTAAGACGTATCTAATCGAGTGCATGACAATCGTGTCGTAGATTCCATATCTCTGTATTCATATGCATTTAAGTCGTATTATCGCAATGATAAAAGACACTAAATTATATATAAATCAAAATGAAATTTCGAACAGTGCAGTTTTTTAATATATAACAACAATTTTGTAAAATAAATAATATTGTAAATGTTCAAGGTAAAGTAACAATATAAGACATTGGTCGAACTTAAGCTCAAAATCATGTTTATTTGACTAGACCTAACAAATCAGTAGGTACTTTCATCAACCACCGGATTAGGAAGGTCGTTTTTTACTGAATAGTTCTTATTAGGAAAGAATCTCAGCAGTTACGCTTTTCATTTGTTAGTTGTAAACTCTCGAGTTTGAAACATGTAGTTATTATGGGTAGAGGTATCGTTGTAGTCCAGTGAACAGTCGATAGAGCGTATAACATGGACAATCTACACATTGACACAGGGATTCCGTGTAAAGCCAATACAGGCCTGATTGCCATCGAGCTGCTATCAGTAACGAATTGATGTAATCGCCTGCTATCACTCCCCAAGTCAACATATTGCATAATGCTACATCAAGCATAGATTTTCTTTGTTATAAACGTAACTACACTTTTATTCGGTTAAGGTAATTAATCAAAGAGGTTAGTTAATAGGTTAGAGAGGATTAATGAAAGGTTATGAGAGGCGTGGGTAAATTAAAATAGTCAATTTGTTGGTAACTATATAAAATATATAGTTAGTTTATTCATGAAGGTGTATCATGTTATAAATGGTTATATACATAGGTAGGTGTACTGTCATAGTAATATATAATAGTCAGTCCATTTTGCGATTACATATATGTAACTTGTGAGTACAATTTAATAGTTAAGAGAGGTAGGGCGATTTGGGATTTCCCGTGGGTTATCCCATTTAAATTGGAGCCGCCCGCACGGGAATTTACCTCCGCCTTACAGAAGACCGCAGTGAAATAACACTACTTGATGTAGTATTGTGTTTCTGCGGTAAGTAAGGTTGCCAGTGCACCACGAGGATACGCTGGGCTAGTAGTATTGCTGCTAGCACAGTGAGTCCTCATCAGCAACATGGTTGGCACCCCGTAGTGATACCCCTGGTATTGCGAGCGGCTATAGGCTACGGTGACTGCTTACCATCAGGTGGGCCGTATGCTTGTGTGCCACCTTAGTGGTAAAAAAAAAAAAAAGTTAATATCTTTTTGTACACCAAATTTTGGTTGACTGACCAAATACTGAAGGCACAATCTTTAAGTTAGTCTTAAACATTTTGTTATTGTGTTGTTCTCTATAAATTTATATTCTATTCTTGTCTGTTGACCGAGTCTAACATTCAACAATCCAATAAACAAGGTACAACCTAAAATAGATATACTTCATAAGTTGTAAATTATAATTCGATGACGTTACTCATCGGTGTACAACGAATTTACAACTGTCGTAAAAGTTAGGCTTTGTCGTAATCCTGCGCATTACGCGTGGCTACCGAAGCTACTGTGAGCTTCGTCGATGATTTACATATCGGCAGCTATTGTAAACAGATATGTATATTATGCTTTATTTTCGTACATTTATCAGGAATAGCTCACGGTTTATTTTATTGATGCATAACGGCTTAATCTTGAAGTGAAGCAGTGCTGGTATATGTATATAAATAATATACTGCCCATCGGTATAGATGTATGTTTGTCCACGCAAATTTTTGAAACGGATTTTCCCCGGCCTTCTACTACATACACGTTTTTACAGTGATGAAACTTAAGCTTCCTATCCCGGAAAAATAACTGGCCCCCACGGGACTTAAGAAACGGGATATTTAGTCCCATAAAAAGATATTAAATAATTCCTACAGGTACTAAGCAGCACCTGTAACCATTAATACTGACTCGCACCATTCACACCTACGGTTTTATTCACAGACAATCGTCAGTTAACATCGGAGCCCACAATAAAGACGGAGTCAACGACCCCGGGCATTGGTCCTGACGAGTCTCTCGATGACAAGGGAGACAAGAAGAACAAGCGGCAACGTCGTCAGAGAACCCACTTCACCAGCCAACAGCTCCAGGAACTAGAGGCCACCTTCGCGAGGAACAGATATCCTGATATGTCGACCAGAGAGGAGATCGCGATGTGGACCAACCTTACTGAGGCGAGAGTGAGGGTGAGTTAGCGTTTTACTTTATATAAACTTTTTTTTAAAGAGGTGTTAGTTATTTATAATGTTATCATATAAATTCTAAAAAAGAGGTCCTAAATATTTTCCCGTTATTTAAACGCTCGTTAACTTTGAGTAATTTTGAGATTAGGAAGCCGAATTAAATTTCACCTCTAGTTATATACTTATTTTTCTCCAGCATATATCTTTACAAAAATACTGGTTTTAAAATATACTTACAAATTCTTTCTGTATTTTTTTTCCTTTTAACCAAACACATTCTCGCTACACGTACGTAGTAGGTACATAGTCAAGTTATCGCATGAGAAGAAAAAAAACTGAAGGTATCGTTTCTTCTTGCGAGATTCAAGTGACAGGAGAGAAAGTGCATCACAATATTAACGAGCTAGATGTTTAGGCTAATCGTCGCATCCGGCGCTCCTTCGATATTTTTGTGCGCCCTACCGACGGAACACGGGATCCTTTAATCCATGTGGATTTGATGCGTCTATTTCGGTCTCTTCATAATCCCAGGCTTAAAGCTGATCGCATCCACACACACTGTCAATAGTTTTGGACGGCTTGCTACAGATTCTGCGGTTCAAACGAGTGTTTAGTATTTATCTTATTCTGGATTCATAGAATGCTTCTTGGTTTGTTCGGTATGCGAAGCGAACGTCGATCTCTTGTTAATCCCGCGAACATGTGTGTTACTCGAATGCCGGTGTTTTTTCGGAATGCGTGCGTGTTATTTTTGGTAATATTAAAATACTAGCTGTGTTTACGCTACTTTCTTTGATGACCATTGCACCTTGTTTTAAGAATAAAATGTTCTTAACCCTAAATGTCGTCTATTTAAATATGTATCAAATTTGATTCAATCCGTTCGTGGCGTACGCGTGTCGTGGGCGTGACGTACTTGAGTAACAAACAGACAGACTCACAAACATGCGAACTTTCGCATATATTATTGTATTTTTGTGACACATGTTTACAATTTCGGTGTGGATAAAAAAGTGAGACAAATGTATTTTTAAACGTTTAAGTAAAAATAAATATGAAAGGATTAATGTAAAACTTATGTTTGCTGCGAAGTCTCAAATCGCAAATCTCATAAAAAATATATGGAGGGCCGGTTGCCATCATTTATACATGCTTATTTAAGAAGCGATTTGAATAATTTTGGTATTAAAATAAAGCTTTCTATATTATAAGATAATGCTATGCACTATCTCATATGTAGATAATAAATGGTTTCGGTAAGAAATACTAAAGAAAAAACTTTTGAAATATTTTTTTATATATATTTACTGTAAGTCAAATTATGAATTTATTTCAGAATAATTTTTAATTTTTTTCTTTATTCTTAGTTTTATCGTACGTCGACTTTGAAGTAAATACTGTACCGAATCTATAGTTGAGACAAATATAAAGTTAAGGATCGGTTTGTAATTAATTTCACGAGAATAGTGGCTCCGTCGTCCGTCCATTGCTTAATTTAGTTTTTGTTACATAAATTATTCAGGAATCGGAATTTAACGAAAACAAGCTCCTCAAATGCTTTGAAACTCACTGGCTAAGCCGAAAAACTAACATATTTTTCACGTTAAATAAAACCTACCTCATAAAATATAAAAGTCGTAACTTACGCTTGGCACATCACTATTTCTGTTGTTTGTAGCAGCTCTAAGATATAAATAGAGCTGAGCAATTAATAATGAGCCGGCTCTTGATACTTGTAAATCGATACTTTCCGTGCTAAATACCGTTTCGGTTCAAGATTTCAAGTGTTAGATATTCGTTTACAAACGTACTCGACTCACTTGCACCGACTCGGCCGCGGGTGTTCTTCAAAACATTCTCGTTTGTATCTCTGTAGGGTTGACTTTGAAACTTACAATGCAATACAAAAATGAGATTTGGCCGCTTTTTAACCAAGGATTGTCTTCTTACAAAATCAAGACGGTAAGTATTAAGGGCATGAAGAATAAGGATCATTATATTGTGGGGCGGACGTAATTTATTATTAAAAAAACAAAACCAAATTTTATTACAATATACACGTATGACATTTAAACACTTTCATCAGATTATGTATACAACGTATTTAGCTACGGCTACGGCGACCTATCAGTATAAAAATACCTCTTAGGACAACTGTATCGTTAACAAACTTTTAAAGACTCAAGAGCTACAAAACGTGTAGCCAGCACTTATAGGCTACGGTAATCGCTTACCGTTAGATAATCGTCTACCGGTTTACCAAACATGCAGATCAATAAACGAAACAAATGATAGAAAGCGGTCACCGTAGCCTAAGGACGCAATCCATAGACTATTTTTCAGAATCTAAACTTGTATACATAATTTGATGAATGTGTTTATATTTCATGTATGTAGGTATATCATTCTTTAAAAAAAAACTCGTGTTTTTTTTATAAAGAATGATATACACACCCACAAATAATGATCCATATTGGCATAAAAACGGATTCTTACTTTTTTTACCCTAGAATCTGATTTAAAATTATTCACATAAGAGAATTATTTAAAATAATTCATGAACATTGAAAAATTTGGTCTATTACCACCTGTCGCATATTTAAGCCTGTGTTTTGATAAGTTTATTATAATAAACGATATTTTAATTATTCAAACACACAAGATGTAGTGTTTGGCAGCCCTACGGCGGGATTAGCGACTCTCGTCTGCGCAGCGCCCGCCGTCTAATAAATCTGTGCGCACGCACTGCGATAAATCGTTGAACATTATTTTTGTTACCAACTCATTAGGGTCATTGCCTGCTTATTGACTCAATTAGCATGCGTAAAATATGTGAAGCTAAATGTTCTCTTTCAACCGTTCTGTGTGTCAAATCAAACCACATCTCACTCATGTTATGTTATTCTACAGAAGTGTTTCATAGTTGTAGGTACAACCAATGATATTATATGTAAAAAGGTATAATATCATTGGGTACAACGGTGAAGCTTGCATAACGATGAAAATTAATATATATGATGTTTGAAATTATATTACGTAGGATTTTGATACAAATATATCGCAATGGTAAATAGAACGACGTAAATAAAATCAAATTATGATGTTTGATAACTGTCTGTCTATACTAATATTATAAAGATTTGTATTTTTGTTAGTAATGAATAAAGTTAAAAACTATTGGACCGATTTCAAAAAATATTACTCCAATAGAATGCGATATTATCACTGAGTAACATTGGCTAATATTATATTGCTACACGGGCGAAATCGCAGGGAAAAGCTAGGCATAAATAATTGAACAAACAGCAAAAATAGAATGAATCAATCATCCTTTCGGTGTTGGAAAACAAATTGAGAATACTTCCATACATTAAAAATATATTTCAGGAATTCATCGCGATGCACGTATTCAATACATGTCATCATTTAATCACCATCAGTATAAATTCATGAGCTTTTATCGGTAGAACAATCGTCAAGCCGTTCTATTATTGGCCATCTGATTGACCTCCTTGAACGACATAGCGTTAGCCTATATCTTTTACTACTGAAAGAAACTACTGAAGAAAGAAAGAAAGAAAAATTATCCTTGTCCTCCCTCTATCAATTTCATAACTACCACTTATTAATTACCGATACCACTTTAATCAATACACTAAATATTTATTGACTAGTTCGGTTACCTATAAATTTAAACTTCAAATTCCTAATCAATATCCAGCTAAGAAAAATTTCTTCATATAACGTAAGTAATTTGACACAAGCCGTCTATGGTATCCCTTTCTCAGAAGGTTCTGACGCTCCAACTTCATTGCCAATCGTCCGTGTAACAGCTCTTGACACATTTCATTTACTGCACCCTCTGTATTCCCTGTATTAACCCATCGGGCTGTCTATTGATAATAATATCGAGTGCTCTGCTCGTCCGGGGAAACTAGCTAGAGGGTTCATTTACTCTAATGTTTAGTGCTATTTGCAAATGTTACGAAAATACAAATATAAATGTAGGTACATACTTATTAATCTTAACATGAATTTTGACAGCAGCAGTAGTATTGGCATGCGTTTATAGGATAAGGCTATGGTGAAGTAGCCATCAAACAAACGGGCCGTAAGCTTGGTTAAAAATTCGTAGTATTAAAATTATATACAATACTTATAAGATTACGAATACCTATGATATTTGAACAGACGCGTTGCGTTTGTATTCTCTTGGCATGCAACCATTATTACATCGAGAATGTGTTGCGGATTGATAAACTGCACTTCTGTTTAATTTGAAGTTGTTAACCTAATTCCCCTGTAAGTTCCTTTAGCCGCGAGCGCCCGATATACCTACCAACACCAAATTATGCTCCCTCCAAAGGTACATTTTTTTTAATGATTTGAAATATTACTCTATCCGAGAGTCCGTCTATCCGGGATATCGAATATGAGAAAGGAATACATGTTAGTGCAAAAAAGGCTCGTATCAACGCGAACAACGCGGCCGGCACGGAGCATTATTTATTTTACGTGAAACGGCTCGCCGGGCGGCTCTTGCAATGCTTTTAGCTGTCGGCTGTCTCGTCCCGCAAACAGTTTAGCAGGGTTTACATTTTAGCGAGGTTTACCTATCGTGTAAAAACACAGGATTGCGAGCACAGTATCCAATAACGCTCGATGGACGAATTAAAAATAACAGTTGGGTGTATATCTGTAGGAAAATTTGTTTTTTCATTCATTTAGGTGACGTCAAGATCAAGTACAACTAATATCATAAGGACATTGGCTATGTCCTCATGTTTTCCTTTTATTGTTTTTATTTGTTATTTTTGTTTGTCGGATGTCTGAAGATGCCAGAATAGAATTGTATTGGCCAAATTTCATGATAAATATTTATTGGAAAAAGGAGGTAGGTATATATATTAGAGGTAGGTATATATATTGTAAGGTAAAAAAATGTTGTCTCAAGTGCAATATCACTAGAACGTATGTCATACGTTTGTATGGAGGAAACGCTACTAGAAACACAAAAGTTGTTAATTTAGTATTTTGTTAATATCTTGTAGATAATAATAGAGAGTAAATCAATGATACTATAGGTGTAAAAAGGTGGTAAATGCTTTTGGCATTGTCATACAGTAACTAAACCACCAATAAGTCTGGTAACGTCACGTTCTTGAGGATGGACTTCATTGCACCAACCCGCAGAAATATGTCATTATTTCGGGTAATATGCATAATTCACTTTTATTGAACACGGTGAAGAAAAATCAATACCCTATCTAACTACTGTATTATTAGAAACCACAAAGTCTCACTTACAGAAGACATCATTATCTATTAACTGTCAAAGTTTAAGACCCTTCACATACTCCTTATAATTTTATTTAAAACTGTCATTTAACCATAGATTAGTTAAACTTTAATTCACGGCTGCCAACCGGTATTAGTGTCAATAACGTAAGCGTAAACTTGTCATATGTCATATGTCATAGTCGGGAGATATGGATGAACCTGCCAAATAGTGGAATCAAAATCGAAGCAGTAATAAGAAGGAACATGCAAGCTAATGTAACAAAATAGTTCATTCAATAATTGTGTCATGTTCTTCTTACGCTGGCTCAGCCCCAACCGGTAGCCGACAATAATCTTCAAGAATATGTTTATTTATTTAAACAAGCAGAATACGTAATATAAGGAAACTTCAATTGCATTCGATATCTTTAGCCAAGAATGTATATTCATTGAATTTTAAACTTTGTAATTTACATTATAGAGTTTATTATTGTGTACCATAATTTAGGCAGTAGCCTTTCAGATGTGTTAACCGGTATGTTTTGATAGGATCAGAGTGTAGTGTTTTGATCTTATGGACTTTGTACGGAGTTAAAATGGAATTTAAATGAATGAAAGGAGATAGAACCGTGTCTTTGTGGCGGTATTGCCAAGTGTTGCGTCAAGACAGATACTAACCCGATCTTATTTTATAGACCACAAAAACTTTTCAACACTGGTTCTATATATGGTTTAACCAGGCTTAACGAACATCATATAGGTATTAGAACTACCTTTGAGTTAAGATGCTACAGAATTTACTACAACATAATACTTCAATATTGAATACAATAACATAATGCGCTGTGGAAACATACAGAAATAATAATGGATACATGAAATTATTTGAGTTACAAACAAAAATGCTACACTGATATAGTTTTGTGTTTTCACAGGAATATTCATCGCAGTGAATGAGCCGTAAAAAGTTAGATAAGAAACAGCGGCATCACTTGTTCGAAATCTTAACGAAATAGACAAGTATAGTACCTCGACCTTACAGTAGATTTCAGCCAGAGAGCTCATGACCCATTTAGTATCCTGTTAACTAAGCGATGAAAACAAAAAAATAATAAAAATATGGTTACCCTGTTTAGGATCTAGTATGGCACTTCTGTTTTTTTAACCCCCAGTTCGGAAAAAAGCCGCTTTATTGTTCTCAACATAAGGTTGAGGACACAACTGTTCATCTGATTTTTATAGATGTCCATTGGTATCCCATTTATCAATAGGCGGGCTGAACGCATGTTTACCAGCATTGTAAAAAAAAGCTCATCTTCGTATGGCAGTTTTTATCATGACCATTAATGTTCATGATAAAGCTACTGCCACAACGGGGTGCATTTAATAATCTACCCTAACTAAGGGGTGTCGATACACGATTCATAATCCTCACGTCACTAGAGAAGCTGGGATATAAATGACATGTCGCTATAAAAGAAATCTGCTTCACGGAAATGTTTGAAATAACAATAATATATATATATATATATATATATATATATATAGACAAAACAAAAATGTTGATATATAGTTATGCATTCGATTAGTTTGCTTGTAGAACCTATAATGACTTGACACTAGGTTTCCGCTCACAGAAATTATATCTGAATAGAGTTGTCTTTGTCACATTAAAATCCAAATAAATTAATTCAATATTAAAACCTCAAGAGTCAGTTGCCTTGCCTTGTAACTTTTATTACACAATATTTTAATAGCCGTACCATAAAACCTTAAACACTTAAAAATAAAGATTAAAATTCTAACACTAGTAGCTGCTTTCGGTTTAACGGCCATTTAACTTTACTACCATCATTCCAACCAAATCTTTAATTGGATTACAAGTCATTTCGGTTGGCAGCCCTGACGCTCGGCACGTGTCAAGGCCGAGTTTATATTCTCTATAAACGCGCGTTATTTGACTTTGGAATAGTTTAGAGTAAATCGCATTACGAACCTATAAGTTCTGAACTAAGGTCTATTTTCCAGTGTTTGAAAATAGGGAGCAGCGGGTAGGATAGACCGTAGTTTGATTGATGACGCTAATAAAACTGTGATTCCAGTTTAATTTAAATTTAAGGCAATTCGGAGACCCTGCGGTCCTGCTGACCGTAAAATAGCTTCATTATTTGTAATAGAAGCGCGTCATTCATCACGGGAACTATCCGCCCTAGTCTACGTAAATACGGTGGCTAGCTCCAGAGTAATAAGATGGAATTGATTTTAATTTGAGCTGGTAGTCGTAGCATCTAAGTAAGTCGCGGAATATTATACTGAAATACTGGTATAAAGGTTTTTGTTTTAGGAAATACCTGCATAATTACATACATAAATATGTTTTTCTTGTGTATTTAGAGAAGAGCCACCGAAAACAGTAAATTTCTCCGTCGTCCGTACAAATAAATGATAATGCTTTTTTCATATACCCCAAAAAAATATGCGATGACAAATTATTTACATCTACGCATCTACGACAAAACTTTCGTATCGCTTGTAGGCCCGGTGCTACGAGTCTACGACAATACACGACATTATTTGCGAGTACTAGCTTTTATTAAGTATATAATATTATTTATATTGTATGTGCTAGTTTCTCCAGTTTGCACTCAATTAGCGTCACGTGAAACAAACGCGCCGCCTTATAACTTTTTTGATAAATCACCAATTGTCTAAAGATGTTTTGGAAGGTCTGTCGGTACATGTTCAATATAAATATTTATGGTTCAAAGAAAATAAGAAACACGTTTATGGAGTATAATTTCATACCGGTACCTTCAAGGGTTAGGGACATTACAGTATAACCTCAATCGGCCCGAAATGGCCTCAACGACAAGGGACTTAGATAATGCAGTCGTTTGTATTCAAATTTGATGCGGCCTGAATTTACCTAGTTGACAGTCTATTACAAGCAATACGGCTTCACTGCCTTTATAAGTAGTTTGATTATCGTTTGCAAGACAAGAGCGAAGTGGTGTTCTACACTCTTTACTTCTTAAGTACACTTTAAATAACGTCACGAAATCTTTCAACATAATTTTACCGACAGACGTGAAAATCGCAAAACAATCGATACAAAAAATCGAAAATAAAAAAACGCATGCGTTATAAGGTCCGATATCAATACAATAATTTCATAGCTTTGTCCAAGGCTGTAGGTATTTAGAATGTGTTTTTTTACTACATAACTTATATTATTTTATTGAACAAGCATACGGTCCACGTGATGGTTAGCGGGCGGACGATAGCTTTAGGAAGCCTTAGCGGTGTAAGGCACGAATAGGTCATAAAACTTGCTGAAGAGCTCTGGAACCCTATCGCAGAATCACAACACTACAATAATGCTTGCTTGGACATTATCACACAGCGCCGTCTGCCCCAATCTAAGCAAGGCTTGTACTATGGAAACCAGCAGCTGATAGAATACTTAATTACTTTTTTTGTAAATACATTACAAACACCCAGACGCGAGGCAAACACAAATGCTTATCACATAAATATTTGCTCCGGCGGGAATTGAACCCGCAACCCCTAGCGTAGCAGTCAGGTATACTAACCACTAGACCACTACAAAGTGGCAGCGTTAATTGGGTGCGATCTCCAGTAAGATGGAGGTACTGGTTTGGAAGCTTATATTTTGAAATTTGGAGATACTTCCCCAAATGTGGCACATTGCGAGATATTAAGTTTAACAGACTATGTACTATGTGGTCGATTCTGTTGTTCAAAATTAAATTACTAAACTTAACAAATTTGACAGGTCTAAAAAGTCTTGCTAACCCTTTCTCATGTGCGGGGTTAAATATTGATGGCAATATTTTTACACCTGTCAAATTAGTTAAGTTTAGTAATTTTGAACAACAGAATTGGCACCTACATCTGCTAAGTTTATTTGCATTTTTATAGTTGGTTCTATGTGGATGATACTTCGATAATTGTCTTGTGTTTTTGAAAGTATTCTGCCTGCTTCTGGTTGTACTTACCTTTGCGCTTTATTGTAACCTGCACAATGATGAACAGATGTTGAACCAGTGTTGGAATCAAGTCTAATAGTGATTCTATAAAGTAATAATATGTGTGCACCACCCGGAGACCATCATTGTCAATACAATGTTATCAAAGAACCAAACAGCTTGGGATAAATTAATTCACAACACGCATTATATCGATTTCGGAAGCATTAAAAATTGTCGGGGTTCTTGTCGAAGGGCGCGGGTCGGTCACCATCGTGCAATAATATATTTAAAGGATTAGCCCGCGTCGCAATAACCGACCCTCCCGCATCTCGCATCTCGCACCCACTACGCACCGCGCCGCGCCGCGCCGCGAGCGTCCGACGTTATTCAAATAATGGAAATTATTTCCACATATGTGCACCTAAATAAATATCATTCTGCTGTCATTATTGAACACCCCCATTCCTGTGAAGCTATTTTCACCCGTTTGTTCGCGGCTTAAATGGGAAACACCGTATGGTACGCACCCTTTTTATTTTGGAATTCTGAACAGAACCGTCGAGTGTTCGATGGCCATTCACATTATCTGCCTCTTTATAATCAAAACGGTATCACGCCAACTAGGTCAAATGAAGAGCGTGCTAAAGATACCTGTAAACAAAACAACCGCTCATGCGAATTTGTGAAATTTATGTTTCGCAAAATAAACGATTGTATATGGGGTGGAAACGACCGTTTATGTTCACTTAACCGAGGAAAGAGGGTATTATTTACCGTTTCGGCTGGGTGAACCCGCCACACTGAGTGAGACAAATACCGCCAGCGGCACAATATTTATTGCAGTCGCTACGTGGATTGCGCAATTTATCGCGGAGGTGTCGTCGGACGATCGATCGCCGGGTGACGGACGCGCGCCATACATCAGCGCGGGCGTTATCTGCACTCATGGCGAGTTATCACCGTCACCCGTCTCCTGCGGCCGCGTGCTATAGCCGCCGCCGCCGCCGCCGGCCCGGGGTCGGTACGGATCGTTTGTTGCAGCCCGGTCCGCACCGGAGCCGTCCGGCCAATCGCGACGGTCGTTTATCTTCATTTCGCGGCCGCAATTAGACGGGTCGTTGGCTGCGGCGCCGGGGGCAGCCCTCCTAGCCGCTACGTGGCTCGAATACGCCACGCTCGTCTCTCTGTCAACTTTGTAATGAGTAAAGTTAATAACTACGCAACGCAGGTCGCGTCCAGTTTCTGAATCTTGTTAAAACTTGTAGATTTACCATAACCTCGGTAGTATGGCGCGTTTCTACATTGAATGCTAGTATTTCATAATTAAGTTATCAAACTACCCGAGGCATTATTACGAAGTCGCAATAACATATTTTTTTGTTACAGGTATGGTTCAAAAATCGAAGAGCAAAATGGCGGAAACGTGAGAGAAATGCCATGAACGCAGCGGCAGCTGCAGCAGCGGACTTCAAGAACGGCTTCACGACGCAGTTCAATGGCTTGATGCAGCCGTTCCCTGACACAGACGCGCTGTACACCTCCTACCCGTACAACAACTGGGCGGCCAAGGTGCCTAGCCCACTGGGTACGAAGAGTTTCCCGTGGCCTGTAAATCCTTTGGGATCGGTGGTGCCAGCGAGCCATCATCAAGGATCGGTGAATTGCTTCAACCCGGCGACGTCAATGGGCGGTGTAGGGGGAGGCGGAATGGGTGGCGTGGGTGGCTCGGCTGGTGTAGGTGGCGGCGTAGCCCCGTGCCCTTACACAGCGCCACCGAACCCTTACAGCATGTACCGCGCGGAGCCATGCCCGGCGATGTCATCATCGATAGCGTCGCTGCGGTTAAAGGCCAAGCAGCATTCTTCTGGATTCGGCGGGGGCTACGGTGCCGTGTCGCCTGTGTCTCGCGCTGGATCGGCGCCGCTGTCGGCGTGCCAATACGCAGGAGGGGTGGGTGTGTCGGACCGCGTGCTCTGAGACGAGGCGCGCGGCCGCGACGAGGCCCGGTCCCCCGCGCCACCGCTGCTCGCGCGCGCCTCCTAGTCGCCGCCCGCGCGCCCGCCCGACCCCGCACACAACAATCAAGTATATAGACACCTCTGGGAATGGTTTGACTAAACATATAGACTAATTAGGGACTAGTGTCGCCACGGTGAAGATAGGCCATTTCCACTGAAGAAGCTAAGTGTAACCCAGTTACATTCCACGTTTAGTATCGCGTATTGCGGTGGTACAACAATATAGCTAATTATCTATACCACGTCCAAACCAAGACATCATCAAGGCATGTGTAAGCAAACGAGTGAAATAGACGAGTGCAGTGAAGTACGCCTATTCCCTAATTTAGTCAAGTCAAATAATGTCTCCAAGTGAAATTTGTTGGGACCGTTGCGGTTTAGGGTGTGTTTCGCGTATGTGATTCTCACACAATTTAGTCTTAATGTTCGTTACGAAACTCCGGGCAATAAAAAATTAACGATGTCGTATTTAATATTATTGTAAATATGTAGTTATGTACGTAAGTATACCAAAGCGATGTGTGCAATTTTTACTATCTTAAACATAACTGTACTTAGCTTACATGGATATTGATATATTAAGTGTGTAGTTTAATGAATCAGTGTAAATAATTTGTAATAGATAATTTATTTCGAATTGGCGATTGAGCATTTGTAATAGTTGTGAATTAATACGTAAAAACTGTTGTAATATTGTTTACATATCCAGTGTTTTGTATTTGGATTAATGGATTATGAGTAATCACTCCACTTATGACCACATCAGCAATATTATATGTATAGGCATTTATTTACTACATAACTGTAGTATAAAATGTAAATAAACATGTGTATGCGATACTTTGCGATTCTCTTAGAAAACGGCCACAGTCGTACTTAAGTTCTTTGATTTGAGATGTCAAACGAGAAGCGTTTGACAATTAGTAGGCATAAACAAAAAAATAACTGTTCCGAATTTAAATGTCATAATTGCAGAGTGCACTGGCTGTTTAATATTTTTCTAAAAGAAGTATGTCTTCTGTTAATTCATAAAATTGTTGTTGTCATACGTGCTTTGATGATTCACAGAATAAATTAAACGAATATTAATTTTGTAAAATAATGTACGTAGATAAAATTGTATCACACATATTGAGTGAAGTTGTCTAGAAAAAATCAGAAATACGTTTAATCTATTAGGCTAAATGAAATTTAATCTTTCAATTTATAAATTTCACTTTTGTTAAATTCTACAAATTATGCATCTATTTATTGTCCCTTAACATAAATGAGCTTGGTAATTACATCTTTTTTTGATTTTCAAGATTTGCAATAAATTATATGTAATAGAATTTTAATCTTTAATTAAATATTGAGAATATTTCATAAATCAAAATGTATGAACAGTTCGGCGAGCGAATACTTCATACTAATGGAGACTAACGGCAGACAGGACAGGTTTGAAGCGTCGGCAAAGTACAATATCGCATGTAAAATCGGAGGCTACTCAAAATTAATGTGGCATTAGATTTTACTGGCGTTTCAGAATTCTGCCATACAGGAACATGAATATGATCCAAAGAAAAACCCTGTAAAATCAATATTTTTGATTTTCTCATAGTAGTATCTCATGATTGAAACGCGAAAATCGTTCTTATTGAGCATGCTCACCGTGTAACCAATTAAATGAAAATAGTATTATATTTTAAGCACAAAACAGCAATATTCCCAAAACATATCCAATGATTCCTCTATCGCCGCCTTCGCACGAGATTAACGTAACGGATCTCAATATTTATTTACAATATTTTAATAATGTAACATTGTTATGAGATTGAGATTGTACATAAATTGTAACTAATTTAGATAATAATTCAGTAGTAAATATTTAGTTCGTTCCACACAATCCACAAACATAAGCTGTAAAAAATATTTAAAGCTCGGAACGAGGCACACACCTTCGGATGAAATAAGAAAGAATGTATCTATGACGTCATATGGTTTGTGGCTTAAACTCAACTGGACAGTGAGACGAGCAAAGCCATGTTTGGTCTTCTTGTCATTGATTTGGAAAGCCGCTTGGTTTCGGTGTCTTTAATAAAATTCGTGTGGGAGTATGCATGTATGAATGCCGAATAAATTATATGGGTACTGCGAATATTTGTTTATTGTGTCCTTACTTCCGTGTGCCTACGTCAGGGATTTATTTAAACAATAAAACTGAATACAAATTGTAAATAATAATATCGAAGTATCATTAGTAATAAATGAAATTCGAGGTTTTCATTTTATACATATCAAGCAAAATATATACTACTGTGGGTCGTATGTTATTTTGTGACTATCTTAAGGAGACGCCGATTGTTTTATAACTAAAGAAACCTCTAGTCATAATAAAAAGATACCACTGAGTATTGGGTCGTTTCATTATTATTTTATTCACATTTTTTTTACCTGTGATCCTATTTGATCCGTTTTCATTTCCCTTCCCGTCTTAAGTGCATAAAATATCAAAATCGAAACATATCATCTGATAAGATTACAGGGTATAATAAAATTCACTTAGTTTTATGAACTAATTGACATTATAATGTGTTTTATTTCAACGAGGTATCGATAGTAAATACCGTCATTTTCAAATTAATTCCAGCCTTGAGGCGGAGGTTGAACGCGTCAGTCTTGATTAATTTTGATTAGCCGTCCACCCACCAGTGGGTGAAGGCAGTGGGTGGACGGGTCACGACCCAATAATGTATAGCTACACAAAGAGTAGTCATTAAAAATATGTGGTATACCTCGAAATACTATTAAGGATTTTGAACAATATGGTATATAACGTAGAGGGAAATGTCCAAATAAAAAGTTATAGTTTTCAGGTTTTTTATAACATGAAGTTCAGGCAGAAAGCTAGTTTTACATCTACCCGCTAGTCTTTAGCCTCTACGATAACGGCGGTTGGAAAGTTATTTTTCCTATAATGGCATTCACAGGTTGGAAAGTTGCCAAAATATCGACATCTCAAAAGTTCATATGACATATGGTGAGAACCCGTCAGAGTAAACTAAATAGTATACTATTTAGTTTATTTACCTATTTATTTATATTTTCGGATTCATCAAGAAGTGCGTGAAGAGATTGCACGTGTAAGTATGAAATCCTCTAGGTTCCGGTAACCGCTTACCATTAGAAGGGCCATATGCTTGTGATATAAAAAAAAACAAACCTAGAATTTCAAGATCCTTGAAGCCTGAAGGTATAAATCTGTGGTTTCCATATACTGGCGAAACGAGCGATGGCCTGAGACATATTATATCATATACATATAAGGAATTACTTTTCAAAGTACATTGGATATAGACAGACACTGTGAAAGACCTTCGCCCAGGAGTGGTATTTATACGATTTTAATGACAAGCATATCAAATCTCAGAAAGGAGTCAAATTTACGTTGGCTAAGTAGTACACAGAAAGTTAGCTAGAACATTGGAAATATTTGTACTAGACATTATTTTTCACAACTGTGATATAGCGGTGTCTAAAGTACTACGTACGTTGCCTAGACCGCGCAACTGTAAGTTCTTTGCATTTATAAATAAATAAACTAAATCACGATAATAGTTACTAAAAATAATGATTTAATACTGAACCAAACCAATCAGATTACAAACAAAAAAGCGGCAAATCCCTTTAAAATTAAAACATGATAAGTGAGGTCAATCTCTAGGTGGCTATAAATTGCAAACAATTAAATTGATTCACAAAAATCGGTGACATTAAGCGGAAAGTATACAATAATCCGGCAAATGATTATCAGGCGTGAGGTTGGTTGGGGAAACACACAGTTTCCAGGTGCTCGATCCAGCCGCTTTAAGGATTTAGTCGAGGATTTGCTTTCAATATTAGCCGCCGGTCGCCCGGCCAGCCCATTCCGTTCCGCCCGTACCTTTTTTATTATTTTGTCGCATCGTTTTGGCTCTAAATGGAATCATTCCGCCATCTACATTTTTATTTTTCAATTGCTCCCCGATTAGTGGGATTAGCCGTATCGCTTTCCGATTCTTTGCTCCTTTTGGTGGGAGCTTTCGCGGACTAACGCCGCGCGGCGGCGGCGGTTCGTTTTCGAATCATAATAATTATTTATATAATGAGGCTTGACGTCAAAGGTCGCACCTCATTTATTTATCTAAGTATTCACTATCATTGTGTCAAAGCTGGTTTTTATTATTTACTGTTTAATTAGGGTATTTGATCACGGTTTCGTGGTGGTTACATAAACGAGTGTGTGCGGTGGCCACGTCTGCAGCGCGCGTCACGCCACTTATCTTTATGGTGGCAAACACGAGGATGGCTTTTTTATTTTATCAAGGATCGCCTTAGTCACCGAGGTCTGGTCTCTGTGTTATCATATCAACCCTATATTATATTTGCCGTCGACTAACACGAGACGTAACGTAATATCAACGTGATATAAAACGTTCGTGCGACGAGTCGAACTTACTGACAAAACTTCAAAAACAAGCTGTTTAATTATACAAGTACGTCATTGTTACGTTGTCTTTATAACCAATCTAACTGTTGCTTTGGCGTGTGTTATCCGGAGTACCTAAGGGTACACAATAAGGCTGGGTGAGATATATCGGTTCTTGAACTTCGTAGTTGATTTTGGTGTAGATTTAGGAAAGTAGTTTAATATTATCTTCTAGTATAGAGCTTGTTGCATATTGAGCCAATATTGGGTACAAGATGCAACAAAACTTCAAGCGCTCTATTTTCCATAGAAGACGTGGATACCGTCTAACTTCGCAGTGTATTAGTCGTTCGAAGTTCTCTTTGAGTTTGGCTGCATGAGTGTCAAATATTCTTGAGGGATATAATGTAAGTCCCATTTTTGTCCACGGGTTTCATGAGACCTTTCTGATAAAATGTATCAATAGTTTATGTAGTTCCGGCGACGTATGACTTTTTTATAATATTTAAGTAAGAATTGAAGTGTACATTGTACATTTTGCATATTAATTTCACTTTCACAAAACATTGATTGGGCGTATTGCAGGAAATAACAGATTACTTTAAAACAGCTAACAATGTTGATAGGTCTTGAATAAATAATTTTATACCACAGATTAATAATGTACATCATATGAAATGGGTTCTTAAAAATAAATATTACTTTTAATTTTTTTTTCAATGTTTGTAATAAGGTAATAATTTTAATCACAAAAAAACCTTCCTTGTAAATTCATATCTAAATACGTTGCGTGATTTATAAGAAATGAGTGAATAAACAGACGGGGCGCTCGTTACGTGACGATATCTACCAGTCAACTCTTACTGCAAGCCGCTTTAAGTAAGTAGGTACGTCCGAATAAAACAGAATTTAATCAATCAAATAGCAGTTTATGGGCAGGGTGTTCGAAGGCTGGTTTTACCTCACTAGGTCAAACGGACCGTTTGACTTAAGCACCAGCTAGCCGATCATCAGAAACAGTGATAAATCGCTTGTCCTCCAAACAAATCATTCACAAGGGTACAAGTAGCAAAATATGTGTAATCTACTTAAAAAAACACAATAAATCCGAACAGCGGACATTCGACCCTTTTCCAGTGTGATATAATTAAGGGCACACCACATAGGGCAGGTATGCACGCATGTCAATAGTGAACCGAGAAACGGGAGGGCTAGGTTTCGGCGGAAAGGATCAAAACGGGATTAGAGGAACGACAACCAATCAAGGGTAACTGGACTGCTATACCCCGGTATACCTACGAAATAAATGCGGAACATAAAACTTAAAAAGCTCTACTGGAGTTTGAACCTTCAGCGTATATGGGTAAGGTAGTGGTTCGTGTAGGGAGTGAGTTTATTGATGTTTTGTTTGGGAGGGGGAGATGGATGAGGCGAGGGATGCAGCCTCCGCAGACAATCTTACAAGTTAATTGTGTTCCGTGCCTGAAGTTGCTTGACTACGGAATAATATCACGCTCGGTACCACGGTTTGTATAAATAATATTAACATGGTTTATATGAAACGATTTTGTACTATTTGTTTTAAAGTTAGCTATCTGCTAATGGATTTTAGTCAAATAGTGTTTTCCCTGTCACCCTTCTTGTACATCCATGAATCGTTCAAATAAGGTCCCATCGATGAAAATCTATTTAGTAGATTGAAAATACAATGAAATATTTACCAAGGTAAGGCTAATGTTCTCGTTATCCTCAGAAGTTGCAGTCAAATCACAATAAGCTATTCAGCTGTTGTAAATCCGCAGTCAGCAAGGTTTCCAGAGCTCTTCGAAGAGGCGTTGTACTAGCAGAAGGTTCGTCCGTCACTTATGCAGTCTGTAGGCTACGGTAACCGCTTACTATCAGGCAATTATAAAGTAACGGATGCATGCAATTACTGAGTTTTACGTCGGTATTGTTCAGTGTACCCGTTTTGTGTGTTCAACACGCACATAAAGGGAATTCTGTAGCAGGACTATAATAAGCGTAACCTAAGTAAATGAGTAAACTGTAAGACTGTACACCAGACAATTTCTTCGGCATCAATAAATCTTCGGAACATATTTACAGCAGAAGCATCACGCCATTATGATATGTGATATCTAAAGATTTGAGTGGGAGAGGCGGCCGGGGGGAATGAAGATTTACGAGCGAGCCGTAACGAGCGCTAGATGAGGCGTAAAGCAGCCCAATTCCGGTTATTATACCTACAGGTTAGACGTGAATACTCTGCGTTTATGTAACGTAGAGCTATAACAGGCTTATTAAATTGTACCGACTATTTGGGCGGCCGCCTTATTGGTATACATTTATTTTGGACAAACTTTTAGTTCGGTGCTTGTGATTAAGCCTGACTGAAATGGTAGCTGTAGTGATGCGGCTTTGATCCAAGTATAATATGTGATGAACATTCGTGTTTGAATATGATACATAATTACTAACGATAATTATTCAACAATCTCTTCATACATGCCCGCTGGTTCAGTGTACTCTTTTACATCATTAAACACTTTCATAATTTGATCTAGTAATTCGGAACTTGACCTTCCATGGCTTCTTTCACAAACATTCGCATTCTACATAATTTGAACTCTTAATAAGTATGTATTTAAAAAAGAGTATTCTATCAATTGACTGGTACGCATGCCTACTACAATAGTTTTGTTTTGTACTATCCATGTAACTTTTGTAGCAGCCAGAATAATGCCGTATATGTTTCATGCAGAAATTTTCATTCTCATCCGTGATACTACCGGTAGTTTTACTAGCAGTATTTTATAAGGTGTCTATCGCAGTTTTATTAAAGCGCTGCCAAGAAAACCAACTTTAAAATCGTTGTGACTAATTATACCAGGGTAATGAAACGTGGAATTAAATTTGTTTCAACGTTATTCTAAATGCATTAAGAAACAGTATCCCATACATTTCCCACCAATAATAATTGACTTATAGGCCTGGTTGGGAAGGATGACGCAGTGCAGGAAAATAATTTATGAATTTACATGAATGTACATATACAAATGTAATTTGTATGTAATAAAAAGCTGTGTTCATCGTACGTGTATTGTTTTTATAGACTTATTAATAAAATCGCAGTGGCTGCCGTGTGGTTCGATCGTTTCCTGCCATTCTAGCGACGCAAGTTCGAATCCGACCGGCATCTACCAATGATTTTTGTTAGTCACACCACGAGCTTTACGGAGAAGGAAACCCATACCATACGTCTGAATAAAATTCAAGGACGCATAGTGCCTAAGAGACGGCGCCGGACTCACCACCTAGTCACGTCGGCAACAAATTATGTTCGGTGAGAAATGGGTGTTGTAACACTTCTTATCTACTACTATCTCTTCGGGGTCCTTTGTAGGAAGGCGTGAAAATATATTTTATTATTATGTTTATCTTATATAATATTAGTAAAAGCGTATTAATATCTAGGGTAAGCGTTTCCATTTCTATTGTACAAATACTTTACGGTACTTAATTTATCACCCAACGCAACGATTAGCTTTATTTCCAATTCAATCATCCAAGTACCATCAAATATGTCGCCGAATAGGAAGCTCCTAAAGCCAAAAATAATAATGTCATGCACTGGGTAAAAATAAAAATAATAAAAAACGTCGAGAGCGTATAAACAAAACAACAGACAGAAATCAAATGAGCTTATTTCAATAGCAGGAGACGGGAGGCGCGAGGCGGGACAGGCGCGCGCGTCTCTTCGCCACTCAACATCTTTATTGTCCTGTCGTTCAAACCCGACAGAACGTAATAGAATTAAATTGGGAGAGGCGCTGCTCCGTTATGTGGAAAATAATAACATCGAGTGCCTGCTATCTGCGGAGTTTTCACGCGCCGGTGGCAGGGGTCTACACTAATGGAAATCCAGCCAATGATAATCTGTTTTCTACACCATTAATCCTGAACTAAGTCTGAGCACAATCTGTGGCGTCTCCGGCACTGCGACTCAAGTTTTATGCCCTCGTTAAGGTCCGCAATTTGTGGAGTCGGGCTGTTAAGGCGGTCCGCCCTCATTGCCCCCAAATCCTAACTCAGACCGTGCACTTTCTTAATCTTACGATATTGAGCTCGAGGTAATTGTTTCAAAATTGTAGCTCTATTTTATTTTACCCGGTGGGTTATAAAAGTAACAATTTATCCACTCCATCCCACAGTAAGGTTGTATAGGCACACACTGTATTACGATATACGTAAAGCCCGCCGTTGCGACTAGATTTCCTTATCAAGTATTTTACAGGCCCTAAAGCTATCTGCGATACAGAGTGTGTGCGTACTTTATCGGATATACCCTGTCTCATTTTTCAAAATATAAATGTAGTTGTTGTATTTAGCTAAAGGATCGATACTTAAGAGGTAACTCCCTCGCGACTGGGACATAATAAAAACGAGAGTAATCATGCAAATTGGCGAAGGAGGAAAGTTGAATTAAAAAGCGGGTTTGTGGGGGGAGTGCGGTTCGGGCGGGGGGGTAATGTGTCTTAATGACCGCAATGGATGAGCACCGTAATCCGCCCTCCAGCGCCACACACTCTGAACCTTTTGCCCTTACCTACTGCTAAAAACGATGTACGTACATATTTGTTTTATATATAGTCATTTATTCATTATATACTTACTTAGTACTCATAATACCATCGTATTACTTAACTATGGCCATTAAAACGAGTGCATTTAAATGTTCATAGAATTTGTTTACTAAATTACATGCGAAGGAGGTTTCGAAAACCCACAAAAACATAGCAAATGAAAGAAAATAAATTTGCACGGATGTGAAGTAATTCTTAAAATCATACCTACTAACTATTAAGATAAGATACAGAGGCTATAAGTATTATAAACTAGCTTTTATCCGCAATTTGCATCGCATTTTTTCAGTGGGATCCTTTAGTTTTTCCGAAATACATTTTTCAATCAAACATCCAAACTTTCTTTATGATATGATATGAAAGTCAGCTAACTCTATTTATCTGTCAAGTGTCAAGTGTAATAAAACCTAGGTCAGAAGTAGGTATATAGACGCAAACCACCAGAGTGATGAAATATACGCGTGAGGCGTGCACCGACACGACATCATCAAATCAACATTTGCAGATTTGCGAAGCTTTGCCGTGAGATTTAGAGGTGGAAGGAAAATAAAAAAGTTCGTAGAGGAATCCCGGTTGATCCCTGTTGCCTTTATGGTAATGCCGGGATGCGTGTATTCGACTATTCAATTTATATTTTTCCCTTTCGCCTTATTTCTTTTCTCCGAAATTATCTATCCTTCGAATTTCGTTTCGCACTGTATTGTATACAGGATTCGATGTTTGCGAATAAGGTACGACTTTAGTTGAAAATATCACGGATAACCTCGGTGGATTGGCTTTGTTCCCGACTTCAAAGAAGTTTTCTTCTCGAGATATTGTGTGTATCAAATCGGTTGGTGGCTGGGATCTGACGTTGTTGGACAAAGTTACGTGGAAATTGCACTTGTTTCCTGTTTGTGTTTGTGTAGGTGACAAATGGGATCCAAATTTTATATAAATTCCAATAAAATAATTTTATTTCAGACTTATCATCCATATTGTGAACATTATTACGAGAAACATAATTATAATTTACCATATATATATTGAGTAATTAAATAAAAATATATATTATTTCTATGATTTCAGATGCATCCTTGCCCAGTGCATCATAATAGGACTATCTATAAGCACACATGAGATGAGATACCTACAAATACCTGGATACCTTCACAAGCAGAAATCAATATTAATTTTAACTTTATAAAATGAATAGCATTTTCATTGTAGTTTTAAAGTTACATAAATTTACGCTTTTTCCACTAAGAAGCAAGCGGTGGCAGTGTATATTCAGATTTTTCTGTTGTACGATTTGTTGGTTGTCCTAAAATAATGCATACATTACTGTATATCATTAAAATCTTTAGTACCTACACTTTCACTTTTGATCAATTTGATATTCCTTGCTGTGTTACGTCCGGCATACTTTGCGATGCTACTTTTCTTTCTACTAACATATTATTATATAACAAATGACCAACAGTGGTGCGGGTCCCAAAATTGAAACTAAAATTTTACTATCAACTTATGGCGCGCCTAAAACAACTCACTATAATGCATCGTAATCGGATGAATAGTACACGAATGCGAACGAAATGAATCAAGTAATATTTTTTATATTCAATTTTAAATATAACGCACGTAATTACGTGTCAGAATTACCAAAAGAATCCACTTGACATTATATACTATAATGAAGAAGAGCCACGTTCAAATTCAACGTTGTTCCCTCATGAATAAATCATAATAAGTAAGCACGGCCGACGCCTTTATAATTCTACATAATACATTAAAACGGTACAGATTGCGTCCTACTTTAATAATGCCATAACAAAGCTGTATATACTGAGTTTTGCAAGTCTTCAACGATATTTATATTTATTAGTGGCGGTCTTACGTATTTAATGATTGGGCTCTATCTGCGACTTTTTCGAAACTAAGATCCGGAAATCTTTAAAAACGTACATTCCTAGCACAACCCAATAGTGTCTAGGATAAGACCAAAGCAATGATTATAAAGAACTACCAGTGTTCTTAATGATGATGGAGGCGAAGATAAAATCAAATCTTATATATATTAAGGACATTTATATATTTTTACATTAAGGAATTAAAAGATTCACAATTTTTTACCCTCGACTTTGTAGTCGTAGGAATATGACACGACCTTAAGCATACCGTCATCCTAAGATAATTAATTTTAAAATAATTTTATTTGAGAAATTAACGCTACGTATAGAAATGTTTTTTTAACATTTTAATCCAAATAAAGTACTAACTGCTGCCCACGCCTTCAAACTTTTAACTCCCTCAACACATACCTACGGAAGTAGGTATTTTTCATGAACCTACGTTCATTTGTTGTAACTTCTATGCAAAATACGATGCTTCTAGATCCTTTGGTTATGCGTTGTCTGTCAGCAGTAGATGACATAGATTACCAGAAGATAATCAAATGTTTTGTACAACCGTGTTCTAAAAGGTTTGAATTTGTTATCAGATTCTTAACCCTTTTTTCAAATATTCCACGTATTAGTGTGTTAATCCAGTAATACCGAGGGAGAGTAATAGCACCTACGGCAGATTTTCATCTGACCGGGTCTAGTTCGGTCCATCTAATCTTTAATAATAGCTACCATTTCTCTTCGCGATAATCCGCATGTAATTGTATGGCGAGTGTTCACAAACATGGCTTATTCATAGAATTATATTTCTCAATGACAGATTCTGAAACTTATTTTTTAATAAACTTATATTAGCTGGTTTAGCAGCCTATTAAGTTAAAACCTTTTTGGTGTGATCGAATTTAATAATAATAAATTCGGACTACACAGTACCGTACTACATTCAAACTATGCAAAGCTTGTACGTATATTATCTACTCTGAGCTTGTACTATTGCCTAGTCAACTGACAGAAATAAGTTCTACACTAATATCATAAAGAGGAAAGGTTTTAGATGTGTATGTTTGTTTGTATTGAATGGGCTCCGAAACTACTGGACCGATTTAAAAAAAAAAATTACCATTAGAAGCCGACGGTTCCCCTGAACATAGGCTACTTTTCATCGCGGGAATATGCTTAGTTGAATAGTTAATAGTATACTATATGGCTACGCGGGTAAAGTCGCGGGGACAAACCTTGTATCATATACTGTGTAGTACAGCCTTATTAGGGCCTAAACTGAATTAATAAATATTTATTTTTAAAATTTTTGACCTCCCAACCACCACTATAGGCATACGAAAATGTTTGCCCTGATGTGGGGTCGAGCTCGTAACACCTGGCGTAGCAATTTGCTACGAATTTTTAGTGCGAGATGTCATGATGAGATGAAAACGTCTTCCTAAAGGCAAAGCAACTGAATCTAATACAGGTATTAGTTACATTCAAAATCATAAAATACAAAAAAAGCTTACTAGAAAAAATTCTAGAATAAAACAAAATGGTAAATTTCTTTAGATATCTGCATTCTGTGTTTTTACATAAAATTGCTGTATCTACACAATAAAACATAATTTAAAAGGCGCAAAGTGCAAAGCTATAACGTCTCAATTACATTTTTTTGATCCCCAATAAATTGTCAATTTCATCTAGCAGTGATTCAAGCGAGCGACTCGAGAGCCTTTTAAGTATATCGAGTATTTCAGTGCAACAATACAGGCGGTTGTTTACAGTAGGGGGTCTCTACCCCTGAGGGTGTCGGAGGGGGTACGTGGGGGGTGAGGAGGGGGCAAGATGGCGCCGTCGCCAAGGCAACGCTGCATTCGCTTCCTTAATCGACCGTCGCAGCCTCCACGACCCCTCAGGTCCAACTCATTTATGTATTGTACTGCACTTGCGAACCGACTTCTATATTTATGATGCTGTTGGTGAATTGTAGCGTTCGTAGTTTTACATAGGTCGTGTGAGGAGGGTGGTTGAGGAGGAGTTTTCTTCAATGAACATAATGTATAAGCTATACCGCAGGCTATACTAGAGAGGTTTAGAGTATGAATTGGTTAGTTATGTAATGTCAGAGTGGTTTGGTGGAAAAGCAACTGGTTCACCGAGCTAAGGGTCGCGTATTCAATTCCTATTCTGAATAATCGTGTACTCGTATACGACATATTGTTATATTAATGCAGGCTTCATTACGGGAAGCACTTGCAATTTTTTTGTACTGATAGTGAATAAAAAATCTGTCTCAAAATACATTGACAAATTGATCACAGTCTTCCAAGAACATGCTCGTAGTAAATAAATCCCTATAAAAACCAATACCACATAATATATAAAAAGACATTGTTTTGAATAGGTACCTACTTAGCTAAGTTCCGAAAACTCATTGGCACAGATCGTGTTACCCGGGCCACCTCGCTTGACTTGATTCTGAAAGCCTCCGCTCAATTTATGACCTGCACAAACCGACCCACTAAACTCCCTTTAAATCTTACAAACGAACACACAGAACCTTTAAGCGATTTGTAAATAAACTACGTTCGAGAGTCCTTAGTTTTGCGATCAGTTAGGCGGCCTGTAATCCAGTGGCCAGCGGTGCAGGAGGAGCAATAAAAAAGAGTTATAGTTTTGAAGAAAAGGAAAGTCTTGTGTCTCCGGCCGTTAGTTAGGGATCAAGGGCTCAGCTCTCGGCGAGCTATAATCATAATTTTTACTTACAAGAGCAGAGTATAAGGCATTAGCCGGCGGGCGCTCGACAAATCTTCCCTAAGTGCGCGACGGGCCAACTTCGCGACTCGGAGCTCTCTCCCGTATATTTTGTACACTACAGGTGCTTGAAAGTGCTCGGATAAAATTGACAGATTCGCTAAAAGTGCGCTACTGCGCTACTGCGCGGTGGAGGCGGGTTTAAATAGGTTTACTCTGTGATGAGATACAAGTTTATTACCAAATTTATTCCTCAAGGCAACAATTATTAATTTCAATTACCTATTAATGTTCATTATTGAAATAATGAACACTAATTGCTACTTTTATTATCAAACAAATTTACACACGAAAAAATTGAATATCGCATCATCCAAATAGTTATTTACTCTGTACAGAGTACAGAAGTAATCCAAATACCTACGAAGTAGTGGTAAGCAGAGAGCACCGTTTCACTCTTGTAAAATTCTTGTGCTTCTTTAACACCTTTAACATTAATTATCTCTTCATACACGTCCGCCGGTTTCGAGTGCTTTTGCCTTTCTTTATTAACATTATCTTAATACTAACTAAGTAATGCAATTTAATTCGCAACACTGAATTCAACTCACAGTCTGCGGGCCGCTGCCTCGTACCTATCTGATTGTATTATCACGATGGATGGTAAAACAGAACTTCTGAGGTAAGCACAGCGTAGCGGTTATTTTCTCTTGGGTAAGCACCGTGCCGGCCACCAGAAGCGCTGTCAATAGTGTCAATAATCTTCTTAAGAAGGAGAAGAAGACTAAATAAAATATTCATCATCATCATCCGCCTATAGACGTACACTGCTGAACAAAGGCCTTCCCCATAGACTTCCACAATGGCCGATTCAATGCGGCCCGCATCTAACGCTTGCCAGCGACCTCAATCAGGTCATAGGTCCATCTAGTGGGGGCCGTCAAACGCTGCGTTTTCCAGTGCGTGATCTCCACTCTAGAATTTTACGGCCCCATCGGCCATTCGTTCTACGTACGTAAATAAAATATAGTATTTGCGTAATTGGGCACTCAAACCTGCAATCAGAAAGATACACTTTTTTCCATAGTAAAGACAAGGGGTTCAGTATGCATGTCACGTCACAATATGAGACAAAGCTAGTGGCCACTGCGTTAGGAGTGGTAGGACAAGCCATTCAAGGGTTATTCAGAATATGTGAACAGATACTACGTGGGTGATGGTATGGAGTCGATAAAAATATTCATTCAACTTGAAAATTGTCAGTAAAGTTGATTGGTATGATAAATAATGCAAGTATTTAAGTTTATATTTTATAAGGAGGCTTAATTAATTAATTTAATAAATGACAAAATCGCATTACTAAATTGTGTAAAGAATTTTCTATCTATGATAAACAGGTACGTGTATTTTTACGGTCAATGACAATAAAATGATATACATTATATGTACATTGACCATAAAAATACATTTCTAACTGAATGCTACGATAATCTAATAAAAGGATATTGATCTCCTGTTTCTGTATTTTTTATGTCAAACTAAAAATAGTTGGCGCTGATTCACATGTCAGACTGATTCGAGTACAGTTTTGACAGGACTCAATTAGAAGCTTGCCTGTAGCCTTAGCAAGAACATTTTTCGACTATTTTGTATGGGAAAATGAACAGCGCTGCGCTGGCGAAAATTAGGACAAAAGTTCGTATGAAAATGGTGGTATATTGAAAGTTACGTTTTTTCGTAATGATGGAATAAGGGTAAAAAAAATATTTACTGTTTGTGTTTTTTAAAATTGTTTATAATATTAAGCACGACTCTACAGCTTCGTGTTGGGTAGTCCTCACGGGTCGGCCGGGCCGGATTTGTTTTACGCCCGCCGAAGACATCGACTTACCGCGACCGACCGGCGTCTTCTTAATTTTATTACTCCACCGCTCTCCCAAGGAAAATGTCCTAATTGTGTCTCGGGAAAAACCGACCTGGGAAATGGAAATACCAATTTGTTAGCCGTGTACCGTAACTGCGGCTAGTTCTTAAATTATTTTGTTTTGTTTTGTGAAGGTCTTTGAATTGGAGAACAAAATGTCGAGTAAGTATGCGACTAAAGGACTTGTATCCATGTCATTAAAAATAAACTATAATGAGTTATATAGTAGTACGTAGTACCAGGTGACACACAAAAATTAAAAAAATAACGTTTTCCCCTAGAATAGGATTAACGAGGTGGCGACGGCTTTTGCGAGAATAATGCTTTGTATTATATACTATACTAGCTTTTGCCCGCGGCTTCGCACGCGTGGTAAAGTGAATAAGTCAACTTCTATTTATATATAAATGCTAGTTGTTGCCCGCGACTATTTTCATGGGCTTAACATTAAAATTACGGATTATCATCCAACCTTTCATTCGCTATTTTACCCCGTTAGGGGTGGATTTTCTAAATATCCTGATATATGTATTATTTAACTGAAAGTCATATACCAACTTTCATGCGTTTAACTTATCATTTTATCATTGTATACATAACGTATTTTTACGTTTAGGTTAGTTTTGTACTTCTTAGTTTAGTTTATTTTAAGTTTTTAATTTAAGTTTATGTGAAATTTACAAATATAAAAAGATATTATTGTTTAAAAATAAAAATAGAGATGAAAAACGTATTTTCATATAAACGTTCATCCCCTATCTTAGCCCCATAAGCGTGGAATTTACAAAAATATATAAGTATTTTTTGTTTTTAACTGAAAGACAAAATACCAATTTTCATGCGTTTAACTCAAAAAATTTGCCAACCTGTGGGAGTTGGGTTCGCTCACAGAGGTTTTTTTGTTTGTAATAGTAAAAATTCGCTAGTAGCAATTCACACTATCAGCATTGCAAGCGAGTGTTTACTGATTTATCTGGACAAATAAAACAGTAGACATGACTTTTGAGTACATACCTATAAGATTTTCTTCTATAATTTTTGAATAATAAAATTGAGTCAAAATAGATAAAGAAAAACGATCCATATTAAAGCGTAAAAAAAAGACTCGTTCACAAGACACGAAACGTTGATTTCAAAAAATGTACGAAGTTGTCTAATAAAAAGCATGCACTGTCATCTTGTGGGGAATAGTAATTTTATTAACAATATAAAAGATATTCGCGACATCTATCGCCGAATAGTTAAAGCTGCAGTGAGTGTGTAAAACGTTGTGGGTTAAAATGAAATAGATGGCGCTTCCATAGAAACCCCAGAGATACTGAATGAGTAGCATAGTACATTGTTATTTGCGAAGAAGAGAAGACGAACGAAACGCGAACGAAGGAAGAGTCAACTTGCATGACAGCATATAATATATTGTCAATGTTAGCTGTCAACATTCTGTCAGCAAGTGAGTGAAGTAAAGTGACTTGACAAATTTTGTTTAACAATCGATAGGTACCTACGCAATATATTCCAAACAAAGTGAATTTCACGAGTAATTGTTTAGTATTTTACCAGCTGAAGACAACGAAACTGGACTGCACGAAGTAAATCGCGATCGCCAAAATGACAAACGTTTTAACTGTTTGTCTAATATCCGTGACTCTCTTTTGTTGTGCGGGTGAGTTGTTTCCAACTTGTTATTTTGTCGTGAATATTATTGGCCTTGATATATTTGTTTTGTACAGCTCATATAAATTGGCGTTAATAATTGCACGAAACATCGCAATATATTTTAAACATTTGGTTAATTTTTTTTAAAAGCTTTGGCTACGTTCACGTAAAACATGTATTGCAACTTTGCAATGAAGTATAGACAGGAATTTTAATTTTAGCTACTTCATCTGAACTTTAAAATCAAGATGTCATTTTATTTTGTCTACCTCCCGTTTTATTTGCTCTTAAATCAATGTTGTTAGATACTTAAGAGACTGTGTAGCGGGTGCCTATAATACTCATAACTTGATTAGACTTGCATTAATTACACATGAGCATATTTCACAGTAGCTCATTAGCATGATTCATTAATCACCAGCACACTCACAGTAAGCTATCAATAGGCCTGACTGATCATATTCCCTGTTTTAAACTACCCACAATTAATATGCATTTTATTGTATGAATAGTTTTAAGAGACCACACTTACATCCTAGAAAGTAAGTTTGATACTTCAAATCTCGTAGTATTTGTACATTTAATCAAATATCTGAATACCTACCTATACATAATATTATGGATAGATATGGTAATCTCTAAATGCTAGAAGTATTTGAATTTGTTTAAATTTTTTTTTTTGTTTTCCCCAGTATTCTCATTTTAACATTTACTCTGCAACAGGATGAGTAGATTAACTGCAAGTTGAAACATCGATACTATTAGGTCAAGATAACATTCTTAGGTCGAGAAATCACATTTACTTAATACAATGAATTAAGTACATGTGATTTCCCGACCTAAATAAATATAGTCCCAAAAGATTTATTATTATGGAATGTTATTGATCATGTAGGAAGGTTAGGTATGTTGATTAAAAGGAATGCTTCATTGCAAACTAAAGGCCAAATGATAAACTCATTTGAACTTTGCTCCTTGCTCTGCGAACCAGATTAACAATAGAAATGTAATTATCCTATTATTACAGCAGTGTTGTTTGTTTTAATAAACTAGAGAGAAATATGTTTTACTTTTGTCTATGTTACATTTTGCTTATACTGTTTTGAGTTCATAAAAATAATTAAACAAGTTTAATAACAAGATAATAGTCTGACCCAAGTTGACATATTCTGCTATCTTACTGGTCTTATTATTCAAACCACTTATAGGTGGTTGTACCTCATGTCATTGAAGTGTAAATTATTTCTATATATAATTAATATTAGGTCCTTACATATGAAATTGGCGTTTTGTATGGGAGGAACAAAAAGTCGAATATTTTTTAATATAATATATTTAATTAATCAAAGTATGAACCATTATTTTCTATGCACTTTTGCCATCTCATAGGTAGTTCATTGATCCCTTTACTAAAAAAACCAGTCGGACGGGAATCAATAAAATCTTTGAAGGCGATTTGGACTGCCCCATCGGAGTTGAATTTTTTCCCTTGCAAGAAGTTATCCAAATTTCGAAAAAAATGGTAATCTGTTGGAGCAAGGTCCGGGGAGTACGGAGGATGTCTTAGACTTTCCAATGGAAGCTCTTCTAATTTAGTAGCCGTCTGTAGCGCAGTGTGTGGTCTAGCGTTGTCGTGAAGCAGCAGTGGCGTGGAGCGATTGACCAGCCTAGGTTGTTTAGCCGCTAGCTTTTCCATCATGGTTTGCAATTCCTGACAATAGACATCAGCCGTAATAGTCTGGCCAGATTTGAAAAAACTGTAATGAACAATACCGGCACTAGTCCACCAAACGCTTACAAGTAACTTTTTTGGGGTTCATTTTCGCTTGGGGCAGGATTTGGCTGGCTGGCCAGGATCTAACCATTGCGCTGAGCGCTTCCGATTATCGTAAAGAACCCATTTTTCATCACAGGTAATGATTCGGTTTAAAATACCTTCATTATTGTGCCGGTTTAGTAATGTAACGCAGCAGTCGACGCGCGTTTGCCGGTTTGTTTCAGTCAATTCGTGAGGTACCCACCTTTCAAGCTTTTTAATCTTCCCAATTTGCTTCAAGTGAATTAAAACAGTTTTATCACTAACATTGCAGCCTGCAGCTAACTCGGACGTGGTTTGCGATGGATCCGCTTCCACAATAGCCTTCAACTCTTCATTATCAACTTGAGTCTCAGGCCGTCCACGGGGCTTGTTCTGCAGGTCGAAATTTCCAGAACGAAAACGTTGGAACCAAAAACGAACTGTGTTTTCTTTTGCAACACGACCGCCATACACATCATTCACCCTTCGAGTTGTTTCCGCAGCACTAGTGCCACGGCGGAACTCGTACTCGTACAGGTCGCGGCACGAAACTCTAGCGCTGAGCGAAACGTGGAGGGGATAGCTGCGCATGGGTACCATCGCGCACGCAATACAAATTAGTAATTTAATTGCTTAGTTAAAAACAGCAAAATAATGTTTTAATGTAAAGTCAAGTAAAGTCACGCACGCAAATATTACTTCATGTTACCTACAATATAATTTTTAACAAGTTTATGGGGAGTAGAAAAATAAATACACTATCGGATTTGTAAATTTTTATATTAAATACCAAATAATAAAAAAAATTATATTAAGTCCGAATTACATAAGAACCTACTGAAGTTTCTTCTCAGGATAGAAGAAACCTGCGAGTTCGGCAGGGTGTGGACATCAGACACCGCATTCTCCTTTCCGATATCTAGTCCGAATCAGACAATGGTCTTACACCTTCAATAGTATCCCAACAGGGCCTTTTGCTTACTGAGGGCCCCGGCTCAGGGCTGCTTCGGTCGTCGGCACTAACAGCGTCATCGTCATCAGACTCACCAAGGCTATCCTCTGAACTGTCACCATCAACGCGAATGATGAATTCTTCTGTAACCAAATCCACGACATGGTCACTCTTGACATATTGCTCTTCTATGTCCTTTACCTTTTGGCATAACTTTCCCCAATCCCAAGCACCCATCAGCAAAACTTTTTCTTGAATTAGTTCTATACATTTAGCAACACTCCACTTCACATTTTTACTGCCTACATATTGCTTTATGTCAGACCATGCCATTTCGATTGGATTTAGATCTGGGTGGTATGGTGGCAGTCTTAGCACTTGATGTCCTTGCTCTGCTAGTATCCTGTCAATTGAAAATGTTTTAAATCTATCTTTGTTAGCCCGTATTAAATTGTATAGTTGAGGTTTTAGTAGAGTTTCCTCATATTGTATGCCCTTTTCAGTAAGCCAACCCTGCATGTCAGCTTTTTTGGAATTAGAAGTGGGTGCAAGGTCCCATTGTTTATTATGGTATGATGCGTTGTCGACTACCACGACAGAATTAGGCGGTAAGTTCGGCAATAACTGTGTCCTCAGCCATTTTTCGTAGTTGTCGTAGTTCATATTGTCGTGGTAGTCGCCTGATTTCGCACCAGCTTTAAAAGTTAACAGTGCGTTCGGTATGAACCCAGCCTCTGATCCTGCGTGGACAATGACCACCCGCTGTCCTTTGGAGATAGGTTTTTTGAGACCTTTTGTAGTACCATCGGTCCAGGCTTTTGGAGCAGAGTGCGATGAATCTACGTAAGATTCATCTGTATATACGATGGGCCTTCCCTCTTGGCGATATTGTTTTATTTTGCGTAAGTATTCGATACGTAGTAAACGTATATTTGAACTTTCAATCAGTACTTTTCGATTGTTTTCAGTATTTTTCCACCGAAACCCTAAACTCTTAATTATTCGTCGAAGACTTCGTTCTGAGCCTTTGAAATTTATATCTTCCTCTAGCTTCTTTCTCAACTTTCCGACGGTGGGAAGTTCATTATTTGTCCTATGAAAGTTATGTATGCACCTCTTTATTAATCCTTGATCAAAGTTATCAATATCTGTGACCGGTTTTGATCTGGAGCGTTTTTTGCCTGGTGTTCTAAATACTGATAATAAGTCGGAATTATTGGCTTCAGTGGAGATTTTCCTTACCGTTGCTATGGACGTCTTTGTAGATTCAGCTGTCCTTTTCTGAATTTTCTGTAAGTCACTAATTATACTATTTAATTTTATATTTCCCGCCTGAATAACTTCTGCAGTTTGTTTTATTTCACTTATATCTACAGTGCTGCGGTCAGAATCGAGTAAAATACTCGCAGCTTCGCCAATTTCACTTTGAATTTGTTTCAGGGAATTAATGAAATCATTCGATTCCCTTTTCAGAAAACAATGCACGTCAAACACCATTTTCCGTGCCTGTCTTTTCAAAACAGTATTCCTTCTCGGCCTCGGCATTTTCACTGTTTAAAAACTGTTCAAACTTAATCAAACAGTGAATAAACTAACAAACACAACAAACAAATCAACAAAACAAACTTAACAAAAAACAACAACAAAAATTAACGATGACAACAAAACAATTCAGAACGCGACTGTACACTGGAAGTGCGCGGAGCGTCGTATCGGCACGGGGGACGGAGTACGACTGGAGAGCCAATCGGCGCAACGCACGCTCGCCCTTCACCCCTGTACCCCGCCAAGACACCTTATTTTTTACTTCTGCGCAATAACGGTCAGCGCTAGAGTTTCGTGCCGCGACCTATAAATAATGCGATATTTAAGGTTTTCCATTTTGTAAAATGAGTGACGCAAACAGAAAAAAACAGAAGAAAAAAAACAAATGAATGACGATCATCGAAGCACAAATACATGAGTCTATAGCTGTACAAATTTGAACTTGGAATTCCTTACCAAAGAGGAGAAATTCGTGATTAAAGTGGCCAGTACGAAAAACGCCAATTTCATATGTAAGGACCTAATATATTTATTAAGCTATTACCCAATAATACTCATGCCATATTTACTCTGTTTGTCGGGTTATGTGATTTTTACACTAAGAATGTAAAATTATTGCAGTTTCACTTTTGTCATGCATTTTATGTGATAAACAAGTATCTTAAGCTTTTGTTAAATAACCAGCAATGTGGTAAAGTGCTGATATCCTTTGATGTAAAAAAATTAGTCACACCAAATTACAGTACATATATGTTATTTATTTTGACTATGGAGTTGATTCTGTTGTTCAAAATTACTAAACTTAAACTATTTTGACAGGTCTAAAAGTCTTGCTATCCCTTTCTCATTTGCGGGGTTAACTAAGGATAGCAATACCTTTAGAAAGAACTGTCAAATTAGTTTAGTAATTTTGTACAATGGAATTAGCACCAATGTATCATCACACTATGTTACATTGCCAATGTCATGACTATGACATTATGTTTTGTTCCTAACAGGTCTGTCAGCCGCTCGACAATTGCCGAAAGAATGCAGTAAAGGACCTTCTTACTGGTGTCAATCCCTAAAGTAAGCATCTTAAATACCTATATCATTTATAGTAAAGACTCCTAAATATTATTCAGTTTGGTGAGAAGTCGGCGCTAGCTGATGTTTATAAGTAAGTTTATAAGTAAGTTTTTATTTCTGTAACCAATAATTTCTTAGATTACTGTAGATTGGGGCCTTCTATTAGATATAAGAATACCTGTGTCAGAAGACCCCGCTCTTCCATATCCATAACAATCCATACTTCAAAACTTATATCTATGTATATATATTTTTAATGAAATATTTCCAATTTCAATAATAGTGTGTGTGTGTATGTGCCTGTATATGTGTATGTATGTATGTGCCTGTGTGTTTGTCCTAGTTATTATAAATATTATTGTTAATTATTAGTTTATAATAGTGCTTCAGTTTCATCATAGTTTTTAGTAAGTATCCAACTGGTTAGTTGTTTTTTACATTCGTAATATTTATTTGGATAGATATTCAAAATTTTGTTAATATCATTGTATAATCGTGCTGATCTGTTAACAAATTGATTGCTAGCATAAGAACTCTTGACAGGTTGTACCACAATTGCTTTATCTTTTCTTCTTTTATTTAGAACTTTATCATCATATGGTGTATCTTTGTGAACTTTTAGAACTGTTTGTACAATGTAAAGTTTTCTGACAGACAAAAGCTGGCTTATTGAATATAGTTCATTAGTAGGATATCTAAATGACTTGAAATACATAACTTTCAGACATATTCTCTGAGCCCTTTCAACTTCTATAAATTTTGTTTTAGCTGCTCCCCCCCAAATTGGCAAACAATACGATAAAATCGATTGACCTAAAGCAATATATATTTTATTTAGTAGTTGTTGAGGTGCAACGTATCTTAGTGATTTAAAAATCCAAACCAATTTTCTTATCCTAGCCCCAACAGCATCAATTTGGGTAAACCAAGATAGTCTCTGATCAATATGAACTCCTAAATACTTGGTTGAATTTACCTTATTTAATACTGTACAATCACAATAAGTGTTGTGTACAGTATCAGATTTATGGAGTTTTATACTGAAATCGCTTTTAGGTTGGGTTCTATTATAAATAGTGTAACACATATAATTTGTTTTTAAGGCATTCAGAGTAAGTAGGTTTTGCTTCAACCACTGGTTTATTTTGAGAAGACCATGTTCAGCTTGTACGCGTACTTTGTCCCATGTAGCATTTGAAAACATGTCATTCCCCTCATTGCCTATGGTGTCTTCCCTATTTCCATATGACAAAAGAATCATCTAAAATTTCAGTCATATTATGTACTGCATAAGTGTACTTGAGATGCATGATGACTCACGAGCCACGACAAAATTATAAGCTTAAGCGTAGTTAACAAGACAATGGTTCCTATATCCTCTCTGTGTAATTAGCATAAGGAAAGGACAGTATTTTCTGTAACCACAGTCCTCACGGCTCTACAAGCCTTTACCACCACAGTAACACAACACTACACTTGGTATATAGAGTAGGATCGGTAGAATAACGACTACAATATTTTGTGTGTATCTACATACTACATAATTATCTATACACTACATTATTGAACAATCAAACAAACTTACCAAGTGTAAATCGCTTGTATTTATGTTCCCCGCTGTCTCGTCCACAGATGATGAAGAGATACAAATTGTAGGTAATTCTTCATCATCGAGGACGAGACAGCGAGGTACTTACATAATATCCTGTAGTGGGGCGGCTCCCATTGTAAACGGGCGTGAGTGCCATATCGTATACATATTACATAATAATAAAAGCCTTTCCCACAAGGGTTTCCAAACAGGTAGGCAGAGATGTTACAACGCCCACTTTTCACCGAAGGTAAATTGGTAACAACATAGATGGTTCGTCCGTCGCCGTCTCTTATACATGCGTCATTGAATTTCTTCTCACGTATGCAGGTTTCCTCACGATGTTTTACTTCGCCATAGAGCTCGTAGTAACGTCACTGCACTAAAGTTTCAGAAAACCGGTAACAATGAGTACCGACCGGTGGGATTCGAACTTGCGTGATTAGAACCACACGGCCACCACAGCTCTCTTAGCACAATCATATACATGATTGCCCGATTTACAAATCACTACAATTCGTATCCTCTACTTTTAACTTGCCGCCTCCCTGCCCATTAGCTGACAACACGCTTGATACAAACGAGACCATTCTGGTTTCATGGTGGTGTATCAGTCATTAATATATATTTTCTTTATGTTGTCACCAGGATCGCTTCCGAATGCGGTGGAGTAGGACATTGTACATCCACAGTATGGGAAAAACAAACGAATAGCGTCACACAAGATAATATTTCCCACAAATTCGTTCGTCTCTTCTGGCAACTGAAGGATGTTAAGGACCTTATTAACGAGGTAATTGTGACGATGTCATGACAATGAAATATTCATTGAACAGATAATGGACGCTTAAATTTAAAATATCCTGCAATAAATGAGGCGCATGAGTCAAATCCGTTTGACCAATATTGAACTGTGTACCTACTGTGAATGAGTCAACTCACATTGTTTTAATATTTTACTTGTATTATGTTGTTTTATGATGTATTGTATATATATAAATGTCATTATATACCATGCATAGAACACAATTTATGTAGATAGGTATTTCTATGACAAGTATGTTTCTTTTCTGACAAAACCGTAGAGAAATTAATACGTATGCTGCTCTTCAATGATTTTTCTATACTTGGATTGTCGACTAATAGCCGCACTGAATACCTGAGATTCCTAGACGCCCAGTTATTGTACTAGCTACAGTAGTCTTTGTAACAGGAAATCAAAACTGATACCTTAAGACAGACTTGTAATAAGATACCTACAACCGTAGTACCTAATTGACAAAGTACACAATTATAACAAGTTAAAGATTACTCATAACCAGCGGGCATGTAAAATTGATCTCTTCAGAGATCGATAAATTTAGAATAATCAAATGAGTAGTGAAATTCAAGAGTGAAGTTGCGCTCTATACGCTTCCTACGCCGAAAGAGATTGGTCCTGATATGTACATACATAGTAACTAAGTTAAGCTATATATCTTTTCAACCAGGACTACCTATCGTCCCGCATCTCGTCCGCGTGTAAAGATGCCTCTCCCTCAGCTGTCGCGAAGATCTGCAAAGAGAACACGGCTCACTTGGAGTCGTACATGTACCACGTGCTACAGTCGGAGACCACCGCTGAAACCATGTGCCAGATCATCGGCATGTGCAACAACAAGAAGATTGACAATATCCTCTCTATGGACGTGAGTATGGCTGATGGAAATTTATTATATCTGTAATTTTTGTATTGGGTAGGTACTACTTTAGTAGATAGTAGTGTCCAGTTAAATGGTGTCTTTTGACAGCTAAAAAAGTGAGGTAGTAAAGTACCAATGGTAAAGCGGGCTACACACCTTCAGTTTTAATTGTACAGTCGAACTGTGCAGTTATAACTGACGCCCCTAGTGTCTACACACGTTCAGTTTAGGTCGTCAGTTCAACTGCACAGTTGTCAGTTTTGCCTACACACGTACGATTTAACTGCACAGTTCGACTGTACAGTTAAAACTGTGCAGTTAAAACTGAAAGTGTGTAGCACGATTAACATGATGATAAAAATATGATTCGTTAGATATACAGAACTGTCAAAAGTCGCCTTATATCTTCGTTTTAGTCACCCTACTATAAATTGGCATATATGAAGAAGGCTCAATAGCTGGTGATTGTCCGTACTTTATGCAAGCATAGCATACCAAGGGTTATGAATTACTGATCTTATGTAGAGAAGATTGCCTGTGATGCGCTTCCTCGTGGAGCTCTAGAAACTACCGTAGTAGAAACACAACACTACATCAGGGTAGTGATATTGCTCTGCGATTTTATATAAGGTGGAGGTACTATCCTCAGACGCTTTAATCCAATTGTATGTATTGTGGGAAAAACCATTACGGCTTTACTGTCGTAAAAGACTCGCCCTTCTTTGGCAATTTGTAGATAGATCAGAATTTTATTTTTGTACTACATATATCAGTAATCGAAATTAGGCCTCAAGATTTTAAAGACGTTTGAACGGCCCGTACCCAAAGATTGAAATAGTAAAGTATATAGATTTATCCTCATTTATAATAATAATGCTGTACCTATACCGTGAAATTAACCAGATACACATTAGGTTAGGTGTAGCTAGGAAATAACTTGTGAACATAATTTTGTCGATAACCAGTTACGAGCTAAAACAGGTTCCAATAAAGTATTAATCATGTGTCTGAGTAGTCAACAATAAGAATGTGTAGTAAAACAATGAAAATGTGTCATCTGGGCGTGGAAGGAAATAAAGCCTTTACAATTCATTTTTATACGTAGGCTTATATCAGATAAGCCTAAATTAAAAGGAAAGGTTCTGATAACACAATATCGTCGTATTTGCTATTCTTAAGAGAACGTGTTTACTACTACCTATGTGTTCGATGTAAATTGCTAAAATACTGGTAGACTACTAATTTTGCTAACTTGTTTCCACTGAGTTATAACATTTGTTTGTCATCTAATTCTAACGCACATAAATCCATACTAATATAATTTAAATGCGAAAGTCACTGTTTATTTGTTTACTACCTTCTCACGATCAAACGGCTGAACGGATCGTAATGAAATTTGACAATGAGATATACTCCAACCTGGGGAAGGACAGAGGCTAACTTTGTCTAGAACCACGTGGACGAAGCCACGGGAAAAAGGTTGTAATGAATAAAACAGTAAAAGTTGTAACTAAATTTGCAATTTCATCTTACATGCTCCTGGTGGCAAGCGTTTAACGTTTGGGCGCTTTTAACACCATGACGACCTTTTTTTATCTCATGCCTGTAGCTGACTGTCCTTCGAAGCTATTTGTCTATTTTGGTTCGTATGAATTGTCAAGTAATTAATAGTTTACATCCATATTTATCAACAGGTAGCGAAAACTAGATCGAAAGATACAGAATTAAAATTGAATGCTTGGGTTACAGTTTGGGATGGCTTAAAGTCAATATTATTAATGTCGATCAAAATATACGAAGCTACGAAACGTCTTGTGTTGATACAAGTGCTTATTAACGACTGTTAGTACTTACTGTTACTTGAATTGGTGTCAATAACAATCGTGGGTTAACGACAAATGTTTTGTTTCACAGAAAAAGAAGAATAGCGACCATAATAAACACAAAGGTACGTATTGGTACAACTTGGTAGGTACTTAGATGTAAATAATTGGATGCAAGGATATTTTTACCCCTTTAGCTTTGAGGGTAGACTTTAAAAAATATATCGTTGAATATTCTAATTACAAAGAACCTATCTGGTAAATTTCTAGTTTATCGGCTGTTTAATTTTAAAAACTTCGTGATGTGTTGTGTGATATGTATTTCGCTTGGTAATGAGGAATGAAAGATAAAAACATGAGATAGGAAATAGGGCTAGATAATGATGCCATTTCCTGACCTGTGATATTTAGCTTATAAACAGATGATAGAGCTTAGTCAATATATTTGGATTAATATGCAACTATGTGCATGTTATCTTTATCAACCAATAAATAACGCGACGCGAGAGTTTACGCGACAATTCTATCGAGACACGCTTGATTGAACTTTCAACCGGACTGCATCGGTCGTGATCCAATCACATGCAGAACTCATGTTTATTGATAACAATTTAAGCTTTTAATTGCTACTATTTACCTATATGTATTTAAACCTGGCTAAAATATGTTACTCTGTGGTTTTTTATGTTACCGATAAGTGCATTCGAGATAGACGTTGCGTTTCATAATCATGTCAAATCTGTTGCACGAAGTCATTACATCTAATTTGACAGGCTTACAATATTGCCATCCCTATTTAACCCCGCATAGTAGAAAGGGATAGCAAGATTTTGTACCACAGAATCGTCACCATTTGTATGTAAGTAATTATCATACACTTAAGAGCTAATCTCTTCTTGGCGGAGCAATAGCCAACCAGTCCCATACACATACACGTTTACAGGAAATTGTACAGTTACTATGAAATGCTTGGGAAAAGTAGTTAGTTCTTTTTAGTTAAACAATGTTCAAACAATGGTATGTGTAGTCAAACAAACCATATCAAAGTATCAATGAAACTTACAGTTGACGTAATTGACAATAAAATTGTTTTCTTTAAGCCGTGATGAATTTAATTGGTGGAAATTACCCTTGGGCTGTTAAATTTGAATAGCTTTAAATATTATACAACATACACTCGGGAGCAAGGAGTGAAACTATGCGCTACTAAATATTTCAAACTCAGTTGGTAGTTTAAATAAATTTAACGTTAATCGCTAGTATTTAGTAAGGTACTTAAAAATCCCCAATTGGTAAATTCGTCCTTTTTAAAAAAGTTCAAGAAGGGTGTGAAGAGATTTCTCCAAGGTCGGCAACGCGCAAGTGATGCCCCTGGTGTTGCAAGCGTCCATAGGCTGCAGTAACCGCTTACCATCAGGCGGGGCGTATGTTTGTTTGCCACTTTATTGGTATAAAAAAATACGATGATAAATTTAATTTGTAGTCAGTACTTTTCTACTGCGTACTGCAGTAACTTCATGTCTTGAAAATGCTTACAAATTACCGATGCTGATATTCCGGCTATGCGTGTATATTATGTATCTAAACTACACACGCCATTGTACGAAGTACATTGAACGCTACACTTAAGGTGTGTTTATACATTCTGCTATATTCTAATTACAATATAGAGGACCAGAGGTCCTTGTAACATCAATTAAGCTGATGATGAGCCTTCAACTCAAACCACTAGTTCGATAACTCAGTGCTGATAAAAAAACGGTAGTTTTAAGATTGTTTTAAAGTGATAATTATATATATGTTTAATTTTTAATTTAATAATGTGTTTATTTTGCTATATTAAGTATTGTTTCTCTATTTGACTGATATAGCTCGTGATTGGAATGTGTCTGAAAACGGCGTTGAGCTTGTCACGTTAGGACCTACACTGAGACATGTTTTAAAATAATAAATTAAATTAAGTCACGATAGCGGGTCGATCCCTAAACATAATATGTAAAAGTTACCACCTTGTACACATATAGGTAATGTTAAATTGGTTATTATTATTATTATTATATTATTATTATTAGTATTATATTTCACAGATCACCTCCTAGGAAGCGCAAAGTGCACGTGGGGCCCGTCTTATTGGTGCAGCAATTTCAGGTAGGTACAATTAGTAGTATTTTTAACACATCAGTACATAATTCACTCCTGGTTGATATGCGTTTCATAGCAGTTATTTCTTATTTAAATGTTCATTTTATACATCTTACAACACTCAAGACGTATATTGAAGGACATTTTCTAATGATTTATTTATTTATTATTTGGGAAACAAACAATATTTAAAGAATCTTAAATCTAGCATTACAAGAAAATATGCAGACATCAGCTAAGTTTCCACAGTTAAATATACATACAATCTAACGAATACAATTCATGATAATGAATGAAATTTATGATCTTTTCTGTCGTGACATGCTAGAGTCACAACAAACAGCTGGTGTAGGTAGGTTCGTACCTACATCAAAATAATTTAGCAATACTCAACGATAATCATTAAATATTTATTGTGGTCTGAGGTCAAAGGTTAAATTTCTTCTTCGGACTTTTATCTTCATAGATTACAAATACAATGTGTAACCAATATTTTTTTCATTTTTCTATTCTGTTCCGATTCTTAGACAATAGTTTCCGCTCCAATGCAACAGCAAATAATGCAATAGGCTAATCTTACATAACATAACTTACTTGTGTAACTGGTCTATCGGTTTACAACTCTTTTCATTGCCTAATTACGTTAAAAGTAGCATAATGGAAAATTAAGCAAATAATTTCCGCCAATTTCATTGTGAAATGGATTTTAATGATCTAATTTATGTGTGCCATAAAGAACTATTTATCTTAATTATATTATTAGTTATAAACGCAACAACGCAATATTTTCAAAATTTCAAGAAGTAATCAATTTATAGGATCTAATACGCCGTGGAAACACAACACTTCATCACAGTAGCGCACATTGACTTAATCTTACAAAAGTAAGAGGCGCCGCAGTCAGGCGGCTTCAATTTTGAATAGGAAAACCCATACATACCTACCTCTCTACTCTCTCTACCACTTAATTTACTGTCCAATTAGCTAGAATCACCCAAGGATCACGTTTATGTTCTCGTGGTATAAAATATCTAGACATGAGCTGTAACAACTCCCAAATATACTAATTGTCCTATTCACAGTACCGGCCGAGAATGCAGCGCCACCCATCATTGCGTAACCCGTGTATGGCCCAAGATGAACTTCCCTAAAGATGACGACAGTATCTGCAAAATTTGTCTTGACATGGTGAAGCAAGCAAGAGACCAGCTGCAGAGCAATGAGACACAGGTAATAAGAACCTTATGTGCTTACCACTGAGGTGGCAATTTAATTTCGGTCCTCCTGATGGAAGCGGTCTAAAGATATAATTTGCAAAAACGTCTTCACACCCTTCCTGATTTATGAAGCGAAGTAAATTATATACCTGCCTCTGAGAATTATGACGTGTGCAGGGATAATATAACCATATCGATAATTCACAACCACCCTACATTGAAGCTATATGGTGCGGATTCCAGTATCGTTAATTGAGATGCAATAATAAAATTGATTGAGATCGAGCCGTATTATGCACCAACATGTAATGTCACACCAGCTCATTAGTATATTGTTATCAGCGAAAGCAAATATTGCGTGAACTTCCCGGATTACTGTGTCGGCTTGATGTCATTGAACGATAGCGACTCACTGTCTCAAAGAATAACACAATCTTATGAACAATAACAATAGGTGTTAGAAATTAGATGTGAAGTAAATGTATGCTTAATTTTGGATCGGTATCGGTATAGATATTTCTCTGGTTTAGCACGCATCTATAGGCTACGCTACGTCTTACCATCAAGCGGGTCGTAAGGTTCTTTGCCATCTTATTGGTATAAAAAAAATGTAAGTTTTTCTTTTCTGCTTTACGGCTATTCATTTCTACAGTTAATCGAATGAAGAATTAGTAATTTAAGTTCAGCCAAGAAAACACTGACACTTGGCAATAAAATATTTCATCATGATCTGTTAAAGAATTTATTCAATAAAATTTTAGTTCAATATATTAAATATTTTACGAAACATAAACAGGATATATTCTGAAACCAAGCCAGAAAAGATAACAAGAGTGCAATAATACGCAAATTGATATGGATTCGCATATGCACGCATGCATTGTTATAGTTCATAGAATAGTACATTTCCACTGGTCAATGTAATTAGGTATATTGCAATATACATAGTTCTTGAGTCAAACCTCACGTAAGAAGCTTTATTTTATTTTATAGGTACTCTTGATGATTCTTCTCAAGGAATCCTACTATGTAATATTATAAATGCGAAAGTTTGTGAGTATGGATGGATGGATGTTTGTTACTCTTTCACGCAAAAACCACTCAACGGATTTGGATGAAATTTGGAACACAGATAATTTATAACCTGGATCAACACATAGGATACTTTTTATATATATTAGGTCCTTACATATGAAATTGGCGTTTTTCGTACTGGCCACTTTAATCACGAATTTCTCCTCTTTGGTAAGGAATTCCAAATTCAAATTTGTACAGCTATAGACTCATGTATTTGTGCTTCGATGATCGTCATTCATTTGTTTTTTTTCTTCTGTTTTTTTCTGTTTGCGTCACTCATTTTACAAAATGGAAAACCTTAAATATCGCATTATTTACGAGTACGAGTTCCGCCGTGGCACTAGTGCTGCGGAAACAACTCGAAGGGTGAATGATGTGTATGGCGGTCGTGTTGCAAAAGAAAACACAGTTCGTTTTTGGTTCCAACGTTTTCGTTCTGGAAATTTCGACCTGCAGAACAAGCCCCGTGGACGGCCTGAGACTCAAGTTGATAATGAAGAGTTGAAGGCTATTGTGGAAGCGGATCCATCGCAAACCACGTCCGAGTTAGCTGCAGGCTGCAATGTTAGTGATAAAACTGTTTTAATTCACTTGAAGCAAATTGGGAAGATTAAAAAGCTTGAAAGGTGGGTACCTCACGAATTGACTGAAACAAACCGGCAAACGCGCGTCGACTGCTGCGTTACATTACTAAACCGGCACAATAATGAAGGTATTTTAAACCGAATCATTACCTGTGATGAAAAATGGGTTCTATACGATAATCGGAAGCGCTCAGCGCAATGGTTAGATCCTGGCCAGCCAGCCAAATCCTGCCCCAAGCGAAAATTAACCCCAAAAAAGTTACTTGTAAGCGTTTGGTGGACTAGTGCCGGTATTGTTCATTACAGTTTTTTCAAATCTGGCCAGACTATTACGGCTGATGTCTATTGTCAGGAATTGCAAACCATGATGGAAAAGCTAGCGGCTAAACAACCTAGGCTGGTCAATCGCTCTACGCCACTGCTGCTTCACGACAACGCTAGACCACACACTGCGCTACAGACGGCTACTAAATTAGAAGAGCTTCAATTGGAAAGTCTAAGACATCCTCCGTACTCCCCGGACCTTGCTCCAACAGATTACCATTTTTTTCGAAATTTGGATAACTTCTTGCAAGGGAAAAAATTCAACTCCGATGGGGCAGTCCAAATCGCCTTCAAAGATTTTATTGATTCCCGTCCGACTGGTTTTTTTAGTAAAGGGATCAATGAACTACCTATGAGATGGCAAAAGTGCATAGAAAATAATGGTTCATACTTTGATTAATTAAATATATTATATTAAAAAATATTCGACTTTTTGTTCCTCCCATACAAAACGCCAATTTCATATGTAAGGACCTAATATGTTTTTGTCCCGGGAAAATTTTGGGTTCCTCTGAGATTCCAAGCTCAACGCGAACGTAGTCGCGGGCAGAAGCTAGTTACTAATAAAATACACCTTTTATCTACAGGAAGAGCTGAAAGAAGTGTTCGAAGGATCATGCGAGCTCATCCCCATCAAGATAGTGGCGAAGGAGTGTATAAAGCTGGCCGATGACTTCGTGCCCGAGCTGGTAGAGACCTTGGCTTCTGAAATGAACCCGCAGACCGTCTGCTCTGTCGCTGGTCTGTGCAACAACGCCAGAATCGACCACCTACTCGAAGGATACGTAAGTGCAAAGATAAATTACAATAATACGTGAAGACAAAACTGTGTACCCCTTTTTACGAAAAATACGCGGTTGTAAGAGTGTGAAATAATACGTGAATACAAAACTGTGTACCCCTTTTTACGAAAAATACGCGGTTGTAAGAGTGTGAAATTAGGCACAGCTAACGTTTATATTTCAGTTTACGTAGTATACAGTATACGTAGAACCCAATGATTTAATGTCAATATCGTGTCAATTATAATATGTTTCTTCGACTTACCATTGATTATGCACGTACAAGATAATGTACTGTCTGTACGTCGTACACATTTTGTTTATGTTAATTATTTTATCATTTATTTGCAGAATATGAAGTCAGTAAATTTTTTTATTGTGATAAGAATGAAATGCCAAAATATGAAAACTACAGTCACCAGCTGGGCGGCTCCAATTGTATTTGAGATAACCGACTTATTTATGAAGGGTTATGTGTCGTAATGTATACGACGGTCAAAATTACGCTGGACTTTTCTCAGAAGCGCCGACAAGAGCTGTTCTTTTAAGTTTGTAGTATTGATGCTTAATATGATGATACAATATGTATTTTGTTAACAGAATGCCCAGTTGAAATTACGGGAGGGCTGCAACAACTGCCAGAGGACTGTCTCTGTCATGAGGAAGAGGTTCGATGCATCTTCCTCCGAAGATTTCCTCGTGGGTCTACTAAAAGTAAGTTAATATATTTCCCTGGTAGTATTAGTTAATGACCGAGTTTTCTTTTGTACCTACTAAGTTGGCAAGCGAACATACGTTCCATGTGATGGAAGCGATCACTGTAGTCTATGGACCTTTGCAAAACTAGGGGTGTCACTCACTTTATGTTATTATTGTATCCGCGCTACGTTCACAATGTTGGTCATGATGTTTCATTGAAGGGCAAAAGTTTCTTTCACCGTAAAGTTCGTTGCGTGACTAATCACTGTACTTAAGTTTTTGAATTGATAGGCCGTTGGGATTCGAAATTGCATCGATATAATGGCAGGCTATTCCACGGCTCGATGATATGTAATCCTTTTTGTTTTTCAAGGTGTGTCGCAACATGGACTCCTTTTCGGACTCGTGCTCAATGCTAGTGTTCAAATACTACGAGAACATAGTGGCAGCCCTAAAGAAGGATCTCACTGGCCAGAGCGTCTGTCATGTCAGCTCCCAATGCACATACAAGTTCCACACACACAACGAGTACACCTTCCCAGATGCTACTGCCGTCTCTGCCAGCGAGTAAGTTTATTTAGACCTCGTTTATTAAACGGGCTACACACCTTCAGTTTTAAGTGTACAGTCGAACTGTGCAGTTAAATCGTACGTGTGTAGGCAAAACTGACAACTGTGCAGTTGAACTGACGACCTAAACTGAACGTGTGTAGACACTAGGGGCGTCAGTTATAACTGCACAGTTAAAACTGAAGGTGTGTAGCCCGCTTTACGGTAACCTTTATGTACACATTTCTGCATGTATCTTAACATAGTATTAAGCAAAGTCGCTTTGACGTCTGTACGCGAGATCTTTTAAACTACGCAACGGATTTTTATGCTTCACTAATAGTGAATCACCAGAGTGATTCCTGAGGTTTGTTTGTATCGTTCTTTCGGGATTTGTGTAAACCCGTGCGAAGCCGGGGTGGTTCGCTAGTGTAACTTTAAATGTAAGCAATCAAGATGTCTTATTACATTATTTAGAAGATTTGCTGGCGTTAAGGACCGATGGCAGTAAAATATTTTCACAAACATGTCACAAAAACCTGATCAGTGCCGGTAGCAGGAACATTGTCGACCACGTATTCGAAAACGTAACTCGCGAAATGTCAAAATTGTCATGCTAATTTTAAGTTCCTCTTTTCACCGCCGCAGCGCTGTTCATTTTTCAATACAAAAATAGTCGAAGGCGATACGAAAGCGTTGTCGAAAAAGTTCATGCTACCGGCACAGGTTTATTAATGTAAAATGTAATCGTGTTCTTTTAACTATATTTTTCACATAATTACACTGCGCTGTGTCAGCGAGCGAGGCTTACTTCGGGTAACAGTACCAGACAAACTGATTTTGTGTTTTTGTTTCTACCTACCTATTTTTATACATATTTATGGAAATTATTGTAAGCAATTTGAAGTTTACTCGTGAAGTTAATGAGTAGTTAATTGTAGTCGAGAAACAAACACAGACAACAAAGAAAAAAGACTATATAAACAAACTATTACCAGCTATAAAAAATGAAATTATTATGGGGCCGTTCAAGATTTACGTAAGCATAGACCTCCCGCCCCCCCTATAGTAGGGGGGGCGGGGGGTCTATACTTTGCTTATTTTTGATGACATGGGGGTGGGGGGGCTAGATGGTGAGGGGCGGGTAATACTTGAACGGCCCCCTATCAATATAATTATTGTAACTCAATATCAACTTAATATTCTATTTATTAAAATGATTTCTTATCACTTTGATGACATTAGTAAAGATTATGCTTCGCTTACAGTAACGTGCCCTGTGAGCTGTGCGAGCAGTTGGTACAACACTTGCGTGACGTCATGGTGGCCAACACTACGGAACTTGAGTTCTTCAAAGTGTTGAAAGGTATGTTATATGTATTAACTTAATTTGGAATTAAATAAGAATAAGGCACAGATACAGGTCATTTAATCTACTACCGGTATGGAATAAAAAAATATTGTTGTACAAAATGCTAGAACTGGCAAAACTCAGCAAGGCTATTGGCAAACACAGCCAATTTTCAGTATAGGTGCAACATTTTAAAATGGGTGCTGACAATTATCTATACTAATTTTATAATGAGATATGTACATACAGTACTTTAGTATTTATGTTTGTTATGAATTATATACCGATATTAAAAAATATTTTCCCAACATATTGCTATAAATTATTTTGCTATGCGGGTGAAGTCGCGGGGAAAAAGCTAGTACCTGTAACCTTAATCCTTAAAACTGTGCAAACTATTATATTTGCACTGACAATAATATCATAACTCTATCCTAATATGAATCACGGAATGATCAGGATCACGAGCAAAATACATTTTAAGCCTGTTTCTTTTAGTTTTTTTTTATTATAATTTATTATTTTGTGCCTCGATTATCATCCAGGTCTGTGCAAACAAACTGGCAGCTTCCAGGACGAGTGTCTGAGCCTAGCCGACCAGTACTACCCGATAGTGTACCAGTTCTTGGTGAACGACTTGCAGCCCCCAGTCATTTGTGGCATGATGGGAATTTGTAACAATTCTACCGACGTTCCCATCGCACCGCTCGTCTCCAAGGATATTCTAGCCCACATCAAGAGCAAGCAGCTGATTGGTACCGATGAGGCAAATAGTTACACCACTGAAATGGTAACGTATTTTAACCCCCGACGCAAAAAGAAGGCTTTTATAAACTTAACGTGTGTTTCTGTTTGTCTGTCTGTGGCATCGTAGCTCCTGAACGGATGAACCGATTTTGATATAGATTTTTTTGGTTTCAAATGTAATTTCGGTTGTTCTTAGCTATGATTTTTAGAGCATTATGGGTTAGAGATTATATATTTTTAGGGTTCCGTACCTTAAAAGGAAAAAAGGAACCGTTATGGGATCACTTTGTTGTCCGTCTGTCTGTCTGTGTGTCAAGTTTTTTATGTAGTTTATGTAGTGTAGTGTTGGCAATGGAATCCTCTCTCGCAATAGTGGCGTTATTTTTGTGTATTGTCGTAATGAAATAAATACTACACTATCGGCCGTATACTGAAACGACATGTAATTTTTTAATACCCACGTAACTGTTTGAAATTGTTTTGGATCGTCGTCAAATTACAATTTCACATGTAAAATCAGAGGCCATTCAAAATTTATTGGCGTTTTCGTATTCGACCATAGATTTCGCATTTCAATATATCTTTACATAACATGTCGCTAGCTTAAGGACTACGTGCTTACTGCTATGACAAGCGTCCATAGACAATAAATAGGCTGTATGCTGGTTTGCCACCGTAGTAACATAGAAAAAAACACCCATTAAAATCATTTTATCAAATCCTAGGTCGGGCGCATCCAAGTAGCGAACAGTGGATCAAACGTGCGCGTTGTAGAGACGGTCTCCCCCCCTCCCCTGCCAATAGAGAGAATGTTCGTCGCAAGGCCCAGGGCGAACAAAGCCGCGTGCTCCTTCTGTACTTACTTCCTGCATTACTTGCAAGTTGCACTCAGCGAGGACAAGACTGAGGTAAGTCTTACTACTCTCATCTATTGTACAAATTTAAGAAAATAATCGTGTTTGTTCCTGACTTAAATTTGAATTAAATCTTTATCTGTCAAATAAATAGTCTTTCTTACCGCCAAACATGGACCTTTATATACATATAGGAGAAGTTTGGACGTGTAGCAGTGTGTGTTTTTCCCCCTATTTTTAATACTGTAATTGGTCATAATTAACTCATTAATAAGCTAAGAATTCATATGTCAAATAAACCATAGAAAAAAAGTACCTTTAGTTTATCCCAAATAAAAATTTAAAATGTTCTGGTTTTTTTTCAATTGTTTCTTTTCATAACAACCATTCAAAAATAATTAGCTAAATCTGTCTAGCCGTTCACGCGTGAAGCCGTGACCAAGGGAAATAGGGATTATTTTTATATAATAATAATATATATATATATATTTGTTTGTGTTATATCACGTTCAGGCGAAAATCACTGATGCTGTGAACAAGGCGTGTGACAAACTGCCGGAGTCGGTCAACGGCGAGTGTAAAGAGTTCGTCACTCAGTACGGACCCGCTGTCATCGCGCTATTGGTGCAGGAGATTGATCCCTCCACTGTGAGTATTTATCTACATCTAGACTAATATTATAAAGAGGAAAGATTTGTATTTTAGCATGTAAAGAATAAACTTAAAAACTAGAGGACCGATTTTAAAAATTCTTTCACCAGCAGCATTTCGCTGGTGAAACATTATCTATCACTGAGTAATATAGGCTATATGTTATATATTGTTACGCGGGTGAAGTCGCGGGAAAAAGCTAGTTTATCTATATATATGTAAGCAAAGGTGGTAATTTAGACCGTCATGAGTGCCTTATTAGGGTCTAAACTGAATAAATGATTGTTTGATTTTGTTTTTGATTATTTTAATTTTGTAATTTTTTAAAGTGTTTAAATAAAAATATCAGTTTTTTAATCATTCTGAGTAAAAGGCAATGCAGAAAAATTAAGATCGCCAACTTTATGGTTGATTTCTGACGTTTTTGGTGTATGAAAATACTTTATTTGAACGAATTTTGATTAACTGAATAATAGTCAAATGTAACTTGTATAACGTATGTTCCATTCCCCAGATATGCCCTGCCATCGGGATCTGCCCCCAGACAGACCAAGTCCACCTGACATCCACTAACAATGGGAAGTCCAACTGTCCTCTGTGCTTGTTTGCGGTCGAACAACTCGAGTCTATGCTGAAGAACAACCGCAGTGAGGTAAGCTTGGGTTGTGATAAAAAAAAATACTTTCAGTGTTCCGTACCTGAAGGTTAACCAACGGAACCCTATTACTAAGAATCCGCTTTATGCTCGTCCGTCCGTCTGTCTGTCAGCGGGCCGTATCTTAAGCTCATGATCCGTAATATTTGAAATTTTCACACAACTTGTATTTCTGTTGTCGTTAGAACAAACAAACAAATATGAAAGTAAATAAAAAGGGGGCTCAGTGCTCACCTACTAGAAACGCGATGTTTGCGCGTATATATCTTGTTAAAGGGTATGAACACCATAGGTTAGAAACACATTATGTATAACATGAGAAATATAGTACTACAAAATAATTACATGCTTTTTGTGCGTTTTTTCCTTGTCGATCGTCAATTATATTTCTATTGACGAGATGTGTCATTTCGTGAAATCTTCTTTTTAATGTAAGCCAGTCCTCAACCCCCGGTTTTATTTTCTTTGGGTATTTTGCGTTTTTATGTGTTTATTGTGCTAGTAAATTCTTTAATATTGCTAGCCTAACCTAGCCCAGTGGCTATCTTAGTGCCCAGTATGTAATAATGTATATTTTGTACGTTATTAGTAACTATATGTTTCTGAATTTATTTAATAAATACATACATGTTTTTCAATTACCAGGAAAACATCCGCCAAGCGCTGGACAAGTTATGCAACCACCTTTCGGACAGTCTCCGCGCGCAGTGTACAGACTTCGTCGACACTTACACACAACAACTGATCGAAACTCTCTTAGCTAATATGAATGCTCAGGAGATCTGCGTGTTCCTCAAACTGTGCTCAGACTCCGTACACGATCCCTTGAAGATAACCCACGCCAGTATTGACAAGTTTCACGAGAAGCCAGAGTTGAGGGGAGACAGGAACAACTTTAGAGGGAGATCGTTGCTGCCTAAGCATATGCAGGCGCAAACTGACGGTGATATCGGTATGTTTTTTATAATATCTGCTTGCTATCCACGACTTTGCCGTGTTCCATTTCTTTAACTGGATCTTGTTTTTAAATTTTAACCCCCCCACACAAAAACAGGGGTGTTATAAGTTTAACGCGTGTCTGTGTCTGTCGTAGTCTGTGGTAGCTCGTGAACGGATGAACCAATTGTGATTTAGTTTTTTTTTATTAAAAGGTGACAATCGAATATTGTTAGCAATAATTTTGAGTCGAGGGTGTTTTAAAATTTTAATTTACGTTAGTAATTTTAATTACCGCCTTTACACAAACACAAAATTTTAAATATTTAATATTAGTGGAGCCCCCTATGCCTTCGGTCCAAAAGCACGCCGTCCATGTACTACAAAAAATGCGCAAGAGCAAAAAAGCTTGGTTATACAAAATTCTTTTTGCTGCCGCGCCACACTCAAAATGTAAGCACGATGTGATATTGAAGCGCAAATACATTTGTAATCGCTATTTAAGTGAACTTGAATAAGATTTACATGTAAATGTTCCAGCAACGAACGAAATCCCCGACAACACGGTGAACGGACGACCGGTGAAGCTCCAGAAATCAGCGAAGCCCATCTGCGTGATGTGCCAGTTCGTGCTCAAGGAGATCGATGATGAAATAAAAGACAAACATAATGATGTACGTACTAACTTAACATGTCACACTTTTTCATCACCTCCCATATTTTTTTTAGGTGGCAAACTAGCATACGGCCCGCCTAAAGGTAAGTTACCGTAGCCTCTGGACGCTGGAAATACCAGTATGGCGCAATCCGGCGCATTGCCAACCTTAAAAAAATATGGGAGGTTTTTCAAATAAGAGATGATCCCGGTCATTGTCACAGCTGGTCACATTTGTGAGACTACCTCACTCCTTTGCTAGTGTGACGTCACTATTTGTGCAATTAAAAATATGCATAATATCACACTTCGTCGACCACCCCTTGCGTGTGACGTTATTAATGAGTGGCCCCTAAAACAAGGCCAAATTTATTGAACAAACATAAAAAATAAAGATAATAATGGGTCACTGGTGATAATAATATTTAACACGATTTTACAACACAAATTAAGATCGTACATACATACGTATTTTTAAAAACAATATTTTATGACACCCAAAATAATCGTTAACCAGCGGGATTATTTGAAGAGATTGGTGAATCAAAAGATGCAAAAGAGGTGTGAAATTGCGCTCTATACTTTCTGCCAAAGGGACTTGGCGTGATGATTTGTTTGTATGTAACATAATATACAAAAAAATAAATATTGCTGGTTTTTTTTATATACCACTATGGTGGCACACAAGCCTACGGCCCACCTGATGGTAAGCAGTCACCGTAGCCTATAGCCGCTAGCAATAACAGAACCAGGGGTATCGCTAACGGGTTGCCAACCATGTTGTTGATCTGGACTCACTGTGCTACCAGCATTACTACTAGCCCAGCGTATCCTCGTGGAGCACTAGCAACCTTACTTACCGCAGAAACACAACACTACATCATGTACTGGTATCTCACTGCGGTCTTCTGTAAGGTACAGTCCCCAGTCAGGCTGCTTCAATTTAAATGGGAAATCCCAAATCGCCCTACCTCTCTTAAAACTCCTCTTGGGAATGTTTTGGGTGGGATTTGACATAACACCGTCGATTGTAAACCAAATTCTTTTACAGGATGAAATTAAGACAATAGTCCACAGCATTTGCAAACGCATGCCTAAATCGGTGAAGGCTGAGTGCAACCAGTTTGTGGATAAGTACGCCGACCTCATCATCAGCTTGTTGGCGCAGGAGTTGGACCCCTCTGAGGTCTGCGAGGAACTTAAGCTTTGTGACGCTACTGCTATCACTTTTGTCAAAGGTTAGTAAGGACTTTGTAAAACTATTTCAAACTTAAACTCAAAATCAACTTTTTTTACCAGGCTTTACAAGTAAGTACTTACAGAATCTACCATTGGTTTCGGAAAGTCGTTATATGCTGAGAAGACTCCAGCAATTAGTCTTTTCAAATAAAATATAAAATTTACATTTCAATTACTTACGTAACATGAATATCGCAAAAGTTATCACATAATGAACCGAGCCATCAACGACCACCCTTCACTGGGACAAAAAGCTAACTACTAAAAAATAAAAGAATTATACATTGTAACCTTCCTCTTGTATTACTTTTAACGATTATAAGAGGAAGGTTCGTATAATACATGTAGGTTGCGAAGCCGGGGCGAGTCGCTAGTGTTCAATAAACAATTGAATTGCCTAAGGCATTGTAAATGTTTTATTTTATTTTTGGGAAAGACTAGAGATGTCAATATTAGCTGATTTTAGTTATTCGTTAATTGATAAAAAACAAATCGATATTTTTAATAGGTAAAAATACTAATTAATATTTTTACTCAGCATTTGATATTAATGAATTTGATGTTTTTATTGTATTGTATTGTATTGTAGAATATAATAATCATGTTATGTTGAATTGAATGAACTTCCCTTCATACTTGAACAGGCTTAAGACTGTCTAGCATTTGCTTCATTTCTTTACGAGAACCTTAGAACATTCTCATTACATGAGAATAGCTAGGCGTATTTAAAAGTTCATTGATTTTATGTACATAGTAATCATATTATTTTTTCTTTTATTTTACATTTTATTGGTTATTAATGTTATATACAAGTTTTAATTTGTTGTTTTTTGTTGTAACTTCCTCTTCCCTTAAACGGGTCACGTGGCACGTAGTATTTGTCGTACACAATGTGTAGTGTGTACGTTCCCTTAGCATTTATGCTAATTAGCAAGGCGCCCGGAAGACGTGGCTAATTTCAATCCAATAGTCCGATCTATTTAAATTGAAATTTGGACTTTAACCCGTTAGACATAGGGAACATTTTCGAACGTTCATTATATCATTAGAAATGCTGTTGATATAATGAAGTAATGAACGTTCGAAAATGTTCCCTATGTCTAATGGGTTAAAGTCTAAATTTCAATGCATTCAAATTAAATTATTTTAGTTCGTAGAAGCTGTTATAAATTTGATTTATATTTTTATGCGAAAACATTATTTTTGTTTGTCGAATATGATGATTACTTTTCATTATTCGGTTATTTTAACGGCTACCTAATATATTAGACATCTCTAGGAAAGACACACCAACAGTATACAAAGCTAAATTATACATCTTATAAAGTGGTAGTAACTAATTCTGTGCCGGTAGCAGGAACATTGTCGACAACGTATTCGAAAACGTAACTCGCGAAATGTCAAAATTGTCATACTAATTTTTAGTTCCACTTTTCACCGCCGCAGCGCTGTTCATTTTTCAATACAAAAATAGTCGAAGGCGATACGAAAACGTTCAAACGACAATGTTCCTGCTACCGGCACTGATATATACATTATACACCTATTACAGGCGTGTACAGCATTTGCAATTAAAAGGAACACAATTCTAAAGTTGTTCTCTCTCTCACACACGTCGGTCCCTCATTACTGAGGATCGTGGTCACTTGGTTTCAATTGTACGATCTGCCTCCATCGATTCCGGTCCATTTACTTCATCATGGCTTGTTGGATATTGATAGAGGTGTTGGCTTGTTTCACTTGGTCACGCCAGTTTTGGGGATCGACCTCGAGCTCTTTTGTCTGCCCAAAAATTACTAGCTTTTCGAGACTCATCTCCTCTCCGCATTATATGGCCAAAGTATAGTGTAGTGTACGCTGTTCTTATCTAAGTCATATCACTGATAATAAAAGTTAATGTTGATGTGATGTACAGAAGAGATCCTCGACTGCGCGGTGTGCGAGGCGGTGGTGATGGCGGTGAAGAAGGTGATCACCAACGACCGCGTCGACCGCGACATCGTGCACATCGTCGAGAAGTCCTGCGCCATGCTGCCCGCCAAGTACTCCGCTCGGGTGAGTGTCCAGGATCTATATTTCGACTTTTTTTATAGAGTTTTACGGCTCTGCATACGTGTCCTTTTGAGCCAGTTTAATCGATACTATAGTTGAAAATATTTTCCTGTTTTGTTTTTTACGGCTCTGAAAACATGCCTTTTTGTGTCAAGTGATACCTTTATGTTTTGACTGTCGTCCAAAGGCTTGAAGTGACTATAAGGCCGGCCGTATGCTTATTTGCCAACACCGTAAAACTCACATTTTGCATTAAAAGGCTAGCTGTCATGCTTAAAGGCTTAAAGGTTTTTCTGAAGCATAAAATATAATAACTAGTGGTACCACAAACAAAGCCAGATAATATGTCTATCGTAACTTCCAGTGCCACACTATGATGGAGCTCTACGGCGACATCGTGATCCACCTAATCGAGGAGTTTGGTGTGAAGGACGTGTGCAAGAAGATCGGCCTCTGCAGCGGCTCCAATGCGGCATACGTCCGCATGTACGGAGCCCACAGGAACTAGCTCTCTTGGTGAGGTACGGACACTTACCCGACTGCGCTATAAGGAGGGTAATGCTTTTCAAGTGTATTTATACAGGTTGTCCCAAAAAATAGTCTAAAGTTGAAACCCAGAGTTAAAACCCCCTAGCTAGACAGACCGGAATTATCTCTATGTATGGTTCTACGATTTGTAGTTGTAGAGTTGATGGTTTTTAAATTTAAAAATAAATTATTGATTCACAAAATATCGCGTGTCGCGAATTTTCTTCCTAGAATTTCTGTAGGCAAAAGCCAACAGAACTAGGAAGAAAACACGTGTTTACTAGTAATACGCAACAGTTCATAGAAGGTCGTTTATGTTTTAATATTACAATTCACTTCACCCAAATGCCCAAGAGCAGTTTCAAAGAAATAAAAATATGCGCCTTCTATTAATATACAAAGTAATAAATAATTGAACATGTTGTTCTTCTTGTTTCAGATACTATGCTTCTTCCAAAACAATCTCTATATTTTTATTTACTTGAGATTTTTTCTACGTAATAAGTAATATTATATGTTTTATTTTCTGTATCAATAATATTGTCATGATAAGGGTTAAAGTAAGACTAACTTCTATACAATTTGTAGTTAGGCAATTAGAAAGATTATGACGTGTACTTATCGGAGTAATAAATCAAAATAGTGTTTTGTTTTCATCATCATTAGAACTTTAAAATGTTGTTTGAATAAATATCATAATTATGTAACAAAATTAAATAAATACAATGAGCTACCAACACCTATATTTTTATTTCCTTGTAATTTTGTATTTAAACAACATTTTTGAGTGTTCATTTGGGAGTAGAAATCTTTTAAGGTTAAGTATCGAATTGTTCATTAGTCAGTATGTAATAGTAAAAATGTAACGGTCTAGTTTAACCGCAGTTCCGCTAACATTGGTGTTTTTTTGCAGCGATATCGTGTTGTTCCACTCTAGCTAGCCTGTGATACGCGTTTGTAAACTATTTCTATAAATAAAGTTTGTAAAAAATCATGATTTTTTTATATTATGTATCGTAGTCGATGAGAATTTGACTAGCTAACTTGCTTACAACGTCACAATTTACCCTGAAAGTGACACGGAAAAAGCAAAATAAGAATAGGTTTTCCCTCTAATACAAAAATTTAACCAACTGTTTCCTTAAAATATTAGTTTTAACAGCAGATTTACACCGTTTCTCTAAGAAAAGAATAACCGCTGTTAATATTTACAACCACAACATCGGTTCCCAGTAAGTCACGTTCGTATGATCTACCTACAGACATCTATACAAATAATATTAAAAAGAGGAAAGATTTTTATTTCCATCAGAAAGCTACATTATCACTGAGTAATACTGTATATAATCTCTCGTAAACACTGTATCTGCAATTATTAAATAAATAAATAAAAGTAACATTAGCGATATATTAAACTTGCGCCCGGCCCGGGTTTCACACGGGTAGATACAATATTTGCTAAATGTCTATCCATGCGAAGCCGGGGCGGGCCGCTAGTTGTTTACTATAATTGTCACTCGTTTAGGACGGAATGAAAAACAAACCCTTCACAAATTATACATGTATTATTTTGCATTACAACACCAAATCCTACCTATAAAGAAAAAAATATAACGTAAAGTTTATTTGGCAATAGATTCTTCAGAAGGCACAGGGGTATGACAACGCTTGTCTTCCTTCTGTTCCGAGGGCTGGGGCGCCAGTTGGGGCTCGTTAGGGTTGTGCCTCCTCAAGTGGTCAGCTAACCATAGGATGGGCTCCGCTGGTCGCTCGTGGGCTAACGCCGTCAGAGATGGTAACAGGGTTGCGATTATGTGCTTCTGGATGTAGTCATTGACCTGCCAGTCGCGAAGGATTGGACCCACTTTCACTGTTGACAAAAAAGTATTTAAATAATTAGGCGATGAATTAAAGATGAAGGTTCGATCGTCAGGTCGAGCAACAAGGTATATCAACATTTATATATATATATATACCTTTACTTAGTTAATATAGATATTCTTAAAAAATGCGATAGGTTACTGTGTTACTCGTGTATATAATCTTGGATTAATGTATCACGGTATATACTCGTATGTAATGAACTAATGTAGGTAGTGGAATTATAACAGTATTTCCAAATGAAGCAATATTTAGTGAAAACCGGATATTTTGTTAAAAAAAGTATTCAACCAACAAAAACAAGTCACTTTAAATAATGTAAATCCAAAGGTGTCGGCAGATAGACGGCTGAAGGGTGACCAATGGGCTTATTCTCTACTAGCTGTGCTCGCGAATTCGTACTCGCGGAATGATTTTATTGCGCGGAACCCTAATTATTTTTCCCCAATAAAAGTTACGCCCAGTAAAATCAGCTATCTGCTAATGAAAGTCCTGTTCCAATCGGTCCAGCTGTTTCAGAGTTACAGCTAAGTATACATTTTGACTTTTATCCCCTAGCCTTGCTGAATTTCGGGATAAAATGTATTCTATGTTATACCTCATAGTATGAACTCATATCATGCCAAGTTTCATTTGAAGCCTTCAGTAGTTTCGGCATGATGTGCGGCCAAGATACGGACAGACAGACAAGTTTAGTATAAAAAAACTTACTCTGTGGAAAGAAGAAATGTATCTCCCTTAGAGACTCTGCGTAGTTCTCACTGCCATGGACCGCGTTGAAGTAATCGCCGTACTTGGTGCGGCGGCCGTAGCAGGCTCGGAGGCTGTCTGGCCAGTAGGCCTGCGCTTCTACCACCCTGTCAACAAGGTTGGTTACTAGTTCAGGGCATTAAATAAATAAACTAGGTAAAGACAGGCCACATATACATGTTTTATTGGGCCATGGTAACTTGCTCCTACGATCAGTCATATCAAAAAAGCTAAATGAATATTAATTTAATTTGTAATTAAATCGAATACATAAAATTCTCGTATCACAGTATTTGTCTGCGAACTCTTCCGAAGCGGCTTGACCGATTCTATGAAAATCTTTGTGCATATTTGGTAGGTCTGAGAAGCGGTCGTAAACTATTTTTAACTTTCGACAGTTTCAAGTTGTATGTCCTACATCATACACTAATATTAGGATGACGTCGAGATGAATTGATGCATCTACCTTTTCTACATCTATTGGTGAAACCATACTATAAATAAATACCTAACGTAATGTAGATATTGTTGTAATTTCGTCGATGGAATTATTGGCGTGAATAAAAAGTTTATTAGCCTTTTTTAAGGCGAAGACTTGCTCCAATTTGTCTGTGTTAACAAGAAGAAGAAGTTAACAAGAGGCCTATAATAATAAGATAATGAAGCCTGTGATATGTGATGTGGGTGATGATGAATAAGAAATCACCTAGCTGGGCCCATGAGCGTACGCCACTTCTGTATCCCGTTCTTGGCCGCCAGGACTAGCGCTATGATCGGGCCGCTCGACATGTGGGCAACTAAATGAGGGAAGTGGTGCTTCCCGTAGTGTCCTTTGTAGAACTCCGCCGCTTGCTCTGGCGTCAGCCGGACTTGGCGCTTCTGTACAAGAAGAGTATTTGTTTTTACTTATAGTGATATAGTGATATAGTTTGATCTGTAGGAAGAGCTATAATAATATAATATTTCATTCCAAAACAGCAAAACAATAGCATAGAATACTGACAGACACAGCCTAGCGCAGGCCAGGCGATGCCTATCCCGTGGGAATAATCATCACAAATAGGAAAAAAAATCTATGCTATGTTAGTAACACAGACAACTATGTTAAGAATGGTTGATTTCATTAATAAAGCTCAGTATTGGAATATGCCCGATGGACCGCAATGGGCTCATCGCCTTAAATATCTTCGGTGAGAAATGGGTTCCTACTTTGTTCATTGACATTACACCAGCTCTGCCTGCCTACATAGGTACCTACTCTTTCTTGTTTTTCTTCACCCAACGTTAGTAGGTACCTATAACTATTTATTAAGTTAAGTATTGCTGTTATTTAGATAGTACATAATTTAGTAGGTCTAGGTACATAAAAATTAAGTAAACACCGACCTATATAAATCGCCGACACATTTGATATGTATCGTGTGGTGGACTGATAGCAATTTTCTCCAAAAGCATTATTTTCGGAATACAATAAGTATGGTTTTCATAGGAAAATATATTTATATAAAACGTAATGTGACGCTGACCACGCTCAGACGAATAAAAAAGTGAGTTTAAAATTGTTTCCTAAGTTACTGATTACGAAACGTCGATTTCAACGACGGCCGCACAGCAGGGATTCTGTGCACGTGACTTATGGCGTGTTATACGAGTACTTTCCATGAATCAATAATACACCCATAAACTTATATAGCAGGATACAGGTGCCAACTGCCAACGTACTTTTAACATTTAAATTTTTTATGTACATATCGGTTAAAGTAAAACAATATATCTGTAAAAGTTACTAGCGAACTTACATTAGTTCTATTTTTAATTGAAGGGGTAGTAAAATAATAAGTTTCAAAATTTATATAATGACCCTTCCGAGTATGAATAATGTAAAATTAGTTTTTTGTATGGTTTCTACAGATAACAGGAGTGACCGGCGATGGAGAGGGTGCTTGAAGATCTGTCGTTAGGGCAGGGTTGCTACTTTACCAAAATATTATTAAAATATATATTTATAAATGAAAAACATAATTAATAAATATAATAATAAATCTTCACGCCTCCCCACGAGGATCCCAGAAGGGGTAGGCTGAGGTGTTACAACCCACTTTTCACCGAAGATAATTTGGTGCCAACGTGACAGACGGTGTGTTCATCGTGTCTTAGGCACTACATGCGTCCTTGAATTTCATCTCAGACGTATGCAGGTTTCCTCACGATGTTTTCCTTCACCGTAAATCTCGTGATGAACGTAATTATATCTAGGTACTTACAAATAACACTCAACATCAATTAAGATCAAAATTAACAGTAAACAAAAAAAATATCAATAATATCAATTAATTTATTATTTCAATGTATCTTCGTCGTGCCAACCCTACGTGGTCTGCTTGCGACGCTAAATAATGAACGCGACCCTCTATGTAACTAGACCAATGTTTTGCATGTCGCCCTCACCTTCCTGAGATGAACCCTTCACTCGACGTAGAACAATGCCCCAAGAGTTGGGGAGACCGCATTTTGTGATTATTGATCTCGCAAAATTTAACTGCGAAATTTTGGACGATATGACTGACCATTATGTTAGTTTGAGAGAATGTTTCGAGAGCAAAAGGTATGTGGGGAAATATTCCCTTCGTTATGGTGCTGTTAAAAATCAAAGGGAGATTTTACGCTTTCAAAGTCGAACTAGGAACCGCTAAACATAATTCCCCATATCTATCAGTCTTGTCAAATTACCGGCTTCATGAATTGGCAATTACTAAAGACATTGTTTACCAATAAGATAATTTTATAACGGTATATAAATTACACAAAATTGGTCTTAGCTTAGATCTTATATTCTTACGCGTTAATATAAGTTTGTTATCTACAACCTTATTATATAGTAACATTTACTCATAATAATGACCGCCACAATATGATAGGGTAGATTCCCTAGTATCAAATTAATTCATTAACCATTACTACAGTGAGTCATACAACGCAAATGACGTCAGTGTACGCATATGTTACATATTACAACGCTACTATTGGTGTGTAAAAACATATTTGAACTCAGATCTACAAGATAAAAAAAATTAAAAGACAATCTAACTTTGATCGTCGGGTCCAGTAGATAATAAGCCTACTTTTTGAGCGGGATAGGTTTTGATAATAAAGTTCGCAACGCGCTAGTGATAAGTACCTCTGGGCCCCGAGTCCGGTGTTTTCTTGACTTCGGGGACCGCTTAGCTTCAGGCGAGCCTAAAGCTAGCTTGTGACCTTAGCAGTATACAAAAAGATGTGCAGAAGTTTGCCTCTATATATTCCGCTCCTCCTTAGGGACAAGTTATATAAATGCTACTTCGAAGTTAAATGACCTCGATATTTTAATAACGAAATCTATGGCATAATATAAAGGTACCTAAAAATATGATTGCGGCGAAAATGAGGTCACCTCAGGTTCGTATATTGCTACGAATTTGATGAAAAAACTATCAAGGTTTCGTCACAAAATAAATAAGAACCTTTAAAGGCCAGACGTTCTTATGTAGTGGCCTGAAACAGTCTGGTATCTTTAAGTCCAACGCACTCAAGTCAGGGTTCGAATGCCACACGGAACAAACAAATACATGTATTATATGACTTTATTTCAACCTAATATTGTCTTTTCTTCAGTCTTTATATGTTATACGTAGTATACGTTAGAAGTAAATTCCAACATTTGCAAAAAAAATCTACCTTAAAGTGAGTTATTAATACTACTCTACCTCGTAATTTCCTTTTACCACCGGATTTTCAGATCAACGAAAAATCTTTTAGAAATACTTTTAAGCGAAGCTGTTCATGTAATGAATGCCGAAGGTGGTAAATCCTTGTTCTATGGTTCTATCGAGGCACTATATTGTAAAATTACTAGGCTTATGCGACCAAATAACTAATGTATTGAGGTAACGAGCGTGGTGCTTTTCTGAGTATAACTAAAACTGCAATGTACGTACGGTGCGGTGTTTATCAGAAGGTGAATGAAGTACTGTGAAAAATTCAAATTACGAAGGTTTTTGCAAAGGGTTTTTGTTTAAAATTATATTTTTTCAGTAAAAAAAAATAGCGACCCTAGTCTATACACCAAGCTGGTCTTAAGTCGCAATTAAACTTACCATATACAAAGATATGATGACCGCTGGTGCATTAAACGACGATGTTTAAGTATTTATTAGTTACATAGTACTTCGTCTTCAAAACTTCGTCTATAATTAATGAATAAACATACAGCTAGTATCATGAATCCATTATTTCTTATGTGGTCTTCAATAGCTTCAGCATCCTCGTATCCTTCTGGCTTGATGAGGGCCAGCGTGCGCTCGGAGTAGGCATGATACTCCGCTCCAGAATCGGTTGAAGCTACCGACATACTCAACTGCTAAATATTAAATACAAAGGAGGGTAGAAAAACAATAAATTCCTTATATTTTACGTTATTACGAAAGTGACGGGTCCCAATGTTATTGACACTGACAAGGAAGGTCGATAAAGGAGGTCACAGTGCTCAATCACATTTAGTAAGTAAATGTTTGTCTGATTAAATTAAATACACTATTATATTACGACTTGTAGGGTGAGTCGTTTTTTTTATACAATTGTAAAATATTCAGATTTTGTGATGATTTCCGTTCATTTAAAATCATATCGTGTGTCATGCTATCAAAGGGGTCTATAATTTGTTGTGTAACGTATAATAACTGGATCTCTATCATCTCAGTGTCGATAATATGCTATGATAATTGTTCGAGTGTATTGATGGATTTATAATTTGAAAACTGTTTATGTAATATTAGAGCTTTTAACATCTAAAATAAGTGTGTAAGCTGTTCTCAAACTAAATCCATAAATTAAAAAATCAAAACCAAATTCCAACTCGCATAATCGGCAATCAATTGCATACCAACAAACAAGCAATTGCAGACGCAGTTAGGGAAAACTGGCACGCGTTTTCCGGCGGTGGGGGGTTGCGTCGCGGGGGCGCGAGGGTGGGGGGGCGCGGGGTCGGGTGGCGCGCGCCGGGCCCAGTGCCCCCCGGACGCAGTGGCGGCGCGACGCCTCCCTTGCACCCGCGACATGCGGCGTTGACCGTCTCCCGCCTCCCGATCACCACCGCCGTATACATGGACAACTCTTGCCTCCTTGACCTGCTCATCCGGTGCTTCGCCATGACCGAGCCCGAGGACCTCAACTTCACCGCGTTCACCGACCTCTGTCGGCTGTGCTCGCTGAAGAGCGGGCCCAGACTCCACATCTTCGACAAGGAGTCCGAACAAAGGCAGATCCTGTTCAAACTCAGGACCTGCCTGCCCACTATGGTGAGTCTTTGCACCTTTTATGCAAGTCATCGATTCTGCCATTGTCTTTGTCCTTGACATATCTACTGGCCTACAATTCCAGTTCGCCTCCATCCCGTCACAAAACTTACTAGATTACTTCCTTAGAAATAATAACTAGAATCCTTTGTTATTGGTGGTTGAAATAAAATGTAAACAAGCTTTGTGTGAAAAAAGCTGCAATAATAGCGCTTCGTAGCACGGAGCCGTAGCTCCGTAGACGCTTGCGCGTTACAAACGCCTACAGAGCTACGAAGAAAATGTAATAACGATGTCTCACGATACCTGTTGAAAATCGTTCAACTGGTTCGCTGGCTTAATTTTTATTGTGTTTAAAAATGTAGTTATATTCCAATATTATATAATGTGATTTTAATAAGATATATTAAAATAATAACATTTTAAATAATCTCCCAATTAATTACATCTTAAAAAAGCAAAAGCGGTGATTGACAAAAGGAAATGAAAGATTTTTATGATATGATTTTAGATGGTTGGGGGACGAAAAAACGAATATTAAATTTACTTTATCGCCATATCATAAAAGATTTAATATATTAATAGATTTTACATTAAATTTATTGTAAAACCGAACTTTTCCTAAAAGTTTCAATATCACCATATGTTTAAAAAATATATTATAAAAACTACTGTATCGCAAATTTTCGCATGTAACACTCCAAAATTTAGGTCACGAATGGGTCATTGACATTAAAGTCGTACTCGGGAGAATATTGATGGCTATCACGTGATATGGGATTAATGTATCATCACTCAGTTAGGACATGTTCGTTTTAAAAGGAGTTCTAAAAAGAAAGGCTTCTTAATTTCGTGGGGTTATATTTTTTACCTTGATTCCTTTTTACGTTATTTTAAATTAAACTGAACTAAGTACCTTAGTTGTGTAATATATAGCCGTAGGTTTTCTTTTTTATATAACTGCATCAACCCTTATCGTACAGTCTGGGCAGTATATCTACTCTGAGGTCTGGGTAATTTAATACACAAAAGAGGACCCGCCCCACAGTTCATCTCGTAGCACTGATAGGTATTTAAAATCAATTACTGCGACGACTTAATATACGTCCGTAGTCTCATCCCATAGCCCAGATATCCCCATCCATTAACAGTTACCACAATAGCCCAATTTTAGTTTTCCAACCTTCCAATGAAATAGTCTCTTCACTCGGTGAGGATCATCCCCAAGTGCATCACTTGTATTCCGGGGATGATATTCGTCACGTGTATCCCATACCAAATATTAAACTTATCGAACGGGCCTCTACGTGTTGGATATATATCCCCACGCAATCCTAGATAAAGGACCGGACCTTAGGAGTATTGCTTAATTGGCTCCGTGAATTTAAGAGAGACATTATAATAATAATAGTTTATTGATACTTAGATCGAACTATACCGGTACAAATAATTGGACACATTATTTTTGCCACTAAGGTAGCAAACAAGCATACGGCCCGCCTGATGGTAAGCGGTTACCGTATCCTATGGATGCTTGCAACACCAGGGGTATCACTTGCGCATTGCCGACACATCTTGGTCATTCATTATTATATCCTTTTTATTTGTTTAGTAAAATGTATTAAAATTCATTTCATGTATAAGTTTACATATAATTTAAATCTATAAACACCAAAATTGTAGATATAAAAATTACGATTCATATCTGACGGATCAGATGGTAGATACCCTATAATGGTCTATATATTGAGCTGCTTGCTACTGTCTTTCTTATTTAAGGTCCTTGTAATTTAGGAGAAATACTACTACTACTGGTGCAGCCGATGACTGCGCAAGAAATAGGTTAATTTTCTTCTCCCTATCCAGCAGATATCGAAGGACGACTTCCTGCCCAAGAAGATCTGCGAGCGGTGCGTGACCCGGCTGGAGCAGCTGTACGAGTGGCGGCAGAGCTGTCTCAGCACGGACTCGGTGCTCAGAAACTACGCGGAGTCCATGCGGATAGTCACATCTACCATCAACTTTCAGGTGAGCTATTATCTTAGTAATCTTATATATAAAATTCTCGTGTCGCGGTGTTTGTAGTTTAACTCCTCCGAAACGGCTTGACGGATTCTCATGAAATTTTGTGTGCATATTGGGTAGTTTTGAGAATCGGACAACATATATTTTCATCCCCCTAAATAAAAAAAAAGATTTTTTGAAATCGGACCAGTAGTTTCGAAGCATATAGACATTTATCAAATATTTTGCTCACCCGCGCGAAGCCGGGGCGGGCAGCTAGTATCTTTATAATATGAATTATTTTGCTACTGTGTTCTATTGTCGTGCTAGATTCCTAAAAAACAGTATTCCATCAAAATCGAAATGGAAGCATTTTCGTTTGGGTCAAAATAAATTGAAAATTATATTTGTTCCCCTTTCGGAAAATAGTTACTTTTTTTATACCACTAAGGTGACACACAAGCATATGACCCACCTGATGGTAAGCAGTCACCATAGCCTATAACGTAACTCTCAAAAGACAAAATTTTCATACGAATTTTGAGTTCCACTTTTCGCCGGCGTAGCGCTGTTCATTTTCCCATATATAAATAGTCGAAAATAATACGAAAATGTAGTCGAAAGTTGTTTTTGCTAAGGCTACTGAACGCAAAGTCAGCGTTATGTGAGCGATAGCCTAAGTCATGCAGGTGTACCCTTTAAACCGACTTCAAAGATGGGAAGGTTCTATGTTCTTATAATACCAATTACGTTGGTATTGAAACGTACGAATGGAGCAATATCATTAAAACATTAAAATATTACATTACATGAAAACGTAAAAAAACAAAACAGTACCTACCTACATACAGTACATACATAAAAATGAATTGGTTCATTATTTTAATGGTTTCTTCGGCTCGAGGTCAACGTGAAGGTTAGAATCCCTTTAAGTCAGACAAAAGTAATTTTAATACCACGTAAAGGTCATTTCAACTATGAGTTCTTTGTATTGATTTACTTCAAAGGTTTTTTTTGAACTCATGCAAGCAAAGCAAGCGCACAGCCCGCCTGATGGTAAGCGTTTACCGTAGCCTATGGACACTTGCGACACCAGGGGTATCACTTGCGCGTTGCCGACTCTAAGGAGTAGAAAAAATACTTGCGCTCCTTCCGGGAGAGTTAAACACCTACCGTAGACAACATTTTCATACGAATTTTGAGTTCCACTTTTCGCCGGCGCAGTGCTGTTCATTTTTCCATACAAAAATAGTCGAAAGCGATACGAATACGTAGTCGAAAGTTGTTTTTGCTAAGTTTACAGGATGACAGGCCCACTCGTTCTGTTAATCACTTATAGCGTATTTAATTGTATTATACTATAAGAACTCTAAATACTCTAGTGAAAAGTAGCGGGACGACTCATCGTCAAATGAAAGAGATCCAATTTTGAACGCAAGATTCCGCCATTGTTGTGACCTATATTTATCTACATTAACTCATAACCTACGTCCTCTTTTCCTTCAAGGTTTGTTTATTGAAATATTGCTAGACTCAAAACTGAATAATTCAATTTGGAGGAAAATTTACCTTAATAAAACCGTTATAACTGCCAACAAAATTCTGCTCAACGCTCGAAGTTAAATTTGTTTATGGTGGTTCGGGTCTTTTTATAAGCTTTACAACTTTGCTCTCGTGATTTACTTGTTTTACTCAGTTCATTTACTAACTTTTGCCGTCAAAATTGTACTTCTAATGACAATTTATTTAATAATACCTATTCAATAATACATACATTTATTATAACGTGAAGACCCTTTCGGGCTAGGCATCCTGTATAGAGTGCCATTTCACTCTTTTGCTTCTTCTGAATTCATCAATGTCTTCATACATTTCGAGTTCTCTTTACCTTTCTGTCATTGAGTACTACGAGTATTCAGTAATATAACATGATTATAAAACACCTTACAGCCACATCCATACATAGATTTCCTTGTACATAATATTTCTCAAACACCTAGCCTTAATGCAGACCTAATGCAAATAGGCCAAATATATGTATCCCGGGCATCGAACCCGCGGCTAAGACTGGTCGTACAGTTAACTCCACCGCCACGAGGTGTAGAATATTAGTTCTACATAACAATACCCTATCAAGCATGACTGCACAGATAAGATACATCCATTTATTAGCGAAATACACACGGATCGATAATAACGATATACTTGATAGCGATATTGCAAGAGATTAATCTAATAAAGGGGGTTACTTTGTGGTAATAATGTCTGATATAAAAAAAACAAGATAACTTATGTCCCTATTTCACTCAATGTTTACTGTAGATGTTCGGTTGGCCCGGGAATCAGTGATGGAGGCCAGAAAGCAGGTGAAATCTGCGTAGTTAATATTCAGAGGTCATGTTCAAATCAACCAATGTTATAACGTCTCTATCGCTTATATAGAGTTAAAAATATGACTTGTGCAAGTATTTTATATCATCATGCAGTCATTATTTTTTACTAGGTCTGATGAATACTTCAGTAATAGCTCAACAATAAATTACTATGTTGAGAATTTGTCTGAAAGTGTCTTTCTCAGCGTTGTCTTTCTTCAAAACGCGATAGATATAATAAATCTCAGAGCCATGAAGTGCCCTTATTATCTGTTGACGGTCAGAGTATGGTATTTATGCGAAATGTATTGTAGGCACGCGGCGGGCGATGCACGGCCGTGCGTCTCGGGGTCGCCCCTCTCCTCTATTGATCGGTGCGCGCCCGGGCTGTATCGACCCACAACCACCCACCACCCGTACAAAACAACAGATCTCAACCCTAATATCTCAGGAATAAAGCTCAAATTGCAACTCAAGCAGAACAATACGAAACACACCGTCCAAACGAATTGGAACCCAAAAGAAACGTATGATGATTCTGTATTCAATGACCGCGGCTGGCCGGCCGTGATAATGAATTATCCACTTTAACGCGATAGTTATAAGGCTTTCGTTGCCATTCGATGCGCAACACGGCTATTGGGAATTTAGACATTGGCTACGCATGTCCGCGGACGTTTTGTTTTTACGACGCTCCCTGTAATTTACTCACATGAAAATCTGTTAGCGCCCGATAGGAAATTGGTTTCGTATATCTGAACTATTCGCATGCGATGCAGTTTAATGGATTTTTAACGAGGCCCAAATCTCCTGACTATTTGTTTTATGTTATAGCTAAGTTAAAATAGAGCTGGAAATTGCATGATACAGGAAGGCATAGAGAGAAAGTGCAAGGATAAATGTATGTAGGTGCATTATCGTACGCACTGGATCCAAGGTCGAAGGTGGTTCACCGTGGAGCTCGGGGGTACCGTTAACCCTGACCTAGCGCGGGTGAAGGATATTGCTACTACGGCCTCCCACCGGCCCCCCGGCCCACACGGCCCCCAGCACTTGCACTGAAACCGTTCAAAGCCCACTCGTCACATCATAACTGGAATTTATACCGGAAAATATCTCAAAAACACAAGGTTAATGAGAGATTTCTATTTGTATAAAGATTCTATCTTTTTTATAAAATTTGACATATAATTTGTATAAGTAGGTATCCCTTCTACATTTTCATACAAGGGCCAATTAAATAGTGGTTTAAAAATAAATCAATTGCACATACATCTCTGTTTATTTAGTTCACGTAGGTAATGCCTACTAGAATCAATAATCAATTTCTTTGTAAACGATGATGAACCATCAGGTCCCATGGCGGTTGCTTCGTATCCATTTTAATCACTCACTACCTTGAGAGATGAATTTCGGCATTAAATGTAATTACAGTTTTAATTCCTTCTTTCGAGGATCAGTAGCTTAGATATCAGTAGTACTAGTCAGTATCTACTGACTAGTACTACCTATAATATGTAATATCTATTAGTTTATATACCCTTACAAAGTTAATTGAATACTTACAGCGTGGCAATCGCCTACATGGATACTGTCTAGGAGCCAAAACATTTCGTAGCTGTGAACCTCGTTATGCCTACGCGCCTTCGCAAGAGAAGGGGTAGGCAGCGTAGGAACGTCAGATAAAAATAATTAAGATATTTTAATTGATCCCAGAATCTCCACAAAAGCAAAAACTTTTTACTCCTTATTACGAAAATTTCGCGCACGGAGGTGTTTGAATAGAGCAGTCTAAGTTTATATGGAGACGGAATACAGTTAATGTTTTATATAATAATGCATTAGAATTAATATAAACTATGTTTTATTATGGACTCCTTTCATTTCGATTGCTTAATAGTCTACCTACAAGAAGTGTTTAACAACAGAAGTCACTCGTGTTTGCGATTTATTCTGCGAGGGGCATTTCCAATTTGCAAGTTCACCCTTTGAAGTGCATGCACAAAATACTAATAAGCATGCGTTTGATCTCGTTGGGGTATTAAGTATACCTTATAAGTACCAACTATGTGTACATAGGCTTAACCGACGCTTATTGTCTATACCCTTTAATACGAGACCAGAGCATAAGAATAAATCATAATTTTATTTATTCTTATGACCAGAGTTGAGTTAATTTAGTCTTTAAATGACTAAGCTGTTTTACTTAAAGGCTGCGTAATATTGTAATTCTGACTACGTTTTCTTGTTCTCATAAACATTGAAGTATACGAATCTAAGTTTAAAAAAAAATACAGTATTATTCTTATAATCGGTACCGAATAGAACTGAATATTATTGCCATTTAGAGGGAAGGCAGACACATCGTACATACCTACTTTCTGTGAAGAAAAAATATTGAAAACATTTTTAAAGGATTCTATACCATGGCAAAATATTATGAATTAAAATCAACATCGGAAAAAAACTACAGACCTTAATGAAAAACCCTACATTTTCATTAAAATAACAACCAGTCGCAAAAACAATCGCCACCTCATTCCTCCCTTTTCCCCAAGACGGTTTCCTGTCTGCCGCCGTCGCGAGGAGGAAAGTCGATCGATGCAAGCCCTTACTTGCACTTATTGCATAGGGCTAGGCGCGGATGCCCGCCCGCGGAGGCGACGAAAACTTTGACATTAAAAAAATAAGGATATGATCTAACAGTGGGGTTATAACTTACCGGTCTACAAAAAGTTAGTAATGGTAAAAAAAAACAGGTTTTTACGAAGATAATATTTCGTAACATCCTTTATACTTAACAAAAAAGTTAAAGCCATAATATTAGAAAAGTTTGTAACAATGAAAGTGAAAAGGTTTTAGGAATGCAAGTGAATACGTATTACAGCCGACTATGGGATCTTGGTGTAAGTTTTGTGTTTTATTTTTATAATTAAGTTATTTCCACATAGTACATAACCAAGTTATTTCTAATCTAAAATATACATATAATGTGATATAATTAATATTAAGCCTTGGTCAACTTGGTCCACTTGGTCTTTGTCAAAGTAGGTTTGGATATTTAGATTTGTTTGTCATAAATTGTGGTACTTAAAAATCAATATGTCAGACTATAATTCTGTGTTATCAGGTATTTAATTTAAATTTTCTAGAATAAAACTTCCCAATTTTTTTTATTATCATCACTTTTTTACACGTATCACATATATTTTATATAACCTCTTAAATTGCGTTCCGATCCTTACGGCTCCGATGCTCTTAATAAATCCACCTATTTAGTAAAACCGGAACAGCTATTAAAAATCTCAGTAGGTACTACTTCGACTTTTCACGCATGTCACAAGCAATGTATTCAGTTCACCCTCCAATGCACCCTCGTATACAAATGCCCCAGCTTAGGGAGTTTTTAAAATCAGTAGTGATAAGGGTACAACAGCGGTTTCCTCCTTAACCTTTGAGGGGACACCGTTGGATTAAAATTGAAATTAAATCACGTTCTCATTAACAAAGAGCAACTACTTTTAGGTCTGATGATTCATCTTGATGAGTTATATCTCAGAGTAGATAATATACTGTTATATCTTTAACAGAGAAACACAGTCAGTTACATTACACGTAGTTTTTAAAAAAATGCTATTTAGTCTTCTTTTGAGTCATTCTTGGGAAGAGTAAACTAGTTCAATTAATGTCTCCGGGATTTTATATGCATTACAATACTAAAATTCTTCACTATTTTAGGCAAATATTCTCAAGCTATTTCGATATGCTATGAAACACGCTTATGTGCTTTGTGGTATAACAAATATAAAAAATATATATTTTGGAGTACTACTCAAGTATGATATACCTTATGAAGCTTACCTTTAAAGTGTAGCTGGAAAATGAAGAAGGAAACAATAATATTTATGAATTTTACTAACTTATCTAACGCATAAAATAATAAAATATTATACAAGGTTTTACTTATTCACCCCAAATAAAAACAATATTGAGCAGTATTGTTATCCCTAATCTGTATAATACAGATAAGATATATCGTCCCCAAGACGCAGGTCGTTGAACTGGCTGCGTGCTGAATTCGGCCAATTAACCATAGCGCATAGGGCGACGTGTTCCGGAATGAAGGCGGCCTCTCACTTTCCACGGGGTGAATGCACTGCGGGGGTGAACGCCCTAACCCTCCCTAGCCCTCCGATCGCATCAAAGACACTCCACGAAGGAGACGGTAATTCCACCCAGATATAAGCATTACGATGAACATTTTCTGCGAACACGTCTTGGAGTAAAGAAAACCTTTTCTTTAATTTTAATCGAATAGTTCCAAAGTTCAGTACTATTAATTAATTATGTACTATTAATTAAGTATCTTACAATGTTCTAGTACAAATTTTAATCTCAATAATGGATATGACAAATCCTTGAGTTAGGCCTGTGATGCTGTGACCGGTTAAAAAACACACATATATCCCGGTTTTGGAATTAGAATTCGTAATGAGTAGAGACTTAATGCGATGATATGCACAGTAATTTTTGCATTAATACATTTTATTCAAATATTGGATACAGAATCAAGAAAATCATAGCAAAATAATCATAGTATACTTATAAGTACATTAAATTATCGAAAAACTGCTGCCCATAAATTTAGTTCGTTTCTCATCAACAGGACGGCACGGTAAACATGGATAAGATGACCGAGGCGCAGAAGACGGCTTATTTGGAAGCTCACGTCGCAGTTCAACAACACATGGCCCAGGCCGCAGCTGCTGCGCGACGTGAGCAACAACAGCAGCAGCAGCAGCAACAGCAACAACAACAGCAGCAACAACAACAACAACAGGTATCGTATTGCTTAATGTTTTAAAATAATAATAAATAATATCCGGCCTTTATCTGATCCCAAACTTAGCAAATCTTGTACTTATTTGTTTTACTTGTGTCTTAGTTTTGGGTATTATAAATACCAGTCATAAAGCAAACATAAATGTCTGCCCTTTTGGGAATTGAAGACGTGACACCTAGCATAGCAGTCAGGTTTTCTCACCAATAGACCAACTGTGTTTTGAAAAGTTAAAACAAATGCTATCTATAAGTCTTAGAAGTATAATAGTTACGTTCTACGTTCTATAATAGCAACAACAACAGCAACAACAACAACAGCAGCAACAACAACAACAGCAACAGCAGCAACAACAACAGCAACAGCAGCAGCAACAGCAGCAACAGCAACAGCAACAGCAACAACAACAACAGCAGCAGCAACAACAACAACAACAGCAGCAACAACAACAGCAACAGCACCAACAACAACAGCAACAACAAAATAACAATACCAATAACGCAACACGTCATCATCAAGAATTGCAAGTACGTACCAGAAAAAGATAAATAAATTGTGGACATTATTATCCATCAGCTAAAAACCAAGGCGAGACCACCTGCTAAGTCCACAGCAACTTAAAAAAAAACTATTGCGACATGCAAGCGAGAGAGCACACAAACTATTAATTTTACTCTAATATGTTTGCAATGTATCTGTCTTGCTTGCACATCCTAGGGACGTAGTAATTCTGACATTCTGTTATCTCACACCGAATAAAACATTAACTGTGTCGGTCGCTGTCTATCCATCATTGCACTGCTGACAAGAAAGTTTACCTCCTAATGATGCTTCATTTTTAACCCAAATAAATTACTTTTCAGCAAGCCCAAACTGCCAATGCCCATCCCGGCCACCCGTCACCGCCTACCGTCAGCTCGACACAACACCACTACGCTACCATCAACTCTCCAATCAAAGTTCCTCAAGTGAGCTCTAGCACTGGCGGTCCAGATAGCACTTTCACTGTGCCTGATGATGTCGGGATGGGCTTTGAAGGAGGCGTGCGAGTGCTGCAGAGCCTTGGGAACTGGTTAGTATGCGAGTAGGTAGTGAAATACTTATGTTATTGATAGCTTAATCCCTTAAAGATGAGTACACATTAGAGCATTTTCACTTGTGAAGTTCTTGCAAATTACATAAATGGAGGTATAGATGCAAAAGTAATCTTCATTTTTAATATTTGCTCGAAAAACGTAATAGCTCTAGTTTCTACTCACTTTTTGAGGTCTGAAATTTGTTCAAAAATTATTCATTTCATATATTCCATGGTATTTTTTTAACATTGCAAGGTAAATATTATAATTAACACTCCAATTCTTTGCAACTAAATTTAAAGACAAGAGTAACAGTAGAATGCTTCTTTTCAATTATCCAACTAGATACTTGAACAAATTTAGACAGTATTCTATTAATTTCAGGTCACCAGAAGTAGCAAATAATATACCAAGACCAAATTTAATACCATTCACGGAACCTTATGCTGAGGGTGGATCGATGCATCCGGGTACCAGATTAAAAGCCTTACAAGGAACTACTGTTAGAAAACATCCGGCCATTAAACCAACCAGCTCGACATCTGAAGGTTTGATCATCTTAAATTCATAATTAATTGTATTATATTCGGGTTTTCTAAGTACTCATTTATTTGCGTTTCATTTACAGGAAGCAAAGCATTCGAATGTACAGTTTGTGGAAAAGGATTAGCTCGTAAAGACAAACTTACAATACATATGAGGATACACACAGGTACATCTTGTTTTATAGCAACATTCATTTTAAACATTATAACTAGGGACCTGGGTTCAATTGTTCTAACTGTTCCAGGAGAGAAACCCTACGTTTGTGAAGTATGTAACAAGGCATTTGCTAGAAGAGATAAATTGGTCCTCCACATGAACAAATTAAAGCACATAACACCGTCTAATATAGCACCGTTGGGAAAGAGGACAATTTCAATACCCCGTAAGTACCTACTCAGAATGTACAGTGTACGAGTATTATAGAAGGGACTAGTTATTACATAGGTATGTAAATTATTAATAATAGATGCATGTAATAAAGCTACGAAATTAGTGATTATAGAAAGTATAACACAAAGTTTTGTACGTAGACAAAAAATCAGCATGCACCCTCATTATAAAATTAAAATATTTAAAATTACTGCGAATTGTCCCAAGAACAATAATTATTGATGGATATCCTCATAACTATATAGGCTAATTAATATTACATATAGCGTTAAAATTAGACGACGTGAAGCCGCAACTAACGAAGCAAGAGGACACGAAGCCCAGCCAAGCGGAGATTGCAGCAGCAGCGCAACAGCAACAGCAACAACAGCAGCAACAACAACAGCAGCAACATTCCCATCAACAGTCAATTCAAGTGTGCCAGGTACCCGGACACAGCTTTACGGTAAATTAACAACGGATTATAAAGCATGCTTTGTATGTTTAAGATTGGGTTGGGATTGGATGGGTTGAGATTTTACTTATCCTTTTTTTTTTATACCACTACAGTGGCACACAAGCAAACGGCCCATCTGATGGTAAGCAGTCACCGTAGCCTATAGCCGCTAGCAATACCAGGGGTATTACTAACGGGGTGCCAACTATATTGTTGATGAGGACTCACTGTGCTAGCAGCAATACTACTAGCCCAGCGTATCCTCGTGGAGCACTGGCAACCTTACTTACCGCAGAAACACAACACTGCATCAAGTAGTGTTATTTCACTGCGGTCTTCTGTAAGGCGGAGGTACAGTCCCCAGTCGGGCGGCTCCAATTTAAATGGGATAACCCACGGGAAATCCCAAATCGCCCTACCTCTCTTTTTAAAAGCTCATGGTGTGATGTTTATTCACTGTACTTAAGCTTAGAAAAACTCATTGGTACAGGCCGGGATTCGAACCTGGGCCCATCAGATGACAGGCCGTTGCTTAAACCACAAGGCCACCACGGCTTTTTATCGTACCTTCCTTTTCTATTCTTTTACAGTCAGTTGTTCGTACATTGTTATTATTCCTTTTTGTGTTTTTGGACGAATTTCTCTCCCCTTCAGGTATATTCATTGATATCAACTTGTGTAATTAAAATATTTTTTTCTTAGAGTTGTATAATATATGCTTCTATTATTATAAACTTGTAATTCGAGAACCTCCTGTGAATTCTAGTAGACTAAGGCATTTTTAGTTGAAACGTTTATATGTAAAGTTACTTATCATCGTCCTACTCAAATTTATAAGTTTCTAAATTTTACTCGTTTAATTGATTATTTTATTACTCTCAACTAGTTTGAAAGCACGAGCAGTGGCAACATGAAAATTTCTCTGTTCTTAAAATAAACACAAAAATACGCTTACAGAATACGAATCTCGTTCACACGAGCGCTGCAACGGCAGCGGTAGCAGCTGCGACGGCTGGAATGGTGGTATCCTGGTCATGTGAGCTTTGTGGGAGACTGTTCGCCACGAGAGACGAATGGAGTGCACACGCCAAGTCCCATCTGCCAGACAATAAGCTTCTACAGGATAAGATGCAACAGGCAACTCAGCAACACCAGGTAAGGATAAGTCAGCGTGGTTCCATGAATCCTAAATAAATGTATAATTCTACTGAACAACTTATTTGGGGGTGCACATAGAGAAAATAATTATCTAGTGGGATATTGGTGTCGATTCTGTTGTTCAAAATTACTAAACTCAACTAATTTTACAGGTCTAAAAATCTTGATATCCCTTTCTCATGTGCTGGGTTAAATAAGGATGGTAATATTTTTAGACCTGTCAAATTAGTTAAGTTTAGTGATTTTGCACAACAGAATCGACACAATTATCATACTGCATCAATTAAATTAAAGTTTCTCTTTTAATATTTCGAAATAACTATGCTTATTTACGCAATATACTTTTAAGCACCTTAATACGTCAGCAACATTGGGTATCAGCCGATATAGCAACTAATATAATTATCCCCGTTGCAGCAACAAGAAAAAGTCCACCTCTCAAATCAAGAGAAGCTTCAGTTACTACACCACCACAACCAGAACCAACAAATTCTCAACGGTCATGGCATTGCGACGGCTTCTGTATCAACAGCTACAGTTGTGAACGAGGGCGGAGGAGGCAATGGAGCGTACTTCACACACGGACACACGCACTACGCGCCTGAGAGGCAACACACACATGCACACCATCTGTGTCTTATGTGTAGACAAGAGTTTGCAAGCAAAGCTGAGTTCATGTTCCACGTGAGGGGTCATTTCGAAGGCAAGGTCAGTGACATCGCAGCTGCGGATGTGTTAGCGCGGTCTCTAGTAGACAATTCTGGACTGTGTACCTGAGCCGCGCCTACGCCCATCAGTGCATTTCACGCGGATGTGTGCAAGGGCGTCTTTCAAGACGATACGATCATGTTGAAGTTTTAAAAATTGTGCAAAAGTTACCAACGTTTAATTTATGCATAGAATTTTTATTTTAAGTGACAAACAAAAAGTGTACCAGTAAAATTAGGCTAATTTGAGTGATAACTTTTTATACGACCGTCTTATAATTAATTGATTGCGAGGAATATCTCAGTAGGTCCTTAAATTGAACACAAATTTTAAACTGATCGAAATAACGTCGCAAATTTTGTTCAAATTCTTTATTCGACTGAAACATTGTGGTGTGGCATAGGCGGGCTTTCAATCGAACGCACAAATAAAGTATATCTATACTGGTCTGTTGTACACTATCACTAAGCTAAACTAATTTGAAACGACTAAAAGTATAGCCATCCTTATTAAACCCGCTCATGAGAAAGGGATAGCAAGTCTTTTTAGTCCTGTCAAATTAGTTTAGCTTAGTGATTTAGAACAACTCATAATCGACACCACTGTAATCGCTATCCATAATTTGTATCTTAATTAAAGCCAAATAACTGCAATGTTGCGCAAAGAAATACAATACGCTACGCTAAGATTGCGTTCAAGACTCAAGAAAGCAAAAATCTTGACGTGGTTTGTCTAACGGTTTCGTAGCTATTTGGCAATCACCCTGCCTTCTGTGTCAATGGTCGCAGGTTCTATACGCGCTCAGAACAAATTATTGTGTTTGTTCTCTGTCTGGGTTCAATAATTATGTATTTATTGATTTCTCTCCCTACGAATGTACCTATAAGTGTACCTAAAATACCCTTCTGCATAATTTTCATATAGCTTTAAGAATTGTTCTGTTTATTACCGCCCATTCATTTAATTATTTTATCAATTAAATCGACAACACCGATAACTCAAAATAAACATGTACGCTTTTGATTAAAGTGAAAACTTACGCAGAAGGATCTCGTACATAGTCATACAAATGTAGATTTCAGTTTGATTTTACACTTAAATTGGATGTAAACGTAACATATGTATACACGCTGTATATAGGTATAAATTATATGTATATTTTAAGGCTGTATAAAGCTTACTTTGTAAATTGTAGCATTAGATAAGTTTAACATAATATAATACAAAAATGAAATTACTTTAACTAAAAAGGTTTTAATGGAATCCGGAATTGTCGCTTTATGTAGGTATTTCTAATTTCTGTTATAGTTGAAAATCTCGTCAACAGATATTTAGGATGAGTAAATCTAGTCATTGTGTAAATATGTAGTCTTAACTAATGTAATCTTTAGTAACACATAATTTCCTTAATAGATTATTTTTATATATAGCTTTAGTAAATTATTTGATATAAGTAAATTAAAAAAATCTACGTCCTGCAATTTCGGGACATAATATATTTCGTTTGAAATATAATCTTGTGTGATGATTTTGACGATGCATATATGTATTGATTAAATCTGTATAGTCTCAGAGTAGCTAATGTACTGCGTCATAAGGCTTTCCGATGCCCAATTTAATGAAAAACTTATCATATTTCACAAGCACGCGAAGCATCGGATATGTGGTGCATCGTTTATTCATCTTTTTTTTTATTTTATTTTTTATAAGGTGGCAAACAAGCATACGGCCCACCTGATGGTAAGCGGTCACCGTAGCCTATGGACGCTTGCAACGCCAGGGGTATCACTCGCGCGTTGCCGACCCTGAACGACCATCTATTCGATTTTTAATTATCGTCTCGTATTTCTCGTTTCATGTCTTTTATTCTTGACGTTCTAAGTACCTACCTACTTAAATTAAAAATGGAATAAAATTCCTAAAATAACGATATTTATTTAAGTTGAAGCACATGCTAAAATTATCTTTGGTAATTCTGTCAACATAATTTTAGGATTTGTCGCCATCCCTTATAGATGCAATATATATCTTCTAGCCTCCCCACATGGGTCCCCCAAGAGGTAGCTCAGAGTAGATATATACTGTGTACAAGAGGTAGGCAGAGGTATTAAAACGCATAAATAATGGTAGAGCTAAGACCTAAATCCTATAATAGTATACATTTGTCAATTTGATTGTTATTCTTCAATCAATTTTATTGGCAAGTCACTGAGCATATTCTACTTAAATCTATGCCGGGACTCAATTCACCTCTAATTATAAAAAAAAAGAAAAAATGACAGATTTTGTTTGGTATAAATATAGATCAAAGAAATATATCTAGTTTGGTATTGAAATTATAAATGAATGATGGAGTGGTGACATCAGAATGCTGTTACGATGTAACATTTCTTAAAACAGTTCTTTTTTTTTTATTCCACTAAGGTGACACAAGCATACGTCCCAACTAGTGGTAAGCAGTCACCGTAGCCTATAGTCGCTAGAAATACCAGGGATATCACTAACGAGTTGCCAACCCTGTTTTTGATGAATAGTCACTGTGCTAGCATTACTACTAGCCCAGCGTATTCCCGTGGAGCACTGGCAACCTTACTTACCGCTGAAACACGAAATTTCTGCGTGTTTACCGACTTACTATCGGTACCCACTTCCTTTAGATGACTGCGTCACTCAATCAGAAGAATTGCATTCACAATTTTACAGTAACGCCTTCAACGTTATTGATTTGTGACATCGAAAAAGCATTTTGATGTAATAGTTGTAAGGGCCTGTGTTCAGTCCACATTCAACTGTGTTTGACCTGCTTATATAATAGCATCCACGATCCAAGTTAATAGAAAACTGTTAAGTAAATATGATAGATAACATTTTCTTTCTTTTCTTATTTCCCGATACGGCGAAGTACCAAGCAGAACGTCGGGAAAAATAATTACGCTACGCCAGAAGCAAGAATTACGCAATAAAAGAATGCAGCATTTTTTTAAATAATAATTATATAACATTTTACTTATCTGGATGAGTTGTATCCAAGCTATTTTAACCCGAGTTACTCTCAGCTGAAAGTGGAATGAGCACGTGATTAATTCGCCTGAAAAGGTACTGCAGAGCACGATTGAAGTTACAAATTCGAGTAGGCATAGGATCGTTAGTAAGATTGTGTCAAGCAATATAGGTGGGACGTTAATGCAATATAAATAGTTTTACATAATAATATAAAGTAATATGTATTTACTTTTAGTATGTAGATTAAGTAATTATTAATATACTTTTTTATTGTAATATTATTGTATAAGTAGGTTTATTTCCATGCCTTCTGCTTCTCCCAAAGAGGCAGCTGTTACCGCCCACTTCAACGAAGATTTTTAGGTGATGTGATGAGAACCCTTCGCTTTGTACCTAATATATAAATAAGTATTGAATACAAAGGAACATCTACTTATATTTGAGGGTTTACATATGTACTTATAATAATAATAATAATAATTGCATTTACTTGGCTGAGCCCGTAAATGTAGCTAAAACCAGCCTAAAAGCTGAGAAAAAACGCATGACAAAAAAGTAATAATAATAATGCTTGGACATTATCACACAGCACCATCTGGCCCCAAACTAAGCAAAGCTTGTACTATGGGAACCAGTAGCTGATATAATACTTATATACATTTTTTTTTTGTAAATACTTATAATACATACCAAACACCCAGACGCAAGGCAAACAGATTTGTCAGATAAATGTTAATATGTTATAAGACCACGATGAGGTACCTACGTTTCAACTGGGAGTGTTAGTGGTAATTTTTTATAACCTCAGTGTTTTCAACCTCTAGCCTACTCATTAAGCTCGATAAAATAGCTTTTTATAATTTTATGATAATTAAAAGCGCCAATCATAAAGCGCATGCATTTAAAAAGATCAAAGCTGTACATTTTCATTGGGAAAAATATGCCATAATGTTGTGTACTTAGACACCATGAGCCTTACTTTACCACCTTCCAACCACTTTTTGCTGTTCTGTAAATTCAGATTTTTTAAGCCAATAGCTTCATTTACCAACCATTTATAACATTTTATTACCTTGGTGGTACAAATTCAAACGACAAGTAGACGACTGTAAGTAAAAAATCGTTTTTGAACCATCATCATCATCATGAATTTAGGAGCAATCTAGCTTAGCTGTTCTATCGTATGCCATCTCTTTCAACTATATACAACTATTTGCGTCATAACGTTAGCCTTACCTACTTTATCTGCTGAAAGTAACTTGTTCTGGCCTCCCTCAACCTCCCTCAATATAAGTAGCAAACGGCCCATCATGTTTTTTGTCCTAAACCCTTTTTAAAACGTCACCTGTTGTTACCATCTCTGTCCTACTTAATTTTACTCAAGTGGACTAAAGTGCGGATTTTTACTTACCTACGGACTAAGCACTCAAATAAGAGCATAAATGGAGTCTTCCATTATACATATAAAATAAGCAACTTTCAATCTTCGGACAGTTGTAAGAAGATTGAATTTTCTAGAAAACACGGAATACGGATCTAATAAATTGGTTTTTAAAGTTATAACTATTTGAGTTCGTACATTATTTTAAGTATTTGTACCATTTGCGCTACTGTACATGATTTTTTTGTTAAAACTAATATTATTTTACTTTAGCTTGTATATTGCTTCCAAATAGTTTATAACCTTACATTTCCATAACATAATTAAAGAGTGTACTTAGTTTAAGTAAAAATCCTACTAATTAAATTAGCTAGGTAGATAATAAGATATAAAATATGGCTTTCAAATGATCTCACAGTCTAGTCATTGTAATATTTGCTTTGTAGCATTACGTAGGTATATTTAGGAATATAATATATAGGTAATTCGATATATTCGTATCAATAAACATTGACAATTTATTCGTATTTATTGCCATTGATAGATAATATGAATTAATAAACTCATTTTTTATCTAACCCGTTCGTAGGTAATTCAGGTAATGGTTCCAATTATCTTATCACACACTAGCCTAAATAACACAAAATTTTAGCTTAGTATTGTCAAATTAAATTCTAGTGCTGTCAAATCAAACGAAGACCTGTCAAATCAAATTAAGTACTGTCAAGACGATGAATCAATAACAGAATAGGGTAAATATTTTAGTTTAGTTCTTGTCAAATGGACCAGATAAATTGGCACCAATATCTAGATTATCTATTTTTGTATCAAGTTCATTTCTATGACTTGTTCAGCACCGAGCTTGTATGTTCAGAGTATGGGATTTTAAGGAGGGAATAGCGCCATCTAGCGGTAGTTGTATGAGATATGAAACTTAAGCCTCAGAGTAGATAATAATGTGTGAGCCAATAAATTATACGTTGTGAATATTTTTTACCTACTGTGTTTGTACGAGTTTTTATATTTGCCTTTCAAAGATAAATGAAAAAATTACATTCTGTAGTGATGGAGCTAAGTATTAGTAGGGATGTGTTATATTGACTTTACAAATTAGTGTAAATTGTATGATGATTAAAAATTACAATGTGTGTGATAATACTTTATGTCACTGGTAGAAATATTTGCATCTTTTGTAAAATAAGAAATGTTTGTCATGTACATTCTACATTGTAAATCGCACAAGATGCAGGACTAAATTCATTTTATGTATATTTCAAACCTGTGATGTTAATTAATTTCCTGTCAGTCCTAGAGCGACATTTTACATATTGATGGATCGTGGATTGTATGTGGCATTATTTTATGTTTAAGAGTGCTTAGAGTAAATTCTCGTCATTAGTGTAAAGGTTAAAAATAATCTAACATGTCGTCATATCGAAAATGAGTGTAATTTAAAAAATAAAACTACAAAAGTTGATAGTAAGGTAAGTATTGTAAATTATTGAGAATTTTGAGAATAAACAGAGAGTAATTCATTTTGGTGGTAATTTTTGCTTTAAATTAAAGAAAACATCAAGTATACCCTATATTAATTAGGATGGAGATTTATGAAAGTTTCAAGTTCCAATGGTGTTCGCAGTAAGTGAAAAAGAGTGAGGGTAGACAAATGCCTATGAAAGTAGTTAATTTTACATACCCGCTAGTCTTCGGTCACCGTGGTCATGTTTGGAAGCTTGGAACGGTGCTGAAATATCGGAGACAAACAGAATTATCAAACATACATGTTCTTTAAATCTTTAATCATGTGGAAGAAATATTTGATTGCAAGGTATTTTATACTATTTGGAAATGAGGATCCGGTAGCAATATTTTTCTACTCACCATAATCAAAATCAAAAATTCGTTTATTCAATTTAGGCCCTAATAATGCACTTATGAAGGTCTAAATTTCCATCATTACACCTTGCAATAACGTAGTATCTGTGAAGTATTTCCGCCTGCCTGTAATTATTACACTCAAACAATCAAAAAGTAAACTTGAAGGACGCCTAAATTGTGTAATTTAGGCGTCCTTCAAGTTTAGTTTTTGATTAGAAAGAAAGAAAAAAAAATATTTTATATAAATATAGAAAGGAAGACAAGTGTGGAAGAAGCACATAGTTTCGTTATGAAACGTTCCAACTCAGCATGAGCTGGTAGTCTTGATTGATTACGATGATAAGACGTGTTATATTACTTTTTGTTGTGCCGTAAAAGAAAATGATAACCAGATTTGAATAATTTTCAGTTGAATTTTATTTATTGTAGAAATAAGTCGTGTTTCGGTAACAGTTGCTTATGACAAGAATGTTCAGTTTTGAACCGTACCCTCAATAACATTTATACAGACAAAAATTAATATCACATATCAATTTTATTTCCGAACTAACAAATCCATAACAAAATCTATAAATCTATAAAAAAAGAAAACTAAGTAATTCTACATCATCTAACTTGGCACGAATACATTTGTATGTGATTTAGTTTGATATAACAATATGTTTATGTGTATATAAAGATGAACAACAAAGTTATTACGGTTTCGGCAAGCGTCGACAAGTCTGATGATCATGCATTTACTTTGGACGAAGCCTTAGACGCCGTTGGTAAGTATTCAAAAGTAAATCTACACTAATATTACAAAGAGGAAAGATATGTTTTTTTTATGTATCGAATTAACTTAAAAACTATTGGACCGATTTCAACAATTCGTTTTCTGTTAGAAAGCTACATTATCACAGTAACATTGGCTATTTATTATACTAGCTGCCCGCCCCGGCTTCGCAAGGGTAGACAAAATATTTGATAAATGTCTACCCGTGCGAAGCCGGGGCGGGCCGCTAGTAACTAATAAAAACAAAAATATGTATTCATAAATAGAACAATTATGAATAAAGACTCTGCTTAGTAGGTGCTGTTTACAAAAAAAATATTTTTTTTTTTAAATGGAACTACCAAATCCGTGATTTCTTAAAAGTCATATTTCAATGGCGCGAAATCTTTAGAATTTTTCTCTACCTAATTACAAATTGAATTGATGACCATAATTTCGTATCAAGTAATCGTTCGTAGTGAACAGCAGTGTTACACACGGCGCTATTAAAACCCATTGCATACGAGGTAGTTTTACTCCCGAGCTTCAGCAAGGGAGTAAATAGAAACCGAGTTACTTTAACACCTTGTATAACAATCAACTATGATAGGTAATATAACATTTTACAGGTGAAGGTTTTTTTTAATCAAACAAGAATACAAATCTTTTCTCTTTATAATATTAGTATTTACATTTCACGATTCTTATGATCGAATTTGTTTCAAGGCATTGGCTGGTACAATATAAAGTACAGTATCCTGCTAGGGCTGTTCTTAGTCGGGGCTCTAATCGAACCAGTTGGCTATTCGTACGTGCTGCCCGCTTCAGTGTGTGACCTGCAGATGAGCGATACCCAAAGAGGACTAGTTTTATCCATGCCTTATATAGGTAAGTAGTTTGTATTGTTTTTATCTTAACATTCCTGATAGTATTTATTGGACTGCACACTGATCGTAGCCGAGGTGGCCTTGTGGTTGAAGCCACGGCCTGTCATCTGATGTGCCCAGGTACAAATCCTAAACTGTTCCACTACCAATGAGATTTTCTAATCTTAAGTGCAGCGATTAATCACACCATGAGCTAAAAAAGAGGTAGGGCGAATTGGGATCACCCGTGGGTTTTCCCATTAATATTGGAGCCGCCCGACTGGGGACTGTACCTCCACGTTACAGAAGACCGCAGTGAAATAACAATACTTTGATGTAGTGTTGTGTTTCTGCTTAAGTAAGGTTGCCAGTGCTCCACGAGGATCGCTGGGCTAGTAGTAATGCTGTTAGCACAATGACTTCTCATCAACAACATGGTTGGCAACTCGTTAGTGATATCCCTGTGCTAGCGGCTATAGGTTACGGTGACTGCTTACCATCAGGTGGGCCGTATGCTTGTGTGCCACCTTAGTGAAAAAAAATTAAGTGTTGAACAGTGCCGGTAGCAGGAACATTGTCGACAACGTTTTCGTATCGCCTTCAACTATTTTTGTATTGGAAAATGAACATCGCTGCAGCGGTGAAAAGTGGAACTAAAAATTAGTATGACAATTTTGACATTTCGCGAGTTACGTTTTCGAATACGTTGTCGACAATGTTCCTGCTACCGGCACTGATGTGTAATAATCTTTTAGGGATCGTAGTGACTTCATACCCTTGGGGTTACTTAGTGGACACTAAGGGTCGACGGAAAATGATCATCATTAGCTCTCTCATAGCCGGTGTCTTTGGTGTGATGTCAGCGTTTATGCCGAACCTTATCAGTTTCGTCATCTGTAAGATGATTACTTCGCTTTGGTATGTACTTAGGTTTACCACTAATTTGGTATTTTATTATTTTTTTAGGGTTTCATACCTCAAAAAGAAGCCTTATAGGATCACTTTGTTGTCCGTCTGTCTGTCTGTCTGTCTGTCAAGACCTTTTGTCCCTAAGAACACGTGGATCCTATCAAGTTAAAATTAATATCAAATACCCGGTTTTATAGACTCTTACAGCTGTGAGAATATAGGACAACGTAAAGAAAAGATATGACAGCTTATGTCTATATGTGTATTATGTCTGTCTGTATTATGAAATTTGGCAAGAAACAATGTCTTGCATCACAGTTAAAGGAAAAATTCTGAAAAAAGTAAATATATAGTTTAGAAACAAAAAAAAGCAATGTTACTATCACAATCTTATAATTTTGGTTATCAGTTCCTCTATTCGACACGAGATGGCGCTGCGTTTGTTTACAGACCGTATATACTTTGATACTTTACCTACATACGCAGTATATTATCTTCTCGGAACCTACACCAAGTGAGTACGGAACCGTCGGTGCGAGAGTCCTACTCGCCGGTTTTTTTTAACTATCTTACAACCCGAATACTGATAGCACGGAGAGGTTCAACCATCTATCTAGGCTAGTATCTATGGTAATGTAAGGAAGAGATTTAAAGTTAGTTTGTTTGTGTAGCTAATCTCTTTCTAGCGGGTAGTTACCTGCAACGATTTGGAAATAAGCGCTGATGGTATGCCCATTATTATTATTAACATACATAATATATTATCTTTTGACAGCATAGCATGCCCTGCAGCCGTGCCTTTTACCTTCGTTGGGGAAATACTCCCTCCAAGATACAGAGATTTGATGTTGTCTCTGACAAATGCTTTACAAATCACAGGCGTGGCATTAGTACCCTGTAAGTCGAATTGTATTGCTAATAAATGTATTGTATTACGTAACTATTTGTACTTATTCAAAGATTTGTTCACATTGGAACAAAATGAACGTAGTTAAAAGTATGTATAAATTGAACTTAGCAACGACTGGTCTTGTCCCAAGTCGTTGACACCAAGAATATACAAAAAATAAGCAGTATAAACAAACACCCAACGATATACGACTTCGTTGTTTAGAATAGGCGTAAGATCATGTACGATATAAGGTGCAAAAGAGGTGTGCAATACAAGAGGGAAATGAATATAATAATTCTTTTGGTTTTTAAAAGAGTAATTGCTGAGTTTCTTGCCGGATTCTTCTCAGCAAAACCGACCTTCCGAATCCGGTGGTAGATTCTGACGATTTGAAAGTGCTTGCCTGTAAAGTCTAGTCAATTAAAGATCTTTTAGAATTTGAATTTGAACGCCTACCCTGAAAGGACATGGCGTGATGATATGTAAATACTTTGTAAAGTGACTACAGTATTGGTATTAGAAAAACCAATAAGTCTAAAAGATGCGAACCCCGGGCACATCACTAGTAGTGATTCCGGAACATAACGCAATTATCGCGTGAATGACACCCCTGGTGTTGCAAGTGTCCATCGGCTACGGTAACCGTTTACCTTTATGCGGGCCGTATGCTAGTATAAAAAACAAGTTTATTTCAGGTTTCGGCACATAATTATTATGTTCAGATGAATATGATTAGACAGGTAATGATAAGACACGTCTGTTGACAATCACTAGATGTATAATGTTGACAAATTTTGTTCTGTTATCTGTTACAAAAATAATGATATGAATTGCAATAAACAAAGTTAAAATGTTGCTTATGATACTCTGAACAAATTATTTGTACGTAGTGTATTATCTACACTGAGATATTATTTTATTTACTTCTCTCTAGAGACTTCCAGCATGTCAGATAATTCTTGTCTTTGGCAATTGCCTTGAGACTGTTATCACATTTTTTTTTCTAGCGTAGCATCGAATTTGCATTTGTTTTTCAGTAGTACTTGCTTTTAATCAATTATAAACTGCAACTTCCACTTACGGTGACACGTTTTAGTTTGTAATGACGGCATACATTTAATGCTTTGTAATCTAAGGAATTAAACAAGTCTATGGCGAATTTATACACTTTACAAGTATTTTAAAAATGTCACCGCCATTACATTTACCATTACCAGTTCCTATATTATGTTTACAATCTAACAATTTGGTTAAATTGGAATAGAAAATTATAGTATAGGTTAATTGGTCACGTTTACCGTCCTTAATGTCAACCGCCATAGGCATACTCCTGCTGGTAAATCCGCCATTGCAAGTGTAATAATTTTCTGTACCTAGATAACATGAACTTTCCGTGATATAGCCCCACTCTATAGTTTCTAATAAGAACAACGTTGGGTGAAAATATTACTTAATAATAATATAATAATAATATTCTTTATTTACAGCCACAATTACACTGATTGGTACATTCATAAAATTTAAATAGCATATTTGGGCATATCAACATTTTGCTTTTCATAAATTATACAGAGGTCCCCAAACTAGGCGGTGCCTGTATCTTGGGAACCGATTTAAATACATTTGTTTACAGCATTACACACCGTTAAAATAATAATTAAAAAAAATTAAATTTAAAAAGACATAACAATTTGTAATAAGAAAATATTATAGTTGACAATTCTCAAACTTATACTCAGTTAAAAAAAAAAATCAGTAAAAAAAAAAAAAAAAAAAAAACAAATTAATCCAAAATTAACAAAAATATTAAAACACATGAGATTAGAAAATATAGTTCCTACTGAAATTACCCTATAATAAAAAATAAAAATTAAATCTGTTCCATCAAACTCTCCGTACTATTATAATCGAGTGTGGGCAACCAATTTTTTATTATTAGTGAATTATAATAACACATAGCTCTAAGATAAAATATAGCCTTATTTACTTCAAGATAGTGTAGCTCTTCATTACCTTCATAAATAATAATTTAAATCGGTTTTAAAAAAAAAAGTTTGAGGTAGTTTTTTTTTTCAGTATTGGCATGGGCAATACTGCCTCTGGACTTCAGAATAGACTTCGGTGCATATTACTTTCGGTCGTGGCGTCTCCTCGTCATCGTATACTCCAGCTTCTTCCTAATATGCACCATTCTCATGATCTTCGGACCGGAGAGTCCGAAGTATCTCATGTCGCAAGGACGCGATAAAGAAGCCCTTTATACACTCCAAAATATGTTCGCGATGAACAAACGACAGTCGCCCGAAGAGTACCCGGTGCGAAACTTCAATAACAGCTACAATAACATCTATACTATCTATACTTATATTATAAAGAGGAAATATTTGTATTTTTGTATGTATTGAATAGGATCCGAAACCTTTTAAGACCTATCACATGTGCTAATTAAATAATAATAGCAGTACTTTTAGTCCCGTCAAATTAGTTTAGTATGATTTCGTACAACAGAATTGGCGCCAATATATTACTAGGTGAAGAGACTAAGTAAAATCGAACCTTCTTTTGCATAATTGGGATGTGATATAATCGTATTTGGCTGAGGAATCGACTAAAATATGTGAATTTTCTAACATCAGTTGTTTAATGATCAGGCGCGTTAAAAAAAATCTCAAAACGACTCATCTATACTTACAGGTTTTTCTTGGCATTTATTTTTTTTGCAGGTTAAAAAGTTGACAGTCTCAGATGGTATGCAAAGACAAGGTACGGGATTTATTACGTCATTAAAAACGCAATCCTTGCCTTTGTTGAGACCGCCCTACTTGAAGTGGTTAGCACTGAAAGGATTAATATTTTTCGGTTTATTTGCAACGTAAGTTATATTTCAACGTATATTTATTTTTAAATACATCGCATAATTATTTGATATTGCTTTTATCAAGATATATAATTTATATAATAATGTTTGGCTTACTTATAACCTTAATCTACAACCTACAAACAACGGATTATGAATCACTTTGCTCAACTTCATAATCGATCTACATTAAAAATATATATACGAGTAGCTTAATTCGGATTCTCGTAATATCGTTATGGTTTCTTTGCTTACAACTTTTAGCGGAAATGGACTCTACATGTGGATTCCAGATATTCTAAACAGAGTGTTTTCCGGCGGGGGTGATGACCAAACTACATGTCAGATAATAGCTCAGAGATTTAATGAGGTCAGTTACTACGGGTTAGTGTACGGGTTCCTTCGTATGTAACGCTTGGTAAACATTTGTATGGAGGCTCAAATCAACTTGTTAAAGATTTCACTCTAATCGTGTTTTAGTAGCTAAGACTATAAAGTTATATCCTTTGATTATATACTTGCTATAACATAATTTTATAAATGAAACCAATTACGTTTCCTATTGGCTTTTATTCCATGCATTCAGATGTTTTTATTCCGCTGAAACAAAGATATACGGCTGATAAGAGAGACAGCCCGTCACTCTTCATATTTTGTTCGTCTGAGCCGTAGCCTATCTACATATAAGACGCTTGCAACAGAAGTATCATTTGCATTGACTCGAATATGCGTTGTCCTTTACTTCTTTAAAAGAAAACACTATCTAGACCCACTTCTGTGTGTGTAACACTAACACCTCAGAGTAGATAATAATATATGCTAACACTGATAATTAATCTATAGAAAATTTCTTCGCAGACTGAAACAATAGAATGCACGGACCAAATAGACAGAATGATATTTCTAATCAACTCCATAGCGAGTGTTGTGTTTGCAGTTCTGGCCACTGCAATTAGTACTACGGTAAAATTTATTGGCAAGAAGACGCTAGCAGTAGGTGTGTTCCTCACTTTTGGCACGTGTTGTATAGTTGCCAACTTGATATCGAATAGTACTGGCGCTGCTATACTCTTGTCCTCCCTTTCCATGCTCGGCCTTGCTATTGGACCAGTCAATGCGTTTGCTGTGGAAACCTTTCCTACGCATTTAAGGTAAGATTCAATCTACTATAAAGTATTAAACGTGTACCAATTTGCGTCCCAATTGAGAGAGTTGAATTCAATTAGATAGTCTTGAGGACTTGTCTTTTTTCTAATATCGAGTTGAGTTCAGAACCTCATCTTAGAGTAGAAAAAATATAGACTACTTTCTAGTTTGAATTATTAACCAACCAAAAATAGGTTGTTACATAAAGTATTTTACGAAACGTGAACATACCCTGCACGCGAAAAGGGACAAAAAATAGTATAGCTATGTCTTATACATTACCCTCTCTTTGCGTGTGAGTAGAGCAGAATATGTTATTGTCTCAGTTATTCACTCCCTCTACGGTGAGAAGTGGGTGTCGAATGTTCACTGTCACACTTCTGTCATCATATCTGTCCAATTATGTGGGGATGGGGAAATTATAAAGATAATATTAATATTTCAGAGGCATGGGAGTAAGCTTAGTCATGATGATCGGTCGCGTGGGATCTGTCTTTGGAGCCAACATAGCTGGCTCTCTTCTAAACGCAGCGTGTGATGTCACTTTCTATCTATTTGGTGGATTGTTATATTGTAAGTATGTGTATATTAAAAAATAACTGTAGCACTTAAGTTACACTTCTCTAATGCATGTTTGCAATGAGAAAGAATTCCAGCCATATACTCGTAGCACGCTAAGCTTAGGATTACCCGTTCCAAATCGGAGCTTTCCGACCGCGGGGTGGCATTTCAGCCTCACAAGATATTACTTATTTTTAATATTTGGTATCCCCTACTTAATAATTGCAATTTTAAGATATTTTAATATTAAGATTTAAAATATACATAAAAGTGTATTTGTTAAAGTAAATTGTATTGTTTTAGTCTGTGGTGTGCTGAGCCTATTCTTGCCAAAACCAAGGAAACTTGTGCCGAAGCTAATTCATGAAACTCAATTATGATATTGTATCTAAAATATACACATATAAGTTATAAAAATACGATGAATTGTTTTGCTTTATTGGACTTCTGATCGTCGCAGTATTGCTGGAAGCTTAAAATTTATAACGATCGTAGAAAACAACTTCGAAAACATTACAGAATATCAGCTGAGACCGCATTTAATAATCTTATATAAAAATAAGAGAAATTACATTTCGTTTTTATTTTATGTGATGTATTTTTTCAATCGACGAAATAATGTAACTTGCGCGTCCAGTCTTCTCCAGACGCTATAAAAGATTTCTACTTGGTGATCCGATAAAACCAAGCCAGAGTCCAATAACCCAAAAATAACCCAAATCAATTTTGTCACCAAGTACAAAACATTTGTAGCTCCTGCCCTTGCCCAACATATTGCAGAGTAAGGCTTGGACAAAATCTGTTGTGGAAAGATATCTCCTCCTTTTTAATGTAGTATATTATCTAATCTGAGATAGCACTGTAGTAGAAAATAAGAAGCACGAAGTTAACTACATAATTATTTAACAGCCTTATTTTGCAATTAATGATATAATTTGCAAAAAAATATTTACCTTTTCATTGTCTTGACTGGAGATAGCGGTATATTGAAACAGGGTTTTATGTGTTATCTACATACCTACCTAGATTACCACAAATAAGTGGGTTTCCTTTACTGACAAGCGTTTGTGTAGATATATTACCTACTTGAAATGATAGAGCAAAGCCCATAATCTCTCTTATCTCTCAAATTCGAGCTCTCAGTCAAACCTACAGTTTTTAAAGGATCAGTCTTAGTAGAACACCAAGCTCCTAGTGTATATTCAGTAACTTATTATGTTATGTGTACATAAATAGTCTGAGATGCACCCTAACTAAGTTAATAATCTACAAGATAAAAATGTTAACGCCTACATTTTCAAAGTTGTGAAATAAAAATAAAAATTTGTGAAATGCGCGTGAAGGATTATCTGTGATCTAAAAATGTCCCCATAATTATTTTTAGCGACAATTTAAAGGATGTGCCGTAAATATTAAATGTGTCTAAGTCAATTCTTTGTAAACTAAATGTAAAATATCCTTTCTTGTAAAAAAACATTTTCTTATCTTATTTCTGTTTATAAATAAATATTGAAAGATTAAAACCACTTAATACATACAGTAAAGTAAATGTTCTAATATATATATAATAAAGGGTACAATATTTTGTCATAAGGTTTTTCTAATAAAAGTACATTTATTAAAGGAAAACCTAACTTGACTGCATCATAGACATCATAGGTAGTATCATAATTTACAACTTTGTAGTTAAGTAAATAATTTACAATATTATTTTAACGTAACAGTTTTATTAGTAACACTGATAATATAACGACTTATTGAAAATAGTCACCAGCAGCAAACTACCGCACGTGTACGTTATAGCGTTTTCCATCTACCTTACTATGTAATAAAGTGTTGATTTTTGAGAACAAATTGTCAAAAAATGGCAGAACGATTAGACACAGTGTCGGGACAGGTGGAAAAAGAGGAATCACACACAGCTGACTTGGAACACGCACTGTCGGTTGCAGGTAAGACTAACATTACCCACCATTCTCAATTATAAACCTAATAATAAAAGTCCAACTCCATTCCACTATGGCTTGTAGTTTACTTTTCAAGATTATCAAGTAACTAATCTTGCACAATGTTTACATATCGAAACTATCATACATTGGTACCCCAGAAATGTTGCGTTTTCCACGGGATAATTTAATGGCGTTTATTAACCAAAGGTCACCAGAGGTCTTAAATAAATTACCTACCGTATTTACCAAAGGTCAACAGAGGTCTTGACAAAATTATCTACCTCATAAATTATCAGTGTAAGGAAAAATATTGATAATGAAATTCGTTATTGCTAACGGCTTTAGGGTACGGTGACTGCTTGAAAGTCGATACGATAAATATCAATATGAAAAGAATCGATATTAAATATCCTTATAAAATATCTATATATTTTTAGATCCCCATCCCTACCGCCCAACTTTATTTCAGTCCTCGCTCTATGAAGATGAATGTCGAGTAGTCAATGGGCTAGCCGTGGGGTTTTAATAAGAGATTAAGTATGCGACTGAAGGACTTGTATCCATGTCATGAACAAATAAACAATAATAAGATTCATGTAGTTCCAGGTAACAGACAGAAATTTAAAAAAAAAACTTTTCTCCTAGCATGATATTGCGCATGATAATCTATTTTTTCCACGCTTTGGTACGCTAAAGACGGTCTTTTTAAGCATTTATGCTTACAAACTTTCTCATTTATAATATTAGTTCCTATTAATAGGAGGATAGGCTACGAAAACAGAAGAAAATATTTGAATTTGAAGCAACTTTTGTCCACAGGTTTCGGTTGGTATAATGTGAAATATAGCATGGTTTCCGCCTCCTTCCTCGTAGCAGCAGTTCTCGAGGCCTTTGGTAGCTCCTACTTGTTGCCGGCGGCTGTATGCGACCTCAACATGACAGAATCGCAACGGGGCTTCGTGGCTTCCTTACCTTATATTGGTCAGTACATAAGATAAGATAAATAACTCTTTATACTGATATGAAAAATAAATAAAAATACTCTTTATTGTACACCAGTAATAACGAAACAAAATCAATTATACAATGCATATCGGTACAATTGGCGGCCTTATCATAAGATGTGATCTCTTCCAAACAGTACATGTATAGACACAAACTAAAGATTGTTTAACATCATCTGTCTTACGTCCTTATATGCGCCAGGGCAATAGGCTTCATTCCAAACATTATAAGGGTCTGCGGCAGTGTAACCCGACGTGACTGGTTACCAGATTTTATGCAAAGCGACCGCCATTTATCTCGCAATCCATCTTCCTGGTGTGATAATCCCTTATCTGCATTTAAGCAGGTGTCAGACCTCCTCCTGTCAGACATCTATCGATTGCACAAGATATAGCCATCCAAAATATTTTGAAATATTAATTATAATTGTATTTCTTTACAAAACATTAGCTATTTTTTTTCATGATACCCACAATATTTTTTCATAGGAATAGTGGCCACATCTTTCCTTTGGGGGTATCTAGTGGATACGCAGGGTCGGAGACGAATGACGTTGTACACCTCTTTGGTGTGCGGGAGTTTCAGTATCCTAGCTGCACTCATGCCAAATTTGATTCTGTATGCTGCTTGCAAATTCGTCACTGCTTTTTGGTAAGCTATTCTACAAATTGTGATCCTGATATTGATTGCTCTAGGATTGTCATTTGATTGTTTTGTCCCATTAGTTTAATTTGTGACTATAATATTAAACTTATTAGTGTGACAGTTTGTAATGTTTCTAGTTTCTAAAGACAATCAGCAGTATCAAAGCAGTATAAGATTGAAACAGACGCCCAAATTATGTAACTAATTCACACGCTGTTTTTTTTTCTAATTGCCACATTAAACGATGCCGTTTTATTTGTTTCTAGTATGTCATGTTCGTTCGTGGTTCCTTACACGTACATTGGAGAGATCTTTCCTTTAAAACATAGAGACTTCATGCTGTCCATTATGAATGCCATTCAAGTTTCCGGAGTCGCATTAGTACCTCGTAAGTTTAAAGTAATTATTAATCTACTTAAATATAAAAGAATAGAAGAATCAAGATAGAATATAAGAAGGTAAAAGAAGCAGAGACTTATGAACTTCACTGTAATAGTTAAACCGAAAATGGAGCAATAGATTATAATTATAATGATAGCAATGAGAACTATGAAGTTAATGTGATGAAATTCTTTTCACTATGTACAATCATCCAAATCGTTGAATTGTCCCCAAAAATAACATGTAGGTACATCGATCCACCTTATTTCATACATGTAGGTACATCGTTCACCTATTTCAGTATTAGCATGGGCAATCCTACCACTAGACTTCAGAATAGACTTCGGTGCCTATTACTTTCGCTCATGGCGCTTACTTGCAATTGTGTATGCAAGCAGCTTCGTCATAAGTGCTTTCTTCCTATACTTTGGACCGGAGAGCCCTAAATATTTGGTCTCGAAAGGTCGAAACGACGAAGCCATTAAAGTGTTACAGAAGATTTATGCAGGAAATACTGGGAATTCTCCGGGCGATTATCCAGTGAGTATACACGACCCGGAAGGTATTTGATTACTTAAAACCACGTAGGTTTCATTTTCAACTCCGAACTTTTTATGTACAAGCCAGGCGGTAACCTCGAAATAATCTAGTAATTTAATATGTTTTAATTTGGTAACATATTTACTAAAATAATTTGACAGGACTAAAAGTATTGCAATCCCTTTCTCATGTGCAGGGTTAAATAAGGATGGCAATACCTGAAGTCCTGTCAAATTTGTTTAGTTTAATAATTTCGTAAACAGATTTAGCACCATTGTGGTTCATATGAAGCGATCGCTGTTCTGTGGTCACCAAAATTTAACATATTTTTAAGTCGGTTTACAAAGCATGTTATGTGCACATGGACCCAACATTGTTTTATTTGATGTGATTTGAATTCTTAGACTGTGTGAAATAATGTATTAACTTGATTATTTGCAAGAAACTATGTAATATATACATTCCTTCATAAATACAGAATGAATAGTTTTTTAACATTGCAGATTAAAATCCTCACTTCAGAATACAGTAAGCAGGAAGAAATAAGTTTGTTAACCTCCCTAAAGCGACAGTCCTTGCCGTTGCTGAAGCCAAAGTATCTTAAATGGTTAGCGCTTACCGGATTCATGTTGTTTGGAATATATGCCACGTAAGGATTTTTTTATGTCTAAAGTTCAGAGTAAAGAATCCAAAAGGTTTCAAAATAATTATATTAAATTGTATTAGGGACTACATTAAGTCCTATCTTTTCTCACAAGGGTCCCCGAAAGGGTAGGCAGAATGTGTTACAACACTACTTTCCACCGAAGATAATTTGGTGCCAACGTGACAGATGGTGCGCCCGTCACCGACTCTTAGGCACTACATAAGTCGTTGAATTCTTTCTCAGACGTATGCAGGTTTCCTCACGATGATTTTCTTCACCGTAAAACTCATGGTGTGACTAATCACTGCACTTAAGTTAAAAAAACTAATTGGTTCAGACCGGTGGGATTCGAACTTGCGTCGCTAGAATAGCAGACAACGCTTCCTACCACAAGGCCACCACGGCTCTATCTTCTCATTCATCTGCGTAATATCGATTTATCCACCGCCAGGCCACCGATTTCACATTTATTTTGTGAATGTATTTTGTCAACGCTCCAAAAAGTTACGTGGGCCTAAACGTTTTGTTCCCACCTTCAAGGTTTTTTTTTTCTTTAACAATACCAATATTTATCTAAATAATTAGAGCATGTCTTTCTCAGCTTCTCCACTTAATATTTTGTCTATCTTACTCTTTCGGTCAGTTATAAAACTGCAATAACATTTCAGAGCTAACGGCCTCTACATTTGGGTTCCGGATGTCCTCAATAGAATATTGACTACTGACGCCACGGGAGTCACAACGTGTCAGGTTATTCTCCAGAGGCTTAATGAAGTACGTATATCTTATGACATCAATTCATAGACACCTGAAGATCAAGTTCCGTTACCTTGTTACCTTACAGTTTTTAACTTAGATTCACTTCACAATTAACTACTTCCTGATAATATCTCATTTGTTTCTATATTTACTGATCGAAAAATAATCGTTAATTATGTAGTTATATCACACTTTGACAGTTAAATTAATTATTTATTCAGGTTAATACTATAGTAAAAAGTTATATTTCTGTTTAAAAAAATTGTCTATGTCAACAAGTTAGACAACAAAGTAGTTTTCTGGTGCTATTTTTTTTTATTTTCCTGCATTTATTTTGCTTTTTTGTAATACTTACTAAACTAATTTTGACTTTCAGACAATAGCTGAAGATGCAGAATGCAACGACACAATAGACAACATAACATTCCTTGTCAATTCAGTCGCTAGCGTCAGCTGTGCTGTCGTGTGCATCATTGTCAGCAGCACTGCTAAATTCATTGACAAGAAGATCCTTCTATTCGCGGTCTACTTCCCCATCGGTACCTTCTGTATTCTGGTCAACTTCTTGACGCAAGAGATCGTCGTATCTGTACTACTGTCTACATTGTCTTTACTGGGTTTGGCGATCGGACCTATTAACGCGTACGCCGTTGAAATTTTTCCGACACACTTAAGGTACGAAGCACTAAGTTTGATAGAAAGACTTTTAAATACTCGTATGTGTGTATAAGCTGCCCCAATTTTTGGTATCATTTATGCCGAAATATATTGAAGAAAATATAATTGCGATCATTATCTTGATTGCTAAAGTAAATTAAAAATACGATTTACAAATTAATTGTATCAATTTTGTATAATAATAGTGATGTGACTCATTCTCGTATAGGTATTTATATATATTTAATATATGGTGCATCACTGTAGGTGCAGTTTATGCTGTAAGTCAAACTGATCATAACTTCACATAAGTAGATAGCGGATCTCTTAAAACTTATGCAGATATTACACCATTTTCTTTTATTACAGGGGTATGGCAACCTCTTTAATGACGATGATCGGTCGGTCAGGATCCATCATTAGCACCAACGTGGTGGGTTTGATGCTCAATGCTGCTTGTGAAGCCACTTTTTACTTCTTTGGAGGGCTGTTATTCTGTATGTTCTACTATTTATTAATCCTAACTACCCTACGGCCGCAAACTGAAACGTCATTCAAAGTTTAAAGGGCCAGTTAACTGTTTAAAGCGTGATCGAAATTTCGCATGTAAAATCGGCCACTCAAAATTAATTCGGCATCAGATTTTACTGGCGATTCAGTATTTGGCTCCTGTTTAAAATTATAAATGCAAATGTGAGTATGTTTGGTTGTTACGCTTTTGGGCCTTAACTACTCAGCCGATTATCATCATATTTTGCACACACTTTCTTAATGGTGCAGAAAAGGACATAGAATCAATTACATCTAGAATAAAATAACTAGAACAACATGGGCGTAGTAAAAGCTAATATAAATAAACTCTCATATAAAAATATGAGAGTTTGCATGGGTATATGTTATCGCCTCCACGGCCTGGACCATTGCGGTATACACGTGGTTTGATACGCCATATCGTATTGAGTGATACTGATGTTCCACAAAATCATTCTAGTATGTATTTCCCCTAGAATTATCTATTTAATTATAGATTCTCCTGGTATTGCAGGCGTCCATAGGGTAAGGTGTCGGTTACCATCAGGCGGGCCGTATGATTGTTTACCAATTTAGTACCTTCTATAAAATCAAGATTTTTTCTGTTTCAGTCTGTGGAGTCCTGATATTTTTGTTACCAAAATCAAGATCAGTGTGAGCAAAGTAGGCAAAACAGTGATATTAAGCCGCAGGATAAATACTAAAGGTTGTGGAGATTGCATCTAGAATTACATCTTATTTATTAAAATATTTTATTATTATATGACTTATCTCCTTGGTTCAACTGTAATGTGCTTGGTTTGGCTTCAACCGATAAAGTCCTAGGTTCTATTCTTAGGTTTGGTTAAAAATTAGTAATGGCTTCGATATTTAAATAGAGTTGCTTTGCGGAAATACATATCAAAACATTGTAGAGTTTTTTAATATAAAGTATCATTTCCGCTTAATTACAATCTTCTTAACATAGTATTATTAGTATTAGCCATTGGTACGCTAGATCATTTAATTTAAAGCTACGGATTTTAATGCAGGTTACACTAATAGACGAAGTGACTCCTGTAGCCCGAGCAAGAATAACTTGCGACTATCTTAGATTATATACAGGTATAAATATATAAGTATATAATGCTTGTTATATATCTGATTTAGTTCGGGATTCGAATGTGTCCGAAGAACCCCGATGATGAGTCCTAAAATATATTCGGTGGCGACCATGGCTGTTCACCACTTCTGCCTACCCATCCGTAGACGCTTATATGGAGGAGTGAAGATAAGATTTATTCAATACGACGATTCAAAGTTCCAAGTGATCAGTAGTTTCATAAAATTAACATTCCTAATTATCTACGGTATATGGACTACCTCTAGAATCTTTCAATAGCAGTGTTATCTTTCATTGTTTGCTGAACAAACTTGCATTACCTACATGTAAGCCTGGCTTTAGTATAACAATGCATAAATTATCTTAGGGCTATCTTAGTATATACCTATCCCATGTCTGTATTAACTGCTTTATCTAATTTGTTCCTCAATGACAGAATGCTTGACGTCATTAAGGTAGGTAATGGTAGTCTAATGTCCAGCCGAAGACATGAAGAAATGGAATTCACACCCTCAGAATAAAGACTAGCTCACTACGATATTTAAACTTCATTTCTTTCGATTTAAACAATTTTAATTTGAGCACAGATTTTTTTATTGACAACTATAAACAACTACTACCTTTTTACCCGCGACTTCGATTTTAAAATAAGGTATCGCGTAGTAATTCGCATATTTAACTCAGTAATAATACATCATTCTACTGGAGTAAGATTTTTCAATTAAGTGTAGTAGTTGTTGAGTTTATTCATTACAAACAAAAATACAAATCTTTTCTCTATAATATTAGTAAAGATTGTACATAGAGCTACTACACTGCATGCAAAATAACAGCATAGGCAATCAATTAGGTACAAAACATACCTATCACTGGTTTAATGAACGAATTAATAACTCAAAATAATTCGAACGAGTAAAGCTAGAAAAGACAAAATAAAAAAATACTAAATTCACGCCTTCCACAACAGTCCCCGAAGAAGGAGGCTAAGGTGTTACAACACCCATTTTCCACCGAAGATAATTTGGGGATGAAGGAAAAAAATGTACATAGAATCACAGAGTAGATGATACACTACGTATAACTATAACCAATAAAATCTTTGCGTAGCGATTTTTAATAAAACTGCTTAGTTACTGGCTGGCATAATATTGTGTTGTGATGCATTTGCAAACAAAGCATGACAGATTTGATATAATCAATTTACGTCTAAATTTTAGTTTTAAATTATTATCAAAATTATGTGTAGTAATTATAACCACCACACGTAAAATAGTGATGCTGATCAGGTAAGCCGACCAATGACTTGTTTTATCACATTTAAAATACAGGTCGAAACAAAAGAGGGTTCCTCAAAAATTCAAGATCTTGAATAATAATAAACAAAACGGCATACTGCTCTTCCACCTATGTTGTTCAAGCGACCAAAGATCTCAGAAATCACTTAAAAATCAGTTAGCTATTTGTAAATGCACAGACGGTAAGAACTGATTAAGTAGTTTAATTTCAATCGAATTATGTACATATCTTTCGGCGCCTGAACACAAGTTTCAAAATAAGTACCTATATATACCTAAGTAAGGTGACATGGAAGTCAAGCGATTCCGCGAACATTATTATGTCCGTACTACAAATAAATTACTAAGTAGAAGTACCATCTGTCTTTGATTCATCAGGCATGTGTTATAGTGAATTATATGAAAAAATATCGATTTTACAGCAACCAGTAAATACAATTACAAACGTAGTATATAAACCTACTGTGGATTCACAGTAGGTAAGCCTGTACCGCGAAAACCCAGATTACGATTATCCTAATTAATTTAGTGGCGTTTTGCTCATATTTCAATGTTTTTGTTTTATACAGTCGTAAATTACAATTTATTTGAGAAGTACATACAGATATCAACCAATTGTATTTAAAAATGTATTCCATTTCCCATGAAACTGTAGTGAGCACTGTCAGCGAAGCCGCAGTGAGCGGAATCATTAAATACCTATTGCTGCTGGTGTAAATTGGAACTTACCTACTGGATTATCACCTAGCAAGTAAAGGTAAAACATTTATTATAATTGTATATATCGGCGCTTAAAGCCACGTAAGGTCATCCACTTCATGGTAATTAACCTCTTTCGTTAATTATATAGTACTTGCAATTTAAGTACTGAATAGATAGACACAAATGTTAATTACAAGAGACAATAAAAAAAACGCGCTTCAAAAATAGCAACTACTGTAAAAAAATACAAAATTTACTAAAAATATATACATCTAACATAATATAAACCAAATATGAGATGAAGCCATTGAGATATTTATTCCTTAGAGCCTATTCCGAGAGGCTGAGAGATGAAGAGTTTCTTTTTTATTTTCTTTCAGTTTTTTTCTCGTCTTCAATATGGAGACTACACGTCTGAGAATAAAATTTACGCCTTTACTGCAGAATTTATGTAAAAATGATTCTAAGTGTTGTCTAGAAATCGTACCCGAAGTGACATGTGTGCAAAACCTCCACAAAATTAAGTGGAAGCAGAATAGCAATTGGATGGAGTACGTCATTCCAATGACTTACAAGATAATATTGAAAAAACGCCAACAAAATGAGAATAGCGAGAAATTAAATAAATCGGACAAAACTTATCACTCTTGTGTAGATTTACTCCTACCGTCGTCAATGAGTAGCATGGACCTGGGTTGTGGTGATATAACAAGGATGATAAGCGATACTTTAATATTTAGTAAACTTACTGATATTGCTTACTTGAGGAAGAACGATATCGTTCTCACAAAAGCAACATCCAATACACAAAAGTTAGAACCGTTAATGATGTCAATGAACTCCGAAACACCAAGCTTAAAAGAGTTTGAAAATGAATGTAAAGTAGCTGATCTCCCAGAATCAGTAATGAGTATTAAACATGTGTGCACCTCGGCTTGTACTATTGAAGAAAAGGATAAAGACTGTCAAGGTTATTGTTTTCATTTGTTGGCATTTAAAAGGTCCTTTTCACCGAAGGCAATGGTCTGTCTAACTGTCTGTCATAGCTGTTAACAAATCTTCGATCATGCAGCCTATTAGGGATTCTGATCTCATAACAACGTATTGAGATGGGTACGAAACCGCTTGGGTACAAATTCTGCTTTAGACTATTTTTTACAGCATCGTATCATCATATTTTTTTGTAAATTTTCCAGTTCCTGATAACATCAGCGCCAGTACCGATGCTGAAACATTTAGCTTATTAGATAAAGTGACGAATACTGAAAGTGCAATTCTAATACATAACTACCTTAACTTTACATCTTTACCTACGGTTGATAAAATATCAACAAAAACCTTCAAGAGTGCAAGCAAAGAAGAATCGAAACGGATACTCACGTTAACTCCAATTTGTTCCATAAATACCGTAGATAATGTTGTCAATACAATTACGGCAGTAACGTCCAATACTGTTATATGCCGCTTGTACGACTCTGAAACGAAAAACATCATAGCTGCTAGAAGCGAAACCATTAGCAATTCAATTAATAATAGTTTAAGTTCTGCTCCGGCCAATTATAACGACTTAAAACAACTAAAAAAAAATTCTTGCTCTAACATACTTACCGAAGACACTAGAACACCACAAAGAATTTTGCCCGAAGTAAGAATATCAATGTTTATGCGATTAATGAAAAGTGAGATAATGCCATTGCAAGTAATGCTGAATGATATTATGCGTAAATGTATATCTTTAGGTATAAACTGGGGAAGTAATGAGTCCCCAACTCATCAATCAATTATATACAAGAACGTTCCTGGATGTAAAAGTCGTGTCCAACAAAATTGGAAACAGAAACAATATAATTCTAATCGTGTTGTATATTCTATTGTGTTTGATGATTGAAATTTAAAATAAATACTGAGAAATAATAAAATACAGACATTTTATTTCTAAAATTGCCAGTAGTAGTCACCGTAGTCGGTACTTAAGATAGGTTTCTATGAATGAAAACTTCAAGGGTAGTAAGTTCATTCCTATTACTAATTACAAGCCCTGTTACTATTTATATATTGTACATAATATTATTTTGGTAAGTCTTATAGAAAGATGGGCATCGAATCAATGGTAGACCAGATTGCTCGAAGCTTGTCATTTGAAATACAAGCAGTACCTCAAGAGGAAATGTTAAAAAAAGATACTAGCTTCTCCAGGAAGCTACCAGTCAACGTAAAAATTAAAGTGCGCAAGAAAAGTCAAGCACTACATGAAGGGGTTCTTACAATTCCACAAACGAATAGACAAGTTCGGTTGATCAACAGCGATCAAACTATAATGTCTTTCGATGTATTAATGGAACATGATAACAACGTCAGAGCGGTTAAAAAGCCCCGGAAACGTATCTTTGCTCTTCTTGGATCAGGTAAATATCATAAGGTTTGGTGATCCCTTATAAATTAATAGTTTAAATTTATAATAGTTTAAATTAAGGGTTAGAACGGGCTTTTTCTTTATTTTTATTCAAGTTATATGTTGTTTTAATTAAAAAGAAATAGCAAGCATTGAGCTCATTAATTTTTTAGGTGGATGCTTAGGCACTGAGAGTGACGATGATGAATATGCATATGCTCCTGTCGGAATTGGTGCAGGTCTAGCAGATTCTAGTCCTAAAGTTAGTTCAGATGGTGGTCTAAAGAAAAATTACACTTTGTCTAAAAGTGCATTCAACGCAATAGAAAGAAAACCAAGACATCTTTTCGGAAAATGCAAGCCAGGTAAATGTACCAATAGACAATCACATAATCACAAAAATAAGTAAGGCTGAATAATATGACGCTTTTATTTCTGTAGGTGGGTGTTTGGATCCACCATTTAGTGAAGACCGATATTCATATAAACCCGTGAAAGAAAAACCTGCGATTGTACCGATGCAATCTTTAGAACCGAATCCTTTACATATCATAGCTGACAAAAGTATTTCAAAACGCAGTTCATTGTTTGAAGGCAAAATATTTAGACGAAAAGTGAAAAGTATTGATATTCAACAGGTTGAAAATGGATCCCGCAAAGAGAAATCCGATTCACATCCAGTTTTAAGCTTGTTTCGCAAGGATTCTATAAGAAGCTCTATAAGTATAAGTTATTCAAATTCTATTATCACGTATCCACCTGCTTTAAATTCATCAATAACAAACCATGAAAAAGAAGTGAAAAGAGCATATACTAATCAAAAAGCTCGAAAATCATTCAATGAAGTGAGTGATGTTTTTTTCATTCCGCCGAAACAAATTACAGAAACATTAAATAGACTGCCACCCAAATCCAATGATGGGATAGGTTCAATTAATGAACTTCATAACGTTGAGCCAGTAAACAACCATACAAGTGATGAGTCTCATATGCGAAGTCTAGATACAGCTATTGCATCAAATAAACAAAATAATGACAATTCATATTTGATAGAAGTTCGAAAACAATCTGATGAACAAGTTAATTTTGATCCTAAGGATGAAAGACTTCCCCAAGAGCAAAGCGCCATCATTCCTTGTAACGCTATAGTTGGAAAATTATATTTATTTAATGACCTAAACGCAGACGGGTGTACTAATCCGCCAAAAGAACTTATATTTCATGTATCTGATGAAAGTATAAATAAGAACAATGAAGATTATCTCAAACAGCCACGAACTCAAATTGACGAAACTATTGATGATAACAATCGCAGTAGAGAAAATCCTTCGACAGATTATGTAAAAAAATTACAAGAATATAATAAAGAACTCCCAAGTAAAGCTTCCATTGACAATAATTCCATATTATTGGATACATCAGAGAATAAAATTGTAGATAGCTTACATCTAGAAAAAAATACCCCTTATCAAACACACGAAGTTTTAAACACTAATGCATTATCAAAATCCAAAAATTCTTTATCTAAAGACGAAAGAATATTAGTGGAAGCAAAAAGTGAAATCTCTATGTCAGGCTTACCAAAAACAGAAGCAGCTGCAACGGCAGCTATACCCGAAGCAAAAAGTCACTTATCGACAGGTGAACAATACTCACAAATAAAATCAAGTTACATTGTTAAACAACTTAATGCTAAGCTGGACGAAAACACAGTCCACTCAGATTCATTAATAGAAAATCCAAAAGATGTCCCTAATTATGAAAAAAGTTCTGTAATAGATTCAGAACATAGCAATCCAAAGCAATCAATAGTAAGTCCAAAAAATATTTTGTATTTGAACACAGCATCGCGTGATAATCTAGCTTCAACGTCAGTAGAAAAAAATAGCTTACCAATAGCAAATCAAATAGTAAATAATTTGTTTACTAACGAAATTCCGGACACCCAAATTGTTACTAAACCAAACCCAGAAATTGAGAAACTTAACTTAGAAAGAACGCAATGCAGCAACGAAATTCTGAATCAGAAAAGGGACTCAATAGACTTTAAAGATAATAACGAAGTAAGCAGAATTAAAAATCCTAACTATATCGCGGATACCCAAAGAAAAAACATTGAACATAATACAGAGGATATTTTTCCAGTTAATCAGGACCATGGCCCATCTTCAAAATATCCATTAAAATTCAAACAGTCTTTCGACTTGCAGAAAAACGATGAGTTTACAGATACAATGAATGACTCAAAAAATCCAACGAAACCAAAAGCTAACTCTATTAACAAAGACACAGAGCTAGAAAGTATTGCTATCAAATCTTCTTTAAATATATCAAATGTATCTATACCTGTAAAATCCACTGAAGCTAGTATTCTTCAAATAATATTGCAAAATGAGGATAGAGACACCCGATTAAACGACTACAAAGACAAACCTGGATTAAAAACTGTTTCCTCTAATATTCAGAGCACTGAAGACAAACTTGCATCTCAAGTTATTCCAGATGACATACATAGAAACATCATTACAGCCACTGATTCAATAAAAGACATGGACAATACCGATGATGCTGCATACACCAACTTATTTCTTAATGGTAATTCAAGTGATCTTCTGGATGATGGTATTGATATTGATATTGATGGATTGGATAAAAATTCTGAGCATCGTTCACTCAAAAGTTCTAGAGAAACACTTGATGAATTGAATACGAATCTGTCTAATTCATTTTTCAGCTCAACAGGGCATTTTAATGAATACGAAGAATTCTCAGATAGAAATCCACAAAAAATATCTACAATAGTATTAAAAGAAATTAAGAAGGATAACATAAAATGGTCTGTAGAAGAAAAAGGGCCTTCGTCTGAATTATATTATAAGTCCAATAACAAAACGAGTTTGTCAGGGTCTAGTACATCAAATATTACAGACGCAGCAAAAACATTACCGTACGTGACAATGTATGAAAAGAAGAATCAATATGACATGCATAGTAAATTTTCTCCTCAGGTTGAAAGAAAACAAATACAGAAAAGTGAACAACACTTGTCTGGAAGCAAAAATTATGTAAAATCCCCACGAGCTTCAGATCCCTTGCAGACATTCTTTGAGCTGATGAATGGTAAATCAAAAGTGCCAACTGATATTCCGTTAATTTCTGACATACCTATACAACTTAATAGGGATACAGATATACAGTTTGATGAATCTAAAGTATTGTCCGATTTCATCGACCGGGATGATGACCTTAATACTAGGCAGCTCGTGTCTGATGAATATAGAGGTCACAGAGGGCTAAGTACTAATTCGAAACTATCATGTAATCAAGATAATACAATGAACGGAATGTCGAGTGAATCAAATTCTTCCAAAAAATCTACTGGTCCAACAAAGAGTAAAATAAAAAAAGGGAATTTAATATCTGTTGATTTAGCATTTCAAAGTTATCTAAACGACGACGATAGAGTCCTTAGAACTTTTGATACGCAAAATGAGCCCATACCTTATCCGAATGCCACAATTACCGTTATTAAATCACAAATAAGACAGTCGAATAATGATATAAGGATTCCAATTGATACTGAATATGATATATCCATACAAATAAAAAATAAAAATTCTCCAATTCGAGATAAACAAATATCAGGGAAAAAAAATGGAAAAAGACTTAAGGTCGCACCAACAGGTAAGGTTACTTTATATTTCCGGGTTAATTCCTTGTTCTTTTTTATAGGCCATCTGAGGTAAACATCACTCCCAAAAGCCAGTAAATTAGTATTAGAAGTAATGTTTATAAGTCCCTCTGCTCGGAAAGTAATATATTTATATATTTTATTTATACAAACAAAATACATTTACAAAATGCGAAAAGAGCCTACTGAATTTTCAACAGCTATTTTTTAAAGCAATGTATTAGTCCTTTCTCGAAGTACATACTAAACACGCTTTGATTATATAAAGTATATCATCAAAGTAAACACGTTACACACAAAACATTTTTATTGATACGACTAATTCCAGGATTCGATCCTTTATGAAGTTTCCAGTTTCCAAATTTTTATTTTTATTAAAATTGCATAAATATTTCAGTCAAACCTACAAATCTCACAAAATCAACAGTCACAAGTTCTGCAGTAATAAAAGATCAACAATTCCATAACGTTCTATTATCGCTATACGAAAAAGAATTGTTACCTTTACAAAATACTATAAATGACTTGAAGAATGAAATCGAAGCTCTAGCCTCTAATAAGGAAATATTGAGAGATAAACTAACTCACATTAAGAGATCAAAATTGAATTATCCCCATAAGAAATGTGGGTGTTATAGAAGATATCAATTTTAGCAAGGCAAGGTATGTTACTTTAATAAATTGTTCAGTTAGCAAATTTCATACTACCACAGAGACAGACATACCCATATGTTTAACACGTTTTGTGTTTTGAACCCGCCTGAAGTTACCCAAATAGATGAGATTGGTTAAATGCTGGCATTGTTTAATCCTTCACCTTTTTTGGTAGCTAGCTGCCATCCGCCTATTTGCGCGTGTTACGCGTCTGTATAGGCTACGGTGTCTGCTTATCATCAGGTCGGCGGTTAGTGTTATAAAAAAATGGAGTATCGGAAAAGGGTTCTGCACCGAAAGGTACATAAAGGTACTAGTTTTGCTTTAGTGTCTATCGGCCGAATACTGAAAGGATAATCAAAGTTTGAAGGGCGGTCAAAATACAATTTCAAATTAAAATCAGAGGCAACTCAAAATTAATGTGGCATCACATTTTACTGACGTTTCAGTATTCAGCCATATATCTTGGGCGATGCATATTAATGTTTAATCTATTTACTTGCACTTTGTTTTTGTTGAAGATAATTATTGTTTATAAATTAATTGTTGATAAATAGAAACAGTCGCATTTAATATAAGAACATAGGACAGTCTTACGCTTTGTGAACCCCAGCTCTATACGATCTGAAAACTATGTCACAGAGTACATTATAGAAATTTAACATGTTGGCAACGAGTAATATTGACTTAACACTCGCTGGTTAGCTTTGTCGGTGATCGATCACGTATACCGGTCCGGAAAAACTCGGGGCTTAGTGAAAATTATAATCACGAACTTGGTCTATTTATTGTCCAAAATATGAAGCTATACGCCGTCCTTGTTATCTTACTTGATTTAATGATTATTAGTTTTGCGTGCGGGCAAAAACAACGTAATTAATTGCTGATAATGATAATGCCGCGCCTGTTACACTATTTTCCGTACCTATATTGCATTAATTAACTTCTTATTAACGTATCACTCGAATAAATCGGTCGGGTTAGTACCGATCGCGCGTGGAAAGGTATCATAAATTATTGAATAGTATTTAAGTCCGTTACTAATTAATAAATCACACTTTGTAGCGTGTAAGATACGTATTTCTTTTGTGGGTGTATTTTAATTGAGGCATTTTCAGTCAAACTAAAATGGAAACTAAAATAGGCACAGTGACAGAGAATGTAGAAAACAGTGTAAATATTTCCGCTGATTTGGATCAAGCATTAGCCGTAGCAGGTAACTGTATAAATATTTAAAATACAGTGGCGTGGAATAGAATTAATAACGCTAAAGACTGACTGATTTAACAAATAATTGCCATCGGATGTACTTAATGTAACTTAATAGTTACTGAAAAACGCTGTAATCTAAGACCACAGATTACGTAATACTTCCCCACGTTGAACGAGATGCCAGTGCCTTTTGGAGGCTGTAACCAATGCCAAAGAACTTCTATTGGCTTTGGATTGGATTTTTGGTAATGATAAGACCGAGCTAGCTCTCAGAGACAGGTGGTGATACAAATGATGCTTTAGTGAGGTGCCTTCCTCTGTAGATCAGCGCTTATTTAAAGTGGGAGTTAAAATATCATCATTTTGCAGGAATTGGGTGGTACAACATAAAATATTCCTTAGCACTGGCTCTGTTCCTAATAGCAGCCATCGTGGAGCCTGTCGGCTACTCATACGTACTGCCGTCAGCGGTGTGCGATCTTCAGATGACAGACTCCCAGAGAGGGTTCATAGCTTCAGTCCCTTATATTGGTAAATATTCAGAAAGCAACACTATTCATCCCCCTATAGTTTTATGCGGTAATTGCAGCCTATGGATTAAATTGATGGCTTGCAATACCAGGTGTATCAGTAGGACGTTGCTAACCTAAATACTGTGTTAGCTGCATATAGGAGGAGCATGACTCCATATTGCAGTGCATCGACGAGAAGCTCTGTAAAGTAAACAATACCGCAGAAACACTAAAGGAACTACGAACACTTTCCTCGCTGCTGGAACACTACCTGGAATTGTAATGTTGTTTGGCTGCGATATTCTTCTACCTAATAGGACCCTACTACGCCAGTCGGGCAGCTGGAAATTGTTAAATGGGAAATCTCAATACGCCTTTCTTCTCCCTACTTCCGCTTTTACGCGTGACATATTCTTGGTTTTGCCCATCGTGGAGGTTTTCTTCTCCTATGGATGGAGCGCTCATACCTTCCTTCCTTGCATCCTTTTTGTGGAGAACATTTTGGATCGCTCTATAACTATGCCTAATATTTTTCCTATTTATACTTCTCTTTCAGTCTCTGGTACCCTGATTGCAAGCACTGCCTAGGTAGTACGTAGTACTATTATTTGTGGCCAATTGTTGTTTTGTGAGAATTATCAGATGTTTGCTTAACTTTTCTGCACTTACATATATATATATATACATTTTAACCGATAACAAACTGTTATTATTTTCATCTTCCACATGTATAGTTCACTGAGCTATTTGCCTTTATCTTAATTTGAATTAGTGCTAGTTACTAAATAATCCATATTGCACTTATCAACATTAAAATGATATAAAAATCTGCGGACTGAATATGATAAGACACTACATAAAATATATAAGATAAGCCTGAATTATAGTACTTATAGTGTAATTATACTACCGGTTCAAAGGACATGGAATTCTATGTAATATAGCATAAATATTAGCCCCAATATAAATCAAAGTTGTCAGACATAGTGAAGTACCTACTGTTTAAATACAGCTATGATATTTTGTTATAAAGTCAGTGTGTGCAGTATTTTAAATTACATTGATTCAAAATTCAATAAATTTTTAGGTATAGTAATTACGTCTTTTCCTTGGGGGTATTTGGTGGACACTAAAGGTCGGAAGAAGATGATAATCATTAGCTCCCTGGCGGCTGGTACATCTGGGATCCTAGCAGCGTTTATGCCCGATCTCATAAGCTTCACTGTTTGCAAGTTCTTCACATCACTTTGGTATGGAAATTACTGCGTATACACGAGAATTTGAGCCCAAACAGCACGATCGATTACACCTAGAAAATATTCGAATGAGACAGTCCTCATCTGTTGGCTAGTGTATGGGAAGTAAGCGATTTATCGTACCCTCACCTCAGTTAGCTCTATATAGTTCTTTAATGTTTATAAGAAACGGGATCGTTTTTCATAAAATGTTTTTTTAACTTAAGAACAGTCTCCTAAGAAAGTTTTCCGTAGTATGATCTCTACAAGCCTTTATTGCTCCGTATTAACCTCATATCTGTAGCAAGTGTACCACTTTGGCAAAAGTATCTAATTTTTATCACTAAGTTGGCAAACTTCTAGCAATAGCTATTACCTTAGCCTTTGGACATCTATGGATGCTTGCAGCACCGTACGTCTCGCGCATTGAAGTCCCTGCAAAAATCTCTTGGCATACTTCCGATGGAACTGCGTCATTTAAAAGTCCTAATTATATATCTTTTTGTCAGCATAGCGTGTCCAGCGGCTGTGCCATACACTTATATAGGAGAGATCCTACCACAGCAGTACAGAGATGTGACACTTTCAGTTACTAACGCATTGCAAATTACTGGATCGGCTTTAGTACCCCGTAAGTATATACACACTTCACACAATACAAATTAATCGTAAACTCAATGTTTGGAGCGGTTGAATGTTTGGATTGAGCTCTCAATATTGGCTGTCACGACTTTCCTGTCTTCGGTGCGAAGTTGGTGATGACTGATGTTACATTTCCGTCTTCGGGAATCCTTCCTGCAGACATGAATGCAGGAATAACTTAGACTGTGTGGCTTAGTGATCATCTTTGAGTTAATATGAGTACAAGCCCACTTTTTCACACTTTGCCGATACGAGGGTAGTTGTTTTAGCGCGTATTTGAGCAATAATAGAAATGTAATAAGTAATGTTTCTTTTCTTTCAGTGCTGGCGTGGGGTGTGTTGCCTCTGGACTTTAGAATAGACTTCGGTCTCTACTATTTTCGCTCGTGGAGACTACTCACAATAATTTACGCATCCTTCTTTTTATTGAGCGCGTTTTTATTGTCTTTCGGTCCAGAAAGTCCAAAGTATCTGGTTTCTCAGGGAAAACACGACGATGCTCTCAAAATATTACAAACTATTTATGCGAAAAATAAAGGAAAATCTCCCGAAGATTATCCAGTGAGTATCCTTTAAAATAGTTCAACTTTACTATTTCACAGTCTAGAAATGTATTGTATTAGCAAAATTTTCCTTAATCTTGTCGCCGTCTAGTAAATTAAATAATTATATTCTTATCTCTCTCTTATCTGTGTGATTCTTCTAGTATAAATATATCTAATTGACGACACTACATATCTAATATATAAGATTACCATATTAGGTTTCATCAAGCTATGTAGAGAAAAATCATGTTTTCATTGAATTTGCACGGGCTGCTGTTGTTCTGATATAAGCTTCAAATGCTTTTTGGCTGTTTTATGAGAAGCCTACCTTCTTTTTGACTCCAGATAAAAAGTCTAATGGCAGCTGCGCAAGCGCAAAAGGGCAGCTTTGTAAATTCACTGAAGATACAAACTGTACCTTTGCTGCAACCGCCTTACCTGAAATGGTTATCACTCATCGGCATCCTACATTTTGGCATCTTTTCTACGTGAGTTGTTATAAATGATATTGAAATTTAACAAGCATCTTACTTACTACATGAAATACAACTATTCAGAAGGTTCGTACCTAGGATTTCAACGTTAATTAAACTGTATTTATTAAAAGCTAGGTTAGCTAGACTCACCTTAGAATTTAATCAATTATTGCGGCTCTAGACTTTTCTACGTTGTTCGTGATCTGCGAGGGGCCGTTGTACTGATAGAAGGAGGATTCACATCGACTGAGACTGATGCTACGATAACCACTAACCATAGAGCGTGTTTTTAGCCTTTTCCACCGTTTAAGTACAAATTTATTTACAGATTAAACGGCCTATACGTGTGGGTACCCGATGTTCTAAACAGAGTGATGACTGGGAGTGGCGAAGGACTTACAGCATGCGATGTCATTGCTCAAAGACTCAATGCCGTAAGTCGAAGTTGTTTGAACATTTAAATGTGTCGCTTATTTCGAATAATACTAAGGTTAATACTCTGCCTAAGTTTTCATGTGGTAAAGTTTTCTTTCAGAAAGGCTACAACGACATCTCCCCAAAAAAAAGCGGATGCCCGACTGGAATAGTACCTTTTTTATAGCACTTTGAACTATGGTGATAATTAAGCGTATTGCAACCCGCCCCCGGCTGGTAAGCGGTAACCGTAGCCTATAGGCGCTTGCCATCATTATAAAGCATATTGTTCAGAGTACAAGAAATTCATAAATTTTACAGTTAAAATAATTTTCTTGACTAGATGACTATCATATACCTTTACGAGTTAATTAAACAGCTTTGCTTTCTTTTACTTTACAGACAGCAGTAGATAACCTTGAATGCGTGGATACAATAGATAACATAACATTTTTCATCAATTCCATCGCGAACATCACATGTGCAGTTTTGGCAGTCGTCATCAGCAGCACCGTCAAGATTATCGGAAAGAAAATCTTATTGATAGCCGTTTACTGCGTCATCGGAGTATTCTGCATTCTAATCAACTTCATGACTAACAATATTGTTTTTGCCGTTCTTCTGTCGTCTTTCCCCATCATGGGGTTAGCTATTGGGCCGGTCAATGCTTACGCTGTTGAAATATTCCCTACTTATCTAAGGTGAGATTTTTGTTCGTTTTGCATTGAATTTGATTCAAAATTGGAGCCGCTGACAGTAACTTGACGTTTCTAATAAACAACAACAACTTTGATAACATTACTCTGATCTGATATAATGTTGTATTCTGTGGCGTGCTAGATTTCCAAAGCTTCGATCGAAATCAAATCAAAATCAAAAATCATTAATTCAGTTTAGGCTCTAATAAGGCACCGATGAAGGTCTAAATGGAAAAAAAACACCTGAGAAGAAGCGGCAAGAAACTCAGTGCTCTGTCTTTTTTTATTTCATGTTACAATCATGATATAACAATTTGTAACGATGTGCAGGCAGTAAGTGTTACGTGATCCTCCTATACGCTGCTAGTACAGTGATTCTTTTCATATAATACGGTTGTCAATGTGCTAGTAGTACTACTAGTACCTACTACAAGCAATGCTAAAGCAATCATAATAAGAGATCGATTGCACCACTAGCACCGTATTGTATTGCTTAGGGGATTTGAGGATCATGATTATATTTTACGACTTATTTTACACGAGTAGATACTTTATCAACCAGCAGGTTGTTATTGCTATGGTATAATAACGGGCAATAAACATAGTGACAGATACTGACTAGGACTATAAAGCAAATTGAATGCCGTTGATAACAACATAATAATGTTATCCTAGAGTCTAGCTAGATAAAAATAGTATAATATTATAATACAAGTTACGGTGGTGCCAATTCTGTGGTACAAAATTACTAATTTGACAGTTCTTAAAGTCTTGCTATCCCTTTCTCATGTGCGGGGTTAAATAAGGATAGCAATACCTTTAGAACTGTCAAATTAGTTTAGTTTAGTGATTTTGTACAACAGAATTTGATGTTAGATATGTACCTAATAAAATAACAATTATATTTCGGACATTACAGAAGGTAATACGTCTTATAAATTACGATCATTCCCGTGTTACACACGATGTTTTACGCACTAAACTCCGAAATTAGCTATCTTAAAAAATTGCATAGTGTGTAATTTAGTACAACTTGATACAGGTTATTTTTATCGTCATTATAATGATTTTTTTTATTACAAATTTAAAAGTTTCTGATCCACAGCAACGCGTCGAAAATTATGTACTGATTTACTGATTGCCACGGTAAATTGATATCAGTTTATAATATATTTTACATCTATATATATAAAAATCAAATGCTGTTCGTTAGTCTCGCTAAAACTCGAGAACGGCTGAACCGATTTGGCTAATTTTAGTCTTGAAATATTCGTGGAAGTCCAGGGAAGGTTTAAACGGTGAGAAAATATGGAAAAGTTGCGAGTAAAACACAAAAAACGACACATTTATTTTCCCATACAAACTGTTCTTACCTGTCAAACATTTGATGAATGGTGATAAGAAGTTCACCGCGTCATCTATATTTGATAATTGTCTACCTGTGCGAAGCCGGGGCGGGCCGCTAGTAATTTTGTAAATGTTTTTATGTAAAAAATTGTGTACATCTATAAAAACATAAACACTTTTTTCGGACTCTAAATACTGTGTACTTAGCTTTGATTATATAATTAAAGCTACCTTGTAGGCACTGTATTTCTCTCTATACCAGCATAGAGAGAAAGAAAAAGAGAGAGCAGTAGGTATTCATAGATTATTTAAACAAACTTTTATTTAACCTGAATGTTGGTTTGCTTAGGTCAAGTCTTGCAAACTGAATTAGAACCTTCTCCACTTAAACTACGAGGCAATGCATTTTCATTTTAAGTAGGTAGGTAAACTGAACCGACATCCAGTAGCCCTAGCAAGAATAATTTACGACTACGTATTCATATCGCCTTCGTCTATTATTATATGGGAAAGTGAACAGCGCAGCGCCGGCGACATGTGGAACTAAAAATTAGTATGAATGTTAACATTTCGCGAGTTACGTTTTTGCATACGAAGACATAATTATTCTTCAAAGCCTTAGATAAAAGACTTTTCAACGATCAACAGTACAGATTCTTTTTTCAATTTAAAAGCCGGTTTTGAGGTTTGTGGTTGCTGCAGTCAGGGTTGGGGCCTGACTAGGGAACTCTTCAATGGTCAGCAGCACACATGAATTACTGCAAAAGATTGTCATAAACCTTTATTTGTATAATTGCAGAGGTATGGCAGTGGGTCTGGGCATGATGTTTGGACGCATGGGGTCCGTCATCGGCGCCAACGTGGCTGGTGTCTTGTTGAACTTTGCTTGTGAAGTTACTTTCTATTTGTTTGGAGGATTATTGTTGGGTTCGTAAACATACTTTTTTAATAGTTATTAAGCACTTGACACAAAACTCTTTACCTTTGACTTGTACGTCTTCATATCGTAGCAGCGCTGAATTTACACCGAATTATGTAGACGAGCGAAATTTGGAACGCCGCGGTAGTGTATGATATTTTTTCAATTAAAAGTAGACTAAGCAAGAATAACTTGCGACTACGTGTTCGTATCGTCCTGCCTTCGACTATTTTTGTATGGGAAAATAACCAGCGCTGCCGCGGGTAGAAGTGGTACTAAAAATTCGTATGAATATTTTGACATTTTGAGAGTTACGTTTTCGAATACGTAGTCAAAGATGTTCTTGACACCGGCACTGACTTGACCAATTTTATGTAGGATTTGGGTAATGGGGCGGCATTTTTCACGGTGCCTGAGGGTACACTATGAATGAAGCCGGCCCTGTATCATAACAAAAATAAAGTAAATTGTATTTGTTCCAAGGCCAAGGGGCTAATAATTCCCAATAACTTTGTTTTATACGTACTTATTTTATTTCGTTTCAGTATGCGGTTGTCTCACGTTTTTGCTGCCTAAATCTCAACAACCACCGAATCGACCGATGAAATTTAATACACGATTGTAATGTTGGAAACGTTTTGCTAATAATAAATGATACGACTAATTAAAAAATATGTTTATTATATCAATTTTCTCCATGTTTGCAGTCTCGCTTTGGTCAAGTTATTGTTCTGAGAATTGTATAAGTATATAGGTACTGTCGGAGGTACTATTATTCAAGTTTAACGTATTGGGACATTTGATCAGATTGGATTATTCTCTACTTTTCGTGGATAAATGATATTCCTATATGGTTTAGACCTACTTACCTACAACTTTCTATGCAGGAAAATTTGTTGACATAAACTATGAGCTGGTACGCAAAGTCGTCAACATAGCCCGATAAATTCGCTGAGGTAATATTACTACGTAGTCACTGTAGTATATAATAGTTAAATGGTTATATTACTAAGTGCATGAATTATTGGTGCCCAGAAGTTGCTGGCACGAATAAGGCGGCGCCGCGGAGCGGTAAAGATTTTTTCCAGTGTTTCGGAAATTATGTTATAGTGAACTTCAGTGTGTATTATCAGTGTCATTATGAGCAGTAAAGTGTAATTTAGAGACTGATTTATAGGAGCATTGGAAATAATGCTGTAATATTGCTTTTAGGTGAAGTAATCTATCATTTTGGTAAAAAGGTTACTTCTGACGACCTAAAGGCATGTCATGATCTACTACTGCCGTGGTCTGTCTCCAGAAACTCCATTATATATTATGCAATATCCTAGGCATTTTAATGCAACGCAACATAGAATGTATTATTCGACTGAAGGACTTGTATCCAGGTCATGAACAAATCAATAAAAAATAAATAAATATTGCCATAGTTAAAAAAGAAAAATGACATTCAATTGATGTGATTGAAGTGTGATTGATTGAATTGAAGGAGTTTTTGGCGGGAATCAGGCGGAGCGGTTGAGATTTTTTCCAGTGTGTCGTAAATTGTGTTATAGTGATCTTTAATGTGTATTTTTGGTGTCGATATGTGCAGTAAAGTTTCATTTAGTGACTGATTTATAGGAGCATTGGAAATAATGCCATAATACGACTTTTGGGTTAAGTGATTTATCATTTTGGTCAATAGGTTACCTCTAATCTAAAGGCGTGTTACGATCTGCTACTGCCGTGGGTTGTCTCCAGAAACTCCATTGGGCGTTAGAATGCATGACACTAGGCATTTTAATGCGGCAAACACGAGAAATTTTGCAACATGAAAATTCTCTAACACTCGACACTGGCAAAAATAGTCCCTGAAGGGATTGATTGCCATACTTAGGAAGAAGAAGAAGAAGAAGATTGAATTGAAATTGTTTCAATCAAACAAACAATTCTTTTCAACACAGCCTAGGATTTTCGCTACGCTGTTTAAAAATCACATTAAAACAACAATCAAACAAAAACAAAACGTACAGAACTCGAAGTACCTAGCGGTTGTATTCTATTGGCTCGAAGCGTAGAGGAAGAAGCAAACCTGAAACAGCAAAAGTAGATAGAATAGTGTGAGAAAGTGTAACAATGCACAACATAGACTCAGACAGTGAAGACGAATTACCTCCTGGATGGGAAGAAAAACCGACCGAGGACGGAAACGTTTATTTTGTCAAGTAATCTAATTTCGCGATGCGGATATTGTTATCATAAACAAACCAATACCTAATTTAAATTTGATTACTTTTCAGTTCTTGTACGAATAAAATACAATGGACTCACCCTCGTACAGGTCGCAAAAAGGTTATTCCTAAAGACTTACCGTACGGGTGGTCGAAAACTGTAGATGCTGAAGGAAAAACACTATATTTGCACAAGGAAACCGGCAGCGAAACTCATGTAGACCCGCGTCTGGCGTTTGCGAAGGAAGAGAAACAACACGTCAATGATTTTCGACAGAGATTTGACTCTGCATCAACTGCTTATCAGGTATGTACCTACCCAACTTACTCATATCAAGTACAGCTTAGTAAGGTTAGTAGGTGGAGCAAAGACATTAGAAAAATGTGAGTGAGGAAGAAATCAAGTCTTAAATGTGTAGCGCCAGGCTTTAACCAGTAGTAGGATTAGATAACTGGGCTGCAGTAGACCTAAGATTGCAGCCTCCCACTCAGTAGCGAATGTATTCTCTTGGGCTACTCCCTGAAATTACAAGGAAAAAAAATGTTGACATTGCCACAGTGTGTTACTATTACTAAAAATCAAAAAATCTATTTTTGCTACCCTAGGCCTAAGAATATTAATAATGAAGATTCAAATTATTATACTTACAGGTCCTCCATGGTGTAGATTTATCTGGGAAATATGCATTAATAACTGGCTGCAATGCTGGTATCGGGTTCGAGACAGCCAAGTCACTTGCCAGGCATGGCTGCAATATTCTCTTTGCAAATCGCAACATGGAAGCCTCCCAAAAGGCCATTGAAGATATAATCAAAGAAACAAATGCTTCCGATGACAATTTGAAAGCAATACATTTGGACTTAGGTTCCTTAGAGAGTGTAAAGAAATGTGCGTTAGCAGTAAAGACTTTATTTTCAGAGTAAGTATGACTTCACTTGTCTAACTGTCTTCACTTACACAAATTTTATTGGTATTTGTGTAAATGTGTGTGTATAATTTGTTGTAGATCCAAAGATAAAAAAAAACATTTCCTGTATCAATAACTGCACACTGAAAATCTAGTTAACTATTGTATCTTACAACAAAGGCTTGCCAATCATGCTGATGATCCAGAAGCTCAGTTAAAACCAGCAAGGCATGAGACAAAAATGCTGTTTCATCCTACAACTATACATTGTCTTTGTGATGAGCAGCTACCTCTAATAGGGGAAACATTTGGAATGACATATCCAACAAATCTAGGCAGATTTTCAGACTGATATACCTTAAAAAAACTACTGCAGTTTTGCCATGATTGTCTAACAAATAATCAACATATAATCTTAATAATGTCATCCAGATAAGATTAAAAATGCATACACAATTGTTTTCTTCTTCAGCCATCTGGACATGCTGATACTAAATGCCGGAGTGTTTGGGATCCCATACTCGGAAACTGAAGACAATATAGAGACAACATTCCAAGTGAACCACTTGAGCCATATGTACCTGGCTATATTACTGGAGCCATTACTGAAGAGAGGCTCTAGAATCGTGTTTGTTTCTTCAGAATCTCACAGGTACCCAATGACATAATACAAGATTTCTATTCAAAGTCTGACAACTTATTTTACCTACAATATCTACTGATGGGTAGCCTACCATTACCAAAACATTTAAATGGCAAAACCAGTGGTTAGTAAATTTGATTTATATTCTAGGTGTTGCATCTTTGATTACTCCCATATCAAACATTTGTGATTGCATAGTCTGGGGGTTTCAAAACTTTGCTAACAAAAAAAAAATGTACAGTATGGCGAATAGAGTATGAAATAATAGAGGTGCCACTGCCGTTCTTATGGCAACACGCCGCTCGTGTAGAGCATCAACCGTCTTAATTGGTTTGTTTACCAAAATTATCATAATATAATTCCATTTTGTAATGTTTACCAGTAGCCAAATTATTGTTCTGTTTCTAGACTGTTTTTGTCGAGCTATAAGTATTCCATTCAAGAAAAATTATACAAAAACAATTTTGCGATAATATCTGCAGTAGTTTATAACTGTGTCGCAGATATTAACTAGATATTAACAGAATATACACAATCAACTAACAGATTAACAGAATAAAACAAAACAATCAAAGTCAGATAGGATGTTGGGCAAAGAATCATAAAAAGATAATTGAAATGTTTTTACCTAAATTCTACCCCGTATGACACTTGTATGACACTCAGAGGAGATACCATGTTTGTATGATTTTCATTATGCTGAAGTATAGTATGTTTAAACAGGTTTGCAAGTTTAAAAAATACATTCGCGCAGCAGAATATAGCTATGACCAAGGAACAGTATAGCTCTATGATGGCATATAACAATTCAAAGTTATATAATGTTATTACTGCAAAGGTAAGGTTTAAATATTTTATTTTATTCATTTAATCTGTGTTCAATAAATTATGTTTCTAAAAAAGTACTTTCTTCCCATAAGATGGCCGAATATAATTCTGCCTACCCTACTACTACAACACCCATAATTTATCAAAGATATCAAGTCTGGAACTTGATATCTTGATATTATGGACATATTAATCTTTATTTGACTAGACTAAAATTAATGTAATAAAGAATGTGTCACTTTAAAAGCCATATTTGATTGTCTGTCTTAATCAAAATATTTTCAATTAAAACTGATATGCTACTAGTATTAGTAGCATATCAGTTGTTTTAATAATTAATTATAGCAAATTAGATAGTGGTTACCGCAGCCCGAGAATGCTTGCAGCACTGGGGACTTAGGTTGTTTTTTTTAATGCCATTGGTACATCAAATAAGTTGACAACCTGTACTGTACTGTGTACTGTAATGTGATACCACTTGAATTGCAATGTGCGGGATTAAAACTCGCCATCCATCACTACCGAAAGCTGCATGACCATTGACCAATACTTAAGGACTTTCACACATTCGATAAAATACAAACCAAACAAACTATAAAGCTCATTTCATTCACAGTTATATTTTTTTCTATATAAAATAATGTCTGTTTACAGATTCTGAGCGAGGAATGGAGGAGTAAAGGTATTCGCGTGAACTCTTTGCATCCAGGAAACATGGTGTATACCAATCTTTGTAAATCATGGTGGCTGTTCAGATTAGCATTTTTCATTATCCGCCCATTTACGAAGTCTTTGGTAAGTTTTTTAGAATGCTGAAATTCATAGTACATATAAATAGCAGCTGTGCCCAGCCTGCGTCGTCTTCTTACTAAATAATAATTAATGATCGTAGAATGCACTGGCAGAAAAGTGTTTTTTCCAAGAAACTTCGATACGCAACTCAGTTTAATTGTAATCTAATGAGCACATAGAAGTCAAATAAATACGTATTATTTTTTATACCGGCAATGGCTTATGACTTTACACCCTTCTTTGCAGCAACAGGCCGCAGCTACCACTGTGTATGCAGCCACGGCTTTCGACCTTGAAGGCGTAACGGGCCTGTATTTCAACAATTGCTTTTACTGCGAGGAGTCAGCCCTCGCAAGGGATAAAGACATAGCAAGCGAAGTGTTTGTTATGTCTCTCAAGATGATTGAAGAACGTATGGGCCCAGAATATATACAGATATATCTGGATAAATATATAAATAAGAATACTACAATCTCATGATACTACAAAGAAAGAAAGAAAGTATCTGTGCATATCTATATGGAAATGGTTTTATATATGTATATTATCGTTAGTGGTGCATATGTTGATTTTGATTCTAAGATATATTATTATCAATGTACTTATATTTTAGCTCGAACCGACAAAATAGAAAGAGCGTCGTCGTTGCTAGCGAAGAAGTAGCTAAATAAGTGAGCACTCACTGTCACTAGTCTCGAGTTTGTGTGCGCAGCTCGGTGCAAGATACCATTAATTTACGCATGTATGCTAAATAAAATATTGCAGACGCTGTGTGGGAGTACGAATACTCCAGAGTGCGAGTGATATAAATGGTGAAGAATTATTAGCTAAAGCTAAATATTGGGATTAAATTAAATATAATATTGGTTATATGAAATAATTGCGTTTATCTGACTTGTATATTTTTATAATTGACTTAAAAAAAAAATTACCTAACTTAAGTTTATCTAAGTCTAAATAAAATTATCTTACACATCCCGATTTTGATGTGTAGTAAAATCTGCATTCATAAGATTTAAATATACACCCAGAACCTTAAATGAGTCAGTGACTCAGTGCATGTGGGTATGTGTTTGTGAAAGAGTAAGTTTCTAAAGAAGGTAAACTTATACCACCTATAGTAATTAGGCGACGCCATCGGATATAATATTACCGTCAATATATTTACTAAAATCGTATCGTATTTCGAAGTAGATAGACACACTATTCCTAAGTATATTAATAATAAAATGATAATCATACATCGGTGTAAAGTTCGTAAAATATGAACAACTTTCTTTGAAGAGGATTGATTGCCATAGTTAGGAAGAAGACACACTGACTCAAATAACTGTACTGTCAATAGTGGTTATATACTCTGTCTGGTGGTACTGTCATTATCAAACGACGACGAACGGGACATACATAGGTAATATTGAAGCTAATAATCGTGAATCGTAACGTAAGCGTATGTATTAATTGTAATTTGCATTCTCTTATTAACAGAAAACAATGTTAAGTGAAGATATTTAAGGGAACTTACTTTCCGTGAAGAGGGAGGAACAGCTCACTCAAGAGGGCAGTAAAATTCAAGATATGGAGAAGGCTGAGAATACAGTGGGGAAAGTGAAGTATGGGGAGATTGAGCTGGTGGAGATTAAGGTGGAGGTGTCTGAGTGTGACCTGACATCCATTAAGAAAGAACCCAATGATTTGGAGGTATTTCTGGCATAACTTAGTTTATAGAATTATGAGTTGGGCTCTTGAATATTTTAGCAGAAAGTCCTATATGTACCTAAGAAGTCGCTCTGTAGAGTCCTAAAATGCCAAATTTTATAGTTAACTCAATATAACTGTATATCCATATTCTAAAATCCTAAGATTTACTATACATACTTTGTATTGCTAGCTCAACACGGTGATTTCTCTTATGACACAATGCTTCTGCAGGAGACACTGGTGTTAGAGGAGACAGTGGAGCCCCAGGTGCAGTCTTTCGGTCATGGATCTGATGAGCATCTATCACACTTGCCTTCCTATACAGCAACTGATCCAACCCAAGTTGGAATAGGTAATATTTGCAATTTTAATATGGATTAAGAAAAAATTTTGATTTTAGAATTACATTTTATGAGCACCACATTTGAAAAAATGAGAAAAACATTTTCAAAACAAGAAATCTATATATACCAATAACATCCTTAATGAAAATTATTCATTACAATTAGGTCTTAATGCAGCAAAGAAGAATGTTAAAGACATAACTTAACTGAAGCCTTATTTGGTCATGAAAATGAAAATATGTTCCATAAAACTTTGCTGCGATGAAAATAGACACCAATATTTGCATGTGATGTTTGGAAGGCGGGTTTTAAGGTATGCCAGTATTTAATAGTTATACATACTGATGAGAAACCATATTGTTGTACAGTGTGTGAAAAAAGACATAGAGTCGGTGAAGAGAAGAATGAGAACTTGCTTTCTCTGACAACGGAGGAACAGCTCACTAATGAGGGGAGAAGAATGGGAGACAAGACTGAGAAGACGGTGGGGATTGTGCCCTACAGGGAGGGTGAGCTGGTGGAGATTAAGATAGAAGTGACAGAGTGTGACGTAATGACAATCAAGAAGGAACCCATTGACGAGGAGGTAACTACTTATTGTATATTATTTAACTGTTTTTACTCAAACATACTTTTTACTCTAACATGTATGAAGATATTGATTAATATAGAAGGTGAAAATGAGGTGAGTAAGTCAAGTGTGAATGGGTACTAGGTCCCATCCTACTAGATATAGTCATGCTGGGCTCAGGAATCACCCTGTGGCCATTAAAATGTGCACAAATGCGGGAATCGAAGAGATATTGAGGGCTTACATCTTCTACTTACCGAATTAATGATATCGGCACAATTGTATTTGTGTGGTGTAATTGTGATGCGGGAGTAATTATTTTAGTATAATACGGGAGCGGTTTGATGATGCACCAACGAAGAGAAAATTAGAAGGGAAGAGAAAATGTCATATACTCAAGACATAAAAAAAAAAAGTGCAAATAATCCGTACCAACGCGAAAGTTGACTTGAATGATATGTATAAATAATATCTTCCTTGTGAAGATTTATGTTTAATTTTTTTAAAGGAAACAAAACCAACATAAATGTGCTGGTACACTATGTTGCCAGCTCAATACTTACTACTGTATGTTTATGAAGTGGTGTTTCTGCAGGGAGGATTGGTGTCTGAGGATAATGAGTCAGTGGAGCCCCAGGTGCAATCTCAGGACCAAAGGACTGATAAACATCCATTAGCACCTAATCTGACTCAAAGTAGCGTAGTTCAGAAAGGTATGTTTACATACACCAGCAAATCCATTCTCACTTCACAAGTTTAGAAGAAGTAAACACTTATTTTTTTTATACCACTAAGGTGGCACACAAGCATACGGCCCATCTGATGGTAAGCAGTCACCATAGCCTATAGCCGCTAGCAATAACGATATCACTAACGAGTTGCCAACCCTGTTTTTGATGAGGACTCATTGTGATAGCAGTATGACTACTGTACAGCTTATCCTCATGGAGCACTGGCAATGGCAACTCTATAACAATAACATCTAGGTTATGGAATGCTATGAAATGATCCTGAGCTCCCTACCGCGGTGTTCCCAAGGTAGTATAAGTATAGCATATGGTCCTTCAAGCATAGTGTCAAGAAATATTGTCACAATTTGCGAGTGACCCCAGGTGTTGCAACACTTACTATCAGGTGCACCAAAATGCATGTATAATTAAAATATGCATTTAAATTCATGACTTATTTAACATATGTAATGAGTAGTTTTAGTCTAGTAACCAAAAACTTATAAAACCTCGAATTTTTCTCAGATGTATGTAGATTTTCTCACGATGTTTTCCTTCACCGTAAAGCTCGTGGTGTGACCAACCACTGCATTTAAGTTGGAAAAACTCATTGGTACAGACCGGTGGGATTCGAACTTGCGTCGCTATAATAGCAGGCAACGTTCCATACCCCAAGGCCACCACGGCTCGCTCAGAAATTGTATTATACGTACCTGTATATTTATATGCATCCCTTTAGTTAGGACTTTAATTTCTAAATCGTGCTTTAGTCCAGACACTTTAAGTAACCTACCCTTTACGATATTAAGATAGTACGAGGTAGTAAGTACCGAGGTATCTACTTGCACAAGCCTAGCACATTGTCAAGCTTATTGTTGAGAAAACTTACTCTGCTAGCGGATATTTTGCCAGCACAGTGAATCCCCAAAGAGCCCTGGAAACCCTATTCAGAAATACAATACTACATCAGAATATTTTTATTTGACTATATCAATTATGTTAGACTGTAAAGTGGTGCGAATTACCTAGTCTGGCCATAAGTTCTGTTACAAATCAATATGGATTTATCTTAGCAGTAACGTAATCATAAAAATAAAACGTATACCAACCGTACGTATAACATATTACTATGTCACAGAAAAAAAAAAAAAACTATTCGCAATGGCTCTAATACCTACAGGCCTTTAATCTGTCTGGCCACAAATCCATGGATTTTACGTTACGTTATCCTTTTTCCATGGAAAATTTTCCCACTGCTTGACCCAGACATTTCTCAATGACGACGCGGCGAGTCGTTTAGCAGGCCATATCCTCTTAAATACCCTAATTTGTAGTCTAAGGATTCAGATTTGGTCTAGACGAGGGCATGTCTTCAGCTCTTATAAAGTTCGAAACGTTGGTTTCGAGCTAGGCGTTGGTAGTTCGTTCCTTGAGATGCACAGTCCAGTTGGCAAGTCTACGGCACATTTTTAAAGTGCATAGCTGAAAAGTTTCATAACACGACCCAATACGGTCTCTTTGACTTAAGTCTTTACTCCTTTTTCACAAAAAGCTGTTTGATGTGACTCCTTATTAAGGCACACACCAAACACCACTGACGCAGGATTATAACCACGTGGTACCTTTCCGGCCACTTGGACAGCTTCTTTAGAACTGTGAGCGTAAACTTTGTCATTCTGCCTGTTCTAGTGCTCTTCAATTGCATTTTTCTAGTGGGAAGCTTTATGACCAGACTAGTTAATTTCGACAAATAATGATTTGGATTTATATTTTAGGACCACATCCGAAGAAAAAACACAAAAAAACAATGCAAAACAGAGAGGAAAAAATCAAAATACAAACATTTAGTCCTTCAGCGAGTAATACAAGATTTAACCGTGGTGATCCTTTAAAAACTCACATGAAAACGGAGAATAGTGGGAAACCATTGAGTTGTAAAGAATGTCATAAAATATTTACCACATTAAAATATTTAAAAATACATGTGAGAACACATACTGGTGTAAAATTATTTAGTTGCACAGTGTGTGATAAAAAATTCTCCACCAATAGTATTTTAAAATCTCATATGAGAGTACATACTGGCGAGAAACCATTTAGTTGTACAGTGTGCGATAAAAAAATCTCTACAAGTAGTTCTTTAAAGTGTCATATGAAAATGCATACTGGTGAGCAACCATTTTGTTGTACGGTGTGTGATAAAAGATTCAGCGGGTGCAGTAGTTTAAAAACTCATATGAGATCACATACTGGTGAAAAACCATTTTGTTGTACATTGTGTGATAAAAGATTCAAAGGGTCCGATAGTTTAAAAACTCATATGAGAACACATACTGGGGAGAAACCATTTAGTTGTACAGTATGTGACAAAAGATTCACAACGAGCAGTGCAATAAAATCTCATGAGAGAATACATACTGGTGAGAAACCATTTAGTTGTACAGTTTGTTATAAAAGTTTCACTACGAGTAGTACAATGAAATCTCATATGCTGCAACACACTGGTGAGAAACCATTTAGTTGTACAGTGTGTAATAAAAGATTCACTACAGGTGGTTCAAAGAAATCTCATATGCGGATACATACAGGTGAGAAACCATTTTGTTGTACAGTGTGTGACAAAACATTCAACCAGAACAGTCATTTAGTAATGCATATGAGAATACATACTGGTGAGAAACCATTTAGTTGTACAGTGTGTGATAAAACATTCACAACCAGGAGTTCAATAAAATGTCATATGAAAAATCATACTGATGAGAAACCATTTATTTGTACAGTTTGTAATAAAAGATTTACCCAATGTTCGGATTTAAACAGACATATGAGAACACATACTGGTGAGAAACCATTTAGTTGCCCAGTGTGCGATCAAAAATATTCTACGAATGGTGTCTTAAAAACTCATATGAAAACTCATACTGGTGAAAAACCATTCAGTTGTACAATGTGTGATCAAAAATTTTCTAGCAATAGTATCTTAAAAGCCCATATGAGAAAACATACTGGTGAGGAACCATTTTGTTGTACAGTGTGTAATAAAAATTTCTCTACCAAGAGTAACCTAAAAATCCATATGAGAATACATACTGGTGAGAAACCATTTTGTTGTACAGTGTGTGATAAAAGATTCAGAACGAGAAATACCATAAAAAGTCATATGAGAAATCATACTGGTGAGAAACTATTTAGTTGTACAGTGTGTAGTAAAAGATTTAGCCAATATACTGATTTAAAAAGGCATGTGAGAACACATACTGGTGAGAAACCTTTTAGTTGCACAGTGTGCGATCAAAAATTTTCTACCAATGGTATCTTAAAAACTCATATGAGAAAACATACTGGTGAGGAACCTTACAGAAATAGTGTGTATGTAACATGAAATCTAAATTAAATCACATAGGAGAGTAAGAAATTATTAAGTTATGGGAGGTGTAATGAGATTTGGTTTTAATTTCTTATTAAATAATTTAAATAAGTACTTGGATTCATTGTTTTTTTTTATTAATTCTTGATCTTGATACCCACGCATCATTATAGGTTCACTCTCGAGCGTAAGAATACGACACTTCTTTTAACTAAATACCGCGGTTTTCCCAAGGGAGTATCTCATACATGGGGTCCTTCAAGAATAGTGTATAGAGATTTGTACCATGCTCGAGTGATACCCCTGGTGTTGCAAGCATCCATAGGCTACTATCGGGCCCGCTGTTCGATAATGCATGTCTAATTATAGATGCATTTAAATCACTACATGGTAAAAAAACTATGTCGCTCCCCGATTTCTGTCTGTCCCTATGTATGCTTACAACGTTAAAACTACGCAACGGATTTTGATGCGGTTTTTTAATAGATAGAGTGATTCAAGAAGAAAGTTTTTATGTATACCTAATTCATTTGTGTTTTGTAGGTATGTAACTTATGTGGCTGACGCTGGCCGTGCGAAGCCGGGGTGGGTCGCTAGTTATTTATATATTTAAGATCTAGTAGTTTTAGACTACTAACCAAAAGATTCAATAATATCAGGTTTCGTGTTGAACATTAATATTTTCTGTACAAATTGTATCCATGCATCTTTTTAGAATGAATTCCAAAATCGTGCTTTAGTTAATACACTTTAAAGAACCTACTCTTTTTGTAGGTAGTAAGCAAGCGTACGCAGCCTAAAGGTAGATTTCGCTATAGGTACCGAGGTATTACAACTAGTAACACATCAATTTTAATGTTGAGAGAACTAACTGCTAGGGCGCATTATGACCAGCAAAGTCATCTGAGAGAAAGATAAGAGCCTAAAAAGCTCCGACAAGTGGAAACTTTATTCTGTTTTTTATTCCACTAATGTTGGCACACAAGCATAATGCCCACCTGATGGTAAGCAGTCACCGTAGCCTATAGCTATAGCAATACCTACCAGGGGTATCACTAACACGTTGCCTATCATGTTGATGATGAGGACTCACTGTGCTAGCAGCATTATTACTAGCGCAGCGTATCCTCGTGGAGCACTGGCAAACTTATTTACCACAGAAACAACACTACATAAAAGTAGTCTTATTCGACTGCGGTCTTCTGTAAGGTGGAGGTACAGTCTCCAGACACGCGGTAGCGTGTTAAGTTCAAGCTAGGCGAGCAGCACCGTGTGTAATATTACACGAACCATTTGGAGCCACTTTTGACCCCCTCATAACTCAAAAACTATTTGATATAATGTTCCTTAGCGAAAATCCTAGATCTGTGAGTTATATGATGAGCATGGATATATGATATTAATGCGTAATGTGATATTAAATTAATGGATATTTATGTCATTCTACCTACGGATATTATGTCGATTACACTATACGTATAGATTACGGGTAACGGTCTATTAATAGACCGTGCTCCCTCTAGGACTCAGAACAATAATACCCTACTCTAGGAAGTGTTTTTTTTAACTTCGTAGTGGGAGCAGCTGCTTCACCTGACTGACAATACTGTCAATGTCAATCGACGATTACGACGTCTCTATGGATTTAATTTTAATCAGTTTTGTTATAATTATTTATTTAATGGCAACACATCTACCTACTACTTCCTTCATTGCTTCAAGTTGACATCAATGGCGGCTTTGACATTAAACTAACTGTCAAAATGAATTGTCAAGTCCAGACTCCAGAGATATTAATTATTGTAGGTAATGATTTTTTTCGAAACGAATTAATAATAATAGTTTACTTCGTATTTCTGAAGCGATCGTGTTAAAATCAATTATTTAAGTTATAACTCATTAGCTAAGTAGTAAACGTGAAAATATTAGTAAAAAGTAAATAGCTCATTCGTGAAGTCGAACAATGCTAGTTCGGACGCTACCAACTGCCATTGGATTTTTCCTGCGATTTACATAAAGATGTTATAATAATTGAAATTAATGATGAAAAACGCAGTGCGTGACTACGGAACTTTAAAAAAATAGTGCAGGATCGTATTCCACGATGGGAGACAAGTTGAACAACGAGTACTTCGAGCCTGGGGCCGCGGCCTTCAACTACAACAATGTGGTATGTACCTACTTTAATTGTTATTGTTACACTTTTACCTTCATATTAACACTGAGATAGCTTAATTAAACAATTCATTGCTAAGTAAATATAGAATACCTTTAATTATTGAAATAAATACCTTCAATAGGATTAAAGCTATAGTTATTTTCATAATGTATTCTTGTAGGTAGTTCCTATGTGGTAGCTATACATTATGGATTGCATATTTTTTCCAAGAGACCTTTCCTTAAATGTGTTTACGCTTCTACAAAACTATTCATTTAATAAGCCATTCAAACTGTTTTTGTAATGATATGGAAAACTAAGTTTTTACTTGAGTTTACTTTGTTTTCACAAATTTTAAATACATTAACAGTATGGATTAAAGTACATTATCAAGGTCAGTGAGTGTGTCTGGAGATATTAAAATACAAAAGATTATTCTCCAGTTGTTATTAATTTATACTCCTTTACCTACCATATAGTTAAGCTTCTTCAAAGGATAATGTTGATGTGTTAAATTTAATAATTTGAACTCTTATTACAATTTTCCCTATGAGAATACTTTCATATGTTATTACATGATATAGTTACAAGGGTTTTTTGCAAATATACAACACAATGTGTCCCTTTCAGGGTAAATAGAGAGTATAGAACTCCATTTCACTCTTGACTTGAACACCTCTTTTGTTTCATCTTCATTCAGTGTTCTCCATAGCTTCTGGTTTGGCAATGTCCAAGTGATTCCTCTGGTGTTGCAAGCGTCGATGGCTACGGTAACCATTTACCATCAACAGGGCCGTATGCTTGTTTGCCACCTCAGTGGTATTAAAAATATCCGTGCTAGTTTTGAATATATTTGATTAGTATGTTTTTTTTTTCTACATACATGTTATGTTTAACATCATGCCAAGTCCATCACGGGTAGGCAAATTTTGAGAATTAGATTGAGGCATGGACTTAATGTTTAATTTCTAATGATGCCAACTGGATTAGTACTTCCATCTTTTCGAAGACTTTTATTTTTTGCTCAACTTCATAGGATACATTTTCTGGATCTCAACAAGCACCACCTACTGGGTCCAACTATAGCTACAAACAAAACAGAAGACCAGACAAGTAATAAAAAAAGTTTGTCAAACTCATTTGGAGAGAAGAATTGGGAACTTACTCATAAAAGTGGCCTCATACAGTGTTGTGTTACTGCTGTGATCAAACTTACTAGCATTAATATTAAACACAACCCATTTACTGCTAGCACTACAGTTCCTCTCAAAATAAACACAAGTCATATCCCTATTGTTAACATCTTCTGTTTGACTTTTGTAGGCCACAAAAGTATATGAAAATCTAGGAAAGAAATAATATTTTTCACCTTTGTTAATAATTTTGTATCCATCTGACTAGTTAACTATCTCCATTCGTAATTATGAAGCAAAAATCCTTTACAAATTTAAAAAATATTATATTGTGGTCATGGCAGTGATATATGACTATAGTTACTATAGTTATAATATGTTATATAACTATAGTTATAACAAACATAATAATTTACTTGGCTTCAGGAGATGTGGGCAATGGAATGATATTTCCCCATGCTTTTCTTTATGGAAATATAAAAGCTGTCTATATTGAATTGATTCAGGTTTTACTTTGCGGAAATTCATATTTATAGAATACAAATTATAATATATTTTGTATTCTATAAAAGCTGTCTGTCAGAAGTGTGTTTACAATAGGTGAAATGGCATAAGACAATGACTCCAATATCACTGTGTTTAATAATGATTAATAAAGCGTATCCTATGATTCTGGTGCTCCATAAGATAACAAAAACAAGAATGGCTTTATAATTTATAAATAAAACAATTGTGTATGTTTCAAAAATAAATTATATTTCAATTACATGAAAGCTCTAAGTAGTTTTTGTAATACTGTGTTATCTTACGACAGTGCTATTAATAAATGATTGTGGTAAACAATAGTAAGACAACAGTAATAAAATAAGCCAATAATGTATAATAATTATGCAGTAAATATGTTTATTATTTCAATAAATTTCTTAATGTAGCTATAATCAACTTGACTAGTTGTCCACTCAATTATTTAACAAAATATTGAAAGCCATTGTTTTAGCACATAGATCTGAAGAACACTAGAACGATAAAACCAACTTTACAATTGTAAATCTGTACTAATAAAAAATGGAACTCATTAAGGACTATACTACAGCACTAAACTTGGAAGTTTATTACACAAGTCTCAGCCTGCATTCATTTACTTAACATGTACTGATATTATATACCTGCACGCACACCTATCTACATGCTGTATCTATTATTATTAATTACTTGGGTTGTTGTATGTAATATACTACGACTCGTCAAACAAACCTGTACATGTACAACTGTAGTCATGCTTCGGTGGGTTGCCTGATCATTGACCGAGACATACACAACATTATTATAATATCTAGAACCTACCACAAATATATTTTTTGCTTATTATTCTATTCAGTTAATGATAATTTTCCAGTCTGAGTCTAATTGCCATAATAGAACTCATGACTGTAGTACCTACTTGTCTATCAATAATTAAAAACTCAACAGGAATCATAAATGGATTTCTCATTTAACTTGGTAAGATAGTTTTTTTTTTTTTCCTACGCTGGGATAAAAACATTGAAATATCAATTTCGTAACACATTTAATCAACTTTGCAGTATTATCTTGTGTTTTGTATTGTAAAAGGCACAATAAGTATGCATATACTAGTTGATACCGATCTAGAAAGCATTGACAAGGCATTGACCTTTTAAATGACATTTCAAAGTTCTTCATAAATAAGTGATCTTAAGAAACTTGAACAGTTTGCCATATGGTTTATTGTTTTATCTTATCTCCCTCGGAACTTGAGAGTGGCTAACCACAGCCCTTATGTGACGTCAGATGCCAGATGGGCATCATTACATTACTCACCCCGCTTTCGAACTATTATGTCGACAAATTAAAAAACAAGCCTATAATAGCCTACCTACTATGGACAGCATTAGTCGTAGTCGCCCTATCTATCACTGTATATGCACCTACTATCTCAGATCAAACAAAAAAAATGATTGGCCAAGTGCGAGTTGAACTCGCACACCGAGTACGAACCAGTTCAAATAACAAACTTAACCGTGTGGTTCCCTCCCTAGACATGGCTATTGCACCAACCGCAAATAATAAGTTTGTAACAGTAAATACGCTCTATTCTTTTAGAAAATTACAAACCTTTAACAAAAACCAAAAATTGTACAATATTATAAACCTTGTTCTTGTTGCCATTATTAAGAGCAAAAAAAGCCAAATGAAACAAGTTTCTTGTAGGCAGGCCATTTTTGGCGGCAACTAAAATACACTAATTTCAACTGTCTACCTATTACGGATCATAAGATAAAACCCGCTGACAGACAGACAAACGGACGGACAGCGGAGTCTTAGTAATAGTGTTCCATTGGTTACCATTCGGATACGGAACCCTAAAAAGCTAAGTAGATGGAACCTTCTTTCTTGAAGCCGGTTTTTTAAACATGTAGTGCCTGAGGAAGTAGAATCGTCGTATTCGATCAAGGAGAATATAACTATTCGATGTAGGTGTGTTAATGTACACTGCAAGTGTAAAGTGTGGTTTTGAGCGGGGCGTCGTCACTTCGTATTTCGCGAAGTTCTATCTACCTTTTTTATTTGATTTGAGTCTACTATATGTATAGATCCTGACTTGAGAACGCATTTAAAAGAATCTGAATAAACTTCACTTTGGTCGTGATAACAAGGAGTAACATGCAAGGAAATCAACGAAAAATATTTGTTGCGTACGTTTTTTAAATATGTCCAAATTAATTACATCTGCTTTTTACTGATTTAAGTTTCCAACGACGTGCACAGGAAATTTGAATGTGCATAATATATGCAGATAAGGGCAGATTTATGAAATTATCTCTTTAGGCATCGACGACATGTATCAGGTTGTCCGCTTCTCGCGACCACTCCAAAGCTTTGATGCGTTATCATCTATTATATTAACACACAAGCGCAATTTCTTACGAACCCAGGAAAGCCGAGTGAAACTAGAGATTTGTGATCGTACTCAATGCGTAGAACCGGTAGACGTGCAGCGTTTTAATTGAAATTTATAATATTTATTATTATTTCTAGGACGAGATAAACTAGTTGTTGCGTTGATGATACAAAGATATACATATATAAAGCGGCATATTATGCACGTCTTCTGTCTCTGCCTTGAAGCGTGAAAGTGCTTCTGAGAGACAAACAAATAAACCTAGTATTGAATGTTATGTCCGTGAAAGTACTGGTGGCATCTGAATAAACTCGCTTATCATACTTAAGACCATAAGTATAGTTTCTCTGTATACTCCAAGTTGTTAGGTGCGGGAAGCTAAAAAATAACATAGCCATTGTTCACAATTTTCTATTTCGCCAACAGTTTGCTATACCGATGAACAATAATAGTATCTCGATCCCACACTGAGACAATGCGATGTGGGGCAAGCAGCTGACACAATTTAATTCGCGCGAAATATGTACATGCAGCCGCTCATGTATTAATTGTGCAGTAATATCTACTAGATATTCCCACGCTTCCACCTGCTTATACGATAATAACCTACGTTCATTCTGTCTGTAGGTGCGGTCCTTACTGCATTTAATCACCTATACTGTATAGTAGGTATAGGTACCTGTAATGGCAACATTTTGCGCAGCATCTGCCGTCGCACAGCTGTCCACCAGGTTTGTTAAGCAACTACCATAAAAACTGGAAAAGTACCTACGTATGACAACCTGCTAAAGCATATTTTGGATAAAATTACGGTCGAATAGTTTGCGAAATTTAAGCACTCGTGGTTTGCGTAAATACGTGAGCCAGCACACGTATGGCTATTGAGTACGCGCCGCGATGCAAAAAAAAATGAGTATGTGTAATATATTGTAGCGTGTGTCAAATCTATGCCTATTTACGTGTCTCGTTGAAAACAACCTCAAATATCTTAGAAGATGTATTTGAAGATTGAATATAGTATTTACAATAAATTAGACATTCTAATTTGGAGTCATAACTACACAAACCCTTAAGATTAACTGCAGAAGTATAAATGATTTGCTGACCGACGTAGAATTAATGCCCTATAGACCCCTAGAATATTAGAATTTAATTTTATTGTAGCCAGTAAAATTTATACAAATCTAATTTCGATCGTGAAATAGATTTTGTATCTCCTAAACGCAAATCCTAGGGTATCGTAATCGTAAGATAGATAATATATTTTTATTGCTCTTGGTCGCATGTCAAAAGCAAGCCTGCCGTCGGTGCCAGGGTAGGTAGGTACCAGGGGCGGTTGTTGCGTGAATGTTCCCCTGAACGGTTATTTTAGTTACGTACTGAAATGAGTCTTCAAACATTCCGCTGCATTCTTTAAGCTTGTGGGGTAAATTACGCCTACCAATTATACATAATTAAACAATTACTGAACTTCATAGACTTAAGAATTCTTAATTTGAAGTTAAACTTTCTTTACTTTAATATTATAAATACACACATACATACATTATATGAAAATAACCATGGAAATAAGTTATCAACTTTCAAGTCGCAAATTTTCTACGAAGCGGTCGAAGCGAGCTGAAACTTTACAAGCCCGAATAAAATGTATATTGAATTGGAGCTAAATTTGAATCTTACGCTGATGTGGAGCAAAAATTTCGTGCACACTTGATATTAACAATGTAGGTAGGTATTGTACCGATCGCGTGATTGTGGCAAAACCTATCTACCTAGTCGGCAATATTCGAGTTGAGTTTTGTCAGGCAGTAATGTTTCAGACTTGCGAAATACTTGGTGCTTCCACATCGAAATTTTGCACAAAAGTTAAATTAATAATCAAGTTTCAATAAAGAAGTGTTTTTGTGTTTCTAAAATGTGGTCTCAATTGTAGTGAAAAGGGGAAGCAGTGATGAAAAAAGTGTCATGGTGTCCAAAAAAGAGAGTGAGAAGAATGGTGCGTGTCGGTAATTTCATTTAAGTAGATAAAATAGTCAAGCACGTAGAAATTCCTACACGTGGCAAGATAATCTTATTTTATTATACATAACGGTAAGCCTCTTTGGATAGCAAGGGAAGCTTGAAATACACAGAACTTATTGAATCAAAATATATAATGAAATCAATTCAATTTGCGTCATCAGTCTTTTTTTTTTTCAATTACATACATTACATCATCAATTTTTGACTGCAATCGATATCACTAGTAGCTGATATTTATAAGAATCGTATTTCCATTAAAATGCAATGTACAATTTATGCAATATCGTATGCTTCTTTAATAATTACACGAAGACGCATCAATTTCATCAAAAACATCAACAATAAATAATCTCTAACACAGACATCAGCACCAATTAAAGTGATGAATACATTCTTAAGTAATAACTATTACTAGGTATATGTGAGATATATCAATTGATTTTTAATGTCTTTTAAGATGTTACAACATCTGTAAAATGGAGAATTTTGTACGATAGGTATGACCGCAGTCAAATCATACATACTTTGATGTAGCGTTGTGTTTCTGCGGTAAGTAAGGTTGCCAGTGCTCCATGAGGATTCAGCGCTAGTAGTAATGCTGCTAGCAAAGTGAGCCCTCAAAAACAGGGTTGGCAATGCGCTAGTGATACCAACCTTTGTTATTGCTAGCGGTTTATAGGCTACGGTGACTGCTTATCATCAGGTGGACCGTACGCTAATGTGCCACCTTGTTGCTATAAAAAAACGTACATATATATTTCTGGACGCATTATATAGATAGATTTAATCACATTCATTATATCAAGGGTCATGACATAAATACTGTGTAATCTTAACCTGTGTGATCTCATCGAGGTCTAGATGAAGGTAGATGAGCTGACATTAGTTATTTAAGAGTTAAACGTATCGTAGACGTATAAGGTCACGGCTGTTTTACTAAGAGATGGCTTTCAAGGCTTATTTAACTAAAGTGTTATTCAAATCTCGTATTTATGTGTCTACTCTAAAATTTCTTTCTGATTACTGTTTTATTTATTTATTTTAGTGGCACACCAACATCTTATAGGCTAATTTCACTTATAAATTAGTACAATTTGTCTTATTATCTAGCCTACTAACTAATAACAGGTGTGGAGACATCATTGAAGTTGTGAGGTTGCAATCAAGTTGTTAGAACGTTAAATGAAACGTATGAAACTCATAAAGTAAGTTCTTTATTATTATGTTTAACCTTAATACAAATATATAGTGCAGTATCTACAGATTCTAGGTCTAACCGCAGTCTTGGTTGTCGCATTTGTTACCGGTACTGATAGAAATTGGTCCGTAGGGTCACTACTGCTTTTGACTCAATTTATTGCAAAAGTCATTTCTTTTGTACATATCTTTTTTATTCTATAATAATATTATAAATGCGAAAGTAACTCTGTTTGATTATTTGCTACCTTTGACGACTAAACGTCTGAACTGATCGTAATGATATTTGGGAAAGAGATAGATTATAACCTAGGAAAGGTTATAGGCATATCTTTATCTAGAACCACACGGCTGAAGCCGCGGGCAAAAGCGATTCTTGTATCCCTTATGTACAATAAAGCAAAAAAAATATTTGTATATTCACAGATCTTACGTTGCTTCAGGACTTGTCACTTGTGCAATTGATACTCACAAAAGGCCAAGTTAAGCAAATAACAGAGATGTCACAACGTCGCGTACCCACTTTATTTGTAAATGTCAGGAGGCCGGTTCTGGTAACCCTAGGTGTTTGACTATACCCTCATTAGACCCGTATCCAATGCGTAGATGAAAGCTATTCATTTGTATTGCGTGTCTGTATGACTACATTATTCGCTGCACAGCGGTAATTAGTTACTTTCTCCGGTTACATTTCCGAACTAGCTATCTAATAGATTTATACGGACGTAACGTAGCGAGCAACTAAAATAAAGTTCAAATTGCATGTCAATTGGACACATGACCATAGACACTTAGATTCAAATCTTTACAACTTGATCTGACGCCCTGCTGGTTATATTATATGTCGTTCTGAAGTCTGACTACTATTAATGGCGAAATAAACATTCGGAACTAGTTCTGCGGAGATAGGACTTCAATACATAAACTAGAACCGGAGATCTGCAACATTAGCTGTAGTGGCTACACTTATTCCACCCAAGGCAATATTACTTTCATATGTCACGTTTAATGGCAGTAAAAGTTAATTAATAATGGCTTAAATTATATTCATCATCATAAATTTAAGAGCTAGGCTCTGTCTGTCGATGGATCATTCGCCTAGCCGTTCAATCGTTCACTGTCTCTTTGACATCTTTAATTTATATCGTTATTTCTCATCTTACATGGTAAGTTTGTTATATACCAATAATTGCTATATAACAAACAAAAAACTAACACTCGTTGCAGCCTATAAATAGCAGATTTCCTAAAAGTTAACATTTATTCGGGAATTCAACTCAAGCATTATTTAAGAAATAACTAATGAATAGAATAAAGTCGACACAAGAGGAGCGAAAATATGTTTAAAAATATTTTGAATTGGTAATATTCTGAAATATCGTAATCAATTAAAGTTATGAACATAAAACCTACCGGCGACTATTAAAGTACCTGATTGATTAGTAGACAAGCTTAACTTTAACATAATCACGGTTCAAAGTGATCACTTGACAGGCTTGTTTGTACTGAAGCCTTATTTCTTGCGAGTACGTGTTGTGTCAGGGGCATGCCTTTGTTCGTAACATAAAGATTTGCATTTTAATTTAAAATAGAGACTAAAAAGCAACTTTCGTGTAGGAGTAGGACATATGGCAGAGTATTTTTTTAAAGGTATCAACGTTTATGTACTTAGGTAATTGGGTAGATAGTATAAAATGTCGTGTTGTTGAATCTATACAACTTGATGATTTAATAGACTCGACAGCTGAGCTGATAGGCAAGAAAAATATAATATTATAAAATGAGGACAATACATACTGCTGATTATGATGGTTTTATGGTAGAGGCGATCCCAATTATAACGGCAGGAGAGTGAAAAGATATATTGTTAATATTCGTTCTTTCTAACCGATACTTTTCATCATATGGGTACACTGAAACTGACATTTCAGGCTAAGGCCTGAAGTTTAAGTTTGTTATGCAATACAGGCAACTGACATTAAGGTTTCTTTTTACGATACCAGAAATCTATCTTGATTGTTTATGTCACTTGAGTGCGTATACAGATATATTATAATAAATATTTTCCCATCTAATGAAAAAATATGCAGTAGCTATTAAATTTAAAGTTTTCTTGCATTTAACGCTATCGAGATCAAAATTAAGCGTGAAACTTTCCATGATGATTTTTATAGTAAGTTTGGTTACACAAGTAAACAGAATTTATATATTTTTACGTCTCTTTACTTACTGACACTTTTGCGTTAGTCAATACCAAATCTACACTTTGAAACGCTAGATTTATTTAAAATAATAAGTTACTTAACCACTAATTAGCGAATTCTTCTTTCGGCATTAATGAGCAATGTTTCGACGAGAATTGTTGCGACATCCTAATTGGTAACAAAATATAGACATTACTTTAACTTTACCTAAGTATTGCTAGTTCTGTCCGTTTTGGATTGAAATGAAATGTTCAATTGGGAGTATTGCGACATGGTTGAGTTTTGACATTTGCGCTAGTGAAGAAATAAAATATAAAAAGAAGACTGAAGAACTTTGTATATTTATTTCCCATCATTTAATATTATTGTTGTGAAGAAGCCTGTACTTAGACCACAAACAAAATTATGTTTATTTGATTTTAGATGTTCCATGATTTTTCCGTTGCTTAAATAGGTACTTAAAATATTGGCAGCGGGACCTGTAATGAAGAAATTACTACTAATACGAAATCATATTAAACTAGAGCTGGAAGGCTGGAACAGAACCACAATAAAGACTAACTTTGGGATTGTTGGGTTCGAAAAGACGACCTTTTTGCGGAAAACTACAATCTTTAAAAAAACTATTAAAAATAGTTGTAAGTAAGAAAGATTTTTTGAAAAACGTTATCCTTTTACTTAGATTTTAATTAAGCAAATATATGGTCATCTCCCTTGTATATTGAATGCAGTAATGTCGAGCATTTAACATTTGAAACCTTTAAACTGAAACCAATAAAGTCTTAATTGGCTAATTGGTCTCTGAGATGTTAAATGAAATGTTACCATTCCAAGGCCTTTCGTCTTACTTGACAACTAACCTTTCTGTTTTTTTGACACGATTGAAAAGAATAAGTAAGTTTTACAAATCAATATTACGTATTTTTATAAAATAAAATGAAAAGTGTACTAAGTCTGAATTTCGAAGTTAATACTTTTTTGTACCTACCTACATAATTGCATGCTAACACGACTCGCATTGATTGACGATACGTAAACTATAAACGCGTTTTGATTTTTTGTAGAAGATATTGTAATTATTACTCCACGCGGGTGAATTCACGGTTAACTGAACACCTAGTATAAACATATTTTGTATTAGGTTTTTGTTATTAAGGTCATGTGCAGTTTTTTTGTGGACCCAAAAGTCATAACCTCGTTACTGGTTTTAATTAGATACTAGTGGATTATTTTCCTTCTTTATGATATCCATCTAATACACATCACAGAACGAATATATGTATAAGTGCACGGCTTTTGACACTGCAATGAGATAACGTAATATAATGATATATTATTGTTTAACCAATACTGCGATGCAAACGGATAGAGACCGTTATTTAATAATTTATTATTACGCAATCCACTTACCGTGTTATCTTGACAATCGACATGAATGTCCAATATACTGGTCATCTAATGAATGTGCCACTAAGATGATCTTTTAACTTAATACCAATCAAGATTCTTTTGATAAACCTAATTTTATCAAAGCCAAATCTCTAAATTTAATAGATACACTTAACATACTCTTAGCGATGTAACCAATGATCTTTTACAAGGCTATAATTAAAAAGACGATGTTTCTAACTCGTGAGATTTTAATTTAAATTACGGTGTTGAAATGTTTCGCTCTGAATTGATGAAAAGCGCCACAGTTATTCGGTCTCATTCTAATCTAAATTGATCTGAAAATATTATACGGATATCATATGACGGATAGAATATTTTTATTGTTTAATCCAGATCATTTAATCTATTCAGCAAGGCTAATATTGGATATACAGCTTTTTTTACATCATTAGAGCACTAAGTACTACAGAAGATTAGTTAATCTACTGCTTAACTTTGGAATAGTAGTATAGATGATAAAAAGTTGTACCATCGTACTGTTATATTCTTCTAATATTTATTAATTCTGCATTTGTGTAATTTTGAGACATTTTCACAGCTAAACCGCGAACCGTTTTCGATGAAATTTAATGAAGACACTTTTCTTGTCATCCGATCAAAGCCCCTTCTCTCATGTCTCGGGGACAATTTATAGGCAGACGAAATAGCTGGCAGAAAGCTAGTAATACAATAAGTTTATTTTATCATTGAAAAATAACCTTTTTTCAATTCTTGGCTATATTATTAATAAAAAAAAAGATATTAGCTGCCTAACTCATTGCATTTTCTTTATTGCACCAAGAAGTATATTGCGCCAAAAAAATACGTCAAGCGTAAGTATTTATTTGTCTCTATAAATTCTCTTAGCTCTAAGCACTTAACCATTTCTTATCGCAGACGCAGTGCACTAGTAAGTAAACAACAAGAAACATACATATAAGTAGAAGTAGAAAACGCGCACAGATCTAGATCGTTCTATTTTTATTATAGTTGATCTTGACTAGTATCTAAATTACCCACTGTGGAGACCGCTTGGTGAACTCGACGTAACCAATATGCACCGAGGTGTGGTGTACCAGCACTACCAGTGGTTTCTAAAGTGATATCGAACGCGTCCGGTCGGGTCGGGCGTTTCATTTTACCGCACCCGATGTGACCAGTTTTTATATAGGACACTGTTCATTCCTCGCGGCATAGCCATTAATGGAAATAGGTCAGGATGTTAATGAACCACATTGTCGTGGACAGTCGTTCAATTTGTAAGGACGTCAGTAGGTAAGTTTGGATGGCGTGAATGGTTGACTTTGGTGACAGTACATTATAAACTTTATCCTATTTCATAAAAAAATGATCCATCGAGTTTAAACCACCGTCTTTCTGTTGGCACCAGTCAATAATTCAGTTTTCGCGTGGCCCTGGCCCATGTCTTAACACTGAGTTTTGTGGCTAACACTGTATTATTAATATGATTAGCCTTGCAAGTGATACTATGTTACCTGTCGTATATCCTGTCATACATACTATTTAGTAGGTACTTCCCCTAAATTGATAACTTAAATGACAATTCGACAATTCTTCATGACTAATCTTTCGAAATGTTATTACGTTGACATAAAAAACTAGCCTATGTGGTTAATATGAACTCAAATTAATATTCACAGTTCAAGTTTTAAAAATGTATGAATGGAGGCACTGGCTATTTATTCTGAGTAATGTTTGTGGAATTTAATAAAATTGTCAACTACAAGTCTACAATAAGTGGGTACAGGGTACTTGAAAAATATAGAGATTTAACAGGCGAAAACATACTAATAAAAGACACCTGGCTACTAGTTACAACTTACATGGCATCTAATTACGGAGTCACATTAAATATTCCGTTGATATATTATTTATGATCCGTCCAAATTAGAAATGAACACAAGGCAGCGATGATGCTAATAAATGAGAAGTAATTATTTTGGTTCGTGTCAAACATAATTACACTAGTTTCGTTTGAGTGGTCGTCATGACACAGCACGAGGTTAGGTTAACTGGTTTACCTATTTGCGAGGACACATGTTTGTTCTAACCACTCCCAAGGTAGCTAATAGGTACTCGACCAAAAGACCAACCCTTTTCTGACACGCGAAATGGGTGAGCGTTCGCTTTGGTTCCTTGACTTAAGGGCGTTTGCGGTATACCAGGGCTTAAATATACAACTTATATGTACAGTATTAATTTAATTATTACGTAACTAATTTATATAATGCTAGTTTTATGGTATTGTGCCATCAATTTTAATCAATAAACTAGATATATTAAACCCTTTATCAAGCTACAGAAACTCGAAATTTAGTTATAGAATGTCTCTCATATTGGTACTACAGCTCGTCAAAAAATACCGTTTTCTGAACTCCCCACAATCGACCTTATTATGCTCCAGCTTTCTGTACCAACACGACTTTAAATGGAAAATTTTAAGAATATTTTGCTTATTTCTACAGGTAACTTAATTTTATTCCGATGATTATTATTGGAAAGTACATTCGACATCGTGAGTTACGTGAAACTATGAAAAAGTACCAAAAAATAAGTCTTCACGTCGATCGATTGACTGAAACGAATGCAACATTTTTTTCTCAGTCTTATGTCAAAATCGACGCGCTCTACTTAATCACCGTCAACTACGCAAATTTCGTGACAATTATGCATGGTTGTCACAGATATGACAGGATTTGTTTTCGTGTGTGTTGAGAATAATACAGATTTGAGTATTACTGTACAGTACAACTTCTCACGCCTTGTTGAACTGGTCGAAACGTTAGGTAGATGTCACACCAATCGACACCCAGCCGATCCTTCATTATCAAATAGAACAATTTAATGAATTTTCTCTGTTCATAATAAATGAACTCAGAAAAGTCATCAAATTAATTAAGCCGTACCTGGGAATCGAACCCAGAGTCTCCACGTCTCAAGCCAAGTGTATTGGGTACCGCTGACCTACGGAGGGCACTAAATATAGGCATATAAGGCAGCAAATACATACAGAATGCCTGATTTTAAAATGTCACGTATATGTATCACATCATCATTCATCTGCTCTTATCCTATATTTGGGGTCGGCGCAATATGTATTTCTCTTCGATACTTCTCTATCAGCCGTCATGTCTGTATTCACTTCCTTTCTGGCCATGTCATCTTTCACACAGTCCATCCATCTTTTCTTAGGTCTACCTCGACCCCTGTACCTATCCACATTCATACATAAAACCTTTCTTACCACGTTATCTTCATTCCTCCGCATAACATGCCCATACCATAACTGACGCTTGCTCCTCAACTTTTCTCTTACCTAGGTACTGGAGCTACTTTCAGACTTCCTCTTACTAATATACCTACTAATTTCTTACCTTGTCCATTCTGGAATATGTATCACATACCAACATCACATTAATTAACCAAGTATTTACTGAAGGTGTGTCTAATTTATAATAGATATAGAGACCTCATTGTAAATATATTTGAAATAAGAAACTGGCCAGTTAGAAAAAAGAGGAAGAATTGTTTTTTTATTTTAGAGAACCGATTGTCTTTTGTTATTTTTATTATTATTGATTGAGGTATTGAAGAAGATATTGTATTAATGTTATTGTTGTTTATTTTAAATTTATAAATATATTGAGTTCAGTGCTAGTCAGGTTTATTATTTTTAACCATCAACAATTATTGCTAACCATCAACCGGCGGCACTACAATAGTTACGAGAAATATCGACAGTCTAAAAAGATCATTTGTTATTGTATGTACAAGCTTCAGGACTTGTACAGGTGTGTACGTTTCAATGTCAGAATTGCACCATAAAAAATATGTACCTATGTAAGCAAAATATTGTTCTGTAAATAAATTTAGTTTTTACGTTTATTATGCAATATATTGTATTGATAACATTTACTTACAATCAGATATACCGACTAATTAAGAGCTTTCTCCTGTTATATAATGTTAACAAAACGTAGTTGAATTATGTCCACACGAGCGTACATTTACGTTCACGATCCGACCGGCAACATTATAACAATTTGTACAATAATATGCGGTTGTGTTATGTGTGTGTTGCCAAATGTTATTGTTTCGAGGTTTGTCGTAATTGATTACTGTGAACGTACCACTTTCGATTTACATCGTTACTATTTTGTACGTCCAGACGATATCTTCGTTCACTTTCAGATATTTCTATCGATCGATTACTTCGACTGTCGGATTGTTATTTAATTAATAATTAATTTTTTTTTTTAATTTTTCATCGGGCTCTTTTCATTCTACTTTAATATATCTAATACATACGAATGTTTGAATGTTTGTTTGTAAGTTGCTAAATCAAAGCAAACAAAACGTCGGAATATAATATAACCTGAAGTAAAAAATCTGATTTTTTTATTCCGGAAAAAGAAAGAGACCTTCGGGACTTTTTAGTCCTATTTACACGCGAACGAAGTTACGGGCGAAAGCTAGTATCACATAAGACGTAGATTTTTAAAAGTTTTTACAATGTAATGTGTATAATGTGTATATTATATTGGTCACAAAAGTGGAATATAAATAATTTAGCAATGAAAACGTATTTTTATTTTGTTATCGTGAGTGATCGACAGGGGTATTTATCGATCTGCATTAAGATATGAATATAAACAGCATTGTCTAACATTACTTGATAAAACGCTTATTTGAACATAGTAGGTACCTTCTAACACTAAATAAGCTGTCTGACTGGAAGTTATAAGCAGATAAGTTGGTAATTTAAGCTACATTACTAAGACCTGGCTGAGATACAGGGAATAGGTTATGTAATACCTTCAGACATACTTCATACTATGTATATGTTTGCTGTATCCTGTGTCGTAAATCGTCGTTTACGATTACATTAACAAGATTATTAACATATAAAGTTTACTTTCATGAGTATCATATATACTCATGATTCGATCAGTTAACTCGCATAAAATAAAAAGTATCAACGAAATTATTATTTTATTACCGACTTATGAAGTGTATGTAGGTATGTATGATCTCCCGAGTAAGACGTCAGCTTTCAAATTGCCATAACATAACTGAATTGCTATGTAAGTATCGATTTCTTTTCGATCTTCCGGTTCAATTTCACTCGGTTGATTACCTTAAGTTAATAATCCGGCAAGATTTGTTCGATGCATACGTACCCTGTGGCGGCAATTTGCTCGTTAATATTGATTTATAGATTTATAATTCTATTAGACAGTATCTGTGAAAGTTATCGACCATAAAAGACATAGTTCACGTGTTTGTTACCATCATTTATCACAGTGCAGGTACACTCCCTCTCTATTTTAAACTCCATTGCCTTGTACACTGATTTATTGAAACATCTCATCTATTTAATTAGCTAGCTTCGATTGTTTTTTTTTTACAACACACAAACTTTATTTCTGTATTTTTCATATTGAATAAATCAAGTCGTCACGAGAAAGAAGCTTGCCGTATGAAGCAAGCTTAGTAAGCAGTTAGTACAATAAAATTAGACCAAAAGGTCACGCACTGTCTCGTACAAAACACATTAAAATCAGGTCTTCTAGATGTAGGTCCCTGAATTTGGTCATGTCTAAAATAATTAGTGCTTTTGAATTACATTTCATTTATCATAATCAAACAAGTTACATTGCATTGGCACGCCTAGCTAGCATTGAAAATAAAGATTGAATATAACCTATCACTCACAGCACAGCCGTGCAGCCCCTTACTAGGATTACTTTATTTGCTTGGGTAACTACACACACACTCTCATTTGCACTACTACTACTGGGTAACTACACACACATTCTCACTCGCAGATGCAAGTGCATATATGTGTGGTACATAAATGCTGTAACAACTAATTCAGGAGTTAATTTATACAATGTCTTGTAGAAGGTTGTTTGCCGTTGGATATTTTATCCTTGCCGAAAGATCCCCGAAGAGGTAGGCAATGGTGTGACTTCAACACACACACAACACCCACTTCCATAACAATTTTTCAGGTGCGATTCCCGTCAATGACGTGACAGGTGGTTGCCCCATCGCCGTTTATAGAAGATCATTATTGTCTATTAACTTACAGGTGCGTTCTAAATTGTATCCCAAGCGTTTGCTAAAAAATTTAAATAAAACATCGCGTGACGCCTGACGACGTTACAACAACAGGGGACTCATACTTTTGTTTAGTCATGTATCCGAGAATTTTAATCAACAGACTGTTCTGCTGCTATTAATTATTTTTATACTTGTTTCTACATTTTACAAATTGCCCTGGATTAAATTTACAACGATCTTAACTTGAGTTTCTTTAACGGTTGATCATCCAAACATAATGACAGAATTAGGCGGCTGTGCACGAGTGTTTCGTAAATAATAAGTTAACCTTTATACAAGCTTGACTTGATCAAGTAAAAACACTTGAACAACGCGGCCATTAAACGATATCTCGTTTCTTTGCTCAGCTGGTTTTTGCGGGAGTAAGAGATCGATTTGCATTTAACATCCAATTACCAAGTTTCCAATAAAATAATGAACTGCGGCCCATTTCGTGTCAAATGAACGATTCAGGTGGATCGTGACGTGATACCTACATTCGCAATAGGTTCACGGAACACATCCGTCACGTACAATATCTTAGACGTTGGACGGCTTGGGATTTTCAATCAGCGAAAGTAGTTGATAGCGTGACATGCGCGTGAGTTGAAGCTCGATCGTCAATCGCGTTACTATTACACGAATCGTTAAAGTCCCACTTTACTCTAACCATCGCAATACGTGTCAGCAAATTGGCTTCGTTAACAACTGTTTACGTCTAATGTGCCGCTATAAGTGTTTGGTGTGAGGTAACAGTTGGTGGTGAAATAAAAGCACAATAAAAAGAATTAACCATTCGACGTAACAATAAATTTACTTTTTATATCACTTGACTGTACATTATAATTATGTTAATTAAAGTTCAGACGACAGATTTAAGAAACGCTACAGCAGTTTATGTATTTTGGTAATAGAATTACCAAAGAAAGAACTACCAAAATAATTATGAACATTGGTAACACAACGTCGAATTGCCCAACATATTTTTTATTGAGATCTTGTGGGTACTAATTACGATTTCGACGCCTATGTGGCGCTTTTTATAACGCAGATTACGTTTGTCTAGTTCTACCTAAATTACTCTTGTGGTGTGGTATCATTACCAAGTTTACACAATTCTACATTGTCAGTTCCGATTGCGAAAGTAGATCGTTGTTAAATTACTTTTCGTCATATGGTTCAGTAAATAACCGTCAAATCGGACAGGTGTGTATATGCGTAATGTTGATAGATAGACGCAATAACATAAACTTAAGTTCCACGTTATGTTTTTTTTTACATTGCACCCATTCAAAGTACTTTTATTAGCTTCTGTAGTAATTATTTCTCAATTTTCATATTGAAGGCTGATCTATTTAAGTACTTATTCGTGACTGAGACCCATTAATTAGATTAATGAATGGCAATTTCAATGTGCTTCACCTAATTTCAAGCAAATTTCATGAACCCCTCCTATGCAATGTTCTGTTTTTCCATGCTTGCGCAAAATTAAATCTAAAAAATATTTATTCAGTTTAGGCACTTATGAAGGTCTAAATTACCACCGGTTCGGAGGAAAAATAAGCCACCTGAGAAGAACCGGTACTTGCAGCATAGGCACATAGTTTGTGCTTAGGGTCAGCATGACCACGCCTTCAATGCTTCAGACAAGACAGACATAATAAAATGTTCGATGGTTATATAAGCGGTTCTCCATTTTTCCAATGTCACCATACTACTTTCTTCGCTTCTCGCAGTTATTTATAGCCGACTTCCTAGAAAAAGAGATTCGCATTTCATTTCGAATCGTCGTTACCTTAGCTATTTTAAAAGCAGGGTCAAGATTATTTTAAATCTTAACAAAAACCCAATGATTTTTTTTATTTTTACGATTTTTGTCTGGTTGTTTGTCCATTAATTTTTGATACGGCTGAACAGTTTCCACGGGATTATTTATATGTAATAATTTTAATCTGCGGCGAAATCTAGTTTTTAATATCATAACTGCCAGCTAATCTTCATGGCCACCCACGGTGGACATCTAAACGGCAAATTGTGTATGTATGACATGAATTGATCACTGGATGAGTGAAAAAAAAACTGGTTTGTTCTAATCACAGTGTGATGACTTTGAAAAACTTTCTTCGTTAAGTGCATTGTCAAATTTCTCTTCGAAGAACGCGTGCCGGTCGCCTGTACAATGCCCGAATTAGTCTGTTTTCATCCGCTATTGTTATTCTGTCGAGCGACGAGATCTTGCTTGTTAAATTTGTTTATGTACATCTTGAATTAATTTGCCGAATGACTTGGATTCTAAGTTTCTCCACTCTTGTTATGTGTGAGTCTTATGCTAGTTATTCCAAGCTTTATTGTAAGTGAGTGTAAATGTTTTAGTGTTTATGTTGTCGTGTTTTGATATATTCCAAGCTATTAAGATTACCTAATTGTTCTTGAAGTCATTTGAGAGAAAACACCGGCCGACAAAGTTATCCACATTCATATTATTCCATACTCATAAAATGTGAAAGTTACTCCGTCTGTTTGTTTTTATATTTTCATGGCTGAACCGAATACTAATGAACAACTGAAAAGGACACAACTTGCACTTCGACAACGGTCATAGGATACTTTTGTACCATTGGAATATTATGATAATTAATCGCCGACGCAGTCGCGGACAGAAATGAGGATTTAAACACATAATCATTGTCACCAATGTTCATAAAAAAATGTGTTTGCACAATGGAGATTTTTTTTTAATTCTTTCGAACTTTATTGAAAACTTTTGAGTTGTCAGTTTTATCTCCTATCCCATCCGCCTGTTTATTACTTATCTGAATTAAAAACTCGTAGGTCAGATCAAAGGTCACGACTTACCAATGTCTCAGCTAAGAACGTCATTCGAAGGTATGGAAATATTGAATTCATTGATTGACATGACAGTTTTTTCCAGATGCTTGTGGATACCTAAATGCATTTTACGTCATATTTCCTGCTTCCTTCACCGGTGTTGGGGTGATTGCATTTTTTATTTGACTACACTAGCGTTAAGCCTATGTTGCTTAGAATGCACACTATGTATATGTAAATTTTCATCGAGATCGGTTCATCCCTTTCATCGTGAAAAGGAAACAAACAGAGGTAGCCTAACTTACCCACTACTCCCACTACGCCAACTAGGATAAATAAATGATATGTTTATGTTGGTGTGTGAAACATATTTTAATATACTTTTAATGATTATTTTAGTTTGTTCAGTCGTAATGTATTGTGTTGTCATGTTTTGTTGTTGATGTCTTATATATGACACGATACTTTGAATATTTAACTTCAGAGCACTGACGTGATCATTACTGCGTGTTGCAATATGAACATGTTCGTTATTAACTTTGAGTCGAAATGGCGGGAATGTCGTTATACTGCAATTGCAAAGAATAATGTAAGTCAATGCTAATACCAACTCGCCCACTCTATATCTAAGGTCGATGCGAAGGTGTTTGGAAACCTCAGTAAACTACTCATCCTTTATCGTCATTATCGTTTCGACTTTTTCAAGTATAACAAAGAAATAAGTTGTCTCCTAGAGATGTGGAATTATTCCCGGCTGGGTTAATTTTTGGTGTTGGATATTTTCACTACATTATACCACGTTTTGGCTACTAGATACAAACTCAAACTGATACTAAATTTCATTTACACAAATTTTTATTCAGTAATTGATACATATTATGTATATACATAAAATCTCTTTCTTTGACTATGTTACTTATGAAAATATTATGCTCTTAATTTGTATGCTGGTGAAAGGTGTCGTGTTGAATTTCTTATTATTAAATAAAGTATGTTTTTTGTATACCACTAAGGTGGCACACAAACATACGGCCCACCTGATGGTAAGCAGTCACCGTAGCTTATAGCCGCTACTAGGGATATCACTAACGAGTTGTCAACCCTGTTGTTGATAAAGAGTCACTGTGCTAGCAGCATTACTACTAGCCCAGCGTATCCTCGTGGAGCACTGGCAACGTCACTTACCGAAGAAACACAAAACTATATCAAAGTAGTGTTATTTCACTGCAGTCTTCCGTAAGATGGAGGTACAGTCCCCAGTCGGGCGGCTGAAATATTAATGGAAAACCCACCGGAAATCCCAATGCGCCCTACCTCTCTTTGAACTTTAATGGACATGTTTTTTTTAAATCATCATCCGGCCCCATATGCAGTACTGCTGCCACCTGTGGGCAGGGGCAACTGCATGCCGCCTTGCTCCTCGGTTCTTTCGACTCGGTTCAGAGGCGCGTCATCAGGATTGTCGACGATCCCAAGCTCACAAGCGGTTTAGAACCCCTAAGTCTGCGGAGAGGCTTTGCCTCCCTATGTTTGTTCTACCGCTTGTATAACGGACCGTGTAAACCTGTTACTTCTACCACTCTTAAGAATGAAAGCTTTTAAATTCGGGCTAATAAATTAATTTGATTAATTTACGAATGGCTTCTTGGAGCTAGTGTGTTTTCTGTTATTTTCTTTTTTATATCTCATAGACGAGACGAAATGGAAATACCGAAAAGAAATCTTAGTTACGTACAGGAATTTTACTTTGACAAAATACACACGATTACTCTGATTACAGAGTGCTGTAGAAAATGAAGTCCACAGACTTTCACAGTATTGTTATAAGATGGCCGCTCCATAAGATTCCCATATAAACAGGGAAAGTATACAATTGACAGAAATGCCGTTGGAGGCCGCCGGGCGTTTGTCACGCCTTCCTACGCTAACTACAGACCAAAAGAAAGTGAAATTATATTTGACTTAACATCTATGGATTACTGTGTAGGTGGTTTTTGAGCAATCGCTAGATAAAGAATACTCATAAACATGTTTTTGCGTTGTGCGTGAGAGGGCATGAATTGGTCCTTCACGGTCTGACAGCGACTCCGCCCTTGCACGCGGGCCTCTATACTGTTCTGCACGTGCTCCAGTAAAAAAGACAAAGCTACCACCATACAATATTATGAGGAAGTAATTACCTTGCCTCTACTAAAGTTATTTGACCCCAGCTTTGGTAATAAGCTGGCACGACCGATGACTCATTCCCCACTCTATGTGGGCTTAATGGCTAATTATGTAGAATACGCCTTTTAAATTTTAATAGTTGATTGAACTCGCATCGATCGTTAATATTAGACTACTAAATATTTGATAGGTTCTGATAAATCCGGATCCTGAGACACATTGAATATTGATATGTCATAACTTTATTATTTTTATTTATAGAATATATATTAAACAGGCACATCCTCAACTTTTATCCCAATTAGTATCATCGCGATGATAAAAGGAATGCTGTGATAAATAAAATGGTAATATAATATACCGGTTCATCTTTCTATCCGTTCAATATTGGATATTCCTACACGAACATAACGCAATATTCGTGGGCGGTGACGTCGGCGGCAGGCACCGAAGCGCCATAATTCACAATGCCATCTGATAAGTTGACGATGCGGACGATGACTGTTTTCTCCAAATATCGATTGTCTCGTGCTCCGCAAGTCTATACTGGAGGTATATAACAATATTTAGATTGTGCATTGACAATTAGCAGTGTGGGATCGTTGAGGATGTTGAGCGAATTTGCATATTGTATTGAGAAACGACAATTCATTATGCATTAGCGTAGTGCTTTCTGCTAACACTGAGAATCGTGTACACATTGCATTATGCAGCGGTGTTCTGGCCCATGGACTACGTGTTTAATCACTTAATAAAGTACCATAAATTGTAAAAAAATATATAGCTGGGTGATGATATTTTCATGCATAAGTAATCACAACCTATAAATGTAATATTTGCATAGTTATGAAAATCTAGTTATAGGGAATAAACGCATCGCCAGATGAAACAGATAGCACCTGCTTCGAGAACCTGTACAACAGTATTGAATAAGTAATTACGTATGCCAACTTGTATTGAGGTAAAATTTTGCAGGCTATATTGTGGGTAGATTTTCACGCATTATTGATATTGCGCGTTTGTTAATAAAAGGCGACGCGGTTCGCTTCTTGTTCCGTTTTGCATAACAAGTGCAACTGCAATTTATTTGAAACTGGAGCATAACACTACTGTGCAAATGTGCACCATTGGATTAAATAATATGAGTTGTTCTCGTGGCCTGAATTTAATGGTGGCATGCCTGCACTTGCTCTGTCAACCATATAATGGGATTTAATTGCGTGAAATGTTGTTAACCTAACGGAGTAACATACGTGTTTGTTTCATTGTAATTTGCTCTACTTCAAGGTAATCCAATTCGAAAGGTACACAGTCACAAACTGTTATGTCTCTCATAAAGCAAGTAAAACAAGTAAAGATGAGATGAACGCTCTGTTATTTTTATCAGCCATTATTATAAGTATTACGATCTCTTATGTCATGACCATATACATATAATGGTAGAATAACAGCTAATAGCATGATGGCACACTTAATCTACATCAGACGTTAGCAAAACATATAATTTTGAAATATAAGCAATTTGTATAAGTGCCACCGTCTGGATTAATTCATTTTAAATGTTATTCAACACTTCCATGCCGTGTTAAAATCTCATCAGGTTACCCTAGATGTGGATTACGGAACTTAACTGTCCGTCGATGCAATATTTGAACATTACAATTTATTTCGAGTTGTGATTGTCTTCTTAGACATGAAGATTTCTAAGATTAGAGATCACTAGTATTGTATGATCGATTAATTATTAAAAATGACAGCTATTTGTTGACAATATTAGCTTATTCATGACGTACAGACAAAACCGATACTAACTAATGTTATGTGTATAACGTAAAAATATTTTTATGTGGTAAAAGACAAATATTCCTTATTAATGCAGAAACTGCGGTTCCTAAATTAACATGGGAGCTTTATTGAATTTCGTAGAGGCGTCCTAGGAAATAAATTTGTAGTTTCCATTACATAAATGTTGAAATCCGTGTACCCAAATTCATCCCTTGTGGGGATGAAATGACTAGCTTGAGAGAATATACCAGAATTTTAAATTCTCAAGTTAAATTCACTCCTCCTCGGAGCTACCCATACGTGTTTAAATGAAATACGAATATCTGAACGTCTTACGTAAGCTTAGGAGAGTATAGCACGTTCGTTTGATGATTTTATTACAACAAAAGGTTCCACTTGAGATCGAGTGCGCTCGTTATTCATTTCGTAAATTACACGATACATTCGGTGTACACGTAACATATACTTGACGCGTTAATTGCAAAATGCCGGAAGATATCGTTACGCCTATTACTAATTTGCCTCCGAATTTGTCAGCTTGCTTGAGATTAATTCGAAGCCGATCAATCTCAGCAGATCCATTGTCCAGATCCATCACGACTCATAGAAACTTGAGGTTCCAATGATAGTATTTACTTATCTATCTTTTAAGGAAGTTGTGTGAAATCCTTTAAAGACGTAATTATTTCATTTACAGATTATTTACTCGTAACAAATATGTATTTAACTTAATATCTAACCAATTATCTGCGACATTAATTTATACATACAGATTATATCATTACCTGAATTCGAATACAGAATACCTTATAATCCCTAAAGGGTTCTTGTCCATGCGAACGACGTTGCGGATTGCGGTCCAAAACCGAGAAATAACAGTAGTTTTATCATCAGGCATATTCAAACGCTTGTATATTATAGGTAAAGCCCTGAAGGCAAACAGAAGAAGTAAAACTAAAAATATAGCTTACACTGTTAAGTTAGAACAAGGCAAAATTATCATTCTACGAGTAGTCGACAATTAACATGAACTTGTCGTGATGGTGTATAAAGAAGGAATAATGTGATGTAATGAGTTGCATTATCTACCGCCTAATAGGGCTCAAATCAACACGTCTTCAGCAAGCAACGTATTGTATGGGCACCTAAATACGTGCTCTCACGTGTTACATGACGGCGATCATTCATCGAGTGATGAAATTTATATGGTGTTTGATTATGCCTTGTCATTCCCAATTCTAAAGAAGTCTTACAGTAGTGCTGCCTAATTACTTCTTACAATGGTGTTTAGTATTGTCGATGCCCTAGAAAATTAGCAATACTGGTAATTATATCGATTTGCCAATAGTATGGACCAATAATAACAAATGAACTTAATTTCTAACGCTGTATTTAAGTAACTCTAATCTCAAATAGTTATGTACACCGTGAAATTAGGTATGATATAAAATATCGGGTTACTTAACCAAGAGGTTAAAAGCCCCTGAACATTTTATTAGCTCATTTCCTGTGTCTACACTCACAGCCATGTTCGGTCTCATTAATAAACAATGCTATGCATCAAAGAGCTAATTCCGAGAAACGTTTAATTTTATCCATGCAAACACTATATATAGTCAACATTTTAATATTTTAGAACTCAAAGGAACTCCGCTGGCTGTGGTTATGGTATAAAAAACTTCCAATGCTATCGTGCGTGACCTCATAAATTTTTACTTCCTCAACTCGCTTATGCTTTAGAACTCTTGGATCGAATACTGACGTCAGGACTGCTCTTTTATATCTTTGTGGAACTTTTGTGTTCGAATGAGCTATTAAAACGTAGGTGGAGTTTGCGTGGCCAGAGCAAAGATCCGCCGCGTCACATAATCGTGATGACGATCGGATGTTTGCAGCATTGCATTACAAATAAAATGTGATCGATGTACAATGCGTTCGTACGCGTCAGTCAGGTCACTGGCTGCTTGTCGATTGTGTTTGACGTTGACAATTCTCCTCATTGCCTTGATTGCTGTGGTAATACTGCTAGTGTACACTTTAAAGTCGCAACGTCTCGTGATACGCTGTGGTTTGATTAAATTTCAATTGCGTCGAGCGAGGCCATTCTAGTGACTAGTCTGCTTAGGTATATCGTCGGCCTTAAATGGATTTACAATACTCATGCTATCGGACTAGCACGTGGTCATGCAGTTCCTTAATTTATCCGTTTAATATGTTCGAATAGTATCATCAAATATTCATTGTATATTTATTTGTTATTATTATTTTTTAAAGAAGTAGTTATTACTGACGAATGAGAAAGCACAGTTAACTTTTCAAGATCAATCATGAGCTAATTAGGCGAAGGGCACCGCAAGTCCGCAACCAAGTATTTGGATGGATACTCGAATTAATTAGCAGCTTTCAAAATAACACCAGCGGCAGTTGCGATTAAAAATCATCTTAACCGGTTGGGCAGCATTCAATGACATTAACATTATGTTTACAAACTGGACGAGTCACCTATGCCACTAGGACGTAAAAAGAAAGTAGCGGACGAATGCTAGCTGCTAGCTAACCCCATGCTGGTCACAGCTAATTTGGTCCTAGTTTGCTTAGTGATTGCGAAATAACATACTCAAAAGAAATAATCAAAACATTTTATACGCAGCAGTGTAGGTGGATAGCTTAAACCGACGACGACGTTCCAAATAAGTGTTGATATTTTATGGTTATTAAAACTTTTTAAATATGGTTTCAGTAAATCAATTAAACATTTCTAAAATGTTTATAATTACAGCTCACTCCTACTATTTTCTTCATGTTTCACGACTATAAATCTGTGCCATTTTAGGTAACACGTCTTGAAATAAACCGCTAAAAATTATAGTTAATGCGGTTTAGGGTGATTATTTGATTGGATTTCTTTTTATGAATAGGTGAATGTACTTTTCTAAAAGTCAAAATAATAATAAATACTCCGCCCCGAGTATAGGTTGAATTACATTTAATCGAATCACTTTGGATATTTACAAATAGTGTAAAATGAATGATCATGTATCGCGCAACGATTTGACGTCATGATTCGTGGTTTACGAAAAACTAAAGCCGAGATCCAGTTAAAATGTAGCTTATTGGTATAAGACGCTTACCGATCATGCTTTTAAAAGTTTTAGTGGTGTTTTACTAAATGATGTACTATGGATGTACCTACGTTCCACTCCACCTTACTAGGGTTCAAAGAAAACAAAACGAAAAGAGAACAAAATCGTTTCTTGTTTGGCACTTGCAAGTTATATTCTAACCTAGTTGCAAATTCCAAACCGTAGAGGGAGTTCCAAACAGACACTTAAAACATTATTTCCGTGTCTTCATTCACTTTGCACTCCGTTCGTTAGTTTTGATTTATGTATTGAGCTCATTCCTTAAATACCAATTTCTGCCTCATTTAGAGGAATATGCTCGTGAAGATACACTTTCTCTCTCTAGTGTTCGAGTAATCGATCACAATCAATCATAGCTAAGTGTATACTGTAAATAATTGTGTTATGCTAAATCTTACGACGGTATGCTAAACGAATGTTTAACTCTAGAAAAAAGTAAAAAAAAAAAAAAACATATACGTTAATAATATGACAAATTTATCCGTCCGTTATTAGAAGTAACTGACTTTTACCAAGCAAGATCAAGATTATTATCAAAATATAATATGGCTAATAATTATGTTCAAAACTGTTCAACCAAATTAAATTTTAAGGCACTTTCACGGGAAGGTTCAGGTTTTCAAGGAAGAGGGAATTGTAGGGAGATCTATAAGCAACCAATGTTCAAGAAAGGAAAACCTTTAAAAGTTATAGACGATACCCTGAGATTACTCAATTTTCTATGGTACTTAGGTAAAATATTTTCTTTCAAATTCTACAAGAGCGTATTTACGATTAATACCTATTAATATTTATAAACATTAATGTATGCATGTGCATCCGCATGCAATCATCTGACACACTAGTCGACATTCTACACGAATTAATTATGCCAATTAGCTCAACAAACTGAATCGGTAGTGTGAGAGCATCACTGCTGTTGAAATTTGGAGTTGTATAACCACATCATTTACACCCTTATACGTACGTACACAATTTGAAAAATTAAACAAACTTGTGTCAAACGCATGATAGTGTGCATGGTAGTGTGTGTAATGTTTTTTTTGTTAACATAATTATGTACAAATAAATTTATTTGTAATAAATATAAAACATAAAAATATTAGCTTTCCCTCCTCCTTCTCCATATAAACTTTAACTTTGCCAAGTTTCATACTCCTGCGTCCGGGCAATGTTCGTAAAAAGGGGCCCATAGTTTTCGCTGCACGTATTATGATTACGAATATAATATAAATTACTTGTCATTTTGGGTGTGTATGTGTATGTCTTCCCTCTATTATGCGTTGTCTCCGAAAGAACCTCCTTTCTAGCCATATACATTTTCACAGCCTATTCATATTACTTCTACCTACATTTAAATCCACGTACATCGTCAGGTTCAGAACTCTTGCAATATTATATATTTTATAACTTACTTATGTTTACTAATACAAGCACACATGTACGTAAAAATAAAATCATTTGGTTACTTGTTAAATTTACTTTAAAGTAGGTACTCATGTTTCTTACTGAAATCAATCAAACACAACAAGAAGTGTCATCAAAATTCACATGATATTAAAATTGGTTCAATCACAATGTATCTATATCATAAGTGTTGAATCATTCAAATATTTATTAGGACATTGTTCCTAACATTGACGTCAATATACTGATTGTAACATCATGTGTGTTCAGACGTTTGATTAAATAAATATTGTGTTACCTTTGTATGTCTGCGTGTAAAGTGTAAGTGTAAATTGATATATAATACCTATATATCGAACAGGTTTAGTTGCTTTTTTTCTTATTTTCTTATGGATGCAATGATTCAATATAGATCTTATCTCAAGATAGCTCTAACAATATACGTGTAGACGAGCTTGCCGATGATGCAGGTACCTACCCAGCGTGAATGTCGCCTGCTAGTTCTCGAAAAGTTTTCTAACTTAATCTGTATGACAAGATAAAGTGCAGTAAACTACAGTCGTACACAGCCATTGTAGGTATACGAAACGAGGCATGTCTAGTCTTCGCAAAACGTGACGTTAGCCGGCCTTGGCGGTCGGTCTACGATCGGTCTGATTCGCCTACACTCGCTATATGGCCCCTCTCTTTCGCACCCAATGACTAGCCTGTTCCAGCCTTCTCTGGTTTTCCTCACGTAACATTCGAGGAAACTAGCGTAGTCGCGATTAAATTACTAAAACTTTTGGCTTTATTTACAATGCTTTAGAGTGCATTTCGGAGTAACTAATTCAAGCCGTTTACGTGGTTGTAAGTCTGGTGTGTCATACTATAGTTCTTTCTCTTTTATTCCAAGCCTTGCACAGCTGCCTTCATCCAGTATGGTAAAAGCGTTGAAGAGATACGGACCGTTAGTTTGTTGTGATATCCAACCAGTACCCGCTAAAGATTTTCTCGAATAATTAACGACGCGAACTGTCAAATTGACACAATAACTGTTCAATCAAGAGTACTTCCAGTGCAACCAGTGTTATATCCATTGATTACAGATCCACACAATACACAAGTTATAGAGTTGGAGACCATACGAGTCAATTGAAAGAAAATTATTCTATTGTTTCCAATACCTACATACGAATTTGTCGTAATGACGACAGAATAAGTGAGGTGACTGTATCACTATGTAGGAACCAGGGAGCGGTTACAATAATAGTGAGTGTGTTGGATACGGCCCAGTGGTTCGGTGGGCTCTCCCCGTCTCGAGTGTCCAGTGTTCGGTTGCAGTTCGCTGTATTAGTTGGAACGAGCCACTAGTGACTGATGGAATATTGTGGCACCAACGTGTTTTGGACAGGGCGTCATGCAGGCCCGAAGGGTTGTGCTTGTGACTAGTATCCATAAACACCGGCAAGACGGCGGCTACAGAGACAGCTACGGAACTCGCGCCACAGGTTCGCTTTCCTTAACAGTTCCACCTACTCAATAACATAATAATAGTTGCTAAATACATAATAGCTATGAAAAATTGGCTCTGGAAAGAACGCGATACACTCGTGAACATACTGACGAAGTAACGATATAGCTACGTAAATTAGTAGTTACAATATAAGTTGCCAAGGCAAATTGTGAAGGGATTAAGGAATCAATTGATCATGCATAAGCATATGGCAAGCTTTAAATTTGGATTGATAGCATTAACATTATTATAACATTTTAACATATTTAACATTATAACATTGAAGACTTTTTTCTAGTACTAACTTTCTAACCTCATCTCATCGATAATCACAGGGTTGTAGGTAAAGAAAAAAACTATTTGGAAATACTCAAAAAATATTTGTTAATGTTAAGCCAAAACCAAATTACGGTTAACCTTACTTTGAGTTGTCTGTGTTTGCTAATGACAGGAAGGAAGATTCAGAATTTGTAATCACGCATGAGTCACTGGGAAAGTATCAACAAAATGATACTAAGATTCTCGTACTTCTCAGCAGAAGTACCTACTACGGTGACAACAATTCAAACAACGCAACGTTTCGATGATAAATTATGTTTTATCTGTCATACCACACAATGTGGTATGACAGATATCTATGCGGGATTCAATTTGCATATCTCTTTTATAGAAATTCGTTTAGGTAGTAAGCACTTAAATTCTAAAGTAAGGCCGAAGCCTACCTTATTATTCCATCTTTTTGCTATCGGCAGTAAGTTGAAGCCCGTGATGCAAGAGAGATGATATCGTCATTAGACGGTATATGTGTGTGTTCACTTCACACACTCACTGTTCACTGAACAGTGAGCCTACTGCTTATCAATCATCGATAGCTATTATAGTTGGATAAAAATGGCCGTAATACGATATAGATATGCATAAAAAAGTAACTAAGAGGCTAGAAAAAAAGAAGTTTTAATGTAACCAAAGTTCAAGACTACAAAACATGATATAAACTTCTTCTTGTTATTCTTGTTTGTTGCCTAGTAAAATAATTTATAATCTAGATTTAATCGCCTTTTGCAGTTAATATGTAATAACTTATGATCACAGTCGATAATAAATGACTTTTATAAGCCGAATGGCTCTTTGAATATTTCATCCTTGACATATACCTGATGTATTGTAAGGTTAACCACCTGTACACTATTTTCATATGGTTAGGTTACTGTACCTCGTAGCTATTTAAATAAGCATTGCTTCTTACAGAGAGACCAAGAGCTATTATCTAGCTTCTTCATTGGACTTTGTGTGACAAGTTATATATCGATCCCCATTATCCTTATATTTAGGTACGTCACGATATTTTGTTCAACAGCTTGTGAATTTATTTATGTGCGTTTTTTTTCCTGTTTTATTTGCTAAGCACAAATTTCACCAAATTGTTATCTGTCATGTCACATATAGTGCAGGTATTCGTAAGTTGTTGAGTTCAAATACATTATATTCTTCGTATCGTGTCAGATGGAAACATTTTTGCGCACCTTCAGAAGCAGAGCAAATACCAATATCTCTCTGATAATGACGTGTCGCCGCCGCTGTCGCTAGATTAGATCTAACTGGATAAACAGCGTTATATTAAACGATGTTATCATAACAAAAAATACCAACAACCATTATTTAAGTATGCTGTGCCAAATAACGCTTTTTGTTTTTTTTTTACCTTTCCTATTGTTACTGGAATACGATATGAATAGCATACTGTTTTAGCTAACAGATTTTGACATTTTCATAAGTGTGTGTGAATGTTATCACGACACAAGCCAGAGCCTTCCTATTTCGTTGTTATTTCTTTTATATCGCAGGTGCGCTCTGTAACAAAATAAACAATTTCCGGTGAACGAGTTTAAAATACATCAATTGTGGGCCACCAGTGGCTGCATGCCATCGAAGAGACAGTGATTTCAACTCACAATAAGAGCAAAAAACTTGGACTCTTTATAAAAAGCGAAATTTCCATTTTAGCATCACTTCCCACAATGGGTGCCTGCAGATGAAACATAGCTTACATTTTTCCTTAAAGTTATTCAAATTGTAGCGTGATACTCATTCTGTGGCTGCACTTTTACAGATTTACGACGATTCTTTTCTCTGTAATGGAAGCAGTGATTAGTCTTGTGTGTTAATACAGGTCGGGGTCGTTATTGATCTATTACACCCGTTATTGTGAACATGTCCTTGATAGTTTCAACGGATTTTTTCGTTCTACTTACTTAACCTCAGTTTCATGATAAAACACTTTTCTTTCCGCTCTTGGCAGTAATCGAGAGCACAACTCGAACGGCCAGTTTCACTTGCATGGGTTTTTATACCTCTCGCAAAATGTTCGGCCATTTAGCGGTTTTTACCAGTTGTATGTGACCAGCAATAACAGTTTCACTAACAAAATAATGTCTTTATTGCTCAAGTAAACCAAGCACACAAGCATACGGCCCACCTGATTGTAAGCAGTCACCGTAGCCTGGTTTGTATTTCATTCACGAGTTAAAATATAGGTCTACCACAGCAAAAGTAGAATCGTAGGTTCGTGTTCATTATGAAATCAGTTATGAAACATACAATATTATGCATTCAGCGATTTAATAAATATTTATGCAATCGTCTAGGCATATCGAACTTACAGGCACGTGGACGTCAACCCGAGCAGTTTGTATCTTGATAAGAAATCGCTAAACGTGATCAATTATATCCACTACTGGCTGAAGTAATATACACACAAAAATACATTATCTCGCTCTTTACCTATATCAACAGCTGTTGTAAATTTCATTCAAATTATATAGAAATAATCATTGCGGTTTAATCTAACTACAAACTTACAATACAGCATTTAAGTTTTTTGGTTTACATTTGTGTGGTCTAAATTTTCTCTTGAGGCTTCGGTGGTCCAGAGTTGTTAGAGTGCAAGATTTCTTGGGTTAAATTAAATAATGCTTAGTTGGTGCAGTGGTTATGAAAAGATATTTCTTAAATACTTAAGACTGCAAATACTTAATATCTATTATGCAAATATTATATTTAAAAGTATGATTTTGCTCTTGTATTCTGCTACTCATCATCCGACCGACACAGTATTTTACATTTCAATCGATGGTAAGGTATCTTTAACATGTTAAAGATTAGCAATGAACATTTTTGTTGAACAGAATGACGCATACGTATCGTTATTCTGACTGAAACCTTATAAATTCTTCCATGAATGCCCGAAGTCTTAAATGTCACTGCTTAAAGACGATTCGCCAATAGTAGTCATGCAAAGTTTAAGCTTTAGCCAAATATGTACAGGTAAATAGTATTATGTGATCGGGATAACAGATTTGCTAACTTTGTTCAAGCTTAATGTTTTGCAGAGGCGTTTATCGTGAGAGGCGACCTTGTGGCGTCTGACATTGGGCACGTCGATTTCGAATTGCGCCCGCGCTCAAATGAAAATGATTACAAAGTATGAATTTACTACAATCTAATGACTGCTTTTTATTTTACACAACAACACGATCTAGCGCTGTTTTTGACATGTTGGTACTATCATAAGTAATTATCGCTTCTTTTATTTTATTGCGGTTTCGTTCTTCGGTCAAGGTGTATTTTTACATTGCACAAGCGGCCAGTTCTCTTAACGGGCACTGCCTTATTTGTTGTTCAGCGCCCGGTTCCGTTTTGAGTTTGTTCAGCGCGCGTAACGCAGTTGGTGTTATTTCAACGGCGCTTTCTATCTGTTATCTCGAGATCGCCACCTCTTTCGTCTCGGTAGCCGATGCCGGTGCGATTAGGGTTCGACCGATTAAATTCTTTACAGCAAATATAATACGATTAAACGCCTCGTTCGTTGCTTACACGCTGTCCTTTCTGGGTCGGCTGTTGTTAAAGTTATCTTGATTACCAGCTGCTGGCAGTATAAGAGTTCTCGGCATTATTTGAAAATATATTGTGGGTTCACGATATCACTTACCAAGTTTATGTCTTCATCAATAAACTCGCGTTATATGGCTTCCATTTTCATGTTCCAGGCTAATGCCACAAACCGCATGCGAAGTGCTGCGGTTGCTTGCCATCTACGGTGCATTCGTCTCGAACGAACGTCGACCTGACATTTTCTAAGATTTATGAAAGCAAATTAGATTTCAAACTGACATGAATATCATAATCATGACGATCAATAAATATCTCGATATTGCTGATATCATAACGGATAGATAGATTGATTTTAGTTTTAGTCTTGGTTTTAAACAGTCAATAGGAAACAAATTGGATCCCTGCGGGTATTGAATTATGTTATGCCAGTTGCCAGTGTTGCCACTCAATAAGGCACCAGTCACGCCGGGTTTACGCTTGGACATAAATAGAAAGTGTCAAATGCTTCGCATTCGTTCGCCGTACTGAATACCTGACGAACTGGTCAATGTATCATAACCAATGAGATTTCAAAGTAGTAAGGTCATTATAAAACTATTTATTTCAACTCCGTCTGTGTGTACTCGATTGTATTGAACTGCATCGCTAACCGAATTTGCACCATCCTTAAAAGGACACAGTATAAATATTTTCATGAATTCAAGGTTCTCGTTTTGAAATATAGCTTAAGGCTGTCCTGCTATTGCCACTATGTTGCTTCTACAACTATCCAGCGCTTACGTGATTCAGATAAAATCTGTTAAGGTAGTAAGTGTGATATGCAGAAAACCGGTCTCGTATCAAGTAATACCATTGTCCTTAGGTATAGTTAAATTAAATTATTTTAGTTGTGAAGGGAGTTCGACAGCTGGACGGGTCACGTTACGTTCTGTTGCGCCAGACGAGGATGCAGTTCATGCGGAACGGCAATATCGGCTATACACATTGAGGACCTAAGCTCTTTTATCAGATTTTACGAACCAATATTTGATTTGAATAGTTCATTCTTTTGCCAACAATCATTGAATTTTACTCTCTATAGACTCCACTTGCAAACCATATAAAATGGTTGCCAATTGATCATATTTAATCATCATTAGAGGCCAATCAGAAACCTGAAAAAGCAGAAGGCAACCTTTATATAGCCTAAATATTTTTTACGCTTAACAAGAGTCCCAGAAAATGGGTCGGACACACAAGATTTAAATAGTTAATTTCTATGGTCACATCACATAACAGCCGCTTCGTGCAAATTTTCTCAGTTTCAGACCACAGCATCTTGAACCCTAATTGAGTCTGTTATTTACATGGTCTTAAAATCGTCTTGCAAGCGTTTAATTACGGCCTGATTCTGGCAGATTTGTAACTTTTGGTACTCTGCTAATCCGATTCGTCGTAGCATATTTCAAATGGTAATTGTGTTTTGACAGAATCGGTTTTTAGGCCTATAGGCCGTTGGGAACAAGCCTCGTATGGAAAGGTATACGTGACAGATCACATGTAATCCTGAACATATCGTTTCACAATTACGAATACACGTCACACGGCTATCTTTGTCTGGCAAACGTACTCGCGAAACATTATTTTCTTTTAATATTTATTCCTGGGCGTTTGCAATCATTAGACATGCCACATTAGTGTTTGCTCAGTGTGTTGCAGTGCTTGCAGTGTTTGCATAAGGTGAACAACGGATGTCGTTCGCATGAATGTGGTGAACAATGCAAGTTCATGTAACATAATGTCATTTTATTGCTTCCACGAAAGTGACACGTTACACTGTAGCATTATAATGTAGACTACGGTCAGTTACATTTCTCCAAATTGTGCTCGAGTATTTTTGTACCCGCCAACGGTGTGGATTTATTTGGTTTTCGCTTACTCGGATGTTAGATTATGTTTCCTACTAAGGATTTTGGTCTGAGGATTTATTTATGCCAACGACAGAGTATAAGCGAATACAAACAGCCTATTAGTTAGTTGTACGTAGTAAATTATCTACTCTGCTATTTGTCTTTTACAATTGGAGGTGACATTGGTGTTATATTAACTCAAGCTACGAACATAGAACTGAGGGATAAGTTTTTAAGTCGAAATATTTTGTAAGTACTATTTTTTTATGTGTGTATGAATCTATCGATGTAATGTTTTCCTTCATCGGCATTTTCACCAACCTCAAGACGTCGGAACACGTAAAATCTGCTAATTAAGGACCGATGACAATACAATAATTTCATAACTATCTTTAGTATCCTGACCAGGATCTTCAGTATAAAGTCGTTTCAATTGTGTTTTTAGCTTTTTTAAACTGTAACTTATTTGAAAGATAATTTCGCGTAACTAATTTGCCCCTTTCAGTGTTCTATGTGTCCATGAGATTAATAATAAAATTGGTCAATAAGAATGTAGCACTTAATAAACACTTCCAATGAAAATTTCGAACGATCATTACGTTGCAAAATAAGTGTTTTAGTTATTTGTAATATTATAAATATAGGGCTACCTACGAATATCAGAATTTTGCAGCCCATGTCTACCTTACCCTTGTCTTGTTACGTCTAACCGAAATAATATTATTGAGATCCAGACGTCCATTCGGGACTCCTGTTGATTCAGTTTCATCTTAGCACGGTATATTCTAGTTATGTCCATTCAATACGTATACAAGTTAAAAAGCAAGTTGCAATATTGGAATTCATTAATTGGACCCGTTTTGCAAGTGGACTGTGTGTTATCAAAGTATGATTTTTAATTAAACGTATTCGACAAGTTTTAAAGACACACTCAAAAAGGCTACTGTACAGGCTTCGAAGACCGTCAGGCGGGCCGTACGCTTTCTTGCCATCTTCGTGGGTAATAAAAATGGCTAAAAGCATCCAAAGTAAATTGCAATATTACGCTTTTTGTGTAACGCATCGTTCAATCGTATCATAACATAATCCAACTTTTTGTGCTATCCGATCGGGTAAGTAAAGAATTCTTATTAATATATTTCACTTTCATTGAGTCGATCCGTTTAATCCTCTGTAAATTTTATTTATTTCCAACGTATATACGGAAAAAACAAGTTTGGTATCCAAATGATTCAGCTGCCATACTTTAATGTAATTTCTTGTCAGTTTGCTCGATTTCAATTTTACGAATTCTTGAAGTAGATACTCCTAAAGTAAACTTTAAATCTCCGGCTAATTATTGTTCTTTTTTCTCGTCCGAATTTATTTGAACCAAGCCTCTATTTACGTGCTCAACTGAGGAATTCCGATAATATACTGCCTGATAATGGAAATTATTGCAATCTTTATTATAATGCTATATAAATGCTAATAAATAGAACATTTGATAGGCCATGCCGTTGCGTATAATCGATTTACAGAAGAGAACGTTAAAGGGATACCCATATTTTGCAACGCTAATTGGCACTTCATAAAGTTAACTCAAAATAATTGTCTCGTTCTTAAGTGATCTTCGTGGTATATTACATTTATACAATGGTACACAATATACAATGCTTGTTTACTTCTTTTCATCAGACTAAATTTACTTTCACAATACTTTGAAACTTGTAGCTTAAGACTTGTTTAATAAAGTACATAGTACGTTAGCAAATTACTTTAGTGTGGCGTTCTTAAACTAATTTGCTTATTTTTTCGCAATCTTCGCAATCGCAATCTTTAGAGATATGGAATGGTATCCCCTAATAATAATTGAAAAATCAAATAAACTTACCTAGTGTAAGTAGTTTGTTTGTAATTATTACCTCGCTGTCTTATCCGAAGATGATGAAGTTTGCACTAATATGATGCATGCATTTTAGAATTTGCACTTACTTTAATACCTGCGTATTTCCTCGATGACGTCTTCTTAGAGTTGGAAAAAACATGTTATTTGCCTCGCACAGAAAAAATAACAACAAGTAGTCTTCTATTTACAATGGTACTAAAACTTGTGCTTTTTTCTTACAGGTAAGAATATGCTGATTCTCTCAAAATTATGTAAGTGGAAACGTTTTCAAAAAATTTAAGTGAAGAACTAATTAAGATCATAATATTACGATTAAAGATCCTAGCCTTTGCCCAATTACATATAGCTTTTTGTTTCATATTTACGTATTAAGAAACATATGAAACAATAATCCTCTTGCTATTAGCACAAGTAGGTATCTTATATATGGCTTACCGCGTCAGAGACTCCAGATGCCCCCAGATGGTATGAAATCTGATTCTTGGTCCCATAAAAGGGGATGCCTTGGTCTTACCGGACAATCCGGTCAGGCTTCAGAAAGTAAATCCCATTGTTATTTTGTTTATCCATAATTCAATAGCCATTTCATCATGCATAACTTACATTTCGGTTCGTACGTGTGTGTGTGCCAATGAGCTATTGTTTATCACATAAGTACCTATTTCTATTTATAACATAGGTTTTTCTCTTAAGAATTTGAGCATACGATTGCTAGGCTCGGTAATCGAGAACTAACAGTCGGCTATACTAAAATAGAATGAGTCTTTTATCAAGTCAAGAGTGTAAGATTGACTTCCGTAGCGTCAGCGAGGGGCTTAATTCAATTGCCGCGTTCAGCTCATAAATGGGTTAGTGGCCCGGCTTCCCCGCCTCACTGTAGTAAGAATAACAAACGTCATACCGAACCATTATCACATTTACTACTTGTGAGTGGTGTGATGTTGTTTGCTTCTACACTGAATGACCTACGTGTATTAGATATCTCTAGAATTCTTAACAATAATGTCTAAATGCTAATTGCTTATTTTTATTTAAACAATCAAATGTGTATTTAGGTTTGTCAATAATATGGTATCTTACTGTTATTCGTTGTTCTATTGTTGACTGTTCAGTATGTAGGACACTAACCTTTTTCATAAGTACATTCATAATTATGCGATATATATACATAACGAAATATGCGAGTGTTTAATTAGTATAGTTAAGTAGTAGGGAATGAGAATCATTTATGATAGAGAAGGCAGTGCTCGTGCATGGTTGTGATTTGACTTATTAAATTCCAAACATGGTATTGTAAATTCAATTGTCGTGATTCATAAATAAAACTGTCGTGATATTACGTATAGTCATAATGGTTCAAACAATAATAGAGTTAGGGAATTCTAGCTTGTCATTTGTTCCTTCCTATTCATGAATTATTCTCATAGCATTTTTTTCTCAGTGCTTATTGCAATGATGCTGGCGTGTATTAGTTCACATTAAGAATCGTGTCGGCATAGTAACAGTTGGAAAAGTGTCTCATTTCTTTAGGTTTTATTGTTTCTACGTGATAAATTGCAGCTGTTGTCTTGTCTTCTTCAAACACATTTGTACGTCGACTGGCATTCCAAAGCGACGTATATCGAAGAAGACCCTTTCCTTGATACAACGATATAGATGCATTCATTTTCGTTTAGTGTAGGAATTTAAATAAAGTCAAATTGCATTAATAACGTTTCCAAATATATTTTTGGGTTGTTTCGTTTTTCATCGGTTACATAAATTTTGTGAGTTTGATAATTATTTATTTTTCATTGGCTTATATTAGCTTAATGTTTTCAGATTAGACCTAAGCCTACTTCGGGCTATGGCTATCGATATATTCCATTGACAAATGAATAGTTTTCTTTTCAAGTCGGAGTAAACCCCATCGGGATGGCAACGTCCCATAATTATAACTATGGGATACATAATAATCTGACACGCCCGAAAATGTAACAATACAACTGAACGAATATTGCATGAATTTTTAAGTTTATGGCAAATGTAAATGACCCTCGTGAGAACGATCTCAATATAGTTTCTAAACGCCACAATGCTATGCCCCCGTATAAATACGAAACGGAAGCGAACAATGTCATTCAGTCGGCCATCCATCATTTTAAGTGTTATTTATTGTTTAGTCAGCGAGGATATCACTCTTGTCTACAACAACCTTGTGTTATCTATTATTTCTATGAGAGCTACTAATTTGACTTCATGTCGTAAAAAATCATCTAGTTAAACGCCAGGCCAGTTTGTAATGTTTTCGTCATAGAACACGGAAATCACTGAATCTAATAATGGCCTGTTTCAAGTATCAATAATAATATATCTTCGTGCCTTTCCACGAGGGTCCCTGAAGAGGCAGGCAAAGGTGGTACAAAAGTCAACACCCATTTTTCACCGGAGATAATTTTGTATCTATAAACATTAAGCGATTTATCTTGAGTAACGACTACGGACTCCGAAGTAATAACGAGTGAAAAAATAACATTATTTAGTCACATCGATAACAATTTTATAAGAATTATATAATTTTAGGAATACACTTGAATAAACGAATATTTTAGAAATAAACTTTAGTATCAGTAATGGGTTTTAATCATGCCAAAAGATTTCTTTCCTACTTGTATTGTATTGTACCGGATATAAAAATGCAATATTTATAGCTATAACTTGGAAAGTTGCTACAATTTAATATTGTGCAATAGCATTTCTAGTTTTCAATACTCTTCATGTTTTATGGCTTACGAGATCTTCGATAACATCGAGATATCACACGAAATAATGCGTTCTCGCGTGATGCGACACATTCGAACAGATATGGAATGGAACTCAGTAATGGCATGAATTCGGTTCTGCGAACATTGGATGCCAAAGTCAAATGTATTGAATAACTTTCTAATTTATTTTCTTGTTCTTGGAAAATTTCAAATTTGTGCTAAGTTTAATATAATTATAATATACCTACTAACACTGAATTAATTGAAGCACAACACGGTTACATACCTAAATACTTAGTTATATAATATTGCAGACCTAAATAATAGTAATAATTATTAAACTTCTTCTTCAATATTGGTAGGTAATATGATCAATGATGTTGAAATGCGATGCCAACAGAAGACGACCAATTATTACGATTTAACCAATCTGCAAAACTTCGAATGTACTTATGTTTAAGCAGCATGTAGTTACGTACGGTATGCAAGTGGTAATTGGTCACCTAGCCTATCTAGCTAGATACCGCTCATTATGGACGTGATGAGCTTCAACGATTGCTTTAAACGGACACGTAACAGTAAATAATAACTTCTGTAATTTAAAAAATCAGGTCACGATGTTTATTACACTGTGTGCTGGATACCACCATGGCATATGTATATTAGTTCTATAGCGTGGCGCTCACAAAATCATATATCTTAAACCAAGTAGGAAAAAATATATATGTTAGAAATTCGCATGCATTATTTTAGAGAATAGCTTAGCAGTAGCAATAGCTAGCTACTCTAGCTAGCCATCATTGCATCGCTTGTGACATTGACCGCACAATACACAACAAATGAAGTATAAAGGTTATTACTACGCCGCGGCTTATTCAACGGTTTCCAAACAATATATTTAAGTATTCTCTTTCAATTCGTGTCATTGAAAGCCTTTGTGTATTACCTAATACAAATTTGCACAAACGCCAACGCGCAAATGTGGCTCCCGCTTCTAAAAACAGATGTTGCTGCTTGGTGGTTCGAATCGAATAGCTTAGAATATAATAATAACATACTCGAAGTCTAGTAGAGTATGTTTTTATTCTAAAAGGGTGACAAATAAGCATATATCAGTCATAATAGTAAGCAAGCGGTGGACAATTATAACATTCGTGTTTGGTTTACTTATGTTGAGATATGATAGAAGATATAATAAGAATAAGGGTAGACTAGGTCTCCCTCCTGTCAGCATAAAAACACGACAAATTTGTATTATTTGGCTAGGAGCGGGTTAAGGGACGGTAACGCGTAATATAAGGTCGAGAAAAGCAACAAGTTTAAGCGTACATGAGTATTTTGTTGTTATATAAAACAACCAATGACATCGCTACGGTGGACGCGGTGGACGTCACGGAATTTGAATGCGGATGCAAAAAATGCTTAAAGCATTGGCAAGTTTTTATACTCAATCCAAAATTGATTAGACACGCCGGATGAAGATGCAAAAAATTTTTTACCAGATGTTTACCTGTTGCATTGCACCGCATTCAATTGCAACGTGTAAACATTTAATTATTTAAATCCGGATAAAACTATTGTTATCAACGCGCACCGGTTTATTAAAATTGTAACGCCTTGAAATGTAACACGATATGGCTGATATTCGAAAAGACAGAGCTAGATGTGTCTCGTATTTTATTTCAGTGTGGAGAATATAATATATCCTTAGTAGTTAATATGTTGCATATTATCTATTGGATCATTTAATGCAAAGCCTGTTTGGCATTACGTGCTCCCGCCCAGTGGGTCCCCGGACTGTGACGTCACGTCATAGTGTGCGCGTGCGCCGTGGACCGTGACGCCGCTTCCGCCGCTGTTTCCGCCTTCTACCACAAATTATGTGAACTGTTAAATCGAATTTTCATTTCGTAATTTACTTTAAAACGACTGTTCTTAGGATACTTACAGTTTTAAACAAAAACCTAAGGTGTATGGTAAGTAGCAACTAACTCAAATGCGCGTGCCCATTTATATTGATAATTTATGCATATTTATGTGCCTACTATGTGAATCTCTAAACATATGATAATTTAAACATAAAGCCCAGTTAAAACAATATACCTTTGTTAACAAGCGCCTCGTGAATAGAGCTAATTAGACAGACTTGTTTGTTTCTGAACGGAACAAGACAGAGAAGGACAAAACGTTACCGGCTTGGCGGACTTCGAGTGGAATGGAAAGCTTTAAAATATAATACAGAAACATTTATCCTGAAAACAAAAAAATCATTACCTACCTCTACTTTGTTCATGATTTATGAGTAGAAAGATGAATCACACAATGCAATACGTGAGAGACGGAGGAAGTTTACAGTAACTGAATATAAGTACAACGTTTTAATAAAGCTAAAGCGTTATTGAACCACAAGAAACCGGAGCTTGGCCAGTCGAGGCTGCATTGTCGTTTCGTGTATCATATTGCCACCCGATACCTGTGATATCGGATATCGTAGACTTTAATTAGTGCATGGAGAAATGCTCGATTGACAAGAAACCTGGGGTCGATAATAATTTTCTCCTAGCAGCAACAACAACTCAGAATCTGGTTTTCTATCATTTATTTTACCTCTAACAGAGACTTTCATCGCTAAATAGCGGTTTCTGGGGCAAGCTACACAACACGTCCGCTTTCGATTTCGAAAATTGGGGTTGTAAAACTTGAGTTATACTCATTTTATTAAGCCCCTTGATTCGTGTGCCTCAGCCAGCATTTATTTATTCTGTATACTCGTAGACGTAATAGAGATTACTATAGTATAAATTTGGTACAGTACTGTCAAAAGTAATTGATCCCCGATTATAGGTACTCTTTCTAGCTTAAATCTCGGAACACTTTGACTAAGTATTCGGAAACTTTTGTTGGCTACAATAAAGCAGCAAATAACCATGATATGATTTTTCGCAGCCAAGAAACAAAATCGGTATTTTCAAACAGTGGAGGTCAGAGAGTCTGGAGTCTACTATCAAATTTCGCTCATCGACAAAGTTGATAAGTAAAACAAAGCCGGCAGCAGGCAGACTTCTTACTCATTTAATAAATTGTTAAAATATTTTTTATGACTTCCCCACAACCGCTTATGTCAGATGCACAAATTGTATAACAATGTTGTCCTGCTTGAAGAAAGATCATATTCATTTACACAAAAGTATTAAGCCATATCTGATTATTGAGCTGTTACGACGCTGTAATCTGATTAAAATTGTCAACTCTATGCGCCAATGAATGGAAAGTGTCGACAATGTTGAATTGCCTAAAGTAACCTTTCGGGGACGTGGTCTGCATGTGAATAAATTTGATTGTGGAGCTTGATATTAATCCGCCTCGCCGATAACGAACTGGATCGTAGGATTCTGAATTAAAGAGGCGTGAGCCAGGGCTGTGGTGAAAGTGTCCCACTCACAGAACAATCGATTGTTGTTCTTTGAAGTGTCGCTAAGACGTATGATAGATAAGTATCTCACACTTCCTGGAAGCTTATGTTGCAACAATCTTACGCTTTCGTCACGTTGAAATACCAATGTGCTTTACAATCATGCCATTAATGTGTACTTCCACGTTAACCATTATATGTACCTGTTTAGGGCTTTATTTGCTTTAAATTGCCTCGGAACTTTATTGCTTTACGTGAAAATACAAAAACAAAGAAGGATTGTGGGAGGTGAAAGAGTTATGGTAAAATGTCGACCCAGATTACCGGTCCATGGCGCTGGACGTTTCCTTGTTTATTCAAGAGTGTTGTTTCATGGATTTATATCTACGTACTAAATACTGACTGTAATGAAAAGCAAAGATAAAACCAAATAACGTACAGCTAATGTTTTTTTTTTTTTTTTTTTAAACGAATTTTTTTTTCATTCACAAATTTCATTCTTTGTATAGTGTACAAATCTTTTATCGCTGTATAACAGGCAAGGCTTTAAATCAGCTCCAAAAAGCAAAAAGTAGAAGATTTTCTATATAGAACTTTTAAAATCAACAAATTGTAGAACAGCACCAAACATGGAAAGTAACACTCGCATACCAAACATGGAAGCGGGTACCTGGAGCGTTTAACGTGATGAAACGTTGATGCGGTGCAACAACGGATTGTCTATTTTTATTTCGGGAGCACCGACCTAGTGTCTAATACACTTCATTCACAACTGAGATGATTCACTGTATTGTGTGCGCCCACGCTTCTTGGCCATGTGTAGCTAAAGTTCTTACTTCTAAGTACATACCTAAGTGTCGAGCCTACATTTGGACGACCTACTTTATTGTGCCGAAAGCGATATCGTTTATCTTTTGTATCGGAAGAGAAACCTCGTGTAGTTTTTGTGACATCTGTTTTTTAGATACTGAAATATTTTGCTTGGCTTGTTCAATGTTGGTTCATATTGTGACAGGCTCCTAGCGTCACAAATAGCTAACGGAAAGGCACTGGTTTGCGAGTCAGTGTGTTGTGACGGAGCCGGAGGGGCCAGTCTCATTAGTTCCGTTAAGGGGACATTAAGCGTGTCACTATTTTATACCACATTAGAATTTTTTTACAAATTAGCTTTTGCCCGCATAGAAATAGAATAGCACCAGCACATCCCTATCAGTTTCCTATGTTATTCAGGTCTTGTGTCACTTTCTTTTTGATTTTTCAAATCTACAAAGAAACAAATGCATTTTACCTCGTTATAATAAAACAGTAATATTAGTATAGATTTTATAGTAAAGTGTTATCAAAGATTTATACAAAAAAGGTAGTCATGCTGTACGAGCTACTACTTCCTTCTTCCTTGTATTACATACCTCCTACTAATGCTACCTAATGAGAGTTTGTTTAATGAATTTTAACTAACCCTCTATTTGAAATCAATGAAGTAAAATAGATTTTTCGGTGTCAAGTTCGTCTGTCGCAGACGTTTGCCTTTCCCATCAAACCGGCTTCAAGTAGATAATCAGCAGAAATGATTCACCAAGTACAGTTGGACGCCGGTTTATTGACGGCACTTATGACTCGTCCACGGAGTTTTAACATTGATTACATTAATTGCTTGTTATCTTCTTCAAGTGTATCTGTCTGTGCGTTTCATTCGTGTTGCACTCTAGATTCTGTCGGTGTTGTGAACGATTGCAATCTATTCGTTGTGTAATGCTGTTACGTTGTGTCACTTTGTTTCCTTAATTCTTACTTTCTTTGTAAATTCAACGCTTCGGCATAATTTTCTGTGTCAGAGGGAAACGGTTTCATTATTCTTACTAAAATTGTAAGCAAGGACGTTACGCAATAACCGTGTTTCGCGAAAGGTCTAGGTCTAGCAGAAAAACTGCTTGCGTCTAAAATACAGATATTCTTGAAGGAGATTCTTAACTATAATACATTCTGTATTCAGTTGGTTATTATATTACTAGCGGTTGAGAGACTCATTGTTCCGTCATTATGTATGATGTTACTGTAATGACCAATTTTATTTAAGATGGACTGGGCAAATGCCTAGATTTGATCGATGATCGATTACTCTAGCATTTCCTAGTGTTGCTAGATTTTTCCGTATTGCCTATTATATATAAAAAATGTGGTGCTTAATAAGAAGGTGTCGAACTTTGATTTTATACTTATTATACTTGTCTATAGTCAAGTATATAATCAACGGTACCTAATGTATGGATTAATACTTATCAATGGAAATTCATCCAGACAGTTAACATTAAGTTGCTTTGTCCGAAGCATTTTATATTGGCACTGGCAATTGGCATGTCACCGGATAGCAAATGCAAGAAATAAATTATTCACTAATTAAAACTAATTTCGAATTAGTGTATGTAGTAACACGTGCATAATCGCCTAATTTTAAACTCGTATGTACACATGGGCATATCATAATCGCTGTGGCCTTTACCTCAAACATTGATGTTATCGGCACCATATATGCAACCCGCTGTACCTGGTTACCAGTTACCAGGTTATCCATCAACCATGTAATACAAAGCCTTTTGACTCAATTTTCATCTTTGGCCGATTTAATAAAGCTGTGATAATTACCGAAGACGTTCAATTAGCTGAGCCGTTAAGAAGACACGGAACGGTACGTATAAGCACTCATCCAATTAGGTGTACTGACCACGAGCGTGATTGGCTAATTTTATCGATCAATCGAATCCTCAAGTTCCTCATGAATCTTAATCATTTCGTGATTCTTTTTAGTGGTCTCTATGCCTTTTGACGCCATAATGCTTGTGGGCATATCGATCGGTGGTCACTTCACAAAATCCCTGGCCCGCGTTTACAGTTCAGCTCCTTGGGCCTCTCTTTGTGCAACCGTTCACCCTGAGGCTCGACATTTCTTTGGTGACACTATTCTCATCTTCACAATACATGTGCAAGCTATGCCAAACATTGTCCTTTAAGTTTTGTTCGTTTCTTGTTTAGTCTGACATGCCGCATATCTACAAGATCTTCACTAACATCCTCACCTAAAAATATTACCATATATATATATTTGTAATATGTATCTACCATTCGATGATACGAATATTCAACGATGGCATCAGAGATCCATCTTCATTACACACATGTCATTAGGCATCTCATAATGCACCGTATGCAATACATACTGTACGCTAGGTAGAGAGATACATGTTGCAATAATCATCAAGATTTCATCTAATGTTATTCACAAGTTATATATGTGCGTAATCTGTATCAATTTTAATTGTTATATCATTGCAGAAACTACAGCATCAAATAGCCTTTGTATTTGAGCCAACCTACTAACTGATTGAATAACGCAACGAACCTTTCATTTAATTTACATACCACTAAAGTTCTAAGCAACTCGGCGTAGTAATCAATTGTAATCACAGAGATTGTAACTAACAACTACTTGTAACACAAATATACCACCTATATTTTGTGTAATCTGGATAATTGATATACCCTCGTTTCACTTTGACTCATTGTGAAAGACACTGAACATTGTCGAAACTTGTATACTTGTAGCAATTTTGCGTTCATACGTATTTTCTAGCTAATTTCCAAAAATCTTCAAGCTCAGTAAAACCGCACTTTAGTAGTTGCTTTTTAATTACTTATGATAGGGAATCAAATGTATTTTTTATACCACTAAGGGGGCAAATACGTCCCGCTTGCTAGGCCCGGGGTTTCACTCGCGCGTTGCCGGCCCTAGGCTACGGTAGAAAAGTAAAGAAATAAAGATATACTTTACATACCCGATACTAATGATATTAAATTAGTAAAAAGTATTATTATTTGCCCTCTGAACTAAGTTCGTGTTTTTATGTGGAGGTTCACTCAAATTTTTGTGTTTTTTTTTTTAGTAAATTGATAAGTAGACAATTTGATTGATAATCTGACTTGATTTTTCTTGATATCTCAGTATAGGTTTAATCGTCTTCAATGTTATCAACCGAAAGCTCATTTGATACACATAACTTAGCCCCGTCTTAGCAGTAATATGGTAACAAAACTGTTTTAAAATACCTAAAGTCTAGAGATTAGATTAGGTACAGTATCAGACTTTCAAAGTGAATCATGATCTATGTACCTAATTTATGTAATTCACTTTTGAATACGTTTCCGTCTCATTGTGCGGGTTTAATTGGGAATAATCGTTTCGCACGCTGCAATTCATCAGTGGCCTCGGAACAGATGGTGGGTGCAACAATTGGTCACCCACGCTCTACACGTTAAACAATGAACGCCGAATGAATCAAAATGTTCGCCATACAGGGAAGATCAACCTACGTATCTAATTACAATTAAGTTGATTTGAGTTTAACCACCCATAAATGGTGTTTTATGAAAAACACATTTTAGACTACCTTAATTTAAAAAGATAACGGTGCCAATAAGATTATTTATGTATGATCTGGGGCGTCTGGACTGGAAATTTTCGGTCTAACTCTAAAAACTTTTCTGTCCATAATGTGCAGAACATCTGCCTATTTAAAATGCCATCGGGGTAAGATGTAGGTACTAGGTAGTCATGTAGATCATGCAATTTTGTACAATTAATGAGAGCGTATTAATTTAAATTAGTTAATTATATATGTTCGATAATAATACATCGATTACTTTAATTAGCATCTGAAAATTTCTCGTTATAATATTTCAGCATATATTATTTAGACAGATAAATGAGAATGATAAATGATATGGGTGGAACTATTTGTTCAACTGTACAGTACAAATGCATGCATGATTCTATGTATTTGACGTCCAAAACGTGAAGTTCCGCATAAGTATTCTCCGAACGTGACTGGTCGCATGATCAATGAGAACCGATTAGCTTTGGAAATAACACCATGTTAGCTATTCTCTTACACCGGCGATTATTGGTTGGTGTCTCAATACTAGCCGTCTGTAATTGCATACATTCTATACGTGCCAAGTTTTTACATCATCATGAGAACCGCATATTGTGTTTCCAATAATAACACTGCCGATATCATATTGCCATGTAGGTATTAATGCATTGTTCCAAATGACACGTACGAATTCTGCAAAAAATGAATTTGAATTGTACGAAGTCTTTAGTGTGTATTGATTTTCATTTCTCATTGCTAAATTACATATTATTTTCAGAGGTTGAGCTAAACTAACTAACTAAGTTGACTTCTTAATTACAGGTTTTGTATAACTTGAAGGATTGTTATCAATCATAATGCTATCGTATTCAGAGTACAAATTCAATGGGTGATTATTCAACATTTACTCATGCTAGTATGGTAATTAAAATTTACAGTTGTACTACTTAACTCCGCGGAGAGTTGAAGGAAATTAATGGAATTAGCCTCTGGACATACAAATTGATATCCACAATAACTCTTATTCATAATACAGTGCATTTGAATTGGGTGGGGCTCACGCTCGGTTGTTGGCTGGCATGCGGGTCGTTCCGTATGCACGAGCTAGTTTCCAACATTAAATACATATATCTACATTAATTCAATACCTACCAACGAATGCATGAATGCATTGTGCTTTCGTAGCCAACTTGCAGCTAGTACTATTCAGATTAAAGTCAACTATTAACGTCAAAATGTGTTTAGTTGTATTCTTTGATTTTAGTGTTTACTCGACTGTATTACTTATACCTCAGAGTAGATAATATACTACGTACAACTTATACGGTATATCTACACTAATATTATAAAGAGGAAAGATTTGTATTTTTGTGGGTTTGTATTGAATAGGCTACGAAACAACTGGACCGATTTCAAAAATTCTTTCACCGTTTGAAAGCTAAATTATCACTGAGTAACATAGGCTATATATTATACAAGCTGCCCGCCCCGGCTTTGCACGAGTAGAAATTATTTGATAAATGTCTATGCTCTGAAACTAATGTCTACCCGTGCGAAGCCGGGGCGGGCCGCTAGTTATTGATATAGGTGTCATTGTAGTTGCAATAAACGGTTTTGTAACCATGACGAAACGTCACACCAATATACAATCAATAAAATATTTGTGTAGGTATTCATATAAATAATACATTTGGTCCTTTTCCTTTTATACATTAGCGTTTTTAACGAGTACTCGGTGCAACTGCACTACAAATGCAATGCAAAATGCAATATACTGCGTGAATGATGCGTTTGACCTTTTTAATTCATTTTACATAGGTAAAACAAGCCAATGAATTGCTCTAAACTGTTTGAATTGATATAAATAATATATTTAGTCCTTTTCCTTATATACATTAGCGTTTTGTACGAGTACCTACTGGTGCAACTGCAATGCAATGCAATGCAAAATGCAATATATTGCGTGATGCATTTGACCTTTTTAATCCATTTTACATTTGTAAAACAAGCCAACCAACCAGTGTATCCAGTAACAATATGAAATTTAATATTTTAAAAGTCTATAGGTACTTACGGATTTTTGCGCTAGGATCTATAACCATAACCCATTAGTAAATTTGAAATACATTATAGTGAATATCAATAACGTGAATAAATTATAGTTAGAAGATAATGGTGCCAATTCTGTTGTTCAAAAGTACTAAACTTAACTAATTTGACAGGTCTAAAAGTCTTGCTATCCATTTCTCATGTGCGGGGTTAAATAAGGATGGCAATATTTTTAGACCTGTCAAATAGATAAGTTTAGTAATTTTGAACAACAGAATTGCCACCATTATCTACTCTGAGCTAGAATTGAAATTGGGTTCAATGTGAATTCACTTTCCGTCAAGGGGCTTCTATGGTTTGTGCAAAGCAATTCCTTAACATGGAGTAGCAACTGGGGTTGTAAGAAAAGTAGATATTTGTCAACAAGGCCGTACACTGCTTAGACCTTTTATGCTACAAAAATACCTCTATTATTCTATATTTAGTCAATGATTGACTGCGAAATTAAAAATCTATGCATGTCTATGATGTTTCAGGCTTCCAATTCTTTGTACATATTGCAGTTGCAAAACTCAGTAGATACAATCTAATTTACCGAAACATTCCTTCAAGTCAGTAGTGTAACTAATATGCTTATTATGCAAAGGACTTACGGATGTAGATTTGTTTTATTAGTTTTAATAGTATCTACTTACATGACGAGCAGAAATAAAGGTAGGTTACAAAAGCGCAATAACTTATTTATCCAAAACTAGCGAACCGTCCCGGCTTCGCATGGCCAGCGTTAACCGTATAAGTTAAATACCTACAAAACACAAATTAATTTATACGTATAAACATTCCCTTTGAATCACTCTATCTATTAAAAAACCGAATCAAAATCCGTTGCGTATTTTAAAAGATCTGAGCAAACATACACGGACAGACACCGCGAAACGACTTTGTTTTATACTATGTAGTGACAACATCGTGAAATAAAAAGTCTGTTAAAAGGGATTTATGCTATGCTTTATTACTTTGAGCTATTTGATGAGGATGTAAAAAATAAATACATTTGGTATTACTTTATCTGACCGTAGTTTTGCTCGTTGTTGCGGTTACTCTGTATTGAAATAACAGCGCTGAATAGTGTTAACCCAACATGTATAATGCATTAAGAATTAATTTGTTAAAAAAAGGAAACAACTTTGAAACTCACAAAATTATGTATTTCTTTAAAACCTTAGTACATTTCTACAAAGATTTTTATTTGATTATTAAGAATCTACCGCATAACTTTGTACCCATACCTACCTATTAAGATGATTGTGAATATAAATGAGGTATTAAGTCATAAAAAAAAATGTATGGAATAAAAAATGTAATGTACGGATCAAAATATACTTACGGCGCTAAAATCATCACTCAGAACATGAGCATGATCCGATTACTACCTAGTGAATATGATTTCTTGTGGGACATACCTGTTTTAAGCGGGTCTATGAGATTCCTGATTATTGAGCCGGTAAATCCATTATCGCCGCTAGTAGATATTTGCGTAACCCTAAATTAATGCGTTATCGATACGCACTTTACTTGACCTATTTTTTTTAGGCAAAAACAAATCTATTTAATAGCTCTTGTCTCGACTCCCTTAAGCGACTATGCTTGACACACTTAATTTTTTTTAATGGTTCGTGAATTCCTAAAAAAGAATCATAATAATGTAAATGAAATAACAAAATTGATAGATAAATACTTTATTAGTTTGAATGCAGAATTAAGACTCGGAAAAATAGGTAACTTTTACGAGCGTGGTAGTAGTTATTTAAATGAATTAAACATCTCTACAATTAAATGATGACCATGAGCAATGATCGGAGCATGGTACTGGACGCATAGTTTGGTGATCACACTAAAATAAAGAGGTATTAGGTTCAAAGCCTAATACCATCATAGCATTGCCAGTTAAAAAAATTGATGCCATGGTAAGTGAACCTTTTTTTATATAGGTACCCTTACATGGGTTGAGCTAGTCGAAGAGTGAAAGCACTACACGCTTGATTGGATCACGTTGCTTCTTACTTCTTTTATTTATTGGCCAGTGTCAACTGTTTACCAACATCTAGTTTCGCTTCGGCTTCGCTGCCCAATTATTCTTGCTTATCTGAGGCTTTAAGGCCATTTTCTAAAATTCAATTTTTCAATTTTATCGTAGGTAAATTGAGACCAATTTGAGAGTGGGTGCTAAGCTGAATTGTCAGTCTGTACCTAAGTTGTTAGCGAATCACGTTGGTTTCGCTCGACTCGCAATACAAATACGTGGCAAAATACTATAATACTCGTGATAAATAGTATAATTACATAACCTGAGTAACAAGGTTCGAGCATTTTTCATATTTTCTGTCCAAGATCAAAGTCATTTATATACGTAATCCCATAGTCCCACTACCTACTCACTGACGTTGTTATGAATATTATTATCAGTATCCGAGAGACTTGCCAGATGCCGCACCTTAAACTAGACTTTAATTAAATTACAGCAAAAAAGATGGTATGGGTACAAACATGATCAGAATTATTTACACCGTTCCATCTTCTAGTGATCAAATACTTAGTAGTTTTTGTGCCCTTCTGTTTCTCAACACGTAGGTACTTACTTACAAAGTGCTTGTTTAAATGAATTAAGATTAATTGCTCGATTATAAAGATACTTGCCGTATTCAATTCGGTTTCTCTCATCTAGATTTCATACCGTAACTGTACCTACATTATAAAGGTACTTATCATAAAAATACATTTCACTACAGTACGCTGATCGTACTCGACTGGTTGCCAGTAGTTTTCTTAGACTGTTTTATGTAAATAGGCGCGTAGGTATATTTTTCTTGGCGAGACGCTCGATAGCAAAAAGGAGTGATACGAAGTTGCGTTTGCTAATCGAAATGCACGGAATTCAGCTGTTCAAAGGCTTAAGGCTTTCAAGTACCTATACATATATTTAAGAATAGTTTAGTTTCTCTCCAGCCGTTTCAATTCCTAATCGGAAGCTGAATTTACTCTATATTGTGGAAGAATACAATCAAAGGAAGATAAATCACTGGCCTTAGTGATTTATCCTCTGTGTAAGTGAGGTACATGGTTTTCACGTTTCGTCAATATAATTGCAAATCAAGTTGTATTCACATCTACCCAATTGGATCTCGACTAGTTTCACCTTATTTTTAACGATGTTGTTTTACCATCTGCGAACACGGTTGTTACCATTGTAGGAGTATTCCAACGATTAAATACTACTATAGTAGGTACTCAAATAATTATCTGTAGTAATATGAAAGGACTGCTATACACGGTAAGGTCTCGACAAGATAGACTCATTATAGTTGTAGCCTTGATCAGTTATTTCTAGGACTTGCAATGACTTATATGCTGAATTAGTAATAATTACCCTACAAATATTTCTTGTAGTTATACTAATACGGTTCACTTATTAACTACTGAGTCGCGACAAAACGGCTGAACAGATATTTGTGGCATAATGGAGAAAAAAATATTACTCTTCTGGGCACTGAACAAGTATGTAGGAATTGGTATAAAAATAGTAGGTATTTTCTAGGTATCTTCCTAAAGCTATGATCAAATAAGCAGAAACTAGGTTTAACTACCTTATTACATTACTACAGAGTTAAACATTAATGGGGAGAGCATTACAATTCATGTGATGCAGCTAATCTATTCAATTATGTATCGCCTCAATCAGCCTAAGATTGTTTTGGTGTAACTAGGTAGGTATCTACAAATGAACATGTAGGTAGGTAAATCCAAAAATAACCTTCCATTGATTTCCATGGATGCAACATAATTTACTTTTTGTAGTCTTTGCAGTTATTAGCATTTTCACCCCAAGAGTTATTTTGTTTTTTATACACCGTCAAATTTAATAGATACCTAAGTGTATTTTTTCACTGTCTAGCAATTTGACGACGAATAATAAATCGCGTGTTGAAATATAATTCCAATAAATAGGTGCCTTGCAATATTACACCTGGTAATAAACGCTGTGTCGGCTCGCTCTGCTGCTATAAACAAAAACATTCTGCTGATTCACAGATGTCATATCTTAATGTCCATACATTTAATGAGATCTCTAGTGGTTTGACTTGTGTTGGATTCGTCTAATTTTCATGTAACGAAGAATTAAAGTGATAACAAAAGAACGATTGTATAAGCAAGCATAAGTTTAAATTCTGCTATGTAAGCGTAAGACAATAAGATGTTCTCGTTTTTATTATGACATCCGGATATTAATAGTTAATACGCTTGTTCATAGAATTTTTGATCATAAAATTATTTATACGTAATCTCAGCATGCATAAGTTGATAAAACGGTAAACTTATATAAGTGATAGGTAATAAAATTTTGGCGTATATATAGTATAATGTACATTGTACATACATATTCTTGTCACTGTGTTATTTTACTCTACCATAATGGCGGGAATTAGTTATAGCTCATGACTGCAACAATTGATTGATCAGCGTCTGAGTCTCTGAGATAATATTACTGGCGGAGTGACGTGACATTAAAATGGGGTATTGCAAAATAGCTACAGAATACCTATCTTTTGTAGTGTTGTCTTTGTTCCAACGGGGAAATGGGTATTTGCTATTACTTACTGCTAAATTGTTATTTCAGGTGCACTTGTTTGCAACACTTACCAGTAGTTTTAATTTATTCATATTTGTATTTACGCTGGTATTCATATATTTAGGTACGAGTAGCATTGGCAATTCGCCTAAGTAATTCTTATTAACAAAATTGTTTGGGTAAAACGAATTAACAAAAGAAAGGTACATGTTCAAAGTATGGAAATTATCAATATACCTACATACATATTTTAATGCGTGAATTTCATAATTTGTTCCGCAGTGGGAGAGAGCCTAAATGTACCAATAACGGTTAAATCTTTCTAATTAAATGCTGCCAAACTCTCTTTCACCAAAAGCAGAACTAACGCACCGTGAATCATACTTAAAACACGTCGCCATATAAAGTTATATTACTTGTTCATACCACACTAGGTACTAAATTAAATTATTTTTTTCAAACGTAAAATATACGTACCTCCATTTTTTATATTACTTATTTGTTTTAGCTGTTACCGGCGACTTCGTCTGCATATGTATAAAGATCATAGATAGCCAATAACATCCTTCCCCAGGATATAATCTATCTCCTTGTGAAATTTTATCACGATCCGTTCAGCCGTTTAGTCCTGAAAAGGTAGCAATCAAACATAGTTATTTTCGTATTTATAATATTTGTATGGATGAAGTGAAGTTAAGTAAATGATAGTAGATATTTACAGGTTCACCATTTATTTACCTACAACATTATGCATTTTCAGTACGGTTACATTGTAATAAAACTCACAATCCAACAATATTTAGTATTGCAATAACGTATGCATACATGTAACGCCTTACATACGCAAATCATTACCTAATAATGACCGGATCTTTTCTACTAATAACTATCCGACGTATTGTTTTGCATCCTTGTCCCTGTTCACAGCAACCATGCTACAACTAACACTTATTTTAATCGGCGCAGATTAGAGATCACGTACTAGTAACACGAGGAAATAATAAATGGATACATAATAATAGAAAAAAAAGTACCCGTGAATATTACTAACGGTAAGATAATGTGAGTTGTTATTTATTGCGGCGCATCTAGAGCGCCAGTCAAAATTTATTCCACTCAGGCGCGGGTTTAATTCTAAATTAACTCTATTACCTACTTAGATATATATTTTGGCTTGACGAGAACATGCGTTTCGATAATTTTGATTTCATGTGAGTAGGAAGTTATATAAAAAGCGATTATCAATGTATCCAGAGTCTCATACACATGAACTAGTAACTTGTAAATCATTAAAATTATTTTGGATGAGAACCGAACTCAGAACTTCGGTTTAACGATAATCACAAACTTGACAAGCCGTCACAGAACGAATATAGTTCCAAAATGAGTCAAAACTGGATGTCTGAACGTACCTACCTATCGCAGGAATATCCTCTATTAAAGAGGCGAAGGGTAGAATGAAGAAAGTTTTGTATAATTTTACACTTGTTCCTCAAAATTATCCTACATTTAATTTTCAGTTAAACAAAAAAATAATTTATTTTGAAATGTTCAGCTAACACGCGTTTGAAATATCTAGTATTGGAAATAAACTCTCATGTTCTCTCAAAGGTCAAACTCCTGGTTATTGCATGCATCGGGTTAGATTTAGGTAGGTGTATTGAACACGATTCCTCGAATGATTTTATTACCAAACTGTTTACTACAGAACGTTTGTGGTCTCGTCACTCAGTTTACCTGCGTGATTTATCATTGTTATCTTAAGTACCCAGTTAAGAAATGTATTCGTTTGTATCTCAGGTATAAATGATTCCATCCATTCATACAAATGGAATCTGAAACACAATTTCACATTTAAACTCGTATTTATAGTACCTAGTTATGTGTAAGTATACGCCTTGTAAACGCAAAAAAAAATTGCACATTGTTTTTACGTATCAGCTAGTAAAAATAAACAGTCGAAAGATCCGGCAGTTCCATCTAATCACAGTAGCTCACGGCTTAATGTCGCATCGAATTAGCGTCATGTTATTATTATAATAATAATAACATACGAATTATGTTTATCTAGGCACCGGTGAGTCGTGCTGACGCAACGTTTGAAGAAAGTGAAACTAGCAGACCGCTGCTGGTTAAGGCTATCAAAAGGTGTCATGGATGAAAACTTCAATTGTTGTAGTGGTTTGTCAACAATCCGTAATTACCGCCGTAGCTCACTTTCACGATGTTTTACCTACCATTACCACTATGTACCATGTCCAAAACTAGTTTTCGTTAATAGCTTACGAGTAATTAAAAACCGTTGTTTCAATTGCGTATACGATTCGCGAAATAATATGGCAACTCAAACTCGACTTTCATATAATTATTGTAAAAATACCTATAATATTCTAACGAGACCTATTAAAGTTATACTTCTTCATAACTAGACACTTGCTTATTCGTTGGAAATCAGTTAACTGACAAGAGTTCTGAAATATTAAATGCAAACATGAATTGTGAATTGTTAAATTATAGCAAGAAAGCAATTCTTGAAATTTGAACAACGCGGTTTATCAGCACTTAGGAAGTGACATTAACGTTGATGCACATGGACACTCTTATCTAGCTGATAACAACACTAAAATATTGACAGCATTCCTAATCAGTATCAATGTTTTGAAACACTTTATATCTGCGATGACTTTTGTATCGTAAAAGATGTGAATTAATCATTTGTATCTTTAGTTGCTCAAGAAATTGAAAGTAACGTCACTAACGAATTGAAACCCGCAATAAATATTATAGCTTATAGCTCAATCGTGCCTATAACGACAGAATAAATTTCCAATTTACAAGTGAAATCAACTATTGAAGTAAATAGGCTAACGGGTATATAACTTTTGTGCTAACATTTATTCAAGCTAATTATTTTAAGCATCTAACAGTTGATAATATTATTAATAGGTAATTAATTATCACTTTAAAGGATTGAGAAAAATAATCGGAAAGTAAATACTTAATAAGTTAAATTTTGTGCACAGGTCCATAGTTTAAGGATTCTTGTTATCTAGAAGTCTGTCTGCCTACAGCAATGACGTTTTAGTAAAAACATGAATCTAGGTCTACGGTATAATTATTTTCATTTTTCTAACGTTTATTAATTGAACATTGCAGAATAATCTATTTTATGAGCATTTGGTCAGGTTAGTTTATTTTACTAGAATTCAAGACTAAATGACAATTCTGTAAAGCAACGTTGACTTGGAAGCGTGGTCTATGCAACAGCGATTTAGCAAGTTTATTTATTTTTATATCGCAACAACATGCACACAATGGTCGCAAAGGAAGAAAGATGTTTGTTTGTGGACACAGTGTCCGGGTGCGCACTCAACCATGAAGCAATTTACGCTGGGCCACAATAAAACATCATTATTTTGTACACCCACAAAACTTAGTACCTATTCCTATTTTTTTCTTTAAAACTTCAGGTTTTTAACAAAAAGAGATTGTTACAGAGCCATCTTGTATAGCGCTAGAGTAATGTAATTTTTTTTAACAACGAAATGTTCGATGTCTTTTGTTTTGCACGTGTTAATAACTAAAACTATTGTACTGACTGAACTATTTCCATCTTTTGCCTCGTTACGTTTTGTTCTTATAAAAAACTAAGGTTGATACAATTTTGCAAGTAGGTATTTTATTAATATTATTAAGTGTTTGTTGTATTTGCACTTGCAGACGGGCGGTGCGGACAGTGCCAGCGGAGGGTCGGGCGGGTCGGGCATGGAGTGCCTGCCGCTGCGCGCGCCCGGACAGTTCCACTACCTCATCTCGGAGCAGGCTAAGTCCCTCGTCGCTCTACAGGTAAATACACCTACTACTAGCAATTACTTTACAATTGTATGGTTTGGTTGAATAACACTTAAGGTTCTGTAATTTATAGTCATGTAAACCTAAAGTTAAAAACAATTATTCTTTCATAACTTGGACCCACTGACAAAAAAAAAATTAATGAAACTAAATAATTTGACGTGTACTTGGTCTTGGTCGTCTTGTATCACGAATCTTAATAATAAATTTGTTTAAAAACAGGAACTCCAGAATGAGGTCGGAGCTCTTCTCGAGTTTCGCGACCTCGTCATCGAGACGTTCCCGAACCTGCGGTCGAAGATGGCGCCGTCGACGCCCGCCGGCGGTCCGCGCAGAGATTGGGAGCCCGGCGTGCGCGTGCGGCGCAAGCTGCCGGCCGCCGACTCCGCGCGCGCCAAGCCGCAGCCCTCCGTGCAGGACTCCGGCTTCAGCACCGAGACCTCGTGCGGCAAGGACGCGCACTCCGCGCCCTCCGCCGCCGCCGCAGCGCCGCGCCGCCCGCTCGAGGACGAGCTGTGGGCTCTGCTCGACGTCATCCAACGCAAGGGCGCTCGGCTGCGCGACGAGGCTGAGCTGCTGCGCGCCTCGCTGGAGTCGCCCGCCGCGCGCGAGGAGTCGTTCGCGGCCGCGCTGGAGGCGGCGTGCGGCGGCTCGTGCGAGGCGCCGCGGCTGCGCGCGGAGCGGGACTCGTTGCTGGCGCGCGCCGCGCAGCTGGAGGCCGCGGCCGCCGCCTCGCCCGCCGCCCGCGCCGCGCCGCTCGGCCGCCTCGACGCCGCGCTCGACACACCCTCGCGCCCGCCCACGGTGCTCAGCCCGGACTCCAAGAAGATCGCGGCGATTCTCCTCGAGAGCAATCCCGTCGAACTACAGCGGCAGCTGCTCAACTCCACCGTGCATAATCAGGTACAGTTACGGAACTTATTGCACCCAGTGAAGCGACCCCGATTGCAGGCCGCGAGGACTCCGCAATAAATATCGTCGCGAAATATAGAGTCGCACGAACGCATCTCACGACGTGACTTTTGATACCTGACCCCGCTTTATGACCATTTACCAGCGCATTTTGGTTAAGATTTTTCTTATGATTACAATTCCACACCTGGTTGAATAGCTTTACAATTTCGGCTAAACAATAAAATAACACATCGCGAAATATCATTCCCAAAACTCCATGGAAAGCCGCTAATTGCACAGTGAGGTAATAATACAACAATACGAATGGCTACCAACAAAACTGTCATTGCACTAACGACTAACGAGGCACTGTCTGATGTAATAGTGGTGATTTCGGCAAAATTACGCGAAACACTGAAGCTAATGGAGTGTGGCGGCGGTCAGTCCACTATGTACCTACTGTCACTACGTGAGAAAATATTATGCCTTAAAGCCGGAACTTAGATGACACGTTTTTAAGGTGTTTCATTATTATCTGCCATTGGTCCCTTAACGTACAAACACGCGACGGTCGCGTCGCGTGCTATGTTAGCGCAACCAGTTCATACAAATATAATATACCAACTTTAAAACTGCGATATCCGGTATTACGTACAATAATGCGTCATAAACCTTGACCTAATAGAACTGATTGTGCACCATTCAAATACTGACTGGTAAATATTAATGTAATTGCATGCATGTATACTTACTGGAAGGAAATTACCGTAAGTAATTCTCAATTTCCCTTCAGTAGCGTCTAATGCTAATGCAATTTAAGGTTTCCGGGGTGTGTTTATAATATTCGTTTTCAATACATTCACTAAGGTGTAGGCGTAGTTCTGTATGGGTTCCGCTTTTAAAAGGGTCATTACACAGAAATAACGGACATAGTATGTTATGAATGTACCATAACATAACCACCGAAACTCATCAATTCACATTCCATGGAAGACATAATTGTTTAGCTTTGAAAATATTCTGAATGGATAACCTAATTTTTTAATGGAGCAAATGTTTTAATTTTCGAATTATGAATATTGATTTTTCAGTGACTCTCAGTGAGGTAACAAACTGATCACTGAGTCTCAATAATTGAAAATAAATATTATTATTAACGCAAGAAATTGTTGTTTCCAGGTGTTGTGCAACCGGTTGAGACTTGCTGCTGAGCAGCGTACGCTAGCGCTGGACAGGTTGGAGCGAGTCAAAGATGTTAACGAGGACCTTAAATTCAGAGTACGTCATTATTTTATTATTTGTTTTGTTTGTGGCTTAGCTGAGTTAAATACTTACAAAACTCAAACGAATTATACATAAAAAACCTTCTTCTTGAATAACTCTGTCTATTTAAAAAACCACATCAAAGTCCGTTGCGTAGTTTTAAAGATCTAAGCATACATAAGGACAGACAGACAGCGGGGAGCGACTCTGTTTTATACTATGTAGTGATACATAACTCTTCGTATGCGCGAACACGCTACAGCAACAGTGTTCATATGTCACAGACACACTACACCCTGGTTTTCGCATTTGTCATTAAAGTTATGATCAATGATTACACTTCACGAGCTGTCGGGCTTTGCCTTAGGAAACTAGGTGGTTCGCTATCATAAAATAATAATGTAAATATACTGTTTCCAGTTGGAGGAGAAGAGCATCGAGCTGGAGGGAGCGCGCGCGCTGGTGCGACAGCTGGAGGGCTCTCGCGGCGAGGCTCGCAGCAGTCTCGAGCGGCGGGGTAGTCCCGAGCGTAGGGACAGCAGCCTCGAGCGGCGCGGGTCCATGCGCGACATGGAGCCGCTGCACATCCCGTCGGCGCCCGCATCGGACGCGGACGAGGAGCGCATCTCGTCGACGCCGCGCCGCAGCCGGCCGAGCCGCATCCCGCTGCACACGGCGCACAAGGGCGCGGCTCCGCGGCCGCCGACGCGGTCTCCGGCGCCGCCGCGGCCTCCGTCGCAGCGCTCGACACGCTCGTCGGCGTCGGGCCGCAGCCGCGGGCGCGCGGAGACGTCCCCGGCCAAGTCGGGCGTGCCCGTGAGGCGCGCGCCGCAGCCGGACGCCAAGGTGCGCGGCCGCTCCTTCTGGAACACCTGGTTCTCTAAAGATTAGTAGGAGTGAGTGTGTGCACCGGTGACTCACCCGTGGGCCGCGTTCTCATGTTCTGGTTTTGGTTCCCAAGCTCGCGGGCCGGTCGGCGCCGGCGGGCTCGTCGGCCGCGTAGATCACATGCCATTATGTCGATCGTAAGTTTTCGTTTCCGTGTTATATTTCTTTTGGCGCCGCCTCGTAGTTTTGGTTTCCGCCGTAGATCGCCCCCGCCCCGTAGCTTAGAGCATGGTCCCTAACGAATATGTTTACTAATATAGTGTAACATTGTAATGGCCTAAAAATCTTACCGCGAAGTGTTCGACTCCAGACTTCGCCCTACAGTTTTGGATTTAGTATACGACGTCTAATTGCAGTTGCAAAATTATAACTAACTATTTTGTTTTTGTTTTTTGTTCATATATAGAACACATGATTTTCTTTCGATTGCTTGCCTCGGTTGATTTTTATGCCAGCAACACAATCACATCAATAACAATAAGTTGACACTTTTCTTGTAAAAGTTACCGCACGACAAATAACTGAATATAATAAGAAATATTAATAGCTCAGTTTTATTCGGACGTGCTGCAACTTTAGTTTAACTGGCGTGGGTTACTTACTTGTCATACTGTATTTTATTAACATTATTGTAACAACTGCATCTAACTAAACAGTTTTATGACACCGAAATTGTGAAACATTGTACATTATAATTTATTCAACGAAGAAAATATCACCAAATTCAATGGTAAGTACACATACAAATACAAAAATTCACACGTTCATTTTTGCTACCAGTTTGACACACAACAACACGGCATATGTTTTAATTTTATTATTTGCGAATTAATATATTTTGATATTTTTATTGACATAGTGGCATAATGGCGACGATAATGGTGACGATTTAGCTAATCGTGCACACCAGACAATAGAACAAGCGTGCAACCACCGTTAATAAAGTTAAACGTATACGTGTTCTGTATGAGTTAATAACGCTTCTGAGTAGTTCTGAGTGAATCAAATCTAAAAATAAAATATACCTATATCTTCGCAATACGCACAAACACCCCCACAACGCACACACAGGTTTTGCAAACTGTCGCCCTGCCTTTTTCAATCTTGCCCTCTCAATGAATGTAATCTAAATATTAATGTAGAGATGACACATACTTTTTGTAGAGCTAATAATTATTGTTAACCCTACAGCGCTTGACGATAATTCATAAGTAAAAAAAATATTGTGTCTACTTAAAATGGAAACCATTTGTTTTTAAAAATATTTATAGAGTAACGAAGAGCCAGGTTGCAGAGGGTAATAATGCGAACGGAAAACTACTGTCACTTTTTCACTGTGGTGCACGAACTCGCTATCACTTAGTTACGTTCTTGAAAACATAGGAGGTTCAAAGATAGGGAGCGCCCTAGCTGCATTTATCCTATGCCCGAAAGTTAAGTCTATGAAATGAGTAGTTAACGAACGAAAATTATAATTGCAAGACGTTATGTACGAGCTTTCGCATTTATAAAATTAGTAGTTTTGACTGAGAACTCCATGTAGCGTCTTGACTTAACCAATAAGGGCATAGTGACGTTCGTCCCGTGCTAGTGGTATTGCAAGCGTCTACAGGCTACGTTCACCTCTCTACTATAAAAAACAAAATTGCAGAATGTATGTGAACAGTAGTGTCCGACCGATGTTGTGCTAATGGGCTAAAGTTTTGGCCGAAACCGAAAGTTTCTAGTAAGTGCCGAAATGGTACAAATGTTTACGGATGAACGAAAGACCGGGATGGACGTGGCGACGCTCGGCTGTCACACCGCATTTACATTTGAGTTTATAAGAACCTGTTCAGATGACGCGCTTTAACCCTCGAATCTCCTCGCGCGTTTCAATTTACCTACCTATATTGCGTCCAGATACCGTGTTTCACGCGCGTTCCTACTCTGGGAGAAACTTGAGACTTTCTTGCTAGTTATAAACATGAACTCGGGTACAGCGGTAAACTTCGACTATTTCCTCCCAGTTCCTAAGTTCTGTGGTTCTATTTGAATACTCCGATGACTACATATCACATAAGGCTACTCATTTCTCAACACCGTCAATAAAAAGTTCGGTATCGAAGTTTTTACGGTCCATTTTCCCAATACCATATACGTTCACTCGTCACGGACTCCCGCGTAGTACCGGGCGCAGCAATGGCGGTATCTCGACTGGCGCGGCGCTTGCGGGTAAAACGCTTGAGTCGAGAGTCCCGCTCATTGCACGCCGTTTACGCGCGAGTGAGGAAACACGCGGCAGCATCTGGACGGGACATAATATGCAGCTCTAGTACCTCAAGAACGCGTGAGTGACTACGTAAAGCGCGTTATCTGAACAGGCTCTTAGCCTTCGGCTTCGGTCGGACACTATCTGAATAGTGATGTAATGATAATGGTGTGGTCGGATTATATGGCCGGGCGGGGCTAACGCGCGTTTTGGTTTAGCCGGCGGCGTGTGGGGGCGAGTGGGCGCTGGAGGAGTACGTGGCGCGCGCGGGCCGCCTGGCGCCGCCGTCGCTGGCGCTCGAGATGGCGCTGTGGGCCGACCGGCCCGGCCACTACTTCCGCACCATGAACTACGCGGCCGATAGCTACGACGACGCGCTCTACGACGCCGACTCGCTCGCCTGAGCGCTTCTTGGTACTTCGTCGTCGTCATATCTCGCGGTCGCGCACCTGCACACAAATACGTCGGCGAGCACCGTATCATGCACATTAGACACCCCCATTGATCGTTATGACAATCCCTAAAAGTATGTTTATTAATTTTGGAGTAGGTACGATGTTTCATTATTCGAATTGAAACTTCAAACAGATATTTGATGCTAAGTGCTATAAAACACTAGGCCACACATTAACGCGTTCGCCGCTAAGCCTAAACGGATTTTGATTAGCAGTGAACGCATTAATTTATGTAAGTAGACTGGGCCGGGCTTAGTAAATAGTTAATTGAAGGGGTGTATGCTTTTCTACGCTTTGGTTTTTTCAGCGGATAACTGCTACAAGGCGGGCCACAGAAAACTAAATAATAGGCTAGAAGTGCTATTATTTCTATCGTCTTATTATTTAGATTTCTATGAAGCGGCTTATTTGCGCGACAACACAGCTCGGTATTATGCGATTTGTAACCGCTTTGTTGAAAGAAATCTCGCACAACTCTGTCGCTAAACCATTATATACACATTTGTCTAAAAACACGGAAATATTCCGCGCTGGGGATCTACTGCATTTTTATTGAATAATGAATTACTTGAATGAAATTTAATGCCTAATAAATCAAGTTTGCATGTATTTAATTATTGCCTACGAGAGTCGCCACATGTGTCCCGGGGCGACTGTATACATAGAAAGCACGTTAGATAGTAACCGAAAATTTAATTAATTTTAATAAAATAAGGTAGCTATTAAAACTAAATATTGTCATTCCTAAGCTTGTGTGGACAGACTGTAATGAATATAATTGAGTGAGAGCGTGAAACGACTGTAGCAAGGCTGTGAAACACTGAAGTGTGCTTGAAGTTGTTTCCGAGGGAATAAATCGGGAAATGTAATAAAAGTAAGCATTAGCTATGAAATAGTCAAACTAAACATAATGCGATGACTAATAAAATGTGTACATAATAAAAGCTATTGTTGTTGAACTTTGTCTAAACGTCCAGTGCTGATCGTCCTAAAGCGATAACGCGTGACTGCCTTTGAGTGGTAAGATTATGTGAATATTAGTTGATTTTATTAGTGTTACAGATTTACATGGCAGAGCTCGGTAACAAATAGTAGGAGACTGATTTTGTATAAATAAAAAATAGTGATATGCCTACACCATGATAGGAAAACTCCAATTTAAACTCCTTTACTGTAATATTCCTTTTTAATTATTAAGTTAAAATGTAATATGCTTAAGTAACTATTAAATTACCTGTAATGTTCCAAACTTGTATAAATTATGTCTGTATTTTAAAGTAGTTGTAATAGTGAATAATTTAAGTCAACTGTTTAATGTACAGCATTCAATCCCATTATTAGATTTTGTAAATTATTAAGCCACTATCCTTAAATTAAGATACTCATAAAAATATCTAGTTGACTTCAATCTAGTTGATGACTATGTAAAGTTGTACAGAAATCATATCATTATATGTTAAACAAATTATTCAAATAAATTGTTCATATCTATGACATCTTTTTATTAAAGCACATATCATCAAAGATCACATAGTATCATCAGTATCACCTGAGTAAATAATAATAGAATAATAAACCTAAAATTGAATAATTAATCAAAACAATAAATAATAAGTCCATTATTCTTAACGTCACTATTTGTGTCCTTAAACATTTAGAAATAACAAAAACATTAATAATCAAAACAAAAAATACCTTACCATAAATTAAGCTAGGACCTTGTATTGGTCTGATTTGAAAAGTAATTAAAAACATGAAAAAATTGAATCTTAATAAACAATGCCGCCTTAGTCAAACTTAGGTCCAAGAAAGATGTCTTTAATTTCCAATGTATCTGGATGCTTGTGGACTCTTATAAACCCGTGATGCTTTAGTTCTGAAAAAAACATTATAAGACCGCCTTAAAATGTATGTCATAAAAAACCAATGAGGTGTAGGCCAAGTCGGATAACGATCGGAGTAAATCCTTGATTTAGTTGCTGACTGATGTTTCTTTTTACGTACAAAATAATTATCGAGATATCAAAATCAATTTTAATTGCCATTGATTTATTATAGGGCCTTGTTTTACAAAAAGCACAATGCCGAACTTACTGAGTATTGAAGTAAAGCTCTGAGCGGCAATCATACGTTGATACCCCGACATGGTTGGCCCTCTGGCAATGAGGTTTCTTACAGTCAAAGGCTTCAGACCATCCCTGATGCAGCTTAATATTTTTATCATTGTGCCTTCGGTACCCCAATGCTCACTAGAAAGTACATGTTATTTAATGAGTCCAACAGCTACTTATATTGTTATCAAGCTCGTATAAAATTACAGACTGCATAGTCACTGGTTATTTAATTGGACGCCACTCTTTTAGGACTCCCAACAGTAGCGATTGAAATCAGAAGCATAGATTTATTGCAAATTTCGTCAATCACGGTATATTTTAATTCTCGCTCTCGTGAGCTCTTACTTCATTTGAGAGTTCGCGGGAGGAACTTCCTTAAACTGATCAATAAGATAATTTAACCAACCTTGGGAACATTTTTATTTTATCCATATTTTGGTAATTTATTCACAACTTTTCAAAAGTCTCAGTTGAAATATATTTAAAATACCAATATTTGCGCAAATTAACGTCACTAACCGAATAAGCCTTCTGGAATCTGTAGTTTGGTCCGATTCTCCGAGCGAAACTTTGGTTCTGTCCAAACTGCCTAAAGGAGTCTCTGATCCTTCGCTTGGAGCCCTGCGAACCGTTTTATTTACCACACTCGCACTGTGTGGTTCCATTTCCGGATGTGTTTGGGTATCAGCTAAGCCAGCCTCTTGCAGCATTGCAGTCACACTTCTCTGGGTGTCTTTAGTTTGGGTTTGTATGTTGTAGTCATAAGGAATGTTTTCTTTGTCGGCTTCTAAAATTACAAAATCAGTTCCAACAATTAGTTTTAAACACATTCAATCTTATAGATAAAATATTTAATTTTAATTTATTAGATAATCATAATGTTGATTCCGGCTCTTAAAAACCAAATAAAATAAATATAATGTTCGGAGGACATTATCACACAACCCCATCTGGTCCCAAACTAAGCAAGGCTTGTACTTCTTTTAAATACATGCCAAACGCCCAGATGACATGTTTTATTACATAAACATTTTAATGTATTTACATAGAAACTTAAGAATACTAGCTGTTGGGATTTAAAAAATACCTATAAATACTCTTATAAGTTAAAACCAAGGTAAGTTTTAGAAGTATAGTAACTTACCAGCAATTGGAATTGGTATCTCATCTTGTACTTCGTCTTGCGTTCGTTGGCTTCTTCTGAATGATAGGTAGCCTAGCCGTGGTATCTTTGGCTGTAAAAAAAATATGTACTAATGAGATATTTTTGTTACTGTAAGTTCCGTTGTTAAGTTGTTATGATCAATGAAGAGCGCTCTTACTAAAATTATGAATACATGATTACGAGAAACTCAAGTCCTATTTTGATCGAAAAAATTATGAAATATGGCCACTCGCGCTGTCATTTCAACAAAAATAACGACATGCACTCGTATGGTACGCGTAATGCCGACAAAGTTGCAGCTGTGCCTCGATCCCTGACAAAGTCCTCCAAACTTTGTCACATTATGGGGCCAACAGTGTATAATAAACTACCAGAACACATTAAAACTGCAAATGGCATGAACTGCTTCAAAGCAAACTTAAGCGTTGGTTAATCGAGCAGACATTCTATGACGTAGAAGAATTTTTGAGTTGACTCTGTTGTTACTTTAATAGTGCAATTTTTGTTTTTTTATAAGTTTTCAATTTAATAATTATTTCCGGTCGATTGCATCTCCGTTTTTATTATGTTCTTATAAGTTTTGTCTCTGTGATTATTACTATTATTATTGTTGGCCTGTGGTTGTAATATTTGACATTTACAAATAATACACTATACATTATATATTACTAGTCAATAGTATCGATCATAAAAATCACAGCATTTCACGATTAATGAATATGTAAACTTACGCTTCTAGGAACTTCTAATGCTTCCGCTCGCCTCTTCGACTGAGATATCGTCAGCACTTTCTGTGTAGGCAAGTCCGATATATCCTTTTCTCCCTCCACTTCACTAGTGCGGGGTTGTTCTACCGTTACATCCTTAGAAATGTCCAGTTCCGTGCGCTGTTCCATTTGTACTTCTAAGACTTGAGGCTCTTCCTGTATGGGAGCTTCATCTGCTTCGTCAATTTTCTCGAGAACAGATCTCGAAAAAGTACGATCTGGACGATCCAGTACTGCTTGCTGTAAGTATTTAAATCACAGTGAAATATAGCAGTCCTTCGAATTGCGAAACGTTAGATAATTCTAAAATTGATTTTATTAGTGTACAGAACGATTTTATAAATGTATTTTGTTCTGAGATTGCAACTGAGGGTGTAGTCACCGAAATATATTATTTAGGTGTAAATCTGATATATGGTCATACCGTCATAGTTGGTAGTTGGGACACATACTAATTACCTAAAATATATTTTTTTATATTCTGTTATATTTACCTCCATTTCTCGTTCTGCCAAAGGTTTGTTAGGTACAATGCCAAGATTTCGCATGAACAAGCGCGAAATTTCTGAAGCAATATTGCAGATTCTCGCGCCACCATGGCAAGTCCGACGCAGGTATTCTAGTGGTGGTACTCTTATATCTATTATGTCGTCTGCACTTGTCTGCAATTGTTGAACAGCCATTATGAACGAACATTTTGAACACGTTATTATCAGTTAGACCTGTATGTGTGTATTTATATTTACGTATGCACACGTTACAATACAATAATTTTAGGTATCCTAAAAACTTGATTATCATCAGACTATAACCACTTAGAAGTGGGAATGTTTGACTAGTCGATGGTGTACAAGAAAGTGAGGGTTACCTCGCATCTCAATTCTACGTTGATATTAGAAATCCTGGAGCGCAGATAATCATTACTGAGTCTTATCTTCTTGTCAATTATAAGTCTCGTACGCAAATTACGTCTTCTCGATTGGGGTTCTATTTCTTCCAACTCCTGTTTTAATGGTCAATTTTTCTTTCATTAATAAAAAGCAGAATCAGATCGACAATTTATAAAATATATTCATAAGTTGAAGAGCAAAAGAAAAAATAAGATCTAGAAAAAATAGCAGAATTGACAACCTCGTTGTCTGAAGTTGGTTAATAAACATAAAACATAGGTACATAAATATATTATATATATCTTACTTCCAATTCGATGTGGATAGGTTTTGTCCTAATAATAGATTCAGCGACTGGTTCTGTCGATGGGCCAGGTACTGGTTCGATTTCTTGGGGTAATGGCACCGAACTGAAAGTTACAACATGTAGGTATTTACTTATGTACGTACATGCTTTGATTTATTTACTTGGTATCTACATGATAAGATAAAAAGTGAGTCATATTACTATTTGTATTGAGCTTGTTAAGCCGAGACGCTTCCTGATGCTAATTCAATAATACACATAGTTTATTATCTACTCTGAGCTAATACAAAGATATTATAAAGAGTTTATTTTTGACATAAATGGCAAAAAGCCAACGGCACGTGGTGTTCCCAGGCGGTCACCCATCCAAGTACTGACCACGCCCGACGTTGCTTAACTTCGGTGATCGGACGAGAACCGGTGTTTTCAACGTGGTATGGACGTTGGCATCAAGTGAGCTCTATTTTCTGATCATTATCTCAGAGACTACGTACTCATTATCAAAACAGTGTCGTCACGCACGGTTTAAAAGCATAAAATTGGCTATTCAAGATTTGATTTTTTTTTATGTTTTCTTTGTGAAATCAGCAATGCGTACAAGCCTCAAATTTTTTTATAATGTAGTTATAGTGCTAATGTTAAACCAAAAAATATAAAAATCTGTTAAGTTAGCTATATTTATGAGTAAAATGGCAAAAGCCAACGGCACGTGGTGTTCCCAGGCGGTCACCCATCCAAGTACTGACCACGCCCGACGTTGCTTAACTTCGGTGATCGGACGAGAACCGGTGTTTTCAACGTGGTATGGACGTTAGCGACAAAATAGCTCTATTTTCTGATCATTATCTCAGAGACTACGTACTCATTATCAAAACAGTGACGTCACACACAGTTTTAAAGCATAAAATTGGCGATTCAAGAACTGACTTTTTTCCAATTTTTTCTTTGTGAAATCAGCAATACGTACAAGCCTTAAAAAATGTTAATGTAATTATAGTGCTAATGTTAAGGTTAAACCAAAAGACATAAAAATCTGCTAAGCAAAGTTAGCTCGATCTATGTGTAAACTATGACAAAAAAGCCAACGGCACGTGGTGTTCCCAGGCGGTCACCCATCCAAGTACTGACCACGCCCGACGTTGCTTATCTTCGGTGATCGGACGAGAACCGGTGTTTTCAACGTGGTATGGACGTTGGCGACAAGATAGCTCTATTTTCTGATCATTATCTCAGAGACTACGTACTCATTATCAAAACAGTGACGTCACACACGGTTTTAAAGCATAAAATTGGCGATTCAAGAACTGACTTTTTTCCAATGTTTTCTTTGTGAAATCAGCAATACGTACAAGCCTTAGAAAATGTTAATGTAATTATAGTGTTAATGTTAAGGTTAAACAAAAAAACATAAAAATCTGCTAAGCAAAGTTAGCTCGATCTATGTGTAAAATTATGGCAAAAGCCAACGGCACGTGGTGTTCCCAGGCGGTCACCCATCCAAGTACTGACCACGCCCGACGTTGCTTAACTTCGGTGATCGGACGAGAACCGGTGTTTTCAACGTGGTATGGACGTTGACAACTACTAAGCTCGATCTAGTGATCATTATCGAAACAGTGACGTCATACCGCAGCTGTACAATCACACGAATTTTATTAACTATTATAGCTCTAGCTCAGAGTTAAGGAATATACTGCGTACAAGATCTAATAAGCACTCGTACGAAGTTCTGTTTTGTATCAGTGAGTAACAAATAAACCGTATTCCGTTCCGTACTGACGCCGCGCCGCGCGTCTGATCATCAATTTTATGACTTCGCACATTCAAGTGCAGATATCGCTATAAAAATTGTAACATTTTTAATTTTACACTCGTTAAACCGGTAGTGCACACAAGCATCAAACTGGTTACAATTACAGTACAAACGATGAATTAAACAAAAAAAGAAACATACAGACGAACGTGGAACCTCCTCCTTTTTTTAAGTTGGTTAAAAATACACAATAAGTGCAGCTAGCTTAATGTATAAAATGTATCTTCACGTCTTCCCACAAGGGTCCCAAAATACGTAGTCAAAGGTGTTACTAAACAACACCCACTTTTCACCGAAGATAATTTTATTTTGTGCCGACAACTTGAAATCTCTTCTCAGACATATGCAGGCTTCCCCACGATGATTTCCTTCACCGTTAAGCTCGTAGTGTGACTTATCACTGTACTTAGTTTTTAGAAAAACTCATTGGTGCACACCGGTGGGATTCGAACCAGCGTCGCTAGGATAGCAGGCGACGCTTATATACAAGGTCACTACAGCTTTTTAGCTTGATTTAATTAAGAGTTAAAAATAAATGGCAAAAAGCCAACGGCACGTGGTGTTCCCAGGCGGTCACCCATCCAAGTACTGACCACGCCCGACGTTGCTTAACTTCGGTGATCGGACGAGAACCGGTGTTTTCAACGTGGTATGGACGTTGGCAACGAAACAGCTCTAATTTCTGATATTTATCGAAACAGTGACGGTATGTTGAGGACATTATAGTTATTTTAATGAGGATCAGTACAGTTATAGAAAATTCAATAGAACTCATATCCACATCATTATCTATAACATAAGAATGATATGTCTTTTTGAATTATTCAAATCGGCCCATAACTTACGAAGATATTAAGTTATAAACATTACGCCGTCCTGCCGCTAAATGTTAGTGTACGCGGGTGCGTGTGACGTCACAATATCGGAGTGCAGTCGGTAGGTAGTACTTCTCATAGTTCACGAATCGACGGAGCGGCGGGCGGACGCGATTTCTCATATTATTTGCAATTTATTTAAATAAAGTGTTTACATGGTGTCATTTTGTGATATTTAAATACATATAAAACGTACCTATTATGAGTACTAATAAAGTAACTAGTGCAACTTTTGGTAGAGTCTTTTTAAAATATTTAGTCACAGAACTCTCAGAGAGGCCAAAATGTATTGCAAGTATTGAGTTAGGTTCATGCCATCATTTTTCGTAAAGTCACTAGGATTTAAATAGATGATGTTCTCGTGAATTTTTGTAAATGTTTAATACAAAAGTATGAATGGTCAGGAATTCCTATCAGTAATTTTGGATCTCGAGATATAGCTGTTGCATATGCTCATTGAAAACAATTTTGTTCATCTCTTTTGTTATTTTCAAATCATTCGACTCGTTATTACTACCAAAAGAACAAGTAAAATCACTTGAGTTTGAGTTGCTTATTGTGAAGCTAACATTTGGATCAAGATTTATAGGGTTTTCCTTCTTTTTTACTATGTGTTGTTTCCATTTAACTGGCGTATTATTAGATTTAGTTTTCATTGTTGGTTTCATATTAACCTGTACTGCTTGTGTTTTTTGACTCGTTTCATTGTTTTTTGATAATACATCTATTTCATCAGGTATGTAAAGGGGATCACTGTTTTGGATTATTTGAGTCTTGATTTTCACACTCTACTACTTCAATGGAACGCAACGACAGGTCTTCGTGTCCAATATCTTTACTTAAAAATCTTTCAAAAAAATTTATATCTTGTCTTTTCTTAAAACCGGGTCTGTCAATTTTCTTCTTTTGAGGCTTTTGACATTCAAATTTATGAGGGAAAACTCCCTTCTTCAGTTTAAGCCGTCCTCCAACCAACTTAAACTTTATGTAATTTTCCATATCTTCTTCTAACTGAAATATAAAAATTATTATTAATTTATTTGCTTCTAACATTAAGGCATAGCTAAGGCAGATTCATAAATGCATCGCTGTTATGTCAATGGTTAAATAAAAATATTTTTCTTTACTTTTCACCCGAGTACGTCCCTCTATCATTGATTTGACCTTGGAATATTATATAGAAATCGAAACGGGCGAATAGGTAGGTATAAGTTTTGTCCATAAAACTCAGAAAAAGTAAGAAGGTATGTTTTTATTAATACAGCAGGCTTAAAATAAGAGAATACTTAAGTACACTACACGTAATCGTAGGTACTAATTTATTTCCATAACAACTAAATAATAGGTAGGCATAGTTATGTAGGTACTTACATCGAAATGATCTTCGCAACAATATCTTGCAGTCCGGGCAGAAGGTTGAATCTTATCATCTCTTTTCACAGTGGCATACCATTTTTTACGTAGTTTTGGGTCTTTCGGCACGTTAAAAAACTGTTTTTAAGGCGCTTTAATAGTCGTATTTGTACATTTCGGCACTATACAATATTTATACATAGTTAGAAAAGTGAATTATATACAAATCGGACACAAAATTTGTTGCAAGGACACAATTATCCAATAAAAACACGTGCGCCTTATCGCTGTAAGGCTGACTGGCGTATTCGGATATTGTGACGTCACAGCCTACAACGCCAGCCGGTCAGAGAACTCCGCTAGTAATTTGATCTTATCTTCGTCAATTTTTGTCGTAGAACAAAAATTTTTGCACTGTATGTTTAGGATTTCTTAGCTCTATAAATCTGCATTCTCAACTAAAAACGTTACGGATCCTCATTGCGCTGCTGATTAACGCTCAGCTGATCTGTCAGACGGCGGTACTGCACAAACAAGCTTTAGTAATTATTATTCTGTGGTATTACACTATAAAGTATAACTAAGCTCATTATTCTGAGGTACTGCATCAGTAACGGGCTAGAAGTTTTTGACTTTCATCTGCCAAATACGTGTCAAAAAATTTGTCAGTTAAAGGTGACATAACGAAAAACCAAAGAAATAGTGCTTTGAACACATTAATACCAATTTTCCCAAAATGCTCACTGATATCAAGTATAATATATAATATACTCTAAACCGATACGCTATAAGCAAAGCGACGTCTTGTGCAAGTACTAGCAACAACAACAGTAGTAACCGAGTATCATACAGAGTTCCGCCCATGAGTAAATAATCCGAGACTGTTACGTACACATAATCTTCGATAGGTGGCGCTGACCTAACAATGCATCCTTTTTTAGGGCTCCGTAACCCAAGGGTAACAACGGAACCCTATTATTACTGCTAATATTAAGACTTGGCTGTCCGTCCTTCTGTCTGTCTGTCAATGGGCTGCATCTCATGATCCGTAGACACTTGAAAGTAATCACAGAATGTGTATTTCTGTTGCCGCTATATACAACAAATAATGTGTATAAAATAGCTTAAATAGCTAATATCAGTAAAATATCTATTCTAAGGTTTTATTATTGTATAAACACAGCAGCGGCTCTTTGGAAAGTGCTCACATTGTACTAAAACAATATTGTTGCTTAAATCCATACTTCGAGTAGATAATCACGTACAATCCATACTAATATTATACATAAATGTGAAAGTAACTGTGTTTGTTTGCTACATTTTAACGACTAACGGGTTAACTGAATGGAACGTAATGAAATTGCAATGAGATAGATTATGAACCTGGACAAAAATGGCAAAAGCCAACGGCACGTGGTGTTCCCAGGCGGTCACCCATCCAAGTACTGACCACGCCCGACGTTGCTTAACTTCGGTGATCGGACGAGAACCGGTGTTTTCAACGTGGTATGGACGTTGGCAACAATGCTACTTTCTTTTTAGACCACTATCGAAACAGTGACGAAACACGGACTAAAAGTATTAAATGGAGATTCAAGAAAATGTCTTTTCAATCTTTCCGTTGGATATCGATAATGCGCACACGCATCAAACTTGTTACAACAATACAGTGCAAACAATGCAATGCAAAAATAAATGACAAAAAGCCAACGGCACGTGGTGTTCCCAGGCGGTCACCCATCCAAGTACTGACCACGCCCGACGTTGCTTAACTTCGGTGATCGGACGAGAACCGGTGTTTTCAACGTGGTATGGACGTTGGCGACAATTGAACTATCTACTGACGATTATCTGTACAAGCGACTTTTATTAATTTTTCTGCGGTATTTCACTCAGTAAAATAACTTAGCTCATTAATCTGAGGTACTACATCAGTGTTGAGCTAGAAGTTTTTGATTTTCGTCTGCCAAATGTAAAATTGTTTAACGCGAAAAAATACCTAAGTCTGTGTGTTTAACGGTTAAAGCAGACTGGCGTAGCCAAACCAAAGACTGAAAACTAGTGGTGCTATGAACGCATTAAATACCAAATTGCTCAGTAATATCTCTCTCAGGGTAGATAATATTATACTGCGTACAAGTAGATACCTAAATTTGTACGTAGTTTATTATATCTACTCTGAGCCTAAATAATATACTCTAAGCCTAAAAAATATACTCTAAGCCAAAATGCTATAAGCAAAGCGACATCTTGTGCAAGCACTACAAACATCAACAGTAGTAACAGAGTATCATACAGAGTTCCGCCAATGTAAATAATCCGAGACTGTTTGACTTACACACAATCTTCGATAGGTGGCGCTAAGCTAAAGATGCATGTTTTTTTAGAATATAAAGTAGCTACGTACTATTTGTACTATTTAGTATCTTCTCTGAGGTACTACATATCATTAAAATATCTATTCTTAGGTACTGAAAACGACAGAGCACTGAGTTTCTTGCCGGTTCTTCTCAGGTGGCTTTTTTTCCGAACTGGTGGTAATTTAGACCATCATAAGTGCCTTATTAGGGCCTAAACTGAATAAATGATTTTTGTTTTTTTTTTAACTACATATTGTTTATACAATACACAGCAGCGACATCTGCAAGTGCAATTGAACGAAAAAAATAGTCCGGCCTGTCGGAACTCGATGAATCTCTATGGTTTATTTTTATTATATATTTCGATTTTCCGAGTTTAATCCTTTACCGTTTTGTTTCACTTTTGTGTCACTCTTTCTTGTCAAATTGAAAATAAACTGTTTTTGCATCAGAATTTTAATGCTGCTTAATTTATAAAATACCTACTAACGGCTACAGTTCTTCGTCCTACACATCTTTCACTTCACCGGTGGAACCTGATGTGGGAGTACCCCACACGGTCAGAGTTCCTATATTGTTGCTTGCACATAATAACTCACACATACAAGTTGAAAAGTGGCGCTTAACAAAACATTTATTTTTGTCTAAAATAACTTGTAAAATAATAAATATATATATGGCAAAGTAAGCAAATAATATTCACGGACAAAATTTAAATATAATTTGGCAAAAAGCCAACGGCACGTGGTGTTCCCAGGCGGTCACCCATCCAAGTACTGACCACGCCCGACGTTGCTTAACTTCGGTGATCGGACGAGAACCGGTGTTTTCAACGTGGTATGGACGTTGGCAACTACTAAGCTCGATCTAGTGATCATTATCGAAACAGTGACGTCATACCGCAGCTGTACAATCACACGAATTTTATTAACTATTATAGCTCTAGCTCAGAGTTAAGGAATATACTGCGTACAAGATCTATAAGCACTCGTACGAAGTTCTGTTTTGTATCACTGAGTAACAAATAAACCGTATTCCGTTCCGTACTGACGCCGCGCCGCGCGTCTGATCATCCATTTTATGACTTCGCACATTCAAGTGCAGATATCGCTATAAAAATTTTTACATTTTTAATTTTACACTCGTTAAACCGGTAGTGCACACAAGCATCAAACTGGTTACAATTACAGTACAAACGATGAATTAAACAAAAAAAGAAACATACAGACGGACATAGAACGTCTTTTCGAAGAATATTCACGTCGTCCCACAAGGGACCCAAAAGACGTAGTCAAAGGTGTTACAAAACAACACTCACTTTTCACCGAAGACAATTTTATTTTGTGCCAGCAGCGTGAAAAATGGTTCGTCAGTTGCCGTCTTGCCGTCTCTTAGGCACTATATTACGTCCTCGAAATCTCTTCTCAGACATATGCAGGCTTTCCCACGTTGATTTCCTTCACCGTTAAGCTCGTAGTGTGATTAATCACTATACTTCGTTTTTAGAAAAACTTATTGGTGCACACCGGTGGGATTCGAACCAGCGTCGCTAGGATAGCAGGCGACGCTTATATACAAGGCCACTACAGCTTTTTTTTAGCTTGATTTAATTAAGAGTTAAAAATAAATGGCAAAAAGCCAACGGCACGCGGTGTTCCCAGGCGGTCACCCATCCAAGTACTGACCACGCCCGACGTTGCTTAACTTCGGTGATCGGACGAGAACCGGTGTTTTCAACGTGGTATGGACGTTGGCAACAAAGTAGCTCTATTTTCTGATCATTATCTCAGAGACTACGTACTCATTATCAAAACAGTGACGTCACACACGGTTTTAAAGCATAAAATTGGCGATTCAAGAACTGACTTTTCCAATGTTCTCTTTGTGAAATCAGTAATGCGTACAAGTTGTACGTAGTATATTATCTACTCTGAGATACAAGAGTTAAAAAATGTTATAATGTAATTATAGTGCTAATGTTAGGTTAAACAAAAAAAATATAAAAATCTGCGAAGCTAAGTTTGCTCGAATTATGTGTAAAAATATGGCAAAAGCCAACGGCACGTGGTGTTCCCAGGCGGTCACCCATCCAAGTACTGACCACGCCCGACGTTGCTTAACTTCGGTGATCGGACGAGAACCGGTGTTTTCAACGTGGTATGGACGTTGGCAAGTACTAAGCTCGATCTAGTGATCATTATCGAAACAGTGACGTCATACCGCAGCTGTACAATCACACGAATTTTATTAACTATTATAGCTCTAGCTCAGAGTTAAGGAATATACTGCGTACAAGATCTAATAAGCACTCGTACGAAGTTCTGTTTTGTATCACTGAGTAACAAATAAACCGTATTCCGTTCCGTACTGACGCCGCGCCGCGCGTCTGATCATCCATTTTATGACTTCGCACATTCAAGTGCAGATATCGCTATAAAAATTTTTACATTTTTAATTTTACACTCGTTAAACCGGTAGTGCACACAAGCATCAAACTGGTTACAATTACAGTACAAACGATGAATTAAACAAAAAAAGAAACATACAGACGGACATAGAACGTCTTTTCGAAGAATATTCACGTCGTCCCACAAGGGACCCAAAAGACGTAGTCAAAGGTGTTACAAAACAACACTCACTTTTCACCGAAGACAATTTTATTTTGTGCCAGCAGCGTGAAAAATGGTTCGTCAGTTGCCGTCTTGCCGTCTCTTAGGCACTATATTACGTCCTCGAAATCTCTTCTCAGACATATGCAGGCTTTCCCACGTTGATTTCCTTCACCGTTAAGCTCGTAGTGTGATTAATCACTATACTTCGTTTTTAGAAAAACTTATTGGTGCACACCGGTGGGATTCGAACCAGCGTCGCTAGGATAGCAGGCGACGCTTATATACAAGGCCACTACAGCTTTTTTTTAGCTTGATTTAATTAAGAGTTAAAAATAAATGGCAAAAAGCCAACGGCACGCGGTGTTCCCAGGCGGTCACCCATCCAAGTACTGACCACGCCCGACGTTGCTTAACTTCGGTGATCGGACGAGAACCGGTGATTTCAACGTGGTATGGACGTTGGCAACAAAACAGCTCTAATTTCTGATATTTATCGAAACAGTGACGATATGTTGAGGATATTATAGTTATTTAAATTGCGCTGCTGATTAACGCTCAGCTGATCTGTCAGACGGCGGTACTGCACAAACAAGCTTTAGTAATTATTATTCTGTGGTATTACACTAAAAACTATAACTGAGCTCATTATTCTGAGGTACTGACTGCGTCAGTAATGGAGCGACCGGTGTTTTCAACGTGGTATGGACGTTGGCTACAATGTAACTTTCTTTTTAGACCACTATCGAAACAGTGACGAAACACGGATTAAAAGTATTAAATGGAGATTCAAGAAAATGTCTTCTTTTCAATGTTTGTGTTGGATATCGATAAGGCGCAGAAACATCAAACTTGTTACAACAATGCAGTGCAAACATTGCAATGCAAAAAAGAAATGACAAAAAGCCAACGGCACGTGGTGTTCCCAGGCGGTCACCCATCCAAGTACTGACCACGCCCGACGTTGCTTAACTTCGGTGATCGGACGAGAACCGGTGTTTTCAACGTGGTATGGACGTTGGCATCAAGTGAGCTCTATTTTCTGATCATTATCTCAGAGACTACGTACTCATTATCAAAATAGTGTCGTCACGCACGGTTTAAAAGCATAAAATTGGCTATTCAAGAACTGTTTTTTTGTGAAATCAGCAATGCGTACAAGCCTCAAAAAATGTTATAATGTAGTTATAGTGCTAATGTTAAACCAAAAAATGTAAAAATCTGTTAAGTTAGCTAGATTTATGAGTAAAATATGGCAAAAGCCAACGGCACGTGGTGTTCCCAGGCGGTCACCCATCCAAGTACTGACCACGCCCGACGTTGCTTAACTTCGGTGATCGGACGAGAACCGGTATTTTCAACGTGGTATGGACGTTGGCAACAATGTAACTTTCTTTTTAGACCACTATCGAAACAGTGACGACACACGGACTAAAAGTATTAAATGGAGTTCTTTTCAATGTTTGTGTTGGATATCGATAAGGCGCAGAAACATCAAACTTGTTACAACAATGCAGTGCAAACGTTGCAATGCAAAAATAAATGACAAAAAGCCAACGGCACGTGGTGTTCCCAGGCGGTCACCCATCCAAGTACTGACCACGCCCGACGTTGCTTAACTTCGGTGATCGGACGAGAACCGGTGTTTTCAACGTGGTATGGACGTTGGCAACAAGTTAGCTCTATTTTCTGATCATTATCTCAGAGACTACGTACTCATTATCAAAACAGTGACGTCACACACGGTTTTAAAACAAAATTGGCGATTCAAGAACTGACTTTTTCCAATGTTTTCTTTGTGAAATCAGCGTACAAGTTGTACGTAGTATATTATCTACTCTGAGATACAAGACTTAAAAATGTTATAATGTAACTATTATTAATTAATAGAAATAAAACGCCCTTTATCAGCCTACATATTTTTCCATTTATTGACAACTGACATTAAAAACAAACAAAAAGCAATCATGAAGTAAATATAAAAAGGAGGTTCGTCAATATGCTCCCCTTTTTTTTTACAAATACATATTTAATTTTATGAGACACGTGCTTCTTTTTTGGACCCTCAGCACCTATCTTTCTTTCAACATCTGCGTCGATGAAAGTCCCTGTGAAGCAGTCTTCTACTAGAGCGTAAATATCTACCCTCCCGGCAGGCCCACAGACTGTTATTGGCATTATTTTCAAAAGGGGTCGAAGAAAGGACGAAGCACGGAGAGAAGTCACAGCAGGAGTTAAGATGGTGGCGACAGTGACTTGTTCCGCAATTGCAGGTTTTTCCTCCGGCGGGAATGACACCAATAATAATGTTGTCGGCGTTGACACCTTACTCATCTTCAGGTCAGGTAAATCCTCGCAGTCATCCTTCTGTCCGTTCCTCGCCAGGCTCTTGATCGCTTCAGTGTATTGTGTTATGTCAGGGTTTTTATTGAAGGTATAGTTAAAATGATAGTCGTCGTGAGTGCCTCCGGATATATGTGCAGTGGTTTCGATGTTCGGCTCAATTGTGCCCCCGACCTTTGGGGCACCGCGCTGCGACAGCTGCGGCACCGGCAGGGGCAACTGCACCTCGGCAAGGGGGGAAAACTGGTCCTCCCTTTGGCCTGAGGTGTGGCCATTAATCTCAACCTGAAATTGAGTACAACTTTTGATGCTGTTCGCATATGATACAACCCACTTTTCAACATCCTGCATTGAAGTGCGGCTGGCGGTGCGACTAGCGCGACTACCGCGGCTGGAGCGGACTTCCAGCTCGGCAATTTCGGCCCGGAGTTCGGCCGCTGCAGCTGCTCGCTCTACGGCAGCCACACGCTCGCGTTCCTCTAGCTGGGCAGCAACCGCACGCTCGCGTTCCTCTCTTTGTGCTTGGATTTGAGCCCTCTCAATTTCCGCTATGCGTCGAGCGTGTTGGGCTTCCAACGCAAGTCGCCGAGCTACCACGGACGATTTCAACGTCGAGGACACTGAACTTTTCATGTTGAAAATATTAAAAGTTTAATTAAATTAAGAAATGATTTCTTATATGACACCAAATATTAATTAATAGAAACAAAACGCCCTTTATCAGCCTACATATTTTTCCATTTATTGACAACTGACATTAAAAACTAAAACAAAAACCAATCATGAAGTAAATATAAAAAGGAGTTTCGTCAACAATAGTGCTAATGTTAAGGTTAAACCAAAAAATATAAAAATCTGCTAAGCGAAGTTTGCTCGAACTATGTGGCAAAAGCCAACGGCACGTGATGTTCCCAGGCGGTCTCCCATCCAAGTACTGACCACGCCCGACGTTACTTAACTTCGGTGATCGGACGAGAACCGGTGTTTTCAACGTGGTATGGACGTTGGCAACAACTAAGCTCGATCTAGTGATCATTATCGAAACAGTGACGTCATACCGCAGCTGTACAATCACACGAATTTAATTATTTATTAATAAATATAATATATAATAAATAAATTTAATTTTTAATTAACTATTATAGCTCAGAGTTAAGGAATATACTGCGTACAAGATCTAATAAACACTCATACGAAGTTCTGCCTTGTATCACTGAATAACAAATAAACCGTATTCCGTTCCGTACTGACGCCGCGCCGCGCGTCTGATCATCCATTTTATGACTTCGCACATTCAAGTGCAGATATCGCAATAAAAATTGTTACATTTTTAATTTTACACTCGTTAAACCGGTAGTGCACACAAGCATCAAACTGGTTACAATTACAGTACAAACGATGAATTAAACAAGAAAAGAAACACAGACGGACATAGAACGTCTTTTCAAAGAATATTCACGTCGTCCCACAAGGGACCCAAAAGACGTAGTCAAAGGTGTTACAAAACAACATCCACTTTTCACCGAAGACAATTTTATTTTGTGCCAGCAGCGTGAAAAATTGTTTGTCAGTTGCCGTCTTGCCGTCTCTTAGGCACTACATTACGTCCTTGAAATCTCTTCTCAGACATATGCAGGCCACGTTGATTTCCTTCACCGTTAAGCTCGTAGTGTGATTAATCACTGTACTTAGTTTTTAGAAAAACTTATTGGTGCACACCGGTGGGATTCGAACCAGCGTCGCTAGGATAGCAGGCGACGCTTATATACAAGGCCACTACAGCTTTTTTTAGCTTGATTTAATTAAGAGTTAAAAATAAATGGCAAAAAGCCAACGGCACGTGGTGTTCCCAGGCGGTCACCCATCCAAGTACTGACCACGCCCGACGTTGCTTAACTTCGGTGATCGGACGAGAACCGGTGTTTTCAACGTGGTATGGACGTTGGCATCAAGTGAGCTCTAATATCTGATCATTATCTCAGAGACTACGTACTCATTATCAAAACAGTGTCGTCACGCACGGTTTAAAAGCATAAAATTGGCTATTCAAGAACTGATTTTTTTTTAATGTTTTCTTTGTGAAATCAGCAATGCGTACAAGCCTCAAAAATTTTTATAATGTAGTTATAGTGCTAATGTTAAACCAAAAAATATAAAATTCTGTTAAGTTAGCTATATTTATGAGTAAAATATGGCAAAAGCCAACGGCACGTGGTGTTCCCAGGCGGTCACCCATCCAAGTACTGACCACGCCCGACGTTGCTTAACTTCGGTGATCGGACGAGAACCGGTGTTTTCAACGTGGTATGGACGTTGGCGACAGCTAATGTAAATTTAGCGATTCTTATCTTAGTAGAACGAGGAATGTACTTCGACAGTATTTTTACTATGTAACAGCATCTTTTGAAGTTATTTTGAGCGACTTCCAGACTTGTATTTATTTTTAAAACTTGCTTTTTAAAACCACGTAGTTACTTTTTCCTAATATCTGCCTTACCAGCATCATGAAGATAAAAAGGTCCAATGGTATAGGTATAGCGCTGCAGCGGCATCGTGTGCAAGTGGTATCAATTAATCAGCGCCGGCCCTTAGGTGGAGCGAGAGGAGCGGTCGCTTTAGGCACTAGGGGACAAGGGACACCGAAATATAAATTTTATTATTATTAGAGCATCAACTAAAGGACGCCGAAAGGCAATCTCGCTCTGCTCTGAAAATGGACTTGAGCCGGCGCTGAATAAAGTAAAATCGTACGTAGTTCCCCGAGTGATGCTTGCACAGTTTTCGAAAAGTGGCGCCTAGCTAACGCTCGAGCGCTCGACTTTACTTATTTTTAATATAAGGCTACCTACAGGTGAGGATACAAGGAATAAGGATGCAGGATGTTACCGTGTATTTAGGTACTTAGTACACTAACATTTCAGGAGGAACAGGCAGGTCAGGTTGCGGGATTTCCGGGATGTCTGTGTGAACATAAAACAAGATAATATGGGAGAATGTGTTGGTACAAAAAGCAATATACCAAACCGGTGGATGACATGTTTTGTGATAATCTCAAATAATGTTATTTAAAGATTCCAAGTTCTTGTGAAAGTAAGTTAGTTCAGGGCATAGCATAAGAATGTAATATTATGGATATAAAAGTTAAATATACTTAATAATTTTATCTACAAGGATGTTGCATGTAAAATGTTTGTAGTTTGTTCAAAATATTAGTAAAAATGTCAACCAGTACGATTACACATATACAAACAAAGTAAATAAATACCTTTATCGAAATCGCCTGCAGGCATCATTTCCCCGCCAGTAGTAGCTACGAAAAAAAATTTTTTTTTACTAATATTCCTACCACGTTCTAAAAGTTTTACGCGGCTGGACGGACCAGTCTACCATGGAAACTTAGTGGAGATATTACGGCCACAAGAAATGAACTAATGTTTCCTTCGCCTTTGGGGGTTAGCCTACATAAGGTTGGCAACTCGTAATACCCCTGGTATTGCTAGCGCCCAGAGGTTACGGTGGCCGCTTACCATCATGCCTTTGCAGTTAAAGAAACAATGGTGTCGATGCTGTTGTTCAAAATTACTAAACTTAACTAATTTGACCCTTTCTCATGTGCGGGGTTAAATAAGGATGGCAATATTTTTAGACTTGTCAAATTAGTTAAGCTTAGTAATTTTTAACAACAGAATCGACACCATTGTCTCCCTAAATTAATAAATAATATAGGCTACGGTGACTGCTTGCCATCAGGTGGGCCGTACACTTGTGTGACACCTTAGTAGTATAAAAAATAGCTTACACTTCCTGAACATAGTAAGTTCATGTTCGGAGATCATTTCCATCTGCGCCTCGTGTAAGAGTCTCGACTTGCTGGTGTCGGTAGAGTCGAGCGCGGCGACGGCAAGCGCGCTGGAGTGCACCGAGCCGTCCGCGTGAAGCATCACCTCCAGGGTACGATCCACTGACTGGTACAGCTGCCCTGGATGCTCCTCGCCGAAACCATCCTTAGGAAGTTGAAATTGTATTTTATAATTTCTGCTGTCTTGGTTGTTATCGTTGGCGAAAAGCTATGGTGATTCATTAACATCGGGCGGATCATACTCGTTTTCCAGTTAAGGGGCATTAAAATCTTCTGCCAGCTCCCATGATATACAGCTATAGAGCTCGATAAACTCTTATGCGACGATTTCTCGTCGGTTAGCCAGAAATGGCGAAATTTTCGATAGATTTTATATACATGACACCAATGAATTTGTTATTCTTCTATGAATGAATTGTATACTGTTGTGTGATTGTTACTGTAATTACAATAAGGAACCTTATTCTCTTATAGGAAAAATGTCCAAAAGTTTATTTTTCTGACACTTACATTGCGCGGCACTTGAATGTCTGGTATAGTGGCCTCCCTCAGTGTAATATCCTGGATGTTGGAGACTACATTGCCGCTGGTCTGCAAGTAGGTACATTTATTTAATTAGACAACTTAAAAAAAACCTAAAAAGCCCTGTTGGTTTAGTGGCTCAACAATTGACTCCCACGGCGTCGTAGGTTTGATTCCCGCACAAAAATGGCATACATAATGCATAAGCCTTATACAGGTAACATGGTATATATTCGTGTGTATTTAAGAAGTTAATGTATTATATCTCATACTCCATTTTCCAGTCCCTACCTAGGTAGTAAGGAAGAGATCAAATCTAATGATAAGGCCGACACGCCATGTATTTTAGGTTTCTCTAATTTATTTATTTATATACAATAACATACCGCTATTAATTCCTCAATCCTTCTCTCTTCATTTTCTGCCTCCTGCAGCTCCTGGATGGTCTCCAAAGTTAATGGTTGTATTTGTTGCAAATGTGGTCGCACTACTTCTTCTAATGATATTTCACATACATTCCACCTGCAATATAAAATCCACCTGATTTAAGACTAGCAGGACTAGGACTTTTTGTGCTTAATAAATAAATAAATAAGTAAACTAGTTATTGCTGTAGATTCACCCGCGTGTATAAAAAAAAACAGTTTGTTTAACCAGGATGAATAGTTCATATTAGTTTGAGTTTTTTTTATACCACTAAGGTGGCAAACAAGCATACGGCCCACTTGGTGGTAAGTGGTCACCGGACGCTTGCAACACCAAGGGTATCACTCGCGCGTTGCCGACCCTAAAACTTGAGTTTATTAAACAGACACAACAGACAGACCTCGTACATGTACATATATATAACATGTTTGTGATATTTGTAATTGATAATGTGCAAATAATTATTCGAGCTGGTGAATTTTAATGCCTTTATTTCAAAAGCTCAGAGATTTGTAGGTGTACTTATAGTCTAAGTTAAAGGTACTTACACCAAGTTGTTTAACAAAATGGATAGGTCTTTTACACATTTTAAGGATAGCATAACATGTATGTAGTAATATTATCTGCTCTGAGGCATAACTAACATAAGGTATATTTTCATCCTCAGCAATTTCTCATTTGTGTGTGTGTCAATGGTCCTACATTTTGGGAAGTTAAAATCCTTATTGAGTGTTACTACCTAACTTTCATGACACATTAACAGTAACTTTATTTATATTTAAACATTAAAAAATATAAATAATGTTGACTTACTTTTTGTTAGTATGTTTGATAACATTTGCATTCAGCATACATAGTTCACCTAAAAACATAATAATTTAATGTTTAAAATGAGAAGGTATGCAATCAATGTTCCATTTTTAAAATATTTCTATTGTGCTTTGATTATACAATCAAAGCTATTGTCTCTATAAATGCAAAAGAGAAATGATGGGCTAACAAGAAAAACTAGATGTAATAAATGGATTAAATGACATGCACCAATCTTTATGTTCTCCCAAAAGTTAGTTGGGAAAAGGCAGTTTATAAAAGTGTATCCTTTTGTAAGGTAAGTGGCCTTAGTCACACTGATAGCATAAACTAATCTAATCAAAATCACCCATGAATAATTCATATCAATTTTATTAAAGATATTTCGAATATGATAGAAAATAAGTATGTATGTAGGTATCTAAATATATTTGCCACTAAGGTGAACCTATACAAGTTTAGTTCCAACAAACTTTTTGTGTGCTGGAAATCATGTGATAAAAACTACTTAGCTACGGTATTTAATTGTTACTTTACTTAGAAAGACTGTGACTTTCTTCTGATAAAGTCTCACAAGCCCGCGCATTAGTTGCGAGCTGAGTCTGAGAGAAAATCTGTTTGAAGGGCGGCCCGATTCATTTAGCATAACTTTCAGCAAATCGTCACTAGAAAAAAGAACAGTTGATAAATCATTTTATTAATAATGTTGAATTAACATACATGTTCTATATTTACGAGTGTAAAGTTTAATCGGTTCTTACCAGATTTTCCTGATATCTTGCGACCATAGTTGCCGGTGAGTGATAGTAGCAAATCTCAAAGGCCATGAATCAGCAACCCAACACAAATAGAATCTGCCACCTCGCTTTAGTGACTCCTCGGGATAAAACATTTTAGTTTAAAAATGCTTATTTTTTTTACGAATAACTTCGCGCTCAAACTTTGTTGGCTTCGCTTTTCAATCAAAACAAAATATGAAAAGGACGCTTACTTTCGCGCCAGTTTGATACGAATTTGATGTCACTTCCGTTTTTTTTTTTTTGTTTTTTTTTTGTAATAGTAATCAAATCTTCCTTAAAAGACTCTTCCTGCAAATATCAAGTGCTAGCTGCCGAAAGAAATTAGATTTATATTTATTAGTACCTAGTTTAAGTGGTAGGGGTACTTATTTGTAAGTAGGGAATTAGTATTAGTATCATCTTTCAAATAGATTTAAGAATTGAACATTCATTATAGAGAAAGAACGTTAATTTAATTTTACAAACGTATGCTCATAGGTCAAATGGTGGGATAGATTAATCGCAATATCCCACTCACACCGGACACAGCTTTGAGTACCTATTTAGCCTGAGCTCATTGACCTACTTGTGGGAGTTTTAGGCGGGAATCAGGCGGAGGGGTTGAGATTTTTTCCAGTGTCTCGTAAATTGTGTTATAGTGTAGTGTCTTTGATGTGTCTTTTGGGTGTCGTTATTGTTGCAGTAAAGTTTCATTTAGTAGGCATTTTAATTCTACATGAAAATTTTAGAAACTAGAAAATTCTAATATTCGACACTGGCAAAAATAGTCCTTAACAAGGATTGATTGCCATAGTTAGGAAGAAGAAGAAGACCTCTCTGAGGTGCAAAAAGATTGAGGTTTTAATTATGTTTGTACATAATTTGAATACCGGCACCGGCGCCGGTGACTAGGTAGGAATTCCCGTTCTTCTTCTTCTTCTTCTTCCTAAGTATGGCAATCAATCCCTTCAGGGACTATTTTTGCCAGTGTCGAGTGTTAGAGAATTTTCATGCTGCAAAATTTCTCGTGTTTGCCGCATTAAAATGCCTAGTGTCATGCATTCTAACGCCCAATGGAGTTTCTGGAGACAACCCACGGCAGTAGCAGATCGTAACACGCCTTTAGATTAGAGGTAACCTATTGACCAAAATGATAAATCACTTAACCCAAAAGTCGTATTATGGCATTATTTCCAATGCTCCTATAAATCAGTCACTAAATGAAACTTTACTGCACATATCGACACCAAAAATACACATTAAAGATCGCTATAACACAATTTCCGACACACTGGAAAAAATCTCAACCGCTCCGCCTGATTCCCGCCAAAAACTCCGAATTCCCGTTCTGTTTACAGGCTTGTTTAAAATCTAGCTGAATTCGAATTTGGAACCTGTTCCTCGTATCCTACAAAGTTGAGTTTTATTACATGTTGGTTCAGTTTCGATGAGAAAATATTTTTATTGTTATCATGTACGAGCAATGAACACGAGCTACGAACTAGATTTTTTTTACTAATAATAATCAAACGAAGGCGGTCATAAAAATAAAACAATTTCATTTAACTAATAATTTATTATTAAAAACTAAAATTAAAATTCTACATTACAATAATACAAATTCTATAGCCAGTACGAACGTGAAATATCTTGGCAAAAACTAATGTGTTCATAATTATTGCTAGTTCATAATCATATTTAGGCTAGGCTTGCATCACCTGATAAAGGTAGTTGGAGTTGGCACACGGTGCAATTCTAGGACTATATTAGTGGAAAAAGGTTCGATATGTTGTCAATTCAGATATTTTTAGACGTTCAAATTGGTAGCCAGATTATTTATTGGCGGCTTCACTTCGTTGTTCGCAAAGTTCCATCTTACTTTTTACCCGATTACGACACAACCAAGAGGAAGGGTTCTGTTTTTATTTGATCTGTGATTACGAATGCAACTAACGTGAGTCTGAAAACCTGTTATTTTCGTAACGTTACCTATTTTACAATTTTAATTTGTTTTACAGGGATTATGTCTGAACTTAGTAGCTAATAAAAAGGCATATAGATAGACACAGTAAATGCGCTGTTTAGATATCATAATGGAAACTTCTAATTTATAACTTTAGGTTTAATTTAATCGTAAATTTATCCATAGTTTTAATGTACATACAGAGCAAACATTATTTCGTGTCAATGAGGAATATAAATGGAATATTCCAACGCATTTGAACTGATGAAACTACAAATTAGGAAGTTTTAATGGCAAAATTCATGTCATCTAAACATTATATTTGAATTGTTTTCCCGAGTCCTCTAGTGCTGTCTTAACTCTAAGCAAAGTGTTTTTGTTCAAGTTCTCTAAGCTTACTCCAGATTGTATTGCACTGTCCAGAATAGAATTAGCTTCATCTATATTGTTCTCTGTTATATGGTAGTTAATTAGCCGAGAGTACACGTTACCCAAGGTGGTCATTGTGAGTGATTTATTTGTTCTCAGTATAGAAATCAGTTTTTCTAATAACTGTGGTTCTTTTCGGACGTGGCTTTCTTGGAGAAGTCTTCTGAATACGAGAACTGGCGCAGTTCTGAGCCACTTCTGCCATATATCATCAGCTTCTTTGTCCTTCCCGGCGAGTAGGTACTCCATCCATAGCAAATTAGCTGGCATGAACTGCCCTCTCGATGCGGCAAGGTCGGCTATCTTGCTGCCTGTAGGGAAACATAAAATTACATGCTATACGCAAGGAACAATAATAATTATGCCCCTAGCTACTTTAAAAAACATAAAAAAATATATAATTAAGTTATCCCAACTAACCTTGATAACTATCCAGGTTAGTTGGTTGGATAAGTTAATTATTACAATTAAGCATGTGATGCGATATCTAATTTAATTGTGATCATAAATAGTATAGGGTTCTTCAAATAGGGTGTGAAGAGATTTTCGTAGAGTCAGTCAACAAGGCGAGAGTTAGCGTATACCCTGAAGTGGCAAGAGTTCACAGGCCAAAGTCAAGTATATAAGTAGTAGTTAAGCAAGTAGGTAATAACGGGCCGTATGCTTGCCTGTTTCCTACCATAGTGGTATAAAAAAAGGCTTCAGGGATGCCACAGTAAATGCATTTTCTGCATAGCAAAATTCTTTTCTAATGGAGAGATGCCTTTGACTGTGACCTTCCAACTTAAAATTTAATATTCTAAACATATAGTACGACAGAAAATTAAGGATGAACTAGGTCAATAAATTATTATAATTATATGATCTTTAAGAATTAATTATTTTAGGCACATTACTTATACACGTGAAATACTTACATTTGGTCACAAGTTCCTCATTCTGAATAAGAGACTCCAACGCGCTGCTCCTCGGGAACTTCCGAATCGCTGTCAATAATTCTTCGTCACTCTTAGCGGCTTGAGAAGCCTCAAATAAACTGTCAATGTGTTGCACCCCAGACCCTTGCTTGAAAATCGCTAAAGTAAGTTTATCATTGTACGTAACACGGCGTTTGAACTGGTCATTGATATAACTCCCCAACTGTTGAATCTTCTCGACGTTACCTTCTTCGGCTAACGTCTTCAGCATAAACTTCAAGACATTAGACCTTGGTATGACACCTTCCTGAATAGATTTCACAGTCAAGTCCATAGCTTGGGACGCTTGTCCGTCTCTGACAAGAGCCTCAATGTCATTGGATACATCGTTCTTAGTGGGTTTCGCGGGTTGTTTGGGATCTATAATCTTCTGTACAATGGTCTCCTTTTTGGGGGATTTAACCTGTACTGTTTCCGCGGGCATCACGAAGGGGACTTCTCTGTTTTTTGACCTGAGGTGTTTGCCCAAATGTAAAAGGAATTGCTCATTAGGTATTTCACCTTCCTCTTGGAGTATTGTCCATAGGCCAAGAGCTTTGTCAGTTTCGTCCGCTTTGCAGTATGTTGAGAGTAAATGGTAGAAAATATTGGAGCGATCAATATGCGATAATTCTTTTGTTGCCTCTAGTAGACCCTCGAGGTACTCCGATTTGCCCTCCTGCAAAATAAAAATAAACATATTTCAACAATATAAAAAACCTTTACCAATTATGAAGTCAGCCTTGCGAGCTCCTAGAGGATATGCTGTGCTGGCTAAAGACCATATGCTCGTAGCACAGTTATCACAACAATAAGGTTGACTACACGCTAACATTACCTCTGATAAAATGCATTCGTTTAAAAATCGAAACTTCTAACACATACGCTTAAAATTAATTCATCCTAATGTTCCCGGTCACGAGATTAGGACAAAGTTATAAAATTATTGTATTGTCATCGGTCCTTAATACGAGTGCAAATTTTCAAAAGGATCACCTAGAATTCGGTGCAAATTACGTTGAATTATTCCGTTACATAATAGATAGGTACATACATACTTTTCCATATTATATAGTGTACACCGGTAACTACCCTGTCTCTTACTCCATTCTCCAGTCCCTACCTAGGTTGTCTGGAACATATCACATCTTGTGATAAGTTTGTGTTACGTGTACAATAAAGAGTTATCCTTATCTACAATCTATCTATCTACATGCATATACATACGTATAGAAATATATATAAAGCTAATATAAGCATGTTTAAAAAAGCAATGTTACATCGACATATCGCAGACAAGCTTCCTCCAAGCGTCGGTGTCGGGTCTGCAAGCCTGGTGTCTCTAGTATCCGACGCGCCTGTCGCAGTCGCCCACACTCCACGAATGCCAGCACAAGATCGTGTAAGATATTCACTTCGCCGTGTATCTGTTTGAATAATAACAAGTTAAAAAATAAGTAATAAATTACTGGAGCTTTAAGTGCTTATCGGTTGTAAGAATAGAGAAAAATAAGGAAACTATTTGGAATCATTTTTTTACATTAGGCATGACTTTTCATTTTATGTATCTTTTTTTCTTATATTTGGATCCTTTAATTTAAAGATTTTGTTAATGTTTAAGATTTAGTATTCGAAATAAAATTCATCCATCATGGACTTTTCAGATTCAATGTCTAGGAATTGTGAAAATTAATAAGGCCCAAAATAAATAGAAAAATTGGCCTTAATTCTTAGCTGGTTTGTTAAATGGAATTTTTAGTATTTAAATTCAACGGACAACCAGACAAATGTATCATATTACTTGGGTTGACAAAAAACTCAGAAAATAATATAGTTGTAAAATTAATTGAAGAAAAAGCACTTCATCAAGTGAGCAAGTCAAAGTTTAAAGATCATTGTTAAACATTGTATTGTTATATGATTGTAACATGAAAAAAGACAGAGCACTAAATTTCTTGCACGTTCTTCAGTAACTTAAGAACTTCATAAGTGCCTTATTAGGGTCTAAACTGAATAAATGTTTTTTGAATTGATTTGATTTTTGATACCTGTGTACTAAGATCAGCCAACCACTGTAGTTTGGACGCATCTTCACTAGTGATCAGAGCCTTCATTAGTTGCCCCTTCCACGGGGTGCTTCTGTACTGCTTGCAACAGTATTCAAACTCTTGCAGAGCAGCTTCAATATCACCCTTTAGTAGGTGCACCTTTATACACGGCCCCAATACCACATTTGATGGTTCGATGTAGTTATTTTCTATAAGGACATTCGTCATTTCTTTGACCTGAAATAGATATTTTTGTTAGGTTTTAGTACTGGTTTTAATTAAAATATATTATTTATTGTTATTTTCCCTACATCTTAACATAATATAAAACAAAATCGCTTACCGCCGACGGTATAAATTGTCACCACTCACATTAATCTTCCTTAAAATTCATGTTCGATATTTAATTTTTAATGATAATTAACATTATACAATACTTACTTTTACATCCTCTTTATCTTCAGCCAGTTTATTCAACATCTGCCAACATTTAGAGTTCATCATAAAGCCTAAATCATTATTGCCTTGGTTGTACTGTTTCAAATATTGCACAGCCTCATCGAATTTATTAGCTCTGACCAAAGCATAAGCCATCAGGACCCGCTTGTACTTATTCAGTTCAAAGTCAGACGGATTAGCTTCAATCTGAGCCATGCATTCTTTAGCTTTGTCAATATAATCATTGTCACAGTAAAATTCAAACAGCTGAGCGAGGGTGCCCTTACTGAGTTCAAAGTCTGACCCCTTTATTTCTTCTAAGTAGGAGTTTAGTTTTTCTACATTCTTCTCTTTGATATAAGCGAGAATAAGTTGCTTTTGGAGACGATTATAATTGTTTCCGCCTTTACTCTTGATCTGAGCTATTAATTGCTCTAGCTGAGCACTAGTACGAGTAGGCAAGCTTTTACGTTGTTCTACTGGTAAGGTCTCTAAGTCTAAAGATGTAAGCTGCGAAAGAATTTCTGACAAGTTACTTGTCATCTTTTCACCTAAATAGTGTGATATTGCTTCAGCAGTCTCCGTATCCAGCCTTAGGCCTTTTGAATGGCAACCAGTTAGTAGTTGCTCACAAAGATCAGGTTTGGATAAGTTTTTCACGGCGGATTTGACAATGCGGCCGATTTCTTGTGTGGGAGCATTGTCTTCGCCATCTTCGTTAACATCCTGGTCTACCTGCGCGTTCTGTGACTTACTGCAAATGATGTGTAGTATGGTAACAAACGAGTCAATATCTTGCGTCTTATTCAAGGCGTTAATCAGAGGGCGCGCCACTAATGAGTATTGACCTCTAGGACAATATTGCAATGCAATGTTTGCTGCTTTCTTCATAAGTCCCTTCTCTAAAAGCTCAATCATTAGGTTTCTAGCACTATGAACAACAGGCACATTGGCAATTTGGAGTTTCAATATAATATTTTGGGGAGAATCTTTATTAATTAAGTAGGGGATGATATAATCTCGAAGAGCTTCCCCGCTGGGACCGACGCCATTACTGCACATATTGCGGATAATTTGCAAAAGACCTTCTTCATCATTCTCTTTACCTTTCTGTACCAACAAGGGCCAATAGAAGTGTTGTCTAATTTCAAATCCTTCATTTTTAAGTTCTTCAAATAATTTCTGGGCCAATTCAGTATGACCCTGTTGTAAAGCGCATTCAGTTGCAATAAAGATGGCGCTAGGTACAAGATCTTCTGCTTTCAATTCTAGGCATGTTTTGATAACACTATCAGCTGATCTGTTTAGTCTGACTAACTGTTTCACGAAGAATGCTCCTTTGAAGGGTGTATCATCAGTGTTGGCATTCTTGGGCATGGTTTTCATCACCTTCTTAGCAGTTTCATCTTGACCTTTGTTTAGAAGCCTCAGGATGAGATTGCAGACTTCTTGGTTGTATCCAAAACTCTTTTGGAGATGAGGAAATAATTGTTCTACTTTGTCACTATGTCCTCCAATGGCAAGGTGTTCTATGATTTCCAGAATATCCTAGGCAAAAATGATGACATTAGAATAACAAAAAACAACAGAATAAATAAGGTCATAATATGAAGAAAAGCTTACATTAATATCTCATCAGGGACCATAGACAGTGTATTTTTACTAGCATGAAAATGTAAGAAATTGGCTTATGTTTCATAGCATTGCACCAATCTGAAGGTTTTGTCATTAGTAGGTACCACAAGTAGTGAAAAAAAATCATATGTTATATTCTCCTTTCTATATTATTTTATAATTTCCGCAGTAATATAAATAAACTTACCTTATCAGTCATGTAGGCATCTTTTTCCGTTGCAGTTTTGATGACACTTTCCACACCATCAATATCACCCTTCTTAGCATAACCACATGCTAGTAAACTGTAGGTCCGGTTTGTAGGCTGTAGACCAGCCCCAGCCATAGTTTCCAGTACAGCCTTAGCACCTTCAGTGTCGCCATGGAACGCATGGCCCATAACAAGTGCATTAAGTACTGGCTCAGATACTGGAAAGTTTAATTCGCGCATCCGTTCGAGAACTTTCGTCGCACCCTCGACGTCGCCTTCTAGACAGTAACGCCACATCAGACGTTGGTATGTTACTCTGGAAACGAAGTGGATTATTTGACTATTAAACCCATCGAAGGTCACTAATGAGTGCACGAAAATGCTACTGTTCATTTTATTTGAAAGTGAAAAAACCTATATTGCAGAACACTGAAATTTCATCTTTGCATCTTTATTAACTTTATTAATTAACTCATAATATAATCTCAAAAAGTATAAAGCCTTCAAATAAATAATTTTGCAGGTAAGTTTTTAAAAGTAGGAAAGAATCTGCTAGACATTTCTCATATACCACTCAAGTAAACAATAGTAGGGGAGCCCAAGCGGGGATTTCGGGATTTACTAAAGCGCGTCAGATTAATATACAGGGCGATACCTTGTATCCGGTTAAGTACCTCCACCAAATATGAGCCCCATATATAAGGCCGCCCGTGAAGGATAAAGGATCAGATTAGTAAAAAAAATTGATCATTAGAAATTCTCGAGCGCGTCAGATTAAGGTAAGGTGAGTTAATTACATGCTAAAAAGTGTATATTCCACTAATCTGACAATTTGAGAGTGACGTAAAGAAAGGGGAGGGCAGAAAAGTTGTAAAAAAAAAACGTCATCTCGACATTCTCGAGCGTAGCCAATTTTTTTTTATTTTTTTAGGAAATAATTCAAGGATAACGAAAAATATATAATCTGACGATTTCCGTAAGCCGAAATAATAAAAAAATCGTCGATAAAGTTTAGTGCGAGCAGCTGGGTGATACCTATATTTCCCTCTCCGCGTTTCTACTCCTATGGGCATTTTTTTTAAATTATTTTCTTATAAATACAAGTATTCTACTCAAAAAACATATACTTATTTATTTGCATGCTATTTCCTGAGCTTCTCAATTAATTATGTTCAATGATTTAAAAAATTGAAAAAAAAATATGTTTTTTTATCAGATTAGGTGAATCCCTTTAGATAATAGTCAGATTATGAGACAGCACGTCTAGAACAATAAGATGAACAACATATATCTTAATCTGACGCGCTTGAGTATTTCAAAATGGCGAATTTTTTTTGCACATTATAATAATGGCCGCGAGTTTGCGTCAAATCGAAATCGTCAGATTATTGAATGAGAGCTTTTTTTTGGTGCACTTAACACCCCCTTAGAAAATCTGACGCACTCGATAAAATATTTTTTTTTTCATTTTTAACCCTTACGTACAACCACCCGCATCATGCAAATGATCAGATTAACATACGTACATCATTAAAAATACGTAGGATATTGATGCTATCAATATCTGACGCGCTCGAGTATGTCCATGCAACAGTTTTTTTTTACATATTTAAAAATCTATAGCCGCTTCCCCCACCGATGAAAAGGTATATATTATATAACATTTTTTTCTTTTTATCATCTAAGCTTTGCAACCTAATAGGTCTCTATGACGCTCGAGTAAATCCCCATTTAGCATTGTGGGCTCCCCTACTACAATGTTTGTTCATTTGTTTTGTATCCTTGCAAAGCTGGGGTGGGGCAGCTAGTAGCGCATATTATATACACATAAACTTAAGGATGTAACTACATGGTAAGTTAAATGTTTTATCATATGTATATAAGAAATAAAATAACCTATTGACCAAAATGATCAAAAAATCACTACACCCAAAAGTAATAATTACAGCATTATTTCCAATGTTCTTATAGATCAGTTACTAAATGAACTTTACTGCACAAAATATATTGTCACTATGGTAGTGCTGTTATACACTGGCATTCATATTGTATACAAGTTCATTATGGTTTTAAGGTACAATATATGATTAGTGTAATATTTAAGAGTTCTAGCTCTTGTGCTTAAAGAACATCTTTAATCTCCAACAATAAATTTAATAAAGAGAAAAAATCCTACCTGTTAGGCTGCAATCCTTTCTTCTCCAATTCTTCAAGAAACTTGGCAGGTGAGAAAGCATGCTCATTCTCAAGGTACACCCTCAGTAAAGCATTGTAATGTGATATGTCCATAGGAATACCACGCTCGGTGAGCACACTCCATATTTTCTGGACAAGCAGTGTTCTTTGCTCTGGTAATTCTTCTGGCACTAGTTCGCCTAAAAATTTTAAACTGTCTCAGGCATTTTCATCTTACACATTTGGATAAAACATATGATTTTCATTTATCCATAATTTAGTTCAATAAAATTCCGCTTAGTTCATTCATGACATGATTAAAAAAAAATATTCTCAGTACCCTGGTTACAAAACTATCTCCAGAAAAGAGTGTGTTCTCTTACGTACTGTCATATGTCTGCCTACCAAATGGTGAATCTTTAAGGATAGGTGTAGGTAATTCATACCTATTATGTTAAATTTATGGTATTTATATTGTATTCCTTCAGTTATCTCCTAATAAGCTTTACCCAGTCTCTTATATGCTGTAATTTCTGATTACAAAACCATTTAAAATAAATAATAATAATAATTTATTTTTTAATGAATGTGTACATTAGATACAATAACTTCTGGTTTAAAAAATCCCACTAGGCAAGCCTGTGTCAAGTTAACCTCGATTCATTTACATTTTTAGAATAATCTTCAATTATCAGACAATTAGACTAAAGTATATTTAAAGAGATACATTTTGTGTTACTATTATGATCTATAGAATACAGTTCATAAATTAATTTACAGTTATGTTATGGTTTGGACAGAAGAAATGTTATGGTGCAACACAGAAAAAACTACTATAGTAACTTACCACAGCATCTTATAACTAAAAGAGATTGTGAGCTGGTAATGTCATTTCTTGAACGGATTTCGTCAAATACTTCATCAATGTCTTTTTTGGCTATACGGCCAAATCTTCTCACTTCAGAGTCCAACCTTTGCAGTAGAGGTTCTAAGCTTTCCTTTTTCTTTGTGGCATAATCTCTCATTATAACACTGTAACAAGCAAAAATCTTTATATTCTACAAAGACAATGATCAGTGTCTTACAATTAAACTTCAGGTATACTACTACTATACAGCCAACAAATATCAAATTTACGTTATTTATTTATTTATTCTCATACATACTAATGACAACTAAAGAAAAAATATGTTTTTTGTCGAAAATTCGCAATATAACCTAAATAGTATTATAGGGACCGTGATCGATTGTTATTTCAACATTAATTTAAAGAATACTCACTTGTTGATGGAACTTATTGCTTTAGGGTTGATTAATGTATTGGTCTCGGCAGTTTTTGCTGAATTTATTAATAAAGTCCTCGCCGCACCCGTAAAATACCGCACAAATTTTGTGGAACGTAAAAGCGACGACATTGTTGAGCCGTGCCACTTTATAGAATTAAAAATTAAAACAAATAAGCAATTTATCGATCCACTTAAGTAACAACTGGCTCAAATTAAACAATTAATCAAAGATTTTATGCCGTTTTCTTAGGTTATATCATTATGTCATTCAGTGAGTACGCGAAAGTTGGTAAACCTGGTAAGGCTGAGTTCACTACTACTTTACGGTCTACTGTTTTTTTTAGTTATGGCAACATTGGCAACCGAATGGTTTTCAAGAATCTCATAAATGCTTGGACCGCTTAGTTCTGAGCTTAATGGAGTTTCTCGAGATAATCCACGGCTGGCAGTAGCGGATCATAACAGGCCTTCAGTTAAGAGGTAACCTTTTGACAAAAAAAAATATCATTTCACACAAAGTCCATATTACCGCATTATTTCATTCTTCTTCTTCTTCTTCCTAAGTATGGCAATCAATCCCTTCAGGGACTATTTTTGCCAGTGTCGAGTGTTAAAGAATTTTCATGTTGCAAAATTTCTCGTGTTTACCGCATTAAAATGCCTAGTGTCATGCATTCTAACGTCCAATGGAGTTTCTGGAGACAACCCACGGCAGTAGCAGATCGTAACACGCCTTTAGATTAGAGGTAACCTATTGACCAAAATAATAATAATAATAATGTTTGGACATTATCACACAGCGCCAACTGGCCCCAAACTAAGCAGAGCTTGTACTATGGGAACCTGTAGCCGATATAATACTTGTATACTTTTTTTTCGTAAATACATACTTATAATACATACCAAACGCCCAGACGCAAGACAAACATATTTGTCACATAAATGTTTGCCCGGCGGGAATCGAACCCACGACCTCTAGCGTAGCAGTCAGGTGTACTAACCACTAGACCAGCGGTCTCGTCTAATGATAAATCGTCTAAATGATAAATCACTTAACCCAAAAGTCTTATTATAGCATTATTTCCAATGCTCCTATAAATCAGTCACTAAATGAAACTTTACTGCACATATCGACACCAAAAATACACATTAAAGATCACTATAACACAATTTACGACACACTGGAAAAAATCTCAACCGCTCCGCCTGATTCCCGCCAAAAACTCCTCATTATTTCATTCAAATCCGCCAATGCAAATGAAACTGTACTGCACAAAATGACACCGAAAATACACACTAAATATCACTATAACACAAATTACACTGGAAAACCATCTCAACCGCGCACCAAAAACTCGATAGTCGAATTAAAATTTTAACCATTTAAAATTTGTATCCATGCATCCTCAGAATAATTACTTAAATTTCGACATATTTTTGAGTGCTACAGAATAATAACTAAAGCTTGCTATACGCATCTGTCATAATCTGATGTAGTTACCTTGACGGGGCAGACAGTCTATGTCAATGTCGAGACAAATCAACTCAAAATTCGTCTGACTTTAGGTTTGACTGGTCTGAATTTACGCCGGAGCCGGAGACTCAACAATACCCAAAGAACATAAAGTACTTTAGTAGGTACCTAACCTATGTAGCATTTTTCGGGTTCCGACGCATTTGATAAACAACCTTAATAGATAAATCCTACTTGATAATACTCAGTCTAGTCCATCCGCCTAACGGTTTCTTCGCGTCTGTAATAGGATTTGTGATTTATCTTCAATTCCTACTTTATTGGATATTCCTTAAAAATGGTAAGTTTTCCAGTGACATTGATTTGACCTTTGTTGTGTCTAACTTAACATAATCAAAGAATCATACAATATTAAAAATGTTGTCTTAAATTGTGAGAGGTATGCAATCTAACCGCTTTGGTTCAATTAAGCGTCATAATTCTGGCACAAAACTAATATATGACGTTCAATTTGAAGGTTGAAACCTAACAGTTGTAATTTTTATCATGCCGAGTTCTAAGATTAAATTTATCATCAAAATATCGTAATGAATTTGATATTGATTAAGGTAGATTTATACCATTTGAAGTTTTTATCACAATGCCACCTCTTTGGTGCTGTACAGCCAAGCAAAGTTCTGAACATTCTGTGGTTGTTCAAAGATCAGCAACAATGGTAAAAAAAAACATATTACTCAATTTCTAGATCTGCTTACGGTTTTGTAAGATGCTTACTAGAAATATTAGTGCTTTTAATGTAAAATAAATAATTATTAACAGTGTACCCATCCCCTCACATGTAAATATTTGTTCCAGACTGCTCCTATTAAAGTGGTTGTGACTGGTGCTGCAGGGCAGATTGCCTACTCGCTTCTGTACCAGGTTGCTTCTGGTGCTGTTTTTGGTCCTGACCAGCCTGTGTACCTGCACCTCCTTGATATTGCCCCAATGATGGGGGTCCTTGAAGGTGTTGTCATGGAGCTTGCTGACTGTGCTCTGCCACTCCTTGCCGGAGTGCTTCCTACTGCCAACCCTGAGGAAGCTTTTAAAGATGTTACAGCTGCCTTCCTTGTAGGTGCCATGCCCAGGAAGGAGGGTATGGAGAGGAAAGACCTCCTTGCTGCCAATGTCCGCATCTTCAAGGAACAAGGACAGGCAATGGACAAAGTAGCTCGCAAAGATGTCAAAGTACTTGTTGTTGGCAACCCTGCCAACACAAATGCTCTGATCTGCTCCAAATATGCACCTTCTATTCCTAAAGAAAACTTCACTGCTATGACTCGCCTGGACCAAAACCGTGCTCAGTCCCAACTGGCAGCTAAGCTGGGTATTCCAGTAAAGGATGTGAAGAATGTCATCATCTGGGGCAACCACTCTTCCACTCAGTTCCCTGATGCATCAAATGCCGTTGCTAACATTGGAGGTGCTTCAAAGCCAGTTCCTGCAGCTATCAATGATGACCAGTACTTGACCACCACTTTCGTTTCAACAGTGCAGAAGCGTGGTGCTGCTGTGATTGCTGCCAGGAAAATGTCCTCGGCTTTGTCCGCAGCTAAAGCTGCTTCAGACCACATGAGGGATTGGTTCTTGGGCACTGGAGACCGCTGGGTCAGCATGGGTGTAATATCTGATGGTTCATATGGTGCACCTCGCGATATAGTGTTCTCATTCCCAGTTACAACCAGCAATGGCAAATGGAAGATTGTTGAGGGTCTGACCATCAATGACTTTGCCCGCAAAATGCTTGATGCCACTGGCAAGGAGCTTGCTGAGGAAAAAGAAGAAGCCCTGCAAGTCTGTAAGGATTGACTGAGTAATCTGTAAGAATGAAAATGTTAATATTATAGCTATAGTTGAAAGATGGCAAAGCATATAAAAAATTGTTTACACTTGTTATTTTTTAAACTATTTTTGTATTTAACTGCATGAAAACCAATAGAGCTGGAACATTATGATATTGTAGGTATAAACATCTGCTATTTTCAACATGTATTATGTAATAATACAAGGTTTTATGAATATATCTAAGTTGTAATATTTATGTTATATCGCTTTTTCAATTACAGATGTACATACATATATATTTCTTGCGTACGTTTATTTTATCAAAACCATTTAATTGAACTCACTTATCAGAAGTTACTTTGGGTTAATTAGATAGCTTGAGTGGCTATTCACGGACCCGACTTCCAAACAAATGACAACAGCTTTTTGTTTTGTTGTTGACTGTATCTAAGAATTTGCTTTTCTTTTTGTCTCCCCCTGCTTAGTGTTAGAGGGACCAGCAGGATTTTGACGGTACTCATATCTCCAATGTTCGACATCGGTGGAGATATTAGGATTTATGAGTATGATCCACTGTAGTTGTTTGTTCCGGAAGGTTGCTTGTTACACAACTATCGCAGTTGGTCCAGGAACACTGATAATACTGGTTTTTGTCGATATTTAAATACGACAATAATTACTTCCCCGCATTTGGCAAGTCCAATAGATAGACTACTAAGTTCGCCGGTTACCTGTTTGAAAATGATCATGTACCTAACAGTATATTATCTACTCTGAGCTAACAGCGTGGGAGATATGATTTGCGTCACGACCACCAAGGTCGACACGATAATAGTTTTCTGTAAGTAGGTACAGATTTTTTATACAGGGGCTAATTAAATTGATTTTTAACGTACTATTATTGGATAAATATGAATAGGTACTGAAGTATAATAAATCTGAAAGTTTGGATGTTGCTTTGTCAGTTTGTCTACTTGTTACTCAAACACGCGAAAGCTGTTGGGATTTCAGGCAAAGTTGGCACACATACAACTACTTAAGTTAGGCGTTAGGTGTTATTTTAACACTATTATTTTTCCCTAAGTACAAAATGTTATAAATAAATGTATATTTTTCCATACATCTGATTTAAACTATATCCTCGAGCGAAAGGTACATAATACGGGAGTAATTAATCAAAGATTACTCCTACCATGAGTGTTTGTTTTGTATCAGAAACGTTGCGTGTCTATTACACAACACAAATGTAAATAATAAACATACTGTCTTGCCAAATGGCGCCTATTTACGACTTGGCGACGCTTGGCGTTCTTGACCGTGACAACCTATGACTTGAGATGTACGATTGTTAGATAGTTCAAGATCGCATATGGCCGGAAGTCAGCTTGGATCTACTACTATATAGCTGTTTATCAAACACACTGTCTTACATAGAACATAGAGTGTATACAATGCACACTAAACCGCTGGGTTTAGATTAGAAGCATGATGCGATTTGATAGAGGACTTCCGCCCTAGAAAATATCTATAAACGTACTACAATAATTTATTGATCCATGGCTAAATATTATTTCCAAATCAATCATCATGGTGTAACGGGCTCGTATTTACAGTATAAATATATTGTAGAAAGCTGGCCAGACTCGGAAGGCAGACAGTAAGGTCGTTAAGTCTAAATTAGACCAAGCATGGTAGGTATAATTCATTTACAAATGAATAGAAACTGAAATACTTAAATGGAATCTAAATTAAATAGTATTATTGAGAATAGTAGCAAGAAATAGTGGTAATAAGTTGTGAAATGAAAGCAGTGGTCGCTTCGTAATATTGTATCATTGCTATGAAAATTTTACCAGGCACCGTTGCACATAATAGACAGACATACCGGGTCGTGACCCGTGCAGTGTGCACCCACTGGTGAAGAAAAAGAAGGCTGACATATTATTCTCATAGTAATCACATATCAATCGAATCGAAATATTTGATTTTAAATTCGGCCATAGATCCAGAGTGATGATGTTACTGTTATTATATGGTGGTGAAAATCTCAGAATAATAACTAAAGCTCGCTGAAGCTCGAGTCAAGATGGAGTCAAGACTCAAGACGATCACTAAAGTACGATTTACGAAAGATTCATCGCATAGAGAAGAGATTAGAGAGAATGTGAGCACAGATTAAAATAGTGCATAGAAGTGTCGATAGAGGTCGCACGGTCGCCTTCATAATCTTGTTGTTAGATTAAATTACTGAAGTACTTAATGATGGAAAGGTAAAGAGTACTCGGAATCGGCGGGCATGTATGAAAAGATTGATGAAGAAAAAGCATAAGAAAGAAGTGTGTGAGTCAAGAGTGAAATGGCGCTCTATACTCTCTGCCAACCTGTGAGGGGCTTGGCGTGATGAAAATTATGTAGGTATGTAGGTATCTAGATATGGAAATAATTAAGTATTCTATATATACCTTTAACGACTGAAATGCATGAAGAGATATATTCTTCAGAAAAACTTAGACGATGAGGAACTGTATTTGTGTAAACTTAAAAATACCTATATTTTTTTTGCGTGACGCAGACGCGTGCGCGTCGTCCCGAGGAAATCCGCTTACCGATGTCTTCAGATTATACAAGCATGGTAAGCAGCAACCTTAGCCCATAGCCGTTAGCCATACCACCACTAACGCATTGCCAACCCTGTTGTTGACGAGGACTCACTGGGCTAGAGGCATTACTATTAGCGCAGCTATCCTCGTGGAAAACTGGCAACCTTACTCACCGCAGAAACACAACAATACATCAAAGTAGTGCTATTCGACTGCGGTCTTCCTATCTATAAGGTGGAGGTACAGTCCCCAGCCGGGCGGCTTCAATTTTAATGGGAAAACCCAGGGGGGACCCCAATTCGCCCTAACTATCTTTTCATATTCACACACCTGCTGGCAAAACAGGTGTCAGAAATACCTACAATACTTTAAAATAATAATTCACGTAATAATTTTGGAATGTAAATACCTATAAAGGCCACCTGTTAATGTTCAGCTATCAATCATAATAGCATTATGATATACTTATATTTAATTATTAATTGAAGCAATGTTTCCTCGGTTGTCGGTCCCATTTTGCTCTGCGAGACAATTGCATCAAGTTGCTCAGCTCCTTTAGTAAGTGCTAAGGTACTGTAACATTGAGCCGACATCAAAAAGGGATGAGGTTCTGTGTTAATGTGTATTTTTTTGTTAGTTCTTTTTCCTTTACTTTAAGTAGGTACCTTCTAATAAAAGACAGTGCCTGTGTGTTTTTCTGAAGGATACTTATACCCTTCACTAGCAGCGCTCAGCGAAGTTTCATCGTAATCGGATGAGTGGTATAGAAGGGCATAGAAGACGAACAAACAAATATTCAATTGTTGATATCCATTTGTCTGTTCTTGAGATAAAAAGTCTTGACAGACAGACAGACAGACTGACAACAAAGTGAAGTGATGTAAGGGTTCCTTTTAAGGTAAGGAACCCTAAAAACATAATGCCAAGGTTAGATATCGACTAAAATGATACAACTTAATAAATATACAGCCTGTGAAGTCAAAACTATTCTTCAGACGAAGACGTCTACCCAGTAGGCAGTACTTAACATTTGTACACTTTAAGTTGTACATATTTTCATCAATCATCAAATGAATATTTTTAATAAAATGTATCTTTACTTACACGCATATACCCAATGCTAATTAATATAATCTAACTTTTCATAGATTTGTTCGTTTCCACTTCCGTCTGTTGCCTATCGATATATAACTAATACGATTGATTCGATATAATCGCTGCTATTTTGTGAGTATGGAAAACATGAAGATATTTTCGATACACTTGCTTATCCGTGCGTTTATCAAGACAACGGCTAAGAAAAGCTTATAGTAGACCAGTTAATTCAATAGTCTTACTCATATTTTGTGTTTGCGGTTGTATTGCTTGATCCTTGGGTCACGGTCTACGGATGCTCTTCAGCGTCTTCTCACGTCGGCTGGTTGAGACCTCTCGTGACAGGCAGGCTGGAGCATATCTCGCTCAGAGTTTCAACATTGCTATCCTGCGCGTGAATCTGTTTTGGGTATCTTTTATCTATAAGTAAGAAATTTATTTAGTTCTGTTTTTTGTAAATTTCATTTGTTTTATTTGTCTATTGCATATATATAATGTAACATTGCATTATTTTATTTCGAAAAGTACAATAATTGGGTGTCAACGTTGAAAATGGACTGCGTGGCTAGGTTGTAGTTATACAGCGCCACAAGAAATATCTGTAACTCCATATCAGGTATCCGGTACCTTGTAAGCTGGAAACGAAAGTAATTTAAAAGATACGGAATACTCATTAAGCAAATCCGACATGCAAAGAATTGATTTTTGTTTTTGTAATAACGAAATTATCCGTTGATAAGATATAGGTACGTAAAACATTTTGGAATATTTATTTTACACAAAGCGACGCAGAACTTGTAGTGGGCAGTGCAACCGCGCGCAATGTTACATTAAACTTTATTAGGAATACTAGTGGCTACAAAATGCTTTCCAAAAATCTTGTTATATTCTTGTTTTCATTTATTAATTTAGCTTATTGTTATTTTGAATGGGAAGTTCCCAATGAAGCTTTGGACCAGGAGTTATACGAATCAGTTATTGATCCGGAACTGTGTGGACAACAGATAAGACAAGTTTTGAGGGATTCATTTCTGCGACTGAGATGTAAGTTAAGTACCTCGTATCGATCTTAGAATAGCCGCGAATAACAAACATCAGAAATAGAAATATAATTCATTCTTTATATTACTTAGTGGAGCTTTCCATTAGTGAATGTTTTTTTAAACCCGTTCAGTAGATCCAGAGATTAGATTAGATACTTAAATACGCCATACATACAATTAGTGTGTATTATATTACTAGATAAATATTAACTTAGTGTGGTCCAAATGCTTATGTTTTTCTTAGTTTATTTTCGTAACGAATGCAAATTATCGTAATAAATTTCTCGTAGAAATAGTACTTATCGTACATTTTCAGTTGCTGATGCTGGTATAAGGACCCCGAGAGGAATATTAGGAGGCAATAATGTAGACCTTGGGAACTACCACCAATGTCTCGGCATCACTGAAGAGGTTGAAGGATCAGTGATTCAAGGGAAATATTGTATGATCCGAGTCCCAATGAGCCAAGAGTTCGAATTTCCGAGATCAGTAGAAATTCCAGAGTTTTGGCCTGACTTCGATTCGAGCATATTCCATTTGAGCAATGAAACTCTACGAGGGATCCAGAAATACCATAGTCAAAGTGAAGCTATTAAAATATTTACCGGACAGAACATTGGAGATAGGTAAGTTTTATAAAATTATATTGTGAGGAGCGAAGCAAAGATAAACAGAATTTTACTTTTATAGATTGTTAAAGTATAAACTTCATACGCATAACACATGTAATAATGCCATTGAGACTTTTATAACTGCTAAACGGAAAAAATCTATTAATCCTATTCTACTGACTTGAGAATGTAATTTGCCAGAACAAAACCGATTAGATAGTAGATACGTATTGTATGGTATGCAAAATATGATCCTAGTATCTCATAAAATATTTGCAGATTGATGCCTGGAGGCATTCTATCCGGAACAACGTTCAGGCTAGCCATCTGCATCCCATCATCATGCACCACACAACAAGCGATCAACTCAGTACTCTTCAACCTCACCGCTGTAGGCTTCCAGTATACAGATGACTTCTGCAGACTTCCGAACGACAAACCGTGGGTGCCTGGAGATACCGCTGCAGTGTAAGTGTTCATTGTATCATTCGGTCAGTTTTCATTTTCCCGCTATGATAATATATTGCTAATGGTTCTAGTAGACCGTTATTTACTGCTACATGAATCTCTAGATCTACAGATTTGTCAACAGCTTGAGAAGATTTATTATTACTCGATTTCACATTTCTCTATTGAATTTTCGACTTCGAATTTTCTCTAATTTACATCATATTCTATTCCAGAGTTGTTTTCTCCATACTTGCGATTATCACCCTCTTAAGTACCTGCTACGATGTCACTCAAAGGTTCCTATTAAAGAAAGGTAAAATTGTGTTCGTGACCTTCGACTTATCTGTCCTTTACCCGGGTTATGTTTCAAAATATTTCGAAATTTACTGCTAGACAGTATCTAAAACATTTTATTTACTTACTTCAGACTCCAAATCTATTAATGTCTACGGCTCAGCATTCTCCATGTACACAAATGGTCGTCGGTTGATGACCTTCACGTCTAGCCCTGGCAATTTGGAGTGTGTCGATGGAGTCAGAGCTTTAGCCATGGTTTTCGTTGTTCTGGGACATGCATTCACATCTGTGCCATTTTGGGCAAATCCTATAGAAGCATTTACAGTAAGTTACAAATGTTTTGTTCTACAATATAATATGTTTTTGATAGATGACGAATATCTAAAAACTCCCATGGAAATTGCTTGCTGTATAAGTGATGAGCGTCCTGCTAGCACTTCAAGAAGCTCTGTCAGCCCTAATCGCCGCTGAGATACTACGAAAAAATATCTAGCTATTTTTTTTCGTAGTATCTCAGCGGCGGAATTATGGAGGTTTTACTGCAGTCGAAATGCCCCGCTTTCAAAATATTAATTCATCCTCTATTATAAATATGAAGACAATATATTACGCTGTTAATGCAAATATATTATAATATCTTTTACAATGACATTAAATACTGCGTTTTTTAGAGCCCTCTCCAGGTTTGAAGATACACTACATAATTATGATTGTGTTTACAGTGGTCAGTACAGCCGGAATCTATGTGGATTCAGTGGGCCCATTTGACTGTAGACACATTCTTCATGCTTAGCGGTATGCTCGTTGTTTACACCACGGCTGGGAAGCTGACTGGGAGTAAGTATCGTTAGTTTATGAAATCAGAACGGTACATAGGTAATTAATTTGTAGAATGGCATAGGTAATTCATAAAGCAAAATTTACTTAGAGATAAATATAACGTGATGAATGAGGACGATTTTATTAATCAGGACATAAAGCTTTTCTTTTAATTAATTTGTCTGAGAAGTGTTTTCGTGATATTCCGTTGATGATATGAGAATGCTGTTAAACGTATTTTTACAGCATTCTCATAATATTAGGTATCTGCGACCAATTCTTATCAGTAGGTACTCTTTTTTATTCTTCTAGAAAAAACAATGCGTTTAATTTCGAAAAATTATTTACATAATTTTTCATGCTGTGTTTTTATATCATGCTGAATTATTATTGTTGAAGTAGTTAATTGGTAGTTGGGAAAACTGTGTCGTTTTGTGCAAAGGCTATGGTAGGACCTGCGTGGTTAAAATCGTGTTTTTGGTATTTATACCGACAACAGCTTAATCTATTCATTATCATATCATACTACACATTATTTCTGCATGAACAATTAATAAATATATCTGTCAACTCAATCAACGTTGGCTGATGGATTACATTATTATTTTTCTATAGATGAAAAGATTCGATTGTGTTTATTGTCAATTCCATTCTTGCACAAGTTGTTTTTCATGATTAATGATGAAAATCGCATACCTTTTTGAAGTTATAGATAACACTAATAATAAGTAAATGTAAAGAATAGAGACGATTATATCTTGGTACTTCTAGAGCAACTCCTGAGCAATCTTCACCTATTCTATCTGAACCGACTCCTGCGCATGTTCCCCTTGCTCGCCGCCACTGTACTACTAGAAGCGTCATATTTCAATCGCATGGCGGACGGCCCCGTGTGGTCAGGCATTGTGGGCCAAGCTAATAGGTGCAGAGCAACTTGGTGGTCTACATTACTACATGTTCAGAATTACATGAATCGTGGAGCTGTAAGTATAGTACATTGTCGAGTATCAACTAGTCCAAAATTTTATGTTGCAGCATACCATATTTGAATTACTTACGAATTTTATTTTTTGTTCAAAATTACCTTGTTCTTAAGATTGGTTGCTTTTGTTTAAATGGCATGTGCAATAGAGTATAACGTTTTTGCTCCTTTTAAAGTGATAATAAAAAGCTAACGGATTTGTTTATTTTGTAGTGCATCGGTCAATCTTGGTACCTAGCGATTGACGTACAGCTGCACATAATTTCTCCTGTAGTTCTGTATTGGGTTCTGAGTGGCAAAATGAAAACAGCTTGGATAGCTCTGTTCACTGCTTTAGTCGCTATCCTCGCAGGGTCTACGATATTCAACTTAATCATGGAATTCCCTCCTGGAATGTCGAATGCCGCGTGAGTATGATATTGTTCAGCTCATAATGGTTGTTTATATTCGATTATAAAGCATATATTAGTTCTATGTATTCAATATATTGGAATGTTAAGTAAATTATAACACGTTTGTGACATAATCTCTAAGACCACCTTATTGGTCTGATGATAAAGATTATAATGAATTCTTTTACAAGAAACATACAGGACAGTCTTAGACACTGCTATAAATGTCATACATTTAGAGGGATCCAAAAATCAATCTAAAATCGATTAATTACTTCATTATGTTTTTCAGTGACGCAGGACGCTATATGACCTATTATTATGTAAATACTTTGACGAGAGGAGCTCCATTCTTTGTCGGAATGATATTTGGTTACATTTTGCACTTGTATCGTGATAAGGACGTCAAATTATCTCAGGTGTGATTGAGTATTAATTAATTTATAGCAATAAACATTCCTTTAGATCTTTCGGTGCCTTATTATTAGAAAAAGTAAAGTCGTCCTTCGCTGATTGTGATAGCATTGTAACTGAGGATACAAGAAATGTTCCCGATGAATCCAAAAGATTTCCGCATTTGAGCATGTGTCGACCGGATAGGCAAACATGACTGACATGCTTATTTATTTTAATACAGTTTTGTTATTTATTACATTTACTATGGGATTTGTGTTACCTTGAATCCAGTATATTAATGTACACTTTGCTTATTCCCACGACGACAAGCTTAGTAGATATCTATGCCCATTGCACTAACAGTATTTTTCATTTCATATTCAGTTCGTTATTATTGGGTTATGGGCGTGCTCAGTGGCTCTATATGCCATTGCTATTTACGCCTCTTACCCAATTCTGCAGTGGGACTGGAACAGTACAATCTTGAGCCTCCTCTTCAACTCCTTCATCAGACCTATGTGGGCGATGGGGCTTGGTTGTATGATATTTGTATGCGCGCAAGGCTATGGAGGTAGGACTTTTACGTAACTAAAATGATGAGTGCTTTTATATTTTTATCCCCCAGCTGTTTCAAATACTCCTATTTGCCGTTTATTATTGAATGGAAGAACTGTGTTTTTTGTTCTAATTGTGTTTTTAATTCTAAATTATAGGAGTTCGTTGTAAAATACTTTTTGATTTTGTTAGACGAATAAACATTAATGAAAGAAGAATATACATTTTCAAACTATTCTGGTTTTTATTTTGGATGTTTGAGTGCTTCAAAGAGTGAAATAAATTGATTTATTTTTTTCAGGTCCTGTGAATTGGTTCCTCTCACGGCAGATATGGAAGCTGCCGGCTCGTATCTCGTATGGGATATACCTTTTACACTGGGCTCTTATGTCTGTAATCAATGCAACGGAGATAGCTCCAGTACGCTTCACTCCGGGTTCCGTTGTAAGCGACGCCTTCTGTTAATCATTACCCTGTGATTGAAAATAAATATGAAAATGGAAGTAAACAAGAAGTGATAAAAATAGTATTAAGAGTTTTTTGATACCAGATTTCACTTGAGTGTTCCAGCGCGATAGATACATTGCAAATTTGTAGATATTCGCTCGTACATACGAGCGAGTGGCTGAATCCATTATTTCTTTAGGCAATAGCATAGCTCCGAAGTAAAGAAATGATTCCATAATATCTTTATGTAATATGATAAAAAATCTTTATGCACTTCATGCATTCATCACCTGCTTATATACACTTCTATTGATGTAGTTATTTTATTTTCAGGTATTCAAATGCTTGGCGCATTTAGTTCTGACCTTCGTGGTGTCATTCTTTATGACTTTGATTGTAGACTCACCATTCTCAACTATATTCAAACTGATCTTGAGTAAAGGTCAGTACATATTTGCAACAATTATTATTTTGCATAACTTTGAGAACAGATTATAGACAACCCGTTGGATAATTGTATACGATGGTTTCATTCTACCTACGGTTAAGGGTTCGATTTCCTTACACGTAATTGTGTGATCTTTAGTTTGCGGTGGAAGGAAGAATAATAAATCTTAATACATAGCATAAAAATATATGTAATTGTAAATGTAAAAATGAGTTACATACTTTTAGGGCCAAAGAAACAAAGGGAGACCAAGGAGCCAAAACAAGATGAACCTGTGAAGGACGATGGAAAGCTCGCGTGAAATGCTTGCGAAGATATGTTTAATGTAAATGTTATCTTAGTTTAATTAAAGTAATTTATTTTTATTTATAAGACGAAAACAATTATAAGAAAATAAAAGAATACCATTTTGTTTTACTTGTTCTTTAATGCGGTTTCATTACAGATACATTTAATCAAGAAGTTTTATGATTCTGAGATAAAACTGGGAATTAAATAATATAATAAAGGAACTAAAGCTTGAAAACGCTTCTATCTTCTTTCTTCATTATATGAAATTAATACGATCCATTCAAAGAATTACATGATCTGAAATTTCTATGTTTGTCTCTAGTGGTTTGTCCTCGTTGGTAGTTCCATTTGAAATAATAATTCTTAAAATTGGTATGATTTGATGATATAGACGTCATAATTGATGGAAGGAAATAATAATTATAGATTAACAATTTAAATAATAATGGAAAAGAAACCAATGCTCACTGTACTTACAGGTACAATGAAAGTGTTACTATAATTTTCAAGAAAATTTCACAAAGAGCGCATGAAATCTTTATGTAACAACGGATTGTCAATTTAGCAAAAGGGAGTGTGTGTAGGTCAAGAGTAAAATATTCCTCTACTTTCTTCTTTTCCCCAAATATATTATAATATGTACAATCTTTGTATAAGAATACAAAAAATAATATAGGGTCACCATCAAATGATATAAAAACATGGAAATCTTATCATGGTGCTAAGCATTAATGAATTGATCGAGTCCATCTTCCGCTTAGCCAAATTAGTTTTTATAAATTATTTCGTAGATAAGATAAACAATTTATAGAATTATATTATCACTCAAATCACTGCAGACCCTCTTGGGTATAGTGCAACCGTGCTCAAAGTTACAAAAAATATTTTAATATTAAAAAATCTGTGTAGATAAACATGGTTTTCAAGAAATGTGTTACAATATTTTTATTTTTTAATTTAGTTAATGGGTATTTAGAATGGGACACTCCGAAAGAAGCCTTGGACCAGGAGTTATACAAATCAATTCTCGATCCGGAACTGTGTGAACAGCAGATAAAACAAGTTCTGAGGGATTCATTTCTACGACTGAGATGTAAGCTATTGGTTTTGAGTTCCATCAGCTCTGCAATTTCACCATACTCTTAAATTTCAACTGTACAATAATTAAGTAAATCGTTGTTACACTCTTTTATATTTTCAAATCGACTGCAACAGCTATTTTCTATGCAAACGTTCATCTTTATTAACCTCGGGGTGAGTGGTCGAGCAATAATAAATATTCTAAAAATGCCTTGGCAGTTGCTGACGCTGGTATACGGACCCCAAGAGGCATATTAGGAGGGAACACTGTTGATCTTGGGAACTACCACCAATGTCTCGGCATCACTGAAGAGGTTGAAGGATCTGTGATTCAAGGGAAATATTGTATGATCCGAGTCCCAATGAGCCAAGAGTTCGAATTTCCCAGATCAGTAGAAGTTCCAGAGTTTTGGCCTGATTTTGATTCGAGCATATTCCGTTTAAGAAACGAATCTCTACAAGGGATCCAGAAATACCAAAGTGAGAGTGTAGATCTTAGAATATTATATACTGGGCCGTCTAATAATAGATTCGCTGGTGATAGGTAAGTTAGATAGATACATTTAATGAAATTATGTGACAGTTTACAGGAAAAAGGAAAGTAAAAACGTAGAGCATAAAATAAAACGGAATATCGTGAAATTTACAATTCCAGATTAATGCCTGGTGGCATTCTGTCCGGAACTACATTCTCGCTAGCCATCTGCATCCCCTCATCGTGCACCACACAACAAGCGATCAACTCTGTTCTCTTCAACCTCACCGCCGTAGGCTTCCAGTATACAGATGACTTCTGCAGACTTCCTAACGACAAGCCGTGGGTGCTTGGAGATTACATTGCAGTGTAAGTGTTAATTGTATGGTCTGGTGAGTATCACTGATGGTGATGAAGGAACACTTATTATGTTTTCTTGTAAAGCTGGCCATTATGGTTGGGTGGTTTTATTAAATCTCAAGTGTTCTATGTTCTCTGCCTTACTCTGCCTACCCATGTCACTCGACGTAAAGATATGCATGTATTTGGTTATGGAAAAAAATTGAACTGAAGATCACTTATTATTTCAGGGTTTTTTTCTCTATTCTTGGGATTATCACCCTGATAAGTACGTGCTACGATCTAACCCATAGGTTCATCTTAGTAAAAGGTAATTTTAAAATCACTCTTTAAATCGTCAAATTACTTATCTCATTCCCTGTATTTTTTAAGACTATATTTTTTTTTTCAGACCCTAAATCTATCAATGTCTACGGTTCTGCTTTCTCTGTGTACACAAATGGTCAAAGATTGATGACCTTCACGTCTAGCCCTGGCAATTTGGAGTGTGTGGACGGCATCAGAGTTATATCCATGGCTTATATTGTGATTGGACATGCATTCGTAACTGTACCTATGTGGGCAAATCCTATCGAATTATTTACGGTAATATACAAGGTTTTCAACGTAATCTATGTTCTATATTACTTAAGGAGACAGTTATTATAAGCTTGGACACTGGAGTCCGAGTTACAGCGACAGATTCATCACCCACCACGTTTGCTCCTAAATTTTATTGGCGAAATATTGCAGTTATTACTTTATTGCTTACAGATGTATCTCAATTAAAATATTGTGTTTACAGTGGTCAGTACAGCCGGAAGCTATGTGGATCCAGTGGGCTCATGTTACTGTGGACACATTCTTCATGCTCAGCGGTATGCTCGTTGTATATACCACGGCTGGGAAGGTGACTGGGAGTAAGTATCATTACTCATTACTCTGCGGCATCAAAATTAGAATTAACATACGCTACTAGCCTTCTTTGGCAGCAATGCCCCTTATGAATTAACGGTGTAAACTTCGTAATTCTAAATTTATGCATATCTGCTACACACTTGGTCAATTTCTATAACACATAGAATGGTCTAATGAGCTAATTTTCGTACTAAACATACTTGTACATATCAATCAATAAAAAGCGAATATACTTTCCATTATCTTGTTATTACTTAATACCAAAGAATGTAAATTATTTTATACAGATTTTGATTAAATTGATTGATTTGAATGTACGTATTTTAAAATAAAAAGCCTTCCTGTTATTCAGAAGGTATATTATCTTCGTTCATTTCAATTAACTCGTTTCTTGGCATTTCCAGAACAACTCCTAAACAACCTACACCTATTTTATCTAAACCGACTCCTGCGCATGTTCCCATTGCTCGTCGCAACTGTCCTGCTAGAAGCGTCATACTTCAATCGCATGGCAGACGGTCCCGTGTGGGGAGGCGTTGTGGCCCAAGCTCACAGGTGTAGAACCTTTTGGTGGGCCACATTACTGCATATTCAGAATTATATGACCACCAATAGCGTAAGTACCTGGTAGTGTAGTACCGGGAAGCTTTAAATATTTAAGGTTCAAAGTCGCAAGGTAATTATTTTAAGATTCTCTATGTATAACAAGAACCAATTTGCTTAGTTACAATTGTAAAAAAATACTAACCGCCATAAGCTTTTTTGTGCAAATAGCATTTCCCATTACAGAAATTGTTATTTTTTTTTATTTTCAGTGTATCATTCAATCTTGGTACTTGGCGATTGACGTTCAGCTGCACATAATTTCCCCTATCGTTTTATATTGGGTATTGAGTGGCAAAATTAAGAGTGCATGGATAGCCCTGGTCACTGCTTTAGTGGCCACCCTTGTAGGTGCTACAATATTTAACTATTTCATGGACTTCCCTGCTGGAAGTGCTAATACTACGTGAGTATATAAAAAGGATAGTTTTTTTTTATATCACAGTTGCCGAATGTTTGCGTCATCAACAACACTTTCTAACAAATTCTAAGTGAATTCAGAAAGATTTAGGCTTAGGGTCGGCAACGCGCAAGTATTACTCGCTACGCTACGGTCGCGCTTACCATCAGGCAGGCCATATGCTTGTTTTCCACTTTAATGGTCTAAAAAACGGTACATATTGTGAAACAATTTACGAATATTGCTCCGCTTGCGTTGAAGAGTAATTCAGATTATTTGATTTAAATATGGTATATCTACGGTCCAGTGAGCTCAATAGTTTTCTTTCATAAATTCTAGTACGTGTTTCCTCTACCAATCCTTTAATTCAACGTGTCTTTTTTCAGCGACCCGAATTACTATGTGAATTATTATTATACAAATACTTTGACGAGAGCTGGTCCCTTCTTTGTCGGAATGATATTTGGTTACATTTTACATTTGTACCGCGATAAAGACATCAAATTATCTAAGGTAAATTATAGCGCAAATTCATAGGATTAAAAATATTAAGAAGATTGACAGATTGTATGCAACTCTTCCATAAGCACATGCCGTTGACTAAATTTAATTAAAATGGAGGATACCGCAGTGTCTTTGAATGAAAAAATAAGTATCCCTTTGAGCTAGAAATAACCGTTTATCGGATTTTATATGTTGTTTTAAGTAGTCGGAACATTTTTTTAAATTTCATTATGTAGTCTCCAAATCATTTCATTTTCAGTTCGTCATTGTTGGATTATGGGCAAGCGCGGCTGCTCTCTTCGCCATTGTTGTATACGCCTCTTATCCAATTCTGCAGTGGGATTGGGACAATGCAATCCTAAATATGCTCTTCAACTCCTTCATCAGATCTATGTGGGCCATGGGTGTAGGTTGTATGGTATTTGTTTGCGCGCAAGGATATGGAGGTATATCTTTATACGTAATATTTAAACAATTATTTTAATATAATTTTAGACCCTAATAAGGCACTTATGAAGGTCTACTTTTCCAGCGGTTTGAAAAAAAAGTCTTTATTCGTTGAATCCTTTTTTTCATTTTTTTTTTGTAATATTAAACACTATCATCGTTGGCTACAGGATCATGTCAGATGAATTTGTTAGACTGGGCAATTTCATTGACAAACGACATAATATATATTATTTCTAGGTACTATGTTCATAAAGAAATTGATAATATTTATAAATTGCAGGACCAGTAAATTGGTTTCTCTCGCTACAAATATGGAAGCTACCGTCTCGGATCTCGTACGGGATTTACTTGCTGCATGCGGCTCTCATGACGGTCGTTAATGCTACGGAGATAGCTCCAGTACGCTTTACTCCGGGTTCTATTGTAAGTGACCTATAAATAAGAAAGGAAAAGCTGATAGCGCGAAATTATATGATACCGCCCCGGCTTCGCACGGGTAGACATTCATCAAATATTTTGTCTCACCGTTTTTTGACTTTTTCAGGCATTGTTTTGATTTTCTCTCCGCGTTAGAACAATCCTCGTATTTCAAGGAATATAAAAAAATAAGAATTAGCGTAATCGGTTCAGCTGCTCTCGAGATTTGCGCTTAACAACACATTCAGCGATTCATTTTTATATTATAGACTAGTATGGTATACATAAAAGTAAAAGCAATCATGTCATAAGAAATACAACGTAGTGTCCCTAGTAGATACATATTTGATTAAATAAGTGTTTGTTAATATAAATAATAATAAATGGGGCCCGTATTCTATATGAAAATTTCAAACGCATTTCAATCGCCATGACATCATTTTGACGTAGCAACAACATAAATATTTTTGGTTACTAATGTCCAAATTTTGATAAAAAAGAAAAAAACAGACATCAATATCGATTCACAATTGGCGGAGTAATCGGGTAACAAATAAAAAAAAACATACAGTCGAATTGAGAACCTCCTCCTTTTATTTGAAGTCGGTTGAAGAGACGTCAAAGCGATTTAAATGCGAAAGAAATCTTCATACAGCATAGGGGGGCACGTCTAGTAGAATGAATACTGCATGAAAAAATATTTAGGTATATTTTGAACTTTAGCTTATTGTCTGGTTTTAGATCTAAATTACCTAATAGGTAATCTGTTTTTCAGGTGTTCAAATCCTTGGCGCACTTATTATTGTCCTTCATTGTGTCATTCTTTATGACCTTGCTTGTAGACTCACCATTCTCAACAATATTCAAAATGACTTTGGGCCAAGGTCAGTACTTTCACAAACTATAAGTTCTGCATCTTAATAAATTACTGTAGATTTTATCTGTATGAATATAAAGACGAGAATTAAATACTTGGTTACTTACGCAAAGGTGAATTTACAGGGGTGAAGAAGAAAAGAGAGGAGAAGGAGACCAAATAAGATGGAACCGTGAACGACAATGGAAAGCTTGCGTGATGGTTTTTCAAATTATATTTTGTCTGAAAGTGCAAACATAGTCTTAAATTATAATATTAGTTAGGAATACTTGTCGTTGTTGATTATAAAAATAAAATTATTTTATATTTTAACAGTTTTTTTTCTTGGGGCACTTTAAGTAGTATTTTTTAGAAAGTTCTATTATAATCTCAAGATAAGTTGACGGTATGAAAAATACATGACAGGCAATTGATTAATTGAATCGTACCCGTAATGCTAGATTTGGGGAAGGCTTTAAAATCCTTCTGCATAAAATTAAAGTAACGCAAAATGTAAAAATAACTTAAAGATATGAACGTAAACGTTAAGGAGGAACTATGTTAATATATTAGAGTTATTGTCAGCTGTAATTAAGAATTCAACTGCAAATAAAAGAAAAGTAGATAATAGTATCCTACTGTGGAGTCACCAAACGATCATCGTAAGAGCCTATGAATAGATTTGAAAATTAATATTCAGCCCTAGAGGGTAAAATTACATTTAAAAGTAAGGTTGATATCATTCTATAAGGTGCCAAAGTACGTATTGCAACGAAAAAGATACTGTGATCAAGCATATATTGACAGACCAATAAAATTGAGCATCCATGGTATTCGCTTAAGTCTATGTAAGTCTGACAAGTGATTGATCTGGACGTTAGCCGCGCCGCGTAAAGGGACCCCAATATAGTACAAGGCCATATTCAGAATGAAATAGAGTACCGTGAAGACAGATTTCCGTCCATAATCTGAGTTCGAATTCAAAAAAGGACTTGCTCAATCCTGGATGCCCCGCCGTTTTAAGGCTCTTTGGATTTCCTAATCTTTGGTTGGTGCTAAGTGGTGTCCAGGGTAAAACATAAAAACAGCATCCAATTTCTTCAGTAATTAAACTAAAATGGTAAATGAAAATGTAATTTGCATAGATAACATATGGAAGTAATTAACTAAACATATACAATCAACTGATAACGCCACAGGTGCCTGCCTAATCCTTTATAATGTAATCTATGTTTTGATATTTCAATGTCCGATTGATTATCGATATCCTGTGACTGCAAAATAGTAACACACTCACTTGGGTTCATCAGACAATTTTACAAAGTGAATTTGGCTGTTAAATAGATTTTGAACCTTTCAAATGACGCTGGAAGAAATTTAATACTATTGTAAGAATTGAAGAAATATGGTATCGTTATGGTAAACGTCGATAAAGAATTTATGGTCGATAAAGTAATGCGATGTAGCATCTTCTCAATTTCAGTTGAAGATTATATTCCATGTAACGATTAATATCAGAAATCAAAAGTAATTATAGCACAGAACACTGTCTCAGGAAGTCTGACTTGCACTTGGCCAGTTTAATATAATGAAATTCGAAGATAAGATATGAAATCAATGAAACATATACAAATCGCTGCAGAGCCTGTTGGGCATAGTGTTTTCGTGCGCAATGATACATTAAAATAATTAAGGATTTAACTTTAAACAATGGTTTCGAAGAAATTTGTAATATTATTCTTGTTTTTTAATTTAGTTAACGGTTATTTTGAATGGGAAACTCCTAATGAAGCCTTAGACCAGGAGTTATACGATTCAGTTATTGATCCGGAACTATGTGGACAACAGATAAGACAAGTTTTGAGGGATTCGTTTTTACGACTGAGATGTAAGTTTAATAAGACCTTATCTTGCTTACTTAGTATCACGACAGTAAATTAAACCTGGACTTTTTGAATACTACCTGTTAGACGGAATCAGATAGTCTGATAACTGGTTTCACACAGGTAACCAATGTTTCCTGTAAAATGAGTTACGAAAATCACTGGACTTTGTGTAAAAGCCGAATGTCTAGGCAATCGGACCTAAAACTATCCTCGATCCGAATTAAACTTTGGGATACAACCAGGGCGATGATGGCAAATTTATTGTAATTTAAATTTTCTTGCTTGGTTCTTTATTGGATAAGGTGTTTGAATGGTAATAAAATATCTGAGTTGCCTTGGCAGTTGCTGATGCTGGTATACGGACCCCAAGAGGCATATTAGGAGGCAACACTATTGATCTTGGAAACTACCACCAATGTCTCAGCATAACTGAAGAGGTTGAAGGATCGGTGATTCAAGGGAAATATTGTATGATCCGAGTCCCAATGAGCCAAGAGTTCGAATTTCCAAGATCCGTAGAAATTCCAGAGTTTTGGCCTGATTTTGATTCAAGCATATTCCATTTGAGCAATGACACTCTACGAGGGATCCAGAAATACAAAATGCAAAGTGAAGCTCTCAAAATATTTACTGGGCAGACCGTTGGTGATAGGTAAGTTTCCGAATTACCATTAATATACCAGCTATTTTCTTGCATAAGGAAATTGACTGCTTTATAGTGGGCCTCGTTTGCGGAGACGCGGGATGTCGCGAGTCGCGATGAGCGGCGCGGCGCGCGCTAAATTGAAACATATGGCGTTGTATGAGTGCGTTTACGGAGAAGCGATTTTACACGAGCTTGTTTGCAATTTAGCGTTTTTTTGCGGCGGATCCCGCGGATGGTAGCGACGCGTCGCACGCGGCAGCAGTGGCTGTTCTCGATAAAGCGATGCCTGCGGCGGAACCTTCTACCAGTTTTATTTGGAAATCGGTACAACGCAGACGATAAGTTAAGTCACCGTTGCTATGGAGTACGAAATGATGAGACGTTTTTACAGAAGAACATTATTTTATTGAGAACAACGGTAGACATATGCTGACTGTCAATATTCCAATGTATGCCGTATTTATCTTTTATTTTTATGAAGTTTCTAGCCACTGCCTAAAACTAGTCTGTACTTTAATTAGTAGCGTAGTTGTAGAGATATGACAATAGTTAAGAATGTTTGAGTAATGTTTATCAATAAATGAATTCATTTTTTATATTAAATTTAATCCATCCAGATTGATGCCTGGAAGCATCCTATCCGGAGCTACGTTCAGACTAGCCATCTGTATCCCATCATCTTGCACTACACAACAAGCGATCAACTCTGTTCTCTTCAACCTCACCGCCGTAGGCTTCCAGTATACAGATGACTTCTGCAGACTTCCTAACGACAAGCCGTGGGTGCCTGGAGATACCGCTGCCGTGTAAGTGTTCATTGTATAGTCCTGAGAGTATCGCGCTTTACGTCGGCTTGAATTTCAGTTGACTTGTATTGCTGTTTCATGATACTTGGAGTTACATGGATTCGAGTTTTTTTAATCAGAATATCCTTGTTTGGTTTCAGTGTTGTTTTCTCAATACTAGGGATTATCACCCTGATAAGTACCTGCTTTGACCTCATACAGAGGTTCATATTTACCAAAGGTAAATCGGGCTATTATTGCATACGTCCTTATTTATTCACAGTCATGAATCTTATAAGATTAAAAAGCAAAGCCTAGGCAAATATCAGTGCGACTTATTTCTTATCTTTATTTCAGACCCAAAGTCTATTAATGCCTATGGCTCAGCATTCTCCATGTACACAAATGGTCGTCGATTGATGACCTTCACGTCTAGCCCTGGAAATTTGGAGTGTGTCGATGGAGTCAGGGCTTTAGCCATGGCTTTTGTGGTATTGGGACATGCATTTACAACTGTACCATTTTGGGCAAATCCTATTGAAGCGTTTTCGGTTAGTTAATATTTACTTCGTATAATATCGTTTTACGTTGTAAGGTCTTCGTTTTCGAATTGAGATACCACCACACTTCCAATGGAAGTTAATATATTTCTAGATGTAATACAAACTGTGGAGGCGTTTCCTTCAATAACTGGGTTCGGAGCCTAAAAGACAGCGACAGAACATACATTGTAATTTAAAAAATAATAACTTAGTACAATGTAGATGTGGAAAGACCGCTATTTGTTTGGGGAGACTATTAGGCATATACCATGTATAATATTATGTTTATAGTGGTCAGTATCGCCGGAATCTATGTGGATCCAGTGGGCCCATTTGACTGTGGACACATTCTTCATGCTCAGCGGTATGCTCGTTGTTTACACCACGGCTGGGAAGCTGACTGGAAGTAAGTATCGTTAGTCTGCAATGAAAATGGTAGGAGAAGAAATAATTAAAAGAACCAAAAAATAAAACCAAATATGCACTCTTAATAAAAGTATTTTTCGTTGAAATTTTCCACAGTAGGGTTACGTATTTTTTTTTGGAGCACGGACTCCTATAAAATAAAGATCAATTACTTCCCAAATCAGTGTTGGTTTGATAAGATTGATGATACGAAAATAATTATTAAAGATAATTTATTTTATGTTAGGTGCGTGACATCTGATAGTTATACGATTACACCTGTGTCTTGATGAAACGACAAACTCCATTTTTTGTTAGATACGATACTAGTTAAGGATAAGATAGCCGTCACGTCGTATAAGGAAGTCAAAGAAGTAGCACTGGACAGGGAGAAGTGGAGGGCGATTCATGGGCTGCACCGACAAGAGTAAAACTCTTAAATGATATGAAGACGATACTTGATGGTTTTGTGTCATGTCTCTTTGTTAAATCACATATGTGTCAAAAAACCAGAACTATCGATTAATATCGTTTCGAACTATCGTTTGTACCTGTGTCATAAAAATTGTGTCTCTTCCAGAGCAACTCCTTAGTAACCTTCACCTATTCTATCTGAACCGACTCCTGCGCATGTTTCCCTTGTTCGCCGCCACTGTACTACTAGAAGCGTCATACGTCAATCGCATGGCGGACGGCCCCGTGTGGGGAGGCGTTGCGAGCCAAGCCAACGTATGCAGGGCAACATGGTGGTCGACATTATTATATGTTCAGAATTATATGAATCAAGGCTTGGTTAGTATTTTTTTTATTCATGGGGTTTTCAAATGATCAGTAATAATGTATATAAAATAATTTATCACCGCCACGCACCACCTGGTTCCAAACTAAGCAAAGCTTATGCTCTATGTGTACCACACAACTGATTGAATAATACTTTTATGTAAATTAAGGTATTAATTATCTGGATCAAGTTAGCATAAATGTTATCTATTCCCATATAAAATCCAACTCAGTGTTCGATGCTGTCTGAAAATATTATATTTGTTTTCATACGAATTACGAGTACGATTCTTATTTATTGTATTGTGTTGTCTTATTTAATATATCGAGAGTATGGTGTAACGATATGCATGTAAGAAATAACTGTTATACTGGATCTCTTACTACAACTCATAAATTGTTACTTTCTAAGTAGTCCAATGAGGTTGCCTATTATGAACATTTCAGTCTCCTTCGCATAACACGCAGTATTTTATCCACTCTGAGCACGACATATATTTTTGTTCTACTTTTAGTGTGTCGTGCAATCCTGGTACTTAGCGATTGATGTTCAGCTGCATATCCTATCTCCTGTAGTTCTGTATTGGGTTCTGAGTGGCAAAATGAAAACAGCTTGGATAGCTCTGTTGACTGCTTTAGTCGCCATCCTCGCAGGGTCTACGATATTCAACTTTATCATGGAATTCCCTCCTGGAATGGCGAATGCCACGTGAGTATAATACTATTAAAATTATAGCTTCACATCTTTAGGGGGCCCTGTAGGCCCTGTAGGAGGTACACTAGGCAGAGGCCTGAAACAAGTAATACAATATTACTGTTGATGATGGATTTGCTATAAACGTGACAGATGGTGAGTTTATCGATCTTCGTCGGGGTCCTTCCAACTCCAAACAAAACATAAATATATACATATAAGATGAAATTGCTACGCATAGAAAGAACTTAGTTATCTTTAAAAATCCACGACTCAAGCCAAGTATAGTAAGTAAAGTGATAAGTTAAGGATTATTTACATTTAAAATCATATTTACCCTTATGCTTGTCGTGTCAAGGAGACTCAATATTAGTACGACGTACGCTGAAGAGATAGATTAAAGCTGTCTACCGGAATTAAATTTCTGAGCCCATAAGGTCTTTGCTTTATGTTGGTTCAAGCGTTACATTATATTCACATACAGTACCGACTTTAGGGCCACTGACGCCCCGGACAACAATATTGTGGCGCCCACTTAAGGAAATCATTTTCGAGTATACATTTTTTGCTGAACCAATGTGATGAATGAACTTATATTTAGAACTAGCGGCCCGCCCCGGCTTCGCACGGGTAGACATTTATCAAATATTTTGTCTACCCGTGCGAAGCCGGGGCTGGCAGCTAGTATAATATATAGGCTATGTTAATGTTACTCATTGATAATGTAGCTTTCTAACGGTAAAAGAATTTTTGAAATCTGTCCAGTAGTTTCGGAGCCTTTTCAATACAAACATACACACAAAAATACAAATCTTTCCTCTTTATAATATCTACCAGTGAAGGTCTCGTTCAAATTGGTCCAGCAGTTCGGATTTTGTTCACAACTTTATGGATTTTTATTTGTTGTTCGGATCCCTAATTATTTCTCCAAAATTAAAGTGTGCCTATGTTACGCCCAGTAAAATTAGCTATCTACCAGTGAAAGTCTCATTCAAATCGGTCCTGCCGTTTCGGAGATTACCCCAAACAAACAGACAGACAGACAGACAGACAGACAGACAGATGGACCGACAGACAGACAGACAGACAGACAGACAGTTGGACAGACAGACAGACAGACAAAAAAAATATAATTGTTTTTTTGTCATTAGAAGCGTGTTTACTTTCATGTGCATTTCGTAAAAAGCGGTTATTTTGTCATTACAAACAGACACTTCAATTTTATTTATGTGTATAGATTTAATCTTGCCTATAGCGTTCTGGAGCCAACGATCCGGGGGTAGAATTTTAAGGAGCTCATGTTATTTTTCTTATGTTTGATTGTCCTAATTTTTTTTATACCATTAAGTTGGCAAACAAGCATACGGCCCACCTGGTAAGCGGTCACCGTAGCCTATGGACGCTTGCAGCACCAGGGGTATCACTCGCGCGTTGCCGACTCTAATTTTTTTTTAAATATTTTTGTACGAGTATAGCGTCCTCCTAACTTTGGCGCCCTGGGCCGTCGCCCCACAACGCCCAACCTATCTCGCCGGCACTGTTCACATATTCCGTGTACTTAAATTGTACATGTTGTGTTTTCCAGTGACCCCGGAGCCTATATGAGATATTATTATATAAACACTTTGACGAGAGCAGCTCCTTTCTTTGTCGGAATGATCTTTGGTTACATACTGCACTTGTATCGTGACAAAGAAGTTAAATTATCACAGGTACGACACGGGCATTGATTTTTTTTATATTAATAAGGTGGCATTAAAGCATACGGCCTACTTGATGGTAAGCAGTCACCGTGGCCTATAGCCGCTAGCAATACCAGGGATATCACTAACGCGTTGCACACCAAGTTGTTGATGAGAACTTACTGTGCTAGCAGCATTACTACTAGCGCAGCATATCTTCGTAGAGCTCTGGCAACCTTACTTATCGCAGAAACAATACACTACATCAAAGTAGTGTTATTTGACTGCGGTCTTCTGTAAGGAGGAGGTACAGCCGGGTGGCTGCAATTTGATGGAAAACCCCACGGGAGATCCCAATTTGCCCTACCACTCTTAAATGTTTATCAGATGACATAGTATTTTATTAATCATTGGGTTTTTGAGGTAAGAGGTGAGCTTAGGTTTATATCTTTGAATACCACCTTTCTCTTATGATTGAGTCCGGATTGATCGGACAAAGTTGTAGGTTATAGAATTTTCTAAATCAAGGCAAGATTTTCAGTACATTTTCTGTAACTTAAGTATCAAAACTCGTAAAAACGTATAGTTTTTCATATCTCTAAAATAGATAAATTTCGATAACATGGTTCCATATAACAATTTCATAAATATAATATATGGTATTGAAGTATGCACAAGTAACTGGACTGTAATCCAGAATTTTATTTGAATTTTCTTTTAATCTGTATTTTTTCATGATTGTAATTTGCATTGTGCTATATGATAATAAAATAAATAAATACATTTATATTTCTGAAACAGCTTCAGACTTCTCCTTAATGACTAACCGATCTTAGTGAATCATCTTCAGAAACACAACACTACATCAAGTAGTGTTATTTCACTGCGGTCTTCTGTAAGGTGGAGGTACAGTCCCCATCGGGCGGCTCCAATTTAAATGGGATAACCCACGGGAAATCCCAAATCGCCCTACCTCTCTTGAGGTAAAATCAACTCAGCTAGTCACTTAGTCTCAACTCTCAAATGTTTTTCAGTTTATTATTATTGGATTATGGGCTTGCGCGGCGGCTCTTTTCGCCATTGGTGTATACGCCTCTTACCCAATTCTCCAGTGGGACTGGGACAGCACAACCTTGAACCTCCTCTTCAACTCCTTCATCAGACCTATGTGGGCGATGGGACTTGGTTGTATGATATTTGTATGCGCGCAAGGCTATGGAGGTATCAATATTTATTTATAAAAGTATTTTTAATCTGTAACCAGGAATCGTTCCATACATAAATTATATACGTAAGAAAGAATGTCTCAAATACAAAAACATTATTAAGTCAAATTATATAGACGGGCGTGATTTTAATTGATAACAGTGCCGGTTGCAAGGAAATCTTTCGACTACGTAATCGAAAACGTAACTCAAAATGTCAAAATATTCATACCAATTTTTAGTTCGACTTTTACCCCCGCAGTGCTGTTCATATTCCCATACAAAATAGTTGAAGGCGATACGAATACGCAGTCGCAACTTATTTGCTCGGGCTACTGAATGTATTATATTATGTTCCAAGGATTAAATTGATAATATAAAAAAATAATCTTATTCAAAATCGATTAAGGAGTCGAATCTGAGCAAACTAAACCATTATTGTGATACAACTTGTACGTCTGTCAATGACGTATTTATTGAATAGGCTTCGTAGACTAGTTTCAATGACATTTGGAAATCTTGATATATTACTGTACTGTGGAAGGTTGTCTGGAAGATATCTTTTAACACTGATGTGTGAGTGATGTAATAACCCGACTAAGCCTCGCTTTGGCAAAGAAAAACTGATTCAATTTTTTTTATTAGCTACTAATTTATCTACCAAACAAAAAGATCCACAAACAAGCGAAAATGGTGCTTAACTATTTTATCTTTGCTTATTAAATTGTCTCATTTGTAGAATTACGATATGGAGGGTGATAAAGTGTATTTGATTTGAAATTTCTAGGACCGGTGAATTGGTTCCTCTCCCTGCAAATATGGAAACTGCCATCTCGAATCTCGTACGGGATATATTTATTCCATTGGAATCTCCAGAATGTCATCAATGCTACGGAGATTGCTCCTGTTTACTTTACTCCGGGATCAGTTGTAAGTGATAACTTTGTTTTTTTTTTTGTTACCTTTTTAAAAAAGGAAAACAAGCATTCGCCCCGCTTGATGGCAATTAACGTTGCGAATAAACTTGCATAAAAAAGTATTCATAAAGCGCGTTGTTCACTTCGTTGTGAGGGGAATCACAGTGTAAGTAGCAAACGGGACAAACGAGTCACCTTAAATCCAGCATATTCTCTCAAAGAACATAGAACTAGATAACAGCAGAAGAGTTCTTTGGCTGCGACCGCTGACAGAGTTTTGTAGCCTAAGTTTTTTTAGTTTTAAACATGTATTATGAGCTCTAAAAGAAATAAAAAAAAATTGAGACTTCTTCTATATACGCCTTCACATTAAGGGTCCCTGAAGGGGCAGTCGGAGGTGTTAGAACACCTACTTTTCATCGAAGATAATTTGGTGCCAACCTGACAGATGGTGAGTCGATCGCTATAGAAATCGAAAGTCGCGAAAAAACACTAGTTTAAGTTTAAGGCGAAAATGTTATTAATATTGAAAACCTGAGGGTGATTAATTAACTTCAAATCAAAATAAAAATGTATTTACCACATATTTATATATTTATGTGAACTTTCCTTACTCTCCTTCTGTAATATATATATTCAAAGTTTGACAAGAGGCTTATAAGGTTGTCAACTCCGAAAATGTTTTGAAGTGAAGATATTACTTCCTCTTATTTAACAAAGAGGCCGTAGTTGTTAGGTAGCTTAGTTACAATGTTGTTACGTAGGAAATTTTTAAGGCCTTGCGGCGGTGGGTACACGGGACATACATGCATTTATTGGTGAAGCCGGAAAAAAACAACGTTAGGGTTCGTGTTTTTTAGAATATTACTGATGATTCAATCAAAATCAAAAATCATTTATTCAGTTAAGGCCCTAATAAGGCACTTATGAAGGTCTAAATTACCACCGAGCCGATACCGATTCTTTAGATAATATGGTAGTCTAAAATATCTGTTTTTGTTTTTCAGGTGTTTAAATGCTTGGCATTCCTTATGCTGTCTTTCGTGGTGTCATTCTTTATGACCTTAATTGTAGACTCACCATTCTCAACTATATTCAAACAGATTTTGGGTCAAGGTCAGTATTTTCGATGTATTTTTGTTAATCTTTCCTGCGTTTTTATACCACCTTTCTATAGAAAAAGAGGCAGACAAGTACTCTATCGGCTTTATGGTAAACAGATACTGTTATGGTGGGTTTTACCATTACTTGCGAAAAAGTATTAACCATTTTCATGGTTACCTGTGATTTTTTATGTAGCGAAAAATATCCTAGGTCTGTGGTAGGGCCGGAATTTTGATACCATACGTCGTTGAGTACCGAAATCGCTGGGGCTTCATCTTGGAAAGAACTTCAGTCGCAGGGGAAAACCGTCAAAACACGGATTCAATTATATTAATAAATTTGTTATGTATAAATATATAAAAATGTTAACAAAATTAATTTAAAAAAAAATCTACGAATATTTGAAATGTACAAATACAAATATAATCCTTCTAAATACCAATAATTATACAGAGATACAATATACTTACTTCTAAGTGTCTGGTTTGTGTGACTTTGTATCACATCGCGAAGCCGCAAACCAGACTGAAATCCAAAATAATACTTAAATAATATATATATTTGTCTTGTAAAAATATTCAGTGATACTTCAAATTAATACCAACAAAAGATATACACAGATTCAAAATACTTATAAGTGCCTGGTGAACAACTTTGTATCACATCGCGAAGTTGAAAACTAGACCGATATCATATAAACATTAAATAAAATACCATAAGAACTTGTGCGCGTTAATATGTATATTTGTAAAACATAGAAATAGAGGTGATTGTTAAAATAACAATATAAAAATATCCATGCAGAGAATCATAATTTGTCTATAATGCCCAGTAAAAAAAAAAAAAAAAGTAAAATCGCGAAATTAAGAACTAGGCTGATACCATAAATACTGTTATAGCAACAATAATGCAAAAACATCCTCTTAAAGTTATAATATTGTCAAATCGCTAAATCTTAATTTGTAAGTGTCTGGTTTGTACGACTTTGTATCAAATCGCGAAGCTGCAAACCAGACCGAAATCATATTAAAGCTATATAAAATACACAGAAATCATCATAATTTATAATTTTGGCTTGTATAAACTTAAATGTATAATATCATATGAATGTAGTATATATATATTGATTGATATAAAAATATGTATAAATCACAGCGATAATTATGATAAAAAGTGAGACCAAAAATGTACAATATGCGCAATAAATGACTTCGTATCAAATCGCGAAGTTGCAAAAAGTATTGAAAACATAATAAATGGAAAAAATAAAAAATCGCTGGGGCTCGGGGTTCTGATTTCTTTTATTTCTGCGTTGAAATCCTAACCAGGTTCATAATAATTTCATAATTTTAGAGTTACAATACTTGGTAATATAATTATTCACTTTCAGGAGCGAAGAAGCAAAAGGAGACGCAAGAGACCAAACGAGATGAAGCCGTGAACGATGACGGAAAACTCGCGTAAAGAGGCTATTTAACTTAAAAAATATACATTCTAATAATTTTATTTTAATACAATATAAGGATATTTATAAGACACGTTCTTTCACTTATTTATCAAGTTGCCCTCAGGTGACGATCTCATGAAGATATGTTCCAGCATGCTTGTCACGAGAGGCATCAAACAGCCGAGGTAATCCCTTTTTAAAAAACTGAAGGGCATCCGGGCCCCAAAATTTCAAACACAAATGCAGAAAATATTTGCCCTGGACCAAGACACGCATATTTCCAGCGTTTGAGGCACTCCTGCTGAACACCAACGGCGCCGGCCGCCGAGGTGCAAGAGAGATGGGAGCCAGGGTATCGACACAAGTTGCATCGGACACCAAGGGCCGATCCAATATCCACGGCACAAACGACGGTTCCAGTATAGCAGACACCCCCGCGGTGACCAGAGCCCAGCGTAGCAGGTCATTTAGGGTCAAATGAAGTGACAGACGACCGGCGCTACCGGCGCATGAAAGGCCATGGTGCCCAAACACGTCAACACTATCCCCGCAATGACACCGCTGTGGGACACAGCGCCTAAGTGCAAGCAAGCACACTGTCTGAAAGTTGCACCATCCAGTAGGGTACCAATATTAAAGGAAGGCAGCATGAAGCCAAAGCCTGGACTCCCACTTAGCAACTTCCAGGAGACGAGCACGGTCAGCATACAACACACACCAAACGGTTTGAGTTGTATCTCCCTCGCACGTAACTTTTAACATTGGTGGTTTGGCAGGGAACAGCAGCGGCATCCTCTGCGTTTTTATACAGAAGCCCGTGAGCTTGAATTTTGCTCTTAAAACAAATTCGCATCCGCCGTTTATACGCATAGATCTTTTAAAATACGCAACAGATTTTCATGCGGTTTTCAGTAGACGGAGTGATACCCAAGGAAGGTTTGTATGTTTAATTCGTTTAGGTTTTTATATAGTACACGCATTTTATAGTAAAGAAAATCTGACCCGAGATGCATCCGTGAAACCTGGTCTAGTCGCTAGCAATGATTTTTACCTTTTTTTTTGTGTTGTCGAGGGGCAAACCTTCAAAAGGTACCCGCCTGCTTTAGGGGAGCAGACGGGGTATGTGCGATTTGACTCACTAACACCCCCCGGTGGCCATCCTCCGTGCATGTAGAACGCACCGGTGCCCTCCTGCACTTTGCCTGAGCACGTCCCGGGGCAGCGATGTCGCCGCCCCTGGAAACCTCGCGTGGTCTTGATTGCCTGTTTTATTTCACCAGCAATATGCCTAGCCCACATAACTTTTAAGATGCTACAACAAATCCTACAAAGCTTTCAGGTACTCGAGACATGGCGAGCACGTTGAATTTCCCTTGAAATGTTCAAATATAAAGTCCATTAAAGGAGCTCGTTCAATATTCCTTTAGTATTAGCTACTTAAAACAACCTAATATATTGGAAAGCGTATTAAAGAATACTAAAGCCTTCCTGCGACTTTTCCGCATAGCAGTAGGATGGATATATCTTTCAGTTTAAATATAGTCTGTTACTTAGGTGTAGCCTTACTTTAGGTTTTTTTATGGATAATTATATAGGGGGATTACTTGAAACTAATAATCCTCTTTATAATATTAGTGTAAGATGTAAAACTTCACATTAAAAATAATAATTTATTATTATATTATAAACAATTGTGAGTATTGGATATTACGACGTACTTAAACGACGGTTTTCAATTACCTAAAAGACGATTTCCCAGTATTTTATCGGATCGGTTTACTTAATATTGCCCCGACGGAATGCGATGGCACTCAATAAAATCTTGATTACTCTTCTCTTCATTCCACTAAAAAGTGGTGACACCAAAGGCCGTCTGGCCAGGGCCCCTGGGCACACAAGAATTTGGGGACCCTTAGGAAAGAAAAATAATATTTACGTTTACTCTGAGTATACAATTTAATATTTAAAATAATAAAAGTTGACGAAAAAAAAACGCTATTGAGGCCAAGTGTTGTATTGGCCTTACCTTTCGGGACCCCATGAGGAGGGGGGCCTTGGGCACAGGCCCGTGAGCCCTTACGGTAAAGACGGCACTGGTGACCCAACGATACATTTTCTCATAATTTGTGTTCAGCTCTCTTAGAATTAACGAAACAGATGGATTGCAATCTTAAAAAAAAAATTAATTTTCAGCCTAATGGCAATACATCATAACAAATGTGACTTAAAGCATCACATTGGTAAAGGTACCCACAATTCAAATCGCGGTTAAATAGAATGCCCTGTTTCCTCAGAAACAAGCTCCATTACTAACCAGTATCGCGAGTCACGTACTTCATACAGGAAGGAAGCAATCGTCTGCCTCAGACTCCGCTGTCCTTTGTACACAACTTCACTTTACTAAGTCGACGACTCTGCAAAAACGTGATACGAGTACCAGACTATGCTATGGTTTTAAATAGTCGATTAACTATGTTAACCAGCGGTCGCCTAGTGAACGGAATTCGACCATAATCTTCTCTATACCTATATAAAAATGAATACCTATTTCCCTTGGTCACGGCATCACACGTAAATGGCTTCATGTCGGTATCTCAGTCGCACCAAATTAAATGATAATAAAGATATCAAACGCCTATTTGCATTAGGCCCTGCAATTTTGTCGGCGATAAGATTAGGCCCATTTCAGACAACGCCAAGGCTCATTTGCATGAATTAATTTCAATGGCAATAACGAAAAAGTTGCTAAGGCCGGGGACAAACGTGACGAGCACGAGAATTGCGAATCTGAGAGATCATGTACATCAAAAATCTCTTATGATTCTATGAGAGCGTTTTCATAGACATTCGGCGGATGTCGTTGTTTCAGTTTTAGAAAAAGTAAGTACAAATACTATACTAGTGAGTATTTATATCATATATTTTTTGAGTTATATGTACTGTTACAGTACTCAGTATTTATGATAAATTGCCTATGACAATTTACATAATGCCAAAATCGCTAAATGACTAGAATAATGCTAATTGCAGATCTTCCCCGGCCAGTTACAAATTGGGAACAAATATTAACAAAAATACCTGGTCCAATACTACTTATATACTATTATTTTTGTATCTAAATAAGTCAGAGTTCAATCTGTGGTTCGACGTAAAATAGTAATACTATTTTCGGGGTAAGAATTCTGCACTCAAAAATGTTCTCAGCAACCCAATTTCAGTCCATAGCTCTCTCGCGCACTGTAAAGTTTGAAAACGGTATCACGCTCACATCCTCGGTATCTCGTATTCAAATTACCTTTGAAAGGTCAGCACGCTTTACGGGAGTAATTTTCAATGTATCGTGCATATTACTCAACTTACAACAAGTTAATGCCCCATACACGGCAAGTTGGTAAAGTGATCACCTGCCTTTCACAGCGGAAATTGAGTTACGGACAGAATCCAGGCAGAGGGGTGTTATAAATGTTTTACAATCTTTTTCGGGCTTATACGTGTTCCAGCGCTCGATTTGACAATGGTCGAATGACACGCTTGGGTGCAATCGCGTTCCAACTTCGTCATGGATACGATGCCGTCTCGAGTTTCTTTAAGCACATTTGTATGCTAATTTAGAAATAAAAAATGTATTTAAAAATAAATATTACCGTACGGAAAATGCCTTAATGTTTTTAGATTAAAGGTCTTTCTACGATGACGTCATTTGTCCGACTAAGTAATTTTTATTCGAAAAGACAGCAGAGGCTATTTTTGTTTATCGATATTTGATTTGAATGCAGGCAATTTGCGAAGAACAAAATTTTCCTAAAGAAACCGAATTGTAGTTCATTACTCTGTGATAATTCTGAGGACTCAGCGATACTAATTTAGGTACAAGAAATAGTATAAAAACAAATTTAGATTCCCTTCATACTAGAATTGCAATTATTTCCAGTCTAAAACAATTTTTATAAATAGCATTCTCGTAGACAATGCAGAAAAAACGGACAAAAGGCAAACAATTAATTTTGCGAGAGTACGCGACGTTGCCTCTTCTTGCGCGGCAACAGAAGTGTCCAACGCCATCTTGGAGTTAAAAAGCTGAAAAAATAAAGCTATTTCTACCGCTGCAAAATGAAAGTCTAGGGAAAACAATGCACCGAGCTCGCTTCTTTCAACCGGCCTCTTTGAAATAACGCTTCAAAGACGAACACGGGTTTGAAATATTGCTTATAAACGACGGCTACTAATGGAATATGATCTTTCATGCCTGTGAACTATGCAATTCTTAAAAACAGTGAGGGAATCGTAACAGAATTTTTGATGCATGAAGTCCAAGTATTGCGGCAATATAAATTCGTTCTGAACTTACTCTTTGGAGAATCACTAAGGAGTTGAGGGATATCACTAAGGAGTTGCCATCCGTGTTGTTGATGAGGACTCACTGTGCTAGCAGCATTACAAGCCCAGCGTGGAGCACTGGCAACCTTACTTACCGCAGCAACACAACACTTCATCAAATAAGTGTTATTTCACTGCGGTCTTCTGTTAGGCGGTACAGTCCCAATAATAATGGGAAAACCCACAGGAGATCCCGAGTATCTGGTGCTGCGTTGGTACTGTAGGTGCGTAATGGCCGTAAGGGGTAATGGTGGGAGACACCATAAATAACACTCGGGTTCGTTCTATATTCGAATAATTAAATATTTTAACTTTTTTCAGTATATTACGATGACAGGCCTAACGTCAATCTATACATTCTACCTCAGACTTGATAATATACTACGTACAAATTTTACTTTCTAATAAGTTTTTTCTAGCATGTTGTTGCCTTCTAAATATATACTAGCCAGTTATGTAACGAATAAGGCGTTACAGTGCCTACCTAGCCGTCATCTTTCAATAACATAATAAATTGTTCTGAGCTATGTAGTATATACATACTGATTCCTGTGTGGTGTGCTGGTGTAGCACTCGAAGAGACTGACTTACTCGTCTGATCACTACTTAATACTAATTTGTTGCAATATGAATTCAGCACACTACTGTGTTACATTAAGGTAACACAAACGAGGGTGCCCGCACTGTAAATACGGCTAAGTAGGGTGGATATGGGTAAATGAGGATTATTGTTTATTTGCGGAACGTTTCAGTCGCTATATTATGCGAGGAAGTTTCAGGAGTAAACCTAGATGAACCAATTAAGGAAGTGAGGGCTAGAAGTGGCTTTAAATTTTTACAAGCTTAGCTTTCGACTTCTGCGTATAATTTATAATTTATGTATAATCGAAAACTTTCCTGCCTTCCCTTTTAATGCAAGTGTTAAATTATTTACTGATATAAATATGGGTCTTATACGCGATATTAATTAATTAATTTACCTCGAAGTTTCGGCAAGGTTGCTTTATTTGCTGTGGTCAAGCAAGAGCTAGACCTAGCTCTTCAGCTCGTGAGCTGACGGCGTGGCGAAGTTGCGTATTTTATTCACTATGGAGTGATTATAATAATTTAATGTGTGTACGCCTTCTTATTCGCAGGTAGAACGAATATTATTGTCTAATTCCTAGTGTGTTTTTTTTAAATGAGTCCCAACGCACATACTATCACCAGCCAATACAATTAGTCAGCTCATGACCACGGCCAATGCAGCTTGGCCAAATCGAAATCTAAAATAGCTTTAAGAAATTTTCATATTTCATAGTATGCACTTAAGCAGATATTTGTTGACAGAAGCAAGTACAACTAACGTGTAGTGTTATTTAAGTAACTAAGCTCGCAACTTGAATGGAGAGGCCCATTACTTGTAATGGGATCCCTAACGTAACCTTCTTGCAATTAATTAAATTTTACGTTGCATTTAAATTTATTGCAGTTTTTTTTATTTATTTTAGTAATAACATACGTAAGTAATGCGTATTAGACTCGTTTTTATGTGTGTACTATGTGTAATATATGCATAGTTGCGAAAGTTGCAAAAATAATATTTCTTAAATTATTTGTAAAATTCATTTTTGCGTGAGCATTTGAAACGGATTAGACGTGAAGTGTAATTCTAAGTAAAGGTCATTCTAGAACAAAATGCATCAAACAATATTACGAACTAAATTAATACAACAAACATTTAAACTTTGATTTCGATACTGAAGCTCGATAAGTTTTTTCATTATGTTTTCTTACGAAATAGTGTTTATATATTACTAGCGGCCCGCCCCGGCTTCGCACGGGTAGACATTGATATCAAATATTTTGTCTGCCCGTGCAAAGCCGGGGCGGGCAGCTAGCCTATGTTACTCAGTGATAGTGTAGCTTTCTAACGGTGATAGATTTTTGGAAATCAGTTCAGTAGTTTCGGAGCCTATAGACATTTATCAAATATTTTGTCTTCCCGAGCGAAGCCGGGGTGGGCAGCTAGTATAATATATAGCCTATGTTACTCAGTGATGATGTAGCTTTCTAATGAAAAAAGAATTATTAAAATCGGTCCAGTACTTTTTGAGTTTATTCGTTACATACAAAAATACAAATCTTTCCACTTTATAATATTAGTGTAGATAATATTTATTCCACATGCTATTGAACTAGATAAATAATGCACTTATTTGGTTGCCTTAGACCGCCTTTTGAGGTATGCACGTGTGGTATTTGCCCTGGAATGGAATAAATTTCGCCGGTTCATACTTGCTTGAGACATCTATGTAAATAGAGTATGCTAGTTGTGGCTGTTAGTGCTATACTTCAAAACTGTTCGAGTTAGTTCCGAGCAATGTTGTCTGTGTATTAGATATGCCACGGCTACCTTTATTCGGTACTAGGATTTTCCGTCACTGCGCTCACGTAGCAGTATGGTATATTATGTAGTTTCTATCAGCCTGCTCAGAATAATAGTCAAACTTAACAGGTATAAAACAGTTTATGTCTTGTCTTTATAATTTTTTTCACGAATGTGTAATTATGATTTAGTTGTACTAATAAATAAATAATTTTATGTCATTCAAATATAATGTAGCTTTTAATCGTTATTTAGATTGGTTAATTCGTAACAAAGAAAAATCACCTCTTTGTAAAATTAGTATCGACTTACTCGTAACACAATATACGCAGCCAGTCTCTTAAATGTCTACGGTGTCGGATACTTCTAAATAAAACACCTCGCCATTTTCTTAAGTGTTTGTTTGCATCTAGCCACATTGCGGAATAACTGTAAAATTCAAGTTTTCATTTGAAATGTAAATCCTCAGTGAGTGGAGATTGTTCGCATGCATTCTGTATTCAGGCATGATTTATTCATGGCGCAGATACCTCCGGGTGCGTGGCGGTTGAACCGGGCTCCGGTCAAACTCGGAAACAATGGTTGAACACACCTAGCCAACGATTTTACACGTATTATATCTCAAATTGCCGATAGAAGATATACTTAGCCTAGCCTTGTATAGCTGGAACTCTTTTTTTAAAATATTTTCTAGAAAAAAAAACTGAATTTTTACTCAAACCGGCTAAACAAAGGGCATGCCTTATTCATGCCAAACACCGTAGCCCATATACGTTTGCAATCCTAGGGGCATCAATAACATGTGCTGTCTGAATTTAAGCAAGGAGTTTAGTTTATAATATATAGATTCAGAAAGATAATTCGACTGTTACAAAGCCTTAGTAAGATTTATTTTATTTTAATTTTTATACCACTTAGGTGGCACACAAGCAAACGGCCTCATAATAAACAGTCACCGTAGCCTATAGCCGCTAGCAATACCAGGGATATCACTAACGGGGTGCCAACTATGTTGTTGATGAGGACTCACTGTGCTAGCAGTATTACTACTAGCCCAGCGTATCCTCGTGGAGCACAGGCAACCTTACTTAACGCAGAGTTAAGTAAACCATGATAAACAATGTTATGCAAAAGTGATAAGGAAGTGGATAGCGAAGGCTGAAGATGTGGCTTAATTCCCAAGGGGGCAAAAGTTTTTGAATTTGCAATGCTTAGATGATCACTATTTGATTTGAACCGGGACTGGACTGTGCCTGAAGCGTGGCGATGTTCGCACCAACTATATACGACTAGGACGAAATTATGAGACATATTTGTAGTCAAATGGCACATGGTCACTGGGGTAGGCTGAGGTTCCGAAAGGGAACAACTTAACATACATACAAAAAAAACTTTTGGAATAAAGTATAAGGTCATTGTAAATTTATTCAACAGAATCTTGACAAGTAAGTAACTTTAACTGGGGTACAAGAGTGAATAGATGCTTAAAATGAGCAGTTCCAAGTCCCATTTCAGTCCGGAACAATAATAAGTGAGGTAATCTGATCTGCAGCTCACGTTATTCCTTGAGTAACCCTCGCATGATTTAGTCAAGCTAAAGTGAACACGGTGAAATGTTGCCCAAGTTGACGACGCCGTAAGAATACTAAGGGCCATGTAAATGTTGCTTCTGATATTTATATCGTTAAGTTTGGACGGAGGGTGCATAGGGCCGTTTAGCTCGTAATCGTGCTGAGAATTAGTGCTGTAAATCATGACCGTGTAAGTTTTTGTGTTAGAAAAAGGCCATATAACGGTAAGTATTCTTCTTTCTGAAAAGTCGGCAAGTGATACCCCTGGAATTGTAAGCGTCCATAGGCAACGGTAACCGTTTACCATCAGGCGGGCCGTATGCTTCTTTGCCACCTTAGTGGTATAAAAAATGGGAAGGTATAAGATACCGATAAAATTAGTTGTTTTCCAAAATCAAAATAACAGTGCTATTCCAGAAGCAGCATAAGTCAATTCGTACAACTGAAAAATCATCATCAATTTGGCCTTGGTTCACGGTTAGGACGGCACTAGGCTGAGCCCGCTGTGGATGGTTACCCAATCTGTACATAAAGCGACTTTAATCGTACACCAAAATGAAAAATGCATCACGTGACTAACACTAAAAACGTAGCTTCAAATCGACGAATTGTACCGTCGATTTTAAAATCCGGTAGATAATGCATCTCACGTGCTGTGCCAGCTGCGTAAAGATTTTCCAAGCCAATAAATATTGAATTTGTATAGATAGCAGAAAAGTTCTACTTCGGGGCTGCAAAGCGTTATATGCTAACGCTACCCGCTAGTTTATGTGACTTGAGAATCTGCAGAATAGTTTCGTAGGCCTTATTTGTTTGCGTTTGGCCTTGTAAAGTAGGGCAAACAGAATATGTATGTTTTAGGCACGTGTAGTTTCTAATTTATTTTCTAATTAATTTTGATTTCAAAGACGGTCGTTAAAGTAGTTTTTAGAGCTACTGTCACGATCAGACCTTTTTGAATTTCAGTTATAACAATATATTGAGAACGATTTATTATTTAAAAGAATAATAGGCCTATATTGGGTATAAGAGACTCGTATGTTATTTCTGTCATACACAATTTTCGTCACGTTAAAGTTTAGGTACATAAATATACGCAAAAGAAAAGAAATGATAATAAATGGTAGGTACGTTCTAGACTAGACTATAACTTGTTAAGATGCTATTTTATGTTTAGTACGTAAGAACTAAATACATAATAAGACAAAAGGATTCTATCTGTGTCTAATTATGTGATTATCGCACGACCAAAGTACAAAAGGTTTTTGAAACATCTGTGAGCAACTTAAATATACATTGTATATTCAGAATATGTTTGAATGAATTAATTTCTGTTAGCCACAATGTGAATTGTCTTCTTTTTTATTAATACTCTTTTATTAATAATTATTTCTCAATATATACTACTATATACAATTGGTCGTCCATTACCATATAAAAGTCTCCCCGGATCTATACATTGACACAGAGCAATAATTTTAATTGTAGCAGAAGGATAAGCACAAATAAGAAATGTGTTGATCTCACGTTCTTCAGACCCTTTGCGCCGATCCTTGCCATCCGGTCTATGACGTGACGATAATTTAGTGATTTCAGGCCCTTTTCTCTATCGCTATAATATTACCTTGCATAACTGTAATAGAGTTGTTTACCAAAAAGTTTAGACTGTTTTTCTCGTTACTTCTCTTTGTAGAAAGTTCTGGAAAGTCAGTAAGTTCGTAATGAGTCTTTGCAATTAACATTTAATTCACCTTTTCTTGTTTGTTTGTTATCTGAACTTTGTCTCGTCCTTTTTTATGATTAATTTTCTTTATGGCTTTTTTCCTAATGATCTTGAGCGATGAAAATTGTAAAAAAAACATATCATATAAAATATCAAACTGATAAGATAAAAAAACAGTATTTTTTCGTGAGACATTAATTTTAAGACCACTGATTAGTGTTTTAAGAAATGTCAACACTCTGAATGTATCTCTCAAAATATCTCAATGTATATCTCAAGAGTCTTTTACATATAATTCAATATTAGTTGACAAAATCTTGGCCTTTCTGTAACCAAAAATAAGAGTTAGTCAAAAATACTTTTGATAAAAGAACACACTCCTTTGAGGATTAATCGAGTGGTTCTTTTGCAGCAAACTTCACATACTTTAGCTTGTATAAAACATAAAGAAAATATAGTTTGACCTTAGCGGAGTCACCATTACCCTCTAACAGCGAGTGGTCTCGAGGGGCGAGCAACAGCATCTCGAATGAAAACCGCTTAACTGGCAAACTCAGCGTGGTGCCGAGATAATTCAACTTATGTTACGTGTCGGAAGTTGGTAGTTTTATTAAGTTAGCATGCTAAAGTGTCACACTTTGGGGAGATACAACAAAACTGGTTATAATTTGGTCGAAACAGAATCAAAACCGGACAAGTGCGAGTCGGACTCGCGCACCGAGGGTTCCGTACACACTTGTAGGTATGGTTAAAAGTAGGCGAACTTCAAATTAGGTCATTATTGGTCGGTGACTCTCAACAGTCGGTGACGCGTAACAGAAATATTTTTTTAGAAAATTCGCATTAACAAAACTAAAAAATCTTGACAGACAGACAGACGGACAACAAAGTGATCTTATAAGGGTTCCTTTTTTCCTTTTAAGGTACGGAACCCTAAAAATAAGGGAAATATTATTAAAATTGAACATAATGTTTTTTTATACAACTTCGGTGGCGAACAATCATGCAGCTCGCTGATGATGAACCACAATGCGAGAGCATTTCGGCACCAATGTGTGCCACTGAATTTATGAGTGTAAAAGAAACAAAAGGCTTACAAGTCAAGAGTGAAATGACACTCTATACTCACTGCCTACACTGTAAGGGCACTTGGAGAGATGATTATGTATATGAAATATTATAATAATTTGTTACATTTTGACAGTTTACTCCGTTTTAACGGCGGAAGATGAAGATTTCAGTGCAATGACATTCCGAAAATCAGCATTCCAATTAGAAGCTGAACTTATTTTATGAGAATTTTACCAAATAACCGCTTGTCTATGTAGTTTGCCAGTCATAACATGAACGAGTTGAATCATCAATAAAAAACCATATTTTTTATCAGTATCAATGACAGAACAAAGATATAATAATGATAGTGAGAAACCTTACACGTATAAACTTTCAGTTGTTAGAAGTTGCGTTTGTCCCAAAACAATCAAAACTTCTGACTAGCAATCGTACAAATTCAGAATTGATAACAATAGAAATCGTACAAAGCAAATTATAATGAACACAATTTACGAAGGTATTATAACAAGCTTAGACAGTAGACACCCTGACACAAATAAGATTTTGATTTGATTGGAGTCAGACAAAGATATTTCCTTTTAGATTTTAGAGTCAAGTTTTCGGCAGTTAGTTTGTAAACTAATAAATATAGGGTGCGGAGACCCTAAGAAATGAGCGTATTTAAATTAGAACCGATTGTCTATTTAAATTAAATCTAGATTGTAAATGCAAGACCAAAATAATGGTCATTTTACATTGTAAATTATAGTTTATGGAGCTAAATATGGAATTATTATGTCATATATACACCGTCTCTATGAAAGCGTGCAATACTATTATAGGTTTCTAGGAACATATAAATAAAATTACGTATACTATGAAACATTCTGGAATACCGAAGATAATCACAGGTAAGTTTTTATTGTAAACAAATACTTCGATTCGAATGTGGAAATAAATTACGAGATTTATCTTTAAATTTGTATTCAGAAATCGTAGGAAGTAAATTTTTCAACTGCAATTATTCTCTTGGTTTATTCAAATCCACGGCCAGAATTATATGATATGCACATGCCCTTAACGTGAAAACCTTTATCAATACCATAACGTAATGTCCGGACCTCCGTTAAACTTAGATAACCTGATGTGAATGAGAAACTGCTATCTGTATGAATGCCTACCTTTGTCATACGGGGCGAGGGAGATTGTATCTCGATCGTGTTTGTTTAAGGCTACGTTTTGTATGTGTGGGATTCGTACTCGTAGTAAACGTAGGGTTATATTGACAGAGGATTCGTCATAAGCTTTATTTTCATCCAACTCATAAGTATAATATCTCTTGATGCCGTTACCGATGTTTTTTCGAATATTTGCGATTCTAGTCCTGTAAGGTGGAAGTCTTTTGACGGTTTCCGTTGAAATAAGACACGCTGTGAACCTGTGAGCTGTCTGATAATTGCTATTTGATAGATTACCAAGTTATAATAATTAAAAACTAAACCATTATATTCATAGCGAATTTATAAATTCTATGTACACATTCAAACTAGTTTCTCATGTGTAACATCTTTCTGTTGGATTTGAAAGTGATTTCGTAAAAAAGGGCCGGCGGACCCAGAGGGCGGCGATGCATTACAGGAAGCCTGAAACAGTGTTGCCAATTTTTTCGCTAGAAGTGACGACTGTTGTTTAGCTCTTAGCGACAAAAAAATTGAATTGACGACTGCAAGGTGATTCAAACAACACATTAACTGTAAGGTTCACTAGTTTTTTGTTATTAGACTTTGCTATACGTTTTCACCAGCGTTTCTTTTGATAAGTTTTTGATTGAGTAAGCTGTTTATAATACAAGCATAGCTCGCGTAATAGTTATACAACACTGAACAAACAAACGTTGGTCTACAACGACGTACCTCAAAATAAATCAATGTTTGCGATGATTTGTGGTCTGCCAGTGTGAACCGAGAACTTGTACCAAGTTGCCAACTAATATGGTTACGCAGAACCTGTACACCATTGTATTTAATTAGAGAACACTTGTATGTTACGTTGATTAATTGTTGAAATGTCTTTGAACTCAATTGTGCCCGTACTCAGCTGAAATGGCCCGAATTCAATATCACATTTTACCTGCATTCAGTTAAAGATATCTTAAAATGCTTATAGTCACTCATTTTTAACTCGATAAGTCTAAGAAAGCGGAAAATCAACAGCTGTTTAATAACTAGGTGATTGGTATTAACATATTTCTAATTTATAGCTACTTTATTATAATAACGTTACATAAATCCTGTTTGAAATTAATTGCATTTTTTTTGGCAGTTTAGATTATAAAATATTCGACACTTCTGATAAGATTTCACAACATGCTGGTATCAAACACTAGCCTAGCCTTTAGTCTGCACTCACTTAGTTTAAGAAACTTGGAAAACTGAAGTTGACAGTTTTAACGAAATGGAGTTTAACATGTCCAAGCCAAATTCATTTACATGCCACTTTGCTGGATAATAGAATTGAACATAGATGCATTAAAGCTCTTTGTTCTCAGCTAAGGTTACAGATCAGTATATAGCAGTTAACATTGATAAGTTTATCTGACGAAACACGCGTCGAAAGTATTTGGTGACTTCATATAATGTAATTTTGTCTATGAATGTGTACTAGTTTTTAATATTTATTTTTATTTTTAGTGTAACCTTTGGAACAAAAAATATTCACTTATAAAAAGCTTCACAATGCCCGAGTCTAAGTCCTTAATATGTTATTCTGATAAAGATACATTCAGTATAAGGTCGGGTGATATTATAATATTTGTGTTTTAGTATGCATATACATATATAATTCAGTATAAGTTTACGTTACGTTACAACGTAACCCTTATAATGCTCTTTGTCAAAATTATAAATCGTTGTACCAAACGTCCCAGGTAACATTAAGTAAATGTTTCTATCAAAGAATCTTTCAACTCACACATACTAACGTAAAGTGAACCCGTTCAATGGTCTCTAAGGACTGATCTCATTTGATAACGTATTCAGATACTCGGTCGTTCAGTACTCAGTCTCCGGTTTACATTTTCATTCATTACTTTGAAATGAACATTAATCTATAACATACGATGGAACGCAAGTATATTATTTTTCGTCTAAAGGATATGTTTCTAGATACTTAAGGGTTGGCTAGGTCAAACTGATTAAATAATAATAAAAGTGAATATTTTAGATGTTTATTATCCGACGCACTGTAAGTAATAATAACAAAATAACGCCCGGATATTTCACACGGCGTAAACTGGTACACCCTTAAAAAAAAAACTATAGTACAATCAAAAACCTTATAAAATACTAGCTGCCCAGCCCGCCAAATTTAAGCCATTAAGGTAATATAACCAGTGCAGTAAAGAAACACTATCTACAAGTTGTATGAAACAGACCTTCACATAAACAAGAAGTACAGGGACAATATCTGTGTAACTGAAAGCAGAAAATAATGTACCGATTTGATTTTCAAATTTATACGGCGATGCTCAAGGAAAGATTTACGATCGCTTCGAGTAAAATAAGCAAGCTTCGAAGTTATGTCCGCATCCACTTGTTCCTATATCCAAGGAAAAAACTCACGAGGACGTGTCGTGAAAAGTTATTTGAATTATGCGCTGCCTTCAGGTCTATGAAAAGGTTAAGTGGGCCGACCGAAAGGATTTACGTAATTTAGTATTGATAAACTGCAAATGGTTGCACGTGTCACATGCTTTCAAAAGAAGCTAAAGATACTTATGGCGTTATGGGATCTCCTATTTAAACAATTGCCTCCACCTTACAGTAAGTAGATCTCAGTGAAATAATACTATTCAAATTTTCTGATGTAGTGTTTTTTTCTGCCGTGATTAAGGTCAGAGCTCCTCAGGCATACATCCATAGGCATAGGCATATTGCTACTAGTACAGTGAATCCCCTCAGTAATATATTATAATCATGCTAGTGATACTCCTAGGATTTCTTCCCAGTTTAGACAACGGTGACAGTAACTGTGACTACGGTTTTTATTTAAAAATGTGTAGTGTTAAGGTCTGTTTACCTCTCGCACCAATATTTAATAACCAGTATTAAGTTGATTGTCAAGGGCTAAGAAAATTATAAATACGTTAAGGATGTCGTCGGCGCGGCGTTGGTGGCATAATGAAATATATCCACTTCAGAAATTATGTGGTAACATTGTTTTAAAAGAGTAAAGGTTATCAAGAGCTAACCGAAAATAAATCTCCTTCTTTTATAGTCTGGTAGTCAAATTAAAATGATTTTATATTTTTGGGAGACCCTAACGGTCAAATGTAGTGGAAAGCCCACTACCAATGGAAACATAAATTCCACCGACTTTCAATATCGATAGAGAGTCGATGTGTAATAACACCCCTCGCCATCTACGACCCAATTAATGGCTCAAAGTTTGTGGACTTCATTAAGTGAATATTGCGAACTTGACACTCAGAACTTTATGAAAACCTTTCTCTTCTACAGCGTAAGAAGTAATTCAATACTATTGTGCGAAATATTTTGGAGATAATTTATAAGCAAATACTTGATACCTGATTTTACTTAAGAGATAACGTGACAGAAATGTAAGGTGACTTACCTGGAAGGATATTTTGTTAAGTCAGGTACGGCTCAACGGGATTTCTCACTCAAAATTGAAGCAGACCGTCTGTGAAAGTTATTTGACCTTACAGATATTTATTGTATTTTTATAAATGAGGAAACAGTTTAACTATTAAAATAAACAAATATTTATTCGGCGAGAGCAAGATCGTTAGCATGGCAAGATGGTTTAAGGTTCCATAACCGAAGGGTAACCGACGGAATCCTATTACTAAGCTGTCCGTTCGTCCGTCTTGTCTGTCAGCGGGCTGTATCTCATAATCCGTAAAAGGTAAACAAATATTTCTTTACTAAATGTGTATTACTTTATTTTCTTAAAAAGAAGCTTATTTTTTCTATTACAAACAAAACGGAAACCTCAGTGTGCGAGTCCAACTCGCACTTACCCTAATTTTAAATATTCATATTTTTTAAAGATTATCCCAATTCATCAAAATTAAAATTGTGATTGCAGTTTTTTAAATAAAGCTATTGTCCCGAAAGGGACACAATTTGTTCCCAAATAAAAGGTAATTAGCGGAGAATAAGACAAAAGATGTTTGCGAAATGTAATTAGGTCTTGACGGTCGATATTGTTTAGAATTTTCAAAGGCTCAATCAGCTTATTTATGCCCGCCATTGTTTTCTTAGGAATATATAATTGAGATTGACAATTTATGCTCAGGGTCGAGAAATCCAATAAATTAAGTTACCTTCTCTAATCTTCGGACAGACTGTACAATGTCATATTATGCAAATGTGTCTTTATGGAACACTAGAACTTGGGTTCAGATTGTTTACTTGAATTCTGGAACTCGGGAGTGGATAAGTCAGGTAATAACTCTGAACGGACGACCCCTTAATATGACAAAACTATCGACATTCAGTAGACGTACAATATGTTGTTTAATAAGGTATTAAATTATCCAGTTTTCTCTAATTCGAGAATTTCCAAATCAATTCTTCATTAATTTTTTGACACTATCCAAATCGGTATCTAGGGAATATATACGAAAAATCACGATGAGGTCTTAGACTGAGTGCATAAGTCCCACTATCCTGTGCCCGTGACTTTGCCCGAGTAGAAATAATATAACACATCCTTTCATGTAAAATATAGCGCTTCTCTGATATTATTACGCTTTAGTAGTTCTAGTAAGAACTCAGAGTATAGAGCGCCATTTCACTATAGATTGGCACATCTCATATGCTTTTATAAATTTATTCATACATGCTGTCTGGTTCCGACTGTTCCGAGGACTCCTTATCTTTCGATCACTGGGAAGTAAAACCTTAAGCTTCCGCGGCTTCTCCCATTCACATAAGGATGAAGATAATTTAATAAAACAAAAAGAGACTATGGAATAACGTTAATGGCAAAGAAACTCGACGTAATGGTCGGATTTTCGCAAACCATGAGAGTGGCAAACAAGAGACTGTCTATGCTCTCAGATGTCTACCACAAAGGGTAATGCATTCCACTCTTAGCTGGCAATAGGTCGCAATGTTGGAAATATACCGGAATGAGAGCACGGATGCATTGCATCTAGTTTTATCTGGAAAACGAATTTGAATTGTATATTTTAATGTATTTCGAGTTTTATTGCACTGCAGGAGAATATCAAGTTGTTGTTGAATTTGTTTGAGGTTCTTTGCGTAAATAGCGAGCTAAGGTGTTTACGTTCGTATAATTGAATTATGAAGCACAATAAATTTGATTTTATATTGTATTAACATATTATAGTTAGTTTTTGAAAAACAAATTCTGTTTTATGATAAATAAAATGATTTTATATTTAAATTGCTTCTGAACGTGACTGCCTGTGTATAGTAGAATATATTATCATAAGTTCTGCTCATAACAAAAGAAAAAAACTCATCTTCATTTGCTTTAAAACACACGGTGTCGGATGAGCTAGGCTCAATAGCTATAACGACAAACATCAATAGGTGATATTTAAAAGTAAGAACGTTACTATTAAGGAAATCAATTATGTACCTGCAATGAAATTTACAGCAACATTTTCTATTCATTTTAACTAATCTTTACAGCAGGCTAGGAATGTTCATTATAGACATAGCCCTATCTTAAGTGCCAGACGCTTGTTTATGTTTTCCTATTTAATTAATTCACGTCTAATTAGTCTGTCTCGCGAAATTATACTTCCTTAAGACAAACGAGGTTTTAGGCCCTTATTTTAGTAATTTGTGAGGCGTCGGCAGGTCCAAGTAAAATATGCGACGGTTTAATGAAAACGACCTACTTTATTTACTTAGGTGGGTCTTCTTGAACAACCCTTTGACCTACATGCTTATATACAGACTGACGACATCTTTATTATATTTTTACTTAAAGTCGATTTACGCCAAATTGGCTATCCGTTCCTTGAAATCATATCTTTGGATATCATGACATAAATCTTTAACTGCGTATATTTAAATATATTTTGAAATTAATTTACCAAAAATAGGGCCAATAATGACGCTGTTACAATTTCAAAACTAACATCTTATCCCTCTAAATTTGTATTACTATAGGTAGCGGGTGATGCAACACTTAACATGGCCCCAATGCAGATGTGACGCAACTGTATTCAACAACATTTTGACAAGTTATTGACAGATAATAGCATAAAGGGACCTTTGTAAATCGTAAATTATTCGCTTGAAGCAATTCTTTGTGTAATGTGTGCTTCATGCCCACATTAAACTCGGTGATACGGCTAATGTCGGCATTCACGGTGTCATTTTGGCGAGCATTTGCAAAAAAAACGTATCGTAGCATCACATGACCTACATGAAATTACCTTTTGTCCTCATAAAAGGGTCGAACGGGCATGTTATTTTTTATTATATTTTAATAGAATTTTATTTAAGTATAAATTATAAACAGCTACACATATGATGCCTTCGTTCTCGGTTCCATACGAGAACGTTAACCCGGCTCCAGGGGAGATAGGGTCACCTTCCTTGTACTCCACCGGAGTAATTCCGGATCGGCGCGTCCTCGTCGCGGGGGTGGGCACTTCTGCATCTCAGTAGGCCGAGGTGCTGAAGTGGCTAAGTTCGAGCAGGGACCCAGATCTGCGGGGTATAACGCGGAGCCCTTGCCCAGGGTCACGGGTGAAGCCCTTAACGGCAGCAACGGCGGAGAAGATGGACTTCGGTACGGCGTTAGCTTGGCGGATGAGGCAACGGATTTGGAGTACCGTAGGCGACAGTATGGTCCAACCTGAAATAGTCGACAACTCCTGCAGCAAGCCGGCTCTGCACGTAGTGACCCGTCACTCCTGGAGATCAAGTTGACAAGGCCGAGAGGAAGCTATGGATGCAAGTTCATAGTTTCATAAAAGCGTCCCAGGCGATGCAGTGTTTGCTTGTGGAGAGGACACTCTGCCCGTGCCTGGACAGGTGCGGAAACCAACACGGGGAGTCACAGTCACCGGTTGTAAGTCTCGCGTTAATGGACGTGTATGCAGGCGCCAGGGGTGACTCTCGACAGTGGGATAGTCCATTGCGGCTAATTGACTAGTTAACGCCCGCTTAAAGCTGGGCAGCCCTCAGCCAGTAAGTTACTAGTCCGTCCCTCATCTTGCGCTTCTATAAGTGTGTGGAGCAGCTGGCATATCACAATGCTTGAAACAGGATCGGATTTGTATGCACCTAGAAATAAAATAAGAAACACACATAGTAATAAAACTCGTACCAATCAAGACAATAACCTTATAACTCGACTTGCCACCTGGAATGTGCGGACCATGTTACCTGGACTAGACATGTCAACAGCTACTGATATACCAACAACCAGTAGGAAAACAGCTGTAATTAACGGATTCCTGCGGGAAGATAATTACACCTTTTTTTGGAAAGGGAAAAAAACCGGAGAACGGAGAGAGCACGGAGTTGGTTTTGCGATCCGTTACGGTCTGGTTAACTGTTGTGAACCACCTATCGGTGTTTCCGAACGAATAATAACCCTAAGACTCATGTCACTCTCTGGTCCAATCACACTAATATCAGCATATGCTCCCACCTTACAAGCATCTCCTGAGATCAAGGATGCATTTTATGAAGAGCTGCAAAACTGTCTGACAAATGTACGCGGGTCGGATAAGATAATGTTACTGGGTGACTTCAATGCCAGGATTGGAAACAAATGGAGAAACTGGCCGGATTGCATGGGTCGGCATGGCATTGGGAACATGAACGAGAACGGTGAGCGTCTGTTGGAACTCTGTGCATCCCTCTCTCTGTGTGTCACAAACACCTATTTCCAGAACAAGCCGGCACACAAAGTTTCATGGAAACATCCCCGGTCGAATCACTGGCACCAACTCGATCTTATAATTACTCGAAGGCGAGATTTACGAGAAATTCTCTGCACTCGCACATATCACAGCGCAGACTGTGATACAGATCACTCTTTGGTCATGGTTAGGGCACGTTTCATAGGAAAGAAGATTCATTCAGCTAAAAACATTCGGCGGAAAATCAAAATTAACACCAAAGCCATACAAAACGAAGTGACCTACGAGCAGTTTAGAAACGTCATCGAGGAGAAGCTAAATCCTGAGCATCTGAAGGGGCTACAGAATGCTGAAGCTATGTGGCATCTTACTAAGGAGACCACCACTCAAACGGCCTTTCAAGTATTTGGGGAACAACCTAGGGTTCAAAGAGACTGGTTCGCTCAATACGAAGATGAACTGCGCCCTTATATCGAAAGAAAACGCCATGCCCACATTTTCGAACAATTAAAGCTTAACTACGCAGCTGCCAAATCTGATCTCCAGCGTGTCTCTCGTCTTTACGCCAACCAATATTGGACCAATCTATGCGAGTCCATTCAGCTTTGCCGGAACAACGGAGATTATCGGGGAATGTATCAAGGCATTAGAACCGCAACAGGACCAACGATCAGGAAACGCGCAGCGATCAAAGATCTAAATGGGGTCCCCATAATAGAGAAAAACCAGCAATTAGCCAGATGGGCGGAATACTACTCTAGTCTTTACTCCGAGGAGACCAACATCAGCCCAGAGGCAATAAACAGTGTACAAACCTATTCCACTATGTTGGAGCTGGATGTTCCTCCCAGTCTCCATGAGTTCGAACAGGCACTCAGAGGTCTGAAATTGGGAAAAAGTTCCGGCCGTGACAATCTACCAGCTGAAGTAATTAAACTCGAGAGTGTGAAACCGATATTGTTCCAGCTCTTGCTTCGATGGGAGGAGCGCACAATACCTCAAGACATGCGAGATGCCGATATAGTCACTTTATATAAAGACAGGTGACAGAGGTGACTGTAATAACCACAGAGGAATATCACTCCTGAGCATCGCCGGCAAAGTATTCGCCAAAGTAGTTCTTAAAAGACTGGAAATCCTTGCAGGTAGAATATATCCCGAGTCACAGTGTGGATTTAGAGCCGGCAGATCAACAAGTGATATGATATTTACTCTACGTCAACTCCAAGAAAAGTGCCGCGAACACCGGGTACCCTTATACATAGCTTTTGTCGATCTCAATAAAGCATTCGATACTATCAGTAGAGAGGGTCTGTACAGCATATTGTCAAAGATTGGGTGTCCGCCAACTCTCTTGGCCATAATAAGAGCTTTTCACGATAATATGCAAGGCTCTGTGGTTTATGACGGTGACACGTCTAACGCATTTAGCATGAATCGGGGTGTAAGACAGGGCTGTGTACTGGCACCAACATTGTTCGGTATTTTCTTCTCCGCACTACTTGCCACAGCTTTCGGGGAATGCGATGTCGGAGTACATCTACATACAAGAATAGACGGAAGACTCTTCAACGCCAAACTTCTAAAGTCAGTAAATAAACGCTACGAAGTGATAGCTCGTGATCTTCTGTATGCTGATGATGCTGCACTTGTCGCTAACTCGGAAGAAGGGCTACGGGAATTGGTAACGAGGTTCGGTGACGCATGCAAATTATTTTCAATGAGTGTAAATGTCAAAAAAACTGTCATCATGGCTCAAGGTGCAGATCCTCCGCCCAACATTACTCTCGACGGAGCAACTCTTCAGTCCGTGGAAAGCTTTTGTTACCTTGGATCTACGACTACCTCAAAACTCTGTAACAACAAGGAAATCGACACACGCATTGGTAGATCTGCTTCGATGTTCGGAAAGCTTTCAGCTAGAGTTTGGCAAAACAACAAATTAACCATAACCACCAAAGTCCTCGTATACCGGACTTGCGTCCTCAGCACTATTCTTTATGCATCGGAAACGTGGACAACATACGCCAAACAGGAACGACGACATAACGCTTTCCACATGCGGTGCCTGCTAACCATCCTGGGAGTTACTTGGAGGGACCGTATGACCAACAAAACTGTCCTTTCAAAGACAAATTGCAACAGTGTAACGGCGATACTGAAACAGAGACGACTCCAGTGGTTGGGACACATTTATCGAATGGAGCCTGACAGATTACCACGTGAAGTCATGCTCGGACAGATTACCGATGCAAAGAGACCCGTTGGCCGACCCATGCTCAGATTTAAGGACTGTTGTAAAAGAGACATGAAAAGCTTCTCAATAAACAGTAAAACTTCGGGAGCATGCGCCAGAGTGAGATCAGAATGGCGTCGTGTCGTGACTGGGACTGGGCCGGGATGACAAAGCATGATGAAGCATGGTTTGACAAACTAAACCAAAAAAGAGTACGTCGAACCTCCTCCGCCGCCTCCCCAAATTCGCGGTTCATCTGCGACAGATGCGGTAGGAGGACTCGGGCTGCTATTGGGCTCCGTAGTCACAAAAGAAGCTGCAACATACCGAGATAATTACATAACTTTACTTCCGCCACACTACGCGCAAGTACTGCAACAATCATCTGTCAAGATGCTGTGGCCATTGATGATGATGATGACACATATGATACCGAATATAAATAAAATTTCCAATGTATTTGGCTACTTAACAATTTTAAAGAAAACTTCATTTTACCGTTACGGGCTAGAATATATCCTGGTACGTATGTTTCAGAATAAGTACTATCATGTGAATTTATCATTCTATCGCTTGCTTTAGTTTTCATCTAAGATGTCTCGGTTCCATATAAGTATATAATAGTGTCGATTTTGTTGTTCAAAATTACTAAACTTAACTAATTTGACAGGTCTAAAAGTCCTGACATCCCTTTCTCATGTGCGGGGCTAAATAAGGATGGCAAAACTTTTAGACCTCTCAAATTACCTAAGTTTAGTAATTTTGAACAACAGAATCGACACCAATATGTAACTAGGTAGTCTAATCTGCTAATTAAATTAATATGTTCCAGTAAATAGTAGTGGCAATTTGTCAGTATCTCGTTCAACTCTGGGGGCACGGTAATCCCCCGCCAAGTCGAGCGAACAAAGGCACGGCCCTACCATCCTTTCCTTGATTAAAAGATACTACAAGATTGAACTACAAAGTAAACAGCAAATATCTATCAAGCAATCTCTATATAGTTGGCCTACTACAATCATAATAATGCTAGCTCTCTTTTCGGCATTCCTATTGTGTCTTACATTAACAACTTATTTAAACAAAGGTCTGTGATATATCTTCAGCAGGAATTCACAACACAGAAAAGGTGCGCCCAAATCAAACCCTTATAAATTATTTCACACTGTACAATTCTTTGTGAAATTTAATTTCGCACTTAGCCTCAAAATCGTAAATCAAATGTAACTTTTGCTTTCTGGTTTATACTTTACAACTGGTAAAAGTTTGCTGGAATGTTAGCAATCTGGTGGTTGGATACATTTTGGTCCTTTCCTTTTGGACGATAAAATAATAAACGTTGTAATAAATAATAACTTAAAAAACTTAGAGAACACGCTACAAAATGTGTTTATCCTGATGATTCTGAACTGAACAAATGAACACAGTTATTCAATAATTGTATCTTCTTTATGAGGCCGTATGTAAAAAAATCGAATGCCTTGAAATCCGTGGAAATGACGTTGAATGATTTAGTTACACTGATATACTATACATACATAATGTTGAAGGCTGGCAGCTTACATTAAAAAGAAGATTTCAGAAATGACATCTCGAACAGAAGAGAAAACAATTGACGATCGACGAAGAAAAACGCACGATAAGCATATAATAATTTGTAATTTTTATATTTCGCATGTAATAGGCAATGTGTTTATAATGAAGTAATAAGCCCTATAACAAGATATATACGCGCAAACACATAAAATAATATATTTAAATAAACAATATTACGGATTTGTTGTCCTTACTCTCCTGTTAGAGTAGTTATACTTCCATGGTACCCTTTAAGCTCGAGAATACCTACTTAAATAGATGTTGCTTGTTTCAATAAATTCTTACAAAGCCATCATAAAGTCTGACTAATGCCGAGGGATTTCTACTTCAGTGGTCAAAAGGTAAAGCGGTCTAGATTAATTCCCCACAATATTTTTCGAGCCTGCCTCAAGGATTCTCTAGATAAAAGGTAAGAAGGGTTTGCTTAAGATCCCTATGGGATTATCTTTTTTCTAGCATAGATACCATATCTATGTATGATATAAATGGGGATTGTTTATTCTTAACTTTTTATTCTATAAAGGTCGCAAGCAAGGCATTTAGTCTATAGACGTTTGCAATGACAAAAATATCACTTATTTGCTGCCAGTAGTAATAAGACAGCCATACTAATATTATTTTCACGACTAAACGACTGAACGGATCGTAATGAATTTGGCAATGATATAGATTATAACCTGGTGAAGGTCATAGGCTATCTTAATCTAGAACCACGCGAGCGAAGCAGAAGCTAGTTAATAATAAATTAAGGATTACCAACGCGACAGAACGGCATTGCCAGTTGCCATATTGGCCGTTATTATTACAGTTTCAGTTTTCTTGCCCCAATGAACCTCAATCAAAGGAAGCGGCAATATCATACCTTTTGTCTGTGAACGTGGGTATGTGTGTGTATGTAGCGGCTGAAGGTAGGTGTTAGCATAAACATAAGGTTAGCCGGCTAAGCTTAGGTTTATCTCCGAGGCGAGATTAATGTTAGTTTATTTTATCTCACTCGGCTTCTGTGGATAAAAAAACCTCAGCTAACCCTTCTAGCCCGTCACGGCCTAGTTGAATTAAAAACGGAGTTCTAAACCTTTGATTAGATACCGGTCCGCGCAAGAATAACTTGCCACAACGCATTCGTATCGTGTTCGCGACTATTTTTGTATGGGAAAATGAACAGCGCTGCGGCGGTGAAAAGTGGAACTAAAAATTCGTATGACATTTGGAGAGTTACATTTTCGAATACGTAGTCGAAAAATGTTCCTGCTGGTGTAATAAAAGCTCAAACCTACTTTAGCCGTAACGTATATCAACTATCAAATTATAATTATCATATCACCTATTTGCTTTATTTTCATTCGAATTCACAAAGTATCATAAATTATACGAGTAGGTAGGAAGAGAGGATATCTCATTATGACCAACTTTGTATACTGTCATTCGTATTTAAGTATGATAAGTAGGTTTGTTTATTTTATTCATCAGGCTTTATTTGGTTCGCAAAGTAATTTCACACTCAGTAACTTACAGGTAACACAATTTACCTTTCTTCATGACTAACAGATGCCTTATACAACTAAATGGTATAATGGCCTGGTAATTCCAGACAAATTGTAAATAACAATGCAAATTGTAGGCCATTACACCTTAGAAAGAATTTACGACCACTCAGTAAGAGGTAATGGGCGGTGAACAAAGTAGCGCAGTATTCATGAAATATTTGTGTATTCTAGCACAAAATTGGCCGTTTAATTTCATCGATTGAGAGACAAATAGAATTAGAAATAGTTTTTTAAATATCGAAGATCTTCAAATCTCATTACTACTGTACTGTAGTGTTTTATTATTGCAATGAAAAAGGTTTCCAGAGTTTAAGAACGCGCTGTGCTGGGTCCAAGGGGTCCCATTCTCCTTTTATCTTGCTAGCAAAGCTATTTGTTTCATCATAATTGACAGTATATTAAAGTATTTACTTATCTACCTTAACAATCACGCATGCTGTTCACTTATATGCAATATTATTATTGAATCATGATGTCCTTTCTAATAACATTTTAATTTCATTCATTTCTGAAAGCTAGTATTTGCGTTATTTTTGGTTCCATTAGGGAATCAAACCCGCTTCTAGCGCGTAGGTACGACAACCTGTATGTGAGACAATAATGTTTGCAATATTATAAAAAAATATTAGTTTTTTTTCTAGAGCCACACAATCGCCGTGTAAATTGCGAAAGATTTTAACCAACCATAACGAATTTCAAATAAAAAGAATATGTTACTAAATGTTAAATTAAATAACATACAAAGTCGCTTAACAAATAAACTGCTTAAGCGAGTTTTAATGTCCGCGTCCATCACAGTTAAGCGACTTTACCCGACATACATGTTTCACTGTACAGTCGAACTTCCCGCGGTGGTTACTTATTAACGAAGTTATTTTAATTAAAACCATCTCATTAATCAACGTAGTTGGTTGTAAAGTTAAAGTAAGTATAATTGGCATATTTTTAAGACTGTGTTGTTACATGTTCCGAGTTACTCATTTAAGTTTGACCCAAATCCGTATCACGTGGGAGTCCTGAATTAGCTAGCGCCGTCTTAGGAAGAACTGAAGATTATTTGAGCGAAATGTTTTTTTTACCGTAATTGTATCAGTATTATCAGTCACTTCAGTGTATTCCTTTTATATGGACTTTATGTGTTGTAATGTTTATTATCCACATTTCGTGATCAATTCACTTGTTTTGACATGTTAACCCGATACCTTTACCATTAAACTTAATGTATAGTAAATTTTATATTGCTCGATAGAACATCTATAATAATCATACTAGCTTTTCGTCAGACAAATTTTATTCATCGACATAAAATTTTAAAAAAGGTTCTTTGGTAAATATAGATTAAGGACAAAATTGATAGCTTTAGATGAATCTTAACTTAAAATGCTCATTAGGTTTGATTGTAATTCTTAGCTATGTGTTAAATTAGATTTTTTTTTATTAAATATAAGTTTCGGTATCACACGCTGGGCCTTCATTTTTGAATTGAATCATCTATTTGCGCGCCATGGTAGTAAAGCCGACTCGTATGCCATGATGGTAAACGGCATGACGCTTTTGCTCAACGCACTCCCTTGTGTATGCGTGCGCGCACACTATTAAACTATATATATATTTCGTATCTGCCGGACTACCCGTGACGGCCAATTTTGAAAACAGGTCTTCCAGACTTATGCATGATAAAGTTAAAATTTATGCACAGGTTAATGAATCGGAACTGCCGGCTTAATATGAAATTCCCCATCCAATTTATGGTACTGATGAATATAAATAACTCAATCGAGCCCAAATGGTTGTAACTCTGTTTTTACGAAGTTTGCCTGCTAATGGCTTCGCGTGTATACTTTGTATTTGCAATGTAAGAGAACTTCGGTGGATAAATTACATGTTATTGGAGGTCCCATTTACCAATTGTCATGGTAATTTACAGTCCCTTTGTAAATACAAAGTGACGGTAAATTTTAAAAGTTCGGCGAAATTACCGAACTTTTAAAACCCAAATCACGATGACATTAAAATAGTTTGTCTTCCGACGTGTCGGTACTTCTCCGTTTTCTTAGAATTAATTCTTTATACTTTCTATTTCAGAGATCACGGTCTCAAAGTACTCAAAGAAGTATTTTTAAACCGTAGGTACTCAAATATTCATTAATGTTGAAGTTACTGACTGATCAGCATCATCTCCATTAGTTCCAATTCTGAAACTCGCGATTTCACAGAACGTGAAAAGTCAACTGGCGTCTATACTCTTTGTCTGCTCCGAAAGGTACCCAGCGTTTATTTTAAGTTTTTGAGCATGTATGTATGTGACAAGTAGGTATGTAGTAGTTATTTGTGAAACTTACTTATTTTCCTTTTATATTTTCCGGCATCATAGGAACGGATCCACTGGGCGAGAATTCTTTTAACGCTTGTTCTTCTTCTATATCTTATTATTATTTATTTTCTTTGCTTTTGTTTATCAAAGATAACAGATTTATTTTATCATTGTAGGTGTAGTCGCAAACTAGATTGGCGTAGAAGGGAGATAGACGTTCCAAGGCTATTTTCGTCCAATATTCTGCCGCAGGGTAAAGACGCCCAAGTAAATGTACACAGGTCAACTATGGCTAACCTAAACAAGAACATTTCCAAGCAACTCTGATATATTCCGATACGATATAGAAGAGGTTATGTCCATGGAGATCAATGTAACCCAGATAAAAACGTGATACACGAAATGCGTAAAAAAATATGCGATATTTAAAATTAGGGATTACATAAAATATTTAAATAACTCAGTACATAAATAAATTGAAGCTGATACCAGAGCAGCTTCGAGAAGACAGATAATTCAATAACAAGATTTGAAAATTCGTCATATTTCAAAGTCGTGGCATCCTTAATTCCTAAAACTTAAATTCTATACATTGACATTTCTGAACTTACAATTGCCAAATAAAGTTTGCCGTGTCCAATTTCAATGTAAAGGAGTGCCTTACAAAGCAGCATAGAGGTCGGTAAAAGTCCCAATACCTACCACTTTATACACTTACATAATGTGAACTCAGCGTTCGACACTTTTTACCGACTTCCTTAACTGTGGATTGGAAAGTATGGGGTCGGAGTAAATAGAAAATGTTTTGCCTTAGGAAAAACGGAAGTAAGTCAATATTTTAGCATGATTGTGAGAAGTATATTATCTACTCTGAGATTGTGACTTTGTAGGCTTAGAAATTGAGTGAAATATTATGTATATCGTTTTCAAAAGTGGTAGGCGATAGAGCCTGCCTTTCATTTTTGGAACACGTCAGTGTAACTGATTGTTAATCACTAACCTTTGTGGAATACAATATAGGTCCTCTACGTGACACTAATTTATTATTGGGCTGCACTTTTAAAGCGGTAACATTGAGCCAGAAAAAAAATCACTGAATAAAAGTTAGGCACAACCAATAAAACAAGCGCTTAAATTAAAACTACCCTAAATAAAACATGAATCAATATGTTAGATATCTAATAAAATCTGAATGTTCTAATGTATTTTCCAAAAAAATAGCCTTCGATCTAGGACCATAGGTCTTAAGCTGAAGCTAAGCGTCGGTTGCTTTAACATGGTGTGACCATGATTTGATTCATTTATTTTATACCACTCGCTATCATCTTTATATCGACGTTTGTCATAAGCACCCCGTTTTTCTTCTGGTACTATTATACCAGATTATCACAATGCTATTCAAAGAAACGAATTAAATTATAAATAAGTCACCACATTTTTATCCATCTATTTATATTCCGGTGCTATTATGCGAGCTTATTACAACACCATAATATTATCTCATAATACCTTTGTACTGCGCTTGACTTGGCTAATTCTGATAATTGCCACTTCGATAGCTTGAATTGTTCCGGGGCTGCTTTTGACAGAAAGAGCATAATATTATTACTTCCACATCGGGTTGTATTTAGATAAGAAAGTTATTCAGTTTGGTGATCACACGGCGGAATTCAATCAGAGGGATGGTTTCCTGTCTTTCCTATAGCTCTTATCTACAACCTGCCTATCAGGCACTCGGGAGACGAAATTAGAGAAAACTGATATTTACCTAATTAGTTTTTAAGTTTTATTCTTCAAACATTGAATAAACCTTCTTAACACGCTTGAATAAGCCTTACCTGTATATTTGTCTGTCTGTAAATGCGACAGAATCTTTCGTCTTATTTTTTCCCACTATGAAACGTCTGATTTGAACAGAAATGAAAACAATGATTTCATAACTTTGACAGAAACATCAGATAATTAAATTCCGAAGTGTGCTTGTTTTAGTTACTTTATCTATTATTTATTAAGCTAATAATGCAGATATATGTATATATTATATTTGACTAGCCTGCTGATCTATTGGTATGTATAGCTGACTGCTACGCTATAGGTCGCGGGTTTAATTCTCGCCGGGGCAAACATTTATGACAAACATGTTGTCTAGTGTCCCAGACGCCAAAAGCAAATTTGATAATATGAATTATAAGCATATATTTACAAAAAGAAAACCGGCCAAGTGCGATTATTATAATTTTATTATATTAGGCGACAATTTCGAAGATAGCTTGCTGTTAAATTCCTTAACTGAATTAAATAATATAATATATACGCTTACGCATACGCTTTGTACTTATAATTTAGTTTTGTACATTTTAGTTTAGTTTTTAATTTAAGTTTATATTAAATGTCACAGTTGTGATTAATAAAAATAAACAGCCGTATATACGCTACAGCCTTACATACGTAAGTATGTAAATTATAGCTCCCGTCTCGAGTGCAGTGAATTCCATTTCACATTAACTGTTAGAAAGCACATAGCCTTACGTGCCCGGGCTATTGGAACTATTCCTAGTAATGGATTGCAATTTGTGATTTAATTGTATTACGTGCTAACTAATTTAATAGCAAAACTACTTAATATGAGATATAATGTATTAATAGCCAAACTACTTATAATTTAATATTAGTTATAAAATGCATTTTGCGTTTCACGTTTTGAATAACGAATATAAATAAAAGATTCACTTACTACATTCACTAGTATTGAGAACAATTGTATGTAATATTGCTGTTATGAGCCCTTTTTCATGGGGATCTGTACCACCAACGTCAAATTTGTATTTGGAACAAAGAGTGCCACCACAAGACTATTGAAATTCCGAATTCACTATAGGCGGTTAAAAGTATGGTCATATAGCTTTTTATGCTTTAAGCACTGGAGGGTTGACGCATGTATGAAGAAGTTAATGAATGTAAAAGAAGCAAAAGAGGTGTGCAAGTTGAGTGAAGATACAATGTAGCCTATGTTACTCAAGGATTCAGATGCTTTATAAGTGAAATAAGTGAAAGAATTATTAGCTGATTGTAATTTGTTTATGTATTTTTACTATAGAATAATTTATAAATTTATTTAATAAAATACAGATTTATATCCACGGCGTAGGCTTCGTAAAAATGGTTAGAATACTTCTCAGGTTTCGTCAAAGTAGGAACTTTAAAAAAGAAAAGGACAGATTTATATCCACGTTGCAGGCTTCGTCTAATGAATGGAGTATGTGCGCGTACTGGCACATTAGAAAAAGTTGGTCTAATTTTGATTTCATTAAGTCAATAAATGTTCTGTCATTTTTACTTACAATAAAAAATATCTTCAAGATATACATGTTTGATTTCAATAAATAAAACTACAAATTCACATATTATACAACATTTTTGATATAGATATATAATTAGTTAGTTTAGTTTAGTTTAGTTAGTTTTGTACAACGCTGTATGTCTTGTAATTGTTGAAATGTCCCATTCCACGAACCAGATTCGAACGTACAAGTTAAGCTTAACATCTAGTTGTTTAGTTGTGTGTACAGAACGGCCAGTAGTGTTTGGACTTCACCGCATAGACTTGCGGTCCTAGAATGGATTCCTGACATGATACAAAGCGTTCATGCAGGCTGATTAATTATCTCTAGTTTAGAGACGTGGACTAAGTAGTAACGACAAAAGTTGTTTATGTATATAATTTTTTTTTAAATACATTAAATATTTACATGTTTTTATGTCGGGGAGTTTGTTTTCAATTTTAATTCCGCTACGTTTTTGGTTAAGTAAAGTATGGGTTATGACTTTAGCAGTCTATGTATGTATGTTTGTATTAACGCATTTTCCTCCCTAGTGCCGACTCCCTAACGACAACTATTCATCCGATTTAGATGGATAAGTTGTTAAACGATTCGTTTTTATAGCCCGGGTAACATAGGCTACATTTTAACCGACTTCATTAAAGGAGAAGTCGATTTTACCTCATAAACCCGGATTTTTACCAATTTCAGTCCTTTCTTTGCGTGAGTTCTTTTCAGTAGTTGGGTTACAGTTTTATATTTTTTTCAAATAAAGAAATATTTTGTAAAGCTATTTGTAAAATTATTTTATTTATCAATTTGTGTTATACAATCTAACATTGGGAAATGGAAAAAAAAACGGTCTCTGAATGAATAAAAATTTACGAGTATTCTATTCTAAAACCGAATCGAACGGTTGAATCGGAAATGTTCGTTGTTGCATCAACTGTATTTGAAAAATCCAATCAATCTCGCAAGCAAAAAAATCTTTCCCTAATATTCCTAGCAAAGCATTGGTGCAGACCAGTACGATTCGAACTTGCGTCCCTAGAATTGCAGGCAACGCTTCATCCATAATCTTGTGATTATAAAATTAGTGTGATAATGGTGTCTATTCTGTTGTACAAAGTCACTAATTTGACAGTTCTAAAGGTATTGCTATCCTTATTTAACCCCGCACATGAGAAAGGGATAGCAAGACTTTAAGAACTGTCAAATTAGTTTAGTAATATGTGCAACAGAATTGGCACCAGTGTGATGCTTAGATATGGATTATTTCAATTATTTAAACAACAATCCATGTTCACTGGCAAGCGATATAACGGTTTAGCAATTGCTCCACCAACAAGAGGCTAGCTCTTAAATTCATGATAAAATTATAGTCCCGTATTATAACTGACTATGTTTTAACGAAGACCAACATAATATTTTTTCGTTGATTCGTGTTCACCTAACAATCTGGGTTTCAGGTTTTAATTTGAATTGAAGAGAAAACAACAAGAAGAAATATCATATCGTTGTAAAGTTTTCGTGTTTTTCCCGGTACAACCGAAAACTGTGAGGTTTCATTTAGAACTTTGACAGCGAAACTGTACAGCCTGTGTAGTTAGGCAACAAGAGGTATAAAGTTACATGAACGTATTGCTTTCGAACTCACATCATCATTAACGTGATATGAGTCGAAGGACGTCCTATGCTGAACAAAGGCCTCCCCTATCGTAGTTTAGAAATAGAAATAGACACATGTGACAGAGTACTCCGCTCTTCCTTATCTAACTTACACAATACTATAAGTAAGTATACTGTAAGTTTCCACAGTACATAGATATCATACTCTTGCCAAGTCCCTTTCGGGTTTTCACAATGACGATTAATTCAGTCTGAACACAACGCTTTCCAGTTATCCTATCGAGCGGCAATGATATTTTTTTCGTATTTGTACACTTTCATATTTTCTCCTAACAAACGTGTAGGTGTCCAAGTAATATAATTTTCTTGACTTTTCCTACGCGGAACAGTGATGGTTAATGTAAAACACTTCGTATATTATATAATTATTATTGCGTTTAATTTGTATTCATTTATATTAATTATTATTAAGTTGATCACGACAAAATATATACCAATATGTACCTATTAAATCTGTACCCACAGAGAAAATACATTAAACGTGGCCTCATATGTGGGATAGAGTAATGCTTTATAAACTTTTATTTTGAATCCCTTGAAATTAGCTAATTGTAGGTACACTATTGTGATCATTCATAAGCAAAGAAACATGATAAGAGAATGTATTTTGAAATAACATTTATTATAATTGTATGATAACTGTGATCTAGTTTACACGATAAGTTATGGTCTGGTCTGGAAAAATATGACTACGTGTAATGTAAATCTAGGCCGGGGAATGACTGGGAATTGCTTTGTTTTATTGAATGAATGAACGATGTTAGCTAATATAGAATTATTTTCGCTTAAGAATAAGTATTATAAAGAATATATCGCCTCACCAGCCTCGATCACCACATCAATTAGACCAAATTGTCATACTTACGCGGATTTGCGTGATAGAGTAACGAATAAAATATCAAAAACTAAAAAACTTACGCAATAATAATTGACTGGCTTATCCCCAACATTTCGTCCACGTACATAAACGACCCATTCCTAAAATTGATGGTATAAAAACCGTCTCCATGTAAAAACACGGGGTTGTACAATTTTTCATAGTGATCAATCAACGGTATTGGACTTTATCTATATCATATAAACCATATATAGGCTGTGGGTTTGCATTCTTGCCATATTTGATTCATGATTAAAGTTCAACCAGAATAAGAATACTCGAGCGCTAGGAATAGTACGATAACTGTGTTTTGGGTATGCCTACGCTTGTTGTACCTATTTTGTGCGAAGAGCGTCGCATACACACGGTTATTTTAAAGAAACGGTTGACGGTTTTATTTCGTACCAAACATTAAAATTAAATTTCACGTCTATCATTTAATGTATGTTCTATTGAACGTATATATCATCCTCTGTAAATATGGCCCGAATGCAGAAGCACAACCTGTATAGTAGGAAGTCGAATATGAAAGGATACATTATATTCCGTGAAACTTAAACCACTGCCCTTTCCTAGCATGACTACTACTACGTAACTATCGTAAATATGATCTATAAAGCGTAAAGCACTTTCCCGTGAGAATTCTACGTGGCATAAACGCGTGGCAGTCACGAAATACAAAAATATAACCCTCTAGGCATATTGAAACACCACTTACCCTTCTGAGTGTTCAATTTGGAGGCATTTTTTCATGGCGATCCGAAGGGAAATGTTATTCAACAAGCATAAACCCAGCCGACATGATAAATTATGTAATTTGCAACGGACTTCTGCCCCAACCGTCCACAAAAAGCGACCCGCAAATAGAGTGATGTGATACGTTGATTATGAAACACGAAATTGTCGTTCGATGGTAAAAGTACTAGCCATACAATATTTAGGCGACCAATTCAATGTGTTCTAGGGAGTCATCGCTGTATGATTAAGACGTTGGTAATTTCACGTTTTTATAATATTTCCTTGACAATTTTATAATTGTCAAGGAAGTTAAAGTTATATCGCGTAAAGGGCCTGCGTGGCACCGCACTGCGCTCGAGACCTCAAGACCATTAAGTGTAGTAATTTCACTAGCTACAATGCCCTTCGAGCCGGAACACAGTAATGTATACACTACTGCTTGACGGTAGAATATCCGGAACAATATTTTAGAAGTCTTCAAACATTCTAATGACACCAAAATCAATCTATTTGCTACAGTGGAAAAAAGCTTTCAAAACCGGACGATTTCATAGGATAGGAAAATATTACATTAAACAAATTGGAGGAAAATAAACATCGTATTCTACTAAAAGAATCAATCATGTGCAGGAAAATGCCTACAAAGCTATTCTTGTGTAACAATTTAAAAATAATATTTTACAAGAGGGAGGCTGTAAGATTTATTTGTGATGGCCATAAATTTCTACAGCTTACTCGATGCGGTACAGTTCACTCGAATCCCTGTCTAAAGTGCCTTTTTTACGTACAATTAGGGCTGATCTTAATTATTTGTATATATTTGATAAGACAGCTTACATGTTACCAAATATAATAAATACCAAAATACTTCCTTAACCACATTGCTTATGTAATATTTTTACACTACAAAGTTGAAAAGCAAGCCCGGCCCGCTTGATGGGAAGCGGTCACCGGTACCCATAGATTGCAATTCTAGAGGTATTACTAACCCTATTGTTGTTGAAAAGCTCACAAAATGGCTACAAGCACTGTGTTTGCATATACTGGAAACCGTACTCAACGCAGAATAACATATACTAAAAGCGAAATGCGACGACAATTAGGTGAAGAAAAGAGAGAAGGATAAGTTATGGAATAAAATAACAAAGTAGATTAAAAAAACAATATTAAATTTAAACCACCTAAGCTTTTAGAGTGCACTAAAAACCCTCCAACGGGTACATTAGGCTTACGTTTTCAAGAAAATCCAGTCAAAGAAATAAAAAAAGCCTTTTCAATATCGGTATTTACTTTACCTTTTGAACACAGCATTACCAGTTTTCAATGGAAAAAGGCGGTAGTTCCGTTTCAATGAAACCCAAATGTCGGGGCCAACAAATGTCGGCCCAGCGATTAGTTGCGCCCATAAATCTGGGGTCGGAGTGTTGCGAAATGTGATTCAGTCTACTACTAACTAACTGCCGACAACCGTTGCTGCGGTCTACCTAAAAGAATATGTAATCATTTGCGCAGAGGGGATGTTACATTGTATTGTTCTATGATTTCGAAGGCATAAATAGAATTTGGTAAATTGGGATATAGGGCAGATCGGGATCTCCTGTGGATTTTCCCACTAAAATAGGAGCCGCCCGAATGGGGACTGTACCTCAACCTTACAGAAGACCGCAGTTTACTAACATTATTTTGATGTGGTGTTGTGCTTCTGCGGTAAGTAAGGTTCCCAGTGCTCCACGAGGCTACGCTGTGCAGTGTGCTAGTAGTAATGCTGCTATCACAGTGACTCCTAATCAACAGCAGGGCTGACAACTCGTTAGTGCTATCCCTTGTATTACTAGCGTATAGGCTACGGTAGCTGTTAATCATCAGATGGGCCGGCTTGTGTGCCACCTTAGTGGTATAAAAAAAATGGCGCTTTTTAATCTCTAGTTACCCCGTGAGGGACTTGGCGGGATGATATTTGTATGAATTTCTACTAAGTACTTCCCCGCCATCCATAGTTTTACCATATTATTTTGTTAAATTAATTGTATAACTTTATTGGAACTTTACATTTTTTTTATCTGAATTTTATTTAATAAAATAACAGTAAAAAACTAACAGAGATTTAGTTAGGTAAACATGAAATAATTTTTGCACTTTCAAATAGCATTTTTATTCTTTGACCAAGTTCTGATAACCTTTGGCTCATTTACTGGGAATTTCTAGGGGAACCTTTAGGGTTACGATTTATCGCAAGACGTCTTAAGCGTTGTGGTTGTAAGGAATTAAAGTTAAATTTAAGGCTTCAATTACGGTGATGGTCGGTCAAGTGTTACTAGAGGCTATTCACGGAATTAAGGGCAAACGCTTAGTAAGTTTCTTGGAAGATATTGGCCCATTTGTTTTGATGGTTATTGTGTGTGAAAGTTTATTATGTGGTAAAATTTTAGTGGTATTTATCGTTGACGTATGTTTGATTGTAGTCTAACGTATTTTAGACATGTATGTAGATACGGTGTTAATTAAAATGTCAAAGCTTCATTTCCCCTTATGAAATTTGAATCATAATGATATTTCGTAAGTAATAAATTGTCGTACGTGGCGTAAATCAGATGTTGTCGGAGTGTATTTGAATTCAAAATACAGGATTCAATATGTTTTGATTTATGTTCAAAGGCTCAGAAAAACGTAAGCTTTTCTTACGTGATATAAAAGGCTCTTCAAAATTGCTGAATACTTTTTAACAAAAACATACTCACAAATGTATCCAAGAGTTTGTTTACGGGTCCAACGCTCGCGGTATTGAGTTGTGCAAACCGTCAATCAATCTATATTTTCTTCTCAGTCATCTGTAAGCGAGTACGTATTTTATTTTGATCCTATAACACTGTTTACATCTTAGTATCGGTGTTGGGGCGTAGAAATAAGTAAATCTGAGTGAGTTTATATAATATCTTTAGTAACATTATCAAGACTTAAGATTTGTTTGTGTCAAGGGAGCCAGAACGAATTCAAAAATATTGTTATCCACCTTTATAATTGTCCATCCCTCCATCACATTATAAGATCAGATATATATCTTATCTTATCTTTATAGAACTCTTTATTTTACAACAGAATTAGTAACAACAAAAACAAACATCAATTATACCATGCATATCGGTACAATATATACATTTTTAAGGCTGTTTTCCCGCTCACGATGTCGCGGGAAGTAAACCAGTGACAGACTAGGCCGAATTTTCATAATTATCTGGAGTGCTAATCTCGTTTTGAAAATAATAATCATAGTGTTACCTTTATCTGACGTGAAATTTAAACTCGAAGTTTAACGTATTTAAATTAATATATTAAAATAAATAAATTATATAAATAAAAATAATAATATATTAATATGTTTTAAAGTATTGGAAACACATGGTTGCATTACTGAAACAACACTTTTAAAAACTGTAGGCGTCTAACTTGCTTGTGAAAATAAGTTTTTTTATCGCCCCTGGAAAAAAACTACGAAATATGTTGTAATTGTCTGGTACTTACGTCTGATTTTTCTTTATATAAAGTTAGAAGGATTTATTTGGCAATACATTTCTGTCTCAAACTTCTATAATAAGTACTTTTACTTCTTTTGTTGGTATTTCACATTTTATTCACCAAATAAAATCGTTTTGAAGGAATAAAGAACCATATAAAAGTAGGAAAATGCCAACATAATATCAAGGTGAGGCACAGAATACGGAATGTGTTTTGTATTTACTCATTTCGTTTTTTTATTGTACAAAGGTCACCGAACCCTAAGAACGCCTGAAAACTTAAGTTTGAGAGGAATCACTGAGCTAGTTGCTTAAGGGAATAGGAAGAAAATATTACGTAACACCAAAAAATATACATACATATACCTACTGTCACAAGTTCTTTAAAGGTTCTACATTCACGTATGGCAGTGTAAGCCTATTTCTGCACAAATGACGTCGCAGTTAAAGCTGGTTTTATGAATAAACGTCTTAAGTACTCGAGAGTAAAGGGATGGACGCAACCCTAAACTAGCAAACTTACTAATAGACTATTATCGTTCAGAACAGATTTCAAAATCACTTAACAAAGTAAGCGATCAAGCTTATTGCCTTCTAGTATTGTGATTTTTTATTTGGAAGTATTGAGTTGTTTCTGGTTTTTCTCTGTTCTGGTTAAAATGTTACTAAAATACACTCTGGATACGATCTTATACTACGCAAGCAGCGGTGCAATTCTGGTAAAATAGCGACTGAAAGCCGCCTACTAATATTTGATGCGAGTTTACTACGCCAGTAAGATATTAGTTTATGCTTTGTGTTCTATCTCGCTCGCACGTTCCTCATCAATAATTATTCTTCTTTCATAATCTTACGTTGGTAGTTAAATACGCAGAAAGTTGTCTCCAACAATATGGTAGGTAATGCGACAGTGATGGTTTTATAGGCTACGCGTTTGTAGGCTACGGTACTGAATATCATGAGTCGTGGCGTACGTAACTTAAACGTGGTAAAAAAATAGGCGCACTTATTGTAGAGCTCACTCCAGAAAGAGGTTAACATTGTTCTCCAAATGTTAGTACGGAGTTTTATATACAGGTCAACGAATTTATGACCTCTCACCTCTCGATAAGCGATATTTAGGAAATAAGGAAAATGGAACGAGAAAATGGACGGTTCGTTGGTGTAGTTATCGTGATTATGTAGGGAATATTTTATGTACATTTTGTATCACGCTTTTCTAAGGATAAAGTATACTTATGATTTTTATAGTGTTTTTCATAAGAAAAATATAAGCAAGGAATATACAAAATCGGTAGAAATTATTTTTGTAATGCATTTGGGACCATAGTGGCTTGGAAATTGTACACACATTTGAATATATATTAAAATAAGTACCAACGTTATAAAGATAAAAGCAAAATATGTAAGGACTAATCAGAAATACAACTCAAATTTGATGTGAAAGTTCCAAGCAGTACAATTTCCATACTAAGTAAATTGAAATCTTATATTAGCTCTTGGCACGTAATGTAGAACTTGCCTGAACTTATACTAGTTTTCCTAGCACTTTTTGCTCTGTCTGTTGTCTCCATGACCCGATTCCGATGTTCAAGATTATTAACTTTTTTTATTCATACCACTGCGGCTATGTAGTTTTGTTGTTGTTTTGAAATGAGGAATATTATGGTGCTACAAAAATGTATCCAAGTTTATTAGTTTTTAATATATTTATTTTCATCATCTATATACCATATTGGTAAATATGATTCCAGAAATTCGATAAATTAAAATTTGGGACACGAAAATGTATAAATTATAATTTTGCAGATTACCTATGTACTGGTTTATTTCTGAGAATAAACACTTATATTAAAACAGCGAAGAGAAAATTTTTTTTTTTAACGGCTTCCATGTAAATTTTGTTTACTAAACACATTGCAGGTATCATGTATTCATTTTTCAGGTCATTTAAATTTGAATTACCATTCATATAGCCGAATACTGAAACGCTAGTCAAATCTAATGCCACATTAATTTTGAGTGGCCTCCAATTTGACATGCAATATTGTATTTTGACGACGCTTCAAACAGTTAATGGTGCTTCAAACTTTGAATGTCGTTTTATAATTCAGCCGTTAATTGCATACTGTACAAAATACATTTACCAATTTAAAGTAAAAAAAAAATGACTCCTTTACTACAAAGCGTTTAACCCACAATCAATTAACCGCAACGCGCAACTCTGTGAAAGTACTTACAAGGCAGCTTTGTTTAACAAACACTCGATACAACATAATATTTCGCGCCGACTGACGGATTGCTTAACTTTCCTGGTTAAGTTTTAACGAGATTTTTGAGGTCGCCGAGGCTTCAAGAAAGACGTGAAATTAGGATCGTAAATTGACTTGGCAAAGTTACTTCCAACCTGTCTTGTCCCACGCTAATCCAGTCTAAGGCTACAATTTACTCTTGGGAGTTATATTTCATCAAGTGGCGATGGAAAACATGAACACTCTAGGATTTTTGCATTCCACTTCATATTAATTTAGAAAACATTTCAAGTTTGACGATTGCATAATTTTTCTATTAGTCAAATGGAGTTCTGCAAGTGGAGTGTTGGAATATTTTAAAACACTAATTCACAGTTTATTCAGAAACTTTTCTGTTTGCAACTGAACAAGTTGCAGTAAGTCAGATCTAGTTAGAAAGTAGCGAATTAAAATATTTCAACAAGATTGGAGCGCTTAGAAAATAAGAGCATCGCTATCCACGTCGTTTCATACAATTTGAGGAGCTCAATTTCAGACAAAACAGTATTGCATATAAGTTTTATGTATGAGTGTGAATGGATCGAGGCAGACCTAAGAAAAGAAAGATGGACTATGTGAAAGATGGCTTTGACAGAAAGGAAGTATACAGATATGTCGGCTAATAGAGAGGAACCGAAGAGTAACACATATTGCGCTGAGCCCAAATAACATGGAATATTGGCAGAAAAATTATGACGCGTAGCTACTGGATATATTATTTTTATTTTATTTAGTTTATTCAGGACACAGACAGTCATTGAGACATAGCTTCAAGTCAAAACATACATGAGATACATATATCTCATTATGTCATAACATAACAGTATCCAAAGATTTAAAACAAACATACGGAAGTCATAGTTGGAAATCATAAGATGATTATAAATACTACTTAAAAATGCATTCGCTAGTTTATCACTTAAAGCTACTGTTGCGCTTTAAAACATTAACACTATTTTCGAGCATGAAATACCTAAAGTTATTTCACCAATTGGAACTAAGCGAGGTCGGAAATACGTAAAATTAATTTCTGCTGACCAAGGAAAAACTTGTTACGGATTCTGGCTCGACGTGACCATGAACGTAAATGAACCTTCTCTCTGAAGCGGGAAAAATAATTATTCCCACCCTACGCCTCCCCTATTGCGAATATCTGCCGCAATGTAGTGCTTTCATTTGAACAAGTTAATTTTCTCAGTAATCTCCACGAGGCTTCACCTCGTCACGAGGTTACTTAGAAATTTCGAAAAGAGATATTTAATTCTGTTTCGTTCAGTGGAATAATTCATACCATAACTTACTTTAATTGAATTGGACAACCAATATGGTAATTCAGTTAATAGAAACCAAATTATGTATATAATATTTGCGTGCAGCAAAACTATGGTTACACCAAATTTAATTTGCTTCTCATATTTTATTCACATCAGTTTCAGATATGGTGGAGGTTTCATTTACACAAAGCGTAACAGAATTCAATTAAGTTCCACCAATTAAGCAGCACAATCTATAATATAACCCTTTCAAATCAAGGAGATGGAGAAACTTTACAAGTTGCACTGAGAACTCACCGATTCAAATATCTCGGGGTATAATTAAATTTTAAAGGTTCCTGGACAAATTGCTACTGAACTAAGAATTGTATTAATTGCATCAAGTTCTCCTATAACGGTTAGATTTAATAAAATCAATCCTGTCTTTTGTAGATTGAAGATACAATTATGTATTACAAGAATTATAAATATAAAAGCTATAGCTCTGGCCACACTGTTTCTTAGCTTTCATAGTTGGTATACATGGAAGTAGGTTCCTGGACAAATTGCTACTGAACTAAGAATTGTATTAATTGCATCAAGTTCTCCTATAACGGTTAGATTTAATAAAATCAATCCTGTCTTTTGTAGATTGAAGATACAATTATGTATTACAAGAATTATAAATATAAAAGCTATAGCTCTGGCCACACTGTTTCTTAGCTTTCATAGTTGGTATACATGGAAGTTATTTAATTGTTAAAAAGCAATTTAGTGAGGTTTTACCTAGATACGTATATATTACATGATGTGTAAAAACTGAAAAGTTCATAGTACTTTGTTCTAACAACTATACCTTAGGGAACGGTTTATGGAAACTTTCCTAATATCTACAATTAATTTTATTTTGTTTTTAATTTGTTTTATTTTAAAAATATGGTGTACCAAACTATGATACTTGAATCTGCAATATATAAGAAGCCTGAATTTATTTTGCGTCTATTAAAATAACTTCAGGTTTACTTAAAAAGCATCATGAAATCCGTTTATATTTTGTTTAAACTCCAAGAAATGGACCCCATCCATCTTGACTTTTTCATTTCCTTATTTTTATTTCATACTAAAGCCGAGAGGTTCCATGGTTATATAAATCAACGTTTAAGACTCCCCGTAGATTTATATGAGGTGGATATGAGAGTTTGTTTACAGGTTTTACGTAAAAGTTAGATACTATATATAGAGACAGTTTGTGTTTCATTTCAGAACAAATCAAAACGGTCCCATTGAAGTAATGTCAGTCCTTTGATAGCATTAATAAAATAATTGAGGAAAACATCCGGACGAAGAAGGGATCGTTCAATCAACATTCTATGTGTCAATTTTGTAGAATTCTTTTCTCCAGAAAGTTCCGTGTCTTGTAAGCGTACAGTCTTGGTTGTATGAATGCAGAAGAACAGAATACTTTAGATTCTTATTATTAGTTAAAAAATATTTCAAAATCGCTTCAGGAGCGTCACGTTTTGTACTGAAAGTCCAAGAGAATACCTCCGCAACCTGAAAATGAAATTAATAAACCATTTACTTTTTGTTATACCTGAAAGTAAGTTGTCACCTTAGCCTATAGACGTTTGCTTTGACGCTTGCAATGTAGTCCAAGATCCCGTAAAGAACCACCTTCACCGAGCTGGTTAGTGGTAAATGACTATTGGCGCAGCGTATCCTCGTGGAGCACTGGCAACCTTACTTTCCACAGAAACACAACACCACAAAGTAGTGTTATTTGGTCAGTGATTCCTCCCAAAATAGTTTAAAAACGCGTTCGTTAAGACCCTCGTATAGATGTCCATAGGCTACGATAACCGCTTACCATCAGGCTGGTCGTATACTTGCGGTAGATCGTATAAAACTAGTGGCTTCCTTGTAACGTTTGAGCAACCGCATTATGATAACTGCCTGACCCAAATAACCCGACATATGTTACGTATTGCCTATCACTACATATGCTACGGAACCAGAAGTGAATAATTCATGCATATTAGGAATGCGTAGTGTAGATTGCTTCGAGTAGCTTTTATGGCGATAACATAATGTAGGTAGTTTTAAACTTTATTTTCTCTTGTAAATATACGTGTTATCCATATCTTTGTAGAACAAGTAGGTAAGCAAAGCAATTTTCTTATTATCATTATGGTTTGACATGATAAATATGGAAATTAATTAAAGAAGAGACTCTTTTCCGTGATGAAAAAATATTATAAGGTTCTGTCATAAAAATGCACAAAAAAATATAATTAGGATTCACCCTTAATCAATGGATTTACCAGTATAATTTTCCTTCAATAACGAAGCAATTGATAGATGTCCCCATATTATTTTCCTTTACTTATTTGTCTTTAATGGTTCACATTATGACGTAACTCGAACGGCGATGGTCTCACCACATCCCACGTCGGATTTGGGTTCTAAGATATATTCGTTATATGGGTATTGTTCACACCTCTGCCTACCCCTTCGGATACCCTTCCAGGAAAGCGTGACAATATATTATTATATAAGAGCCTTTATAAGCGTTTCTCGTAAGACCCTCCCTCGTTAAAGTTGCTCAAAGTTAACTTATCAACTGCTCACTCTAAGAATTAATTCCAAGTACTTTGTTAAATTTCTCCAACCTTCAGCTCAATATAAGTTTGAAATAGAGTTTTTGTACAAGTTCTTAGTCCCAGGATCTTCCGGTATAATTAGTTAAGATCAGATTGGCTTACCTAACTTTAATTACACAACATTTCTGTATTACTTACTACTTACTCAATTCAGATCTTAGTATTTCCAACTTTTCTATGATTAACTCAAACTTGAGCATGTAGTAGCATGGCAAAACTAATACTTAAAATCTTTTTTTCTAACTTGTAATACTTTAGATAAGCTCATTCTATTTATCTAATTAATTAATTATTAAAATATTAACAACTCTAATTATGGGTATCAAAACCTAAAACTAAAAACCTTAAAAATATAATATAAATATTAAAACATATTATTAAACGGAGTGCCTGTGGGCAAAGTTCCGAAGATACTGGCAGCGTTCCCCCTCTGAATAGCAAGACTTAATCTTTGTCCGAGGTAGCTTCCAGTTCTTCGGTCTACTGTGATGTCGACTAACCTTTTTGCTATTTCCTTAAAAAAATAATTAATTAATATGTATTGAAAAAAAATCTTAGAAGGCTATATTGAAATGTTCGTTTAGATTTATCAGATCAGATTACTATTTGCTATAAAACAATCCTTTGATTATTCATTGTTTTGTTTATTATACAATTCAGTACATACCTTAGTAACAGTAAATTAGGTATATCTATATATATAGGAGAGATGCGATGGCGGCTTTATTAAAACAAAATATTTATAAACAGCAAAAGTTTATTTCGTTGACTTTCAATTTTATTTACATTTATTTGTGGGTTATTTTATAAACAGTAATTTTGCTTAACTATTTAAATAAATTAACCTTCTTGGAGGCCATCTTCTTATCAATTTACAAGAGACAAAGGGAAGGTATACATTTATCGTTTAAGCTTAAATCAGTTCTGGAAAAGAAAAAAAATGCAAATATAGGGATTCAATAGTTTTACTCTGTGGCACCAGTAATGATCATAAACAACAAATTATATTGTAGATGTACTTAAAACAACTTCTTGAATTATATATATGTATGTATAAGTTCCAACTTTAGCATTTTTGGTTCTTGAAGGGAATAGAATATTATATTATATGATGACTCACAGCCGTTAATAGCGTGTTACTCGTGTTAGCCGTTGAAGCCGTTAATAGTTTTGAGTTCTGGGTCCATATTTTGTAAAATATTATGTAATGTGGCTCCCATGCCTCAAGAGTACCGGCCTGCAATTAAAGGTATTCAAGATTCTTTTAATAGAAGCAATATTTTTAATTTAACTTAAGATACAATTTAGCTTGTTATTCTCGAAATGCATAGTAAAAAGATTCAATAAAATATTTTCACATAACATCGACCAAAATTCACCTGCACAATATATCGTAGATACAGCTTTAAGCCGTCATCTACTGGAATTAATAATTCCTCAAATCAACGAAATGCTAAAATTAAAACAATACATTTTATCCAGCATACACAAATCTGTTTATAGTATTCAAATTTGAGAGTCGATCTAGAACATTTATCTATGTTCTTGTTAGACAACAACATTATTAAATTGTCTGCAAGAACACAGGTTCAATAAATTTATTGCTTGCGGTCTGTTCCCTATCCTACCACGTCCCTACCTATAAATTACCTGTACCTTACCCTATGTCAAATATGTACACCGAATTAATTATAGTATTTACATTTTAATGATCAATTTATCTATTTATGTACATCTGTATGTTATTTGCATTGAAACAGCAATTGGCAAAAGTATTGACGGTACTTTTTTACTAAGTTATCGAGATATAAAGTGCATAGTGTTTGAAATAGATTGAGTGTAGAAGTGTACAGTTAAAAATTGTGTGTCTAGTCTATTTTCCTTCGTATTAGCTGCTTTATATGGTAAATTTAGAAACCCCCTTATGTTGCGTCATCGGATAATACCCTTTACTCAATAAACCGTAGCCTGTAACAAAACAACGACTGGAAAAACGAAAAATAAAAGTTAAGAAATAAATCGAAAAGTGCTGAAAACGCGATCAAAGTATTAAATCATTTGTGTTGTGCAATATGTTTATTATAGAAGTCAAGAAAATACAGCGAACAAAACTACTCGCTTACTTAGAATTACATTTTAAATTATATATAAAAATTAAACTTGCTAAAATAATAATAATTATTATTATAATTCTTGGTACTCCTACCAACAAGAGATAATTATAGTCGAATTAATATAGTTTGGTTTTGATGACATTAATTTTAGTTTCTCAAAATTTATTGGACTAAGCTTTGATATAAATATTTAAGGATATAATGGGCAGCGTATAAATTTTCCTTTGAATTTGTTTTGCCAAGTTGTACAACACTTCCTAATACTACCGAGTTAATAATCCGTTTACCAGTACATTCCGCCACGGCGCGGTTATTACTTGACAATGACTTTGTTTTAAAACCAAACATTCTAATTTACGTCAATATGTTTCTCATTGTAATTACTAAAGATTACAAGGTAAAACAACATTTTACCATACGTTTTTATAAACTACTTTGTAATTTATATTGGTGAATATTGAAATGATTTGCATTGACATCCGATGATACAGCTTTTCAATAAGAATTTTCAATTGGATGCCATTTCATCAGACATTTTGTGACGCAGTTTGTAAATTAATATATAATAAGGGTTCGGTAAGCCAGAAGAACTTCTCAACTCGACAAGAGAAAGTAATGAGATATTAAAGGGCGGGAAACTCTTAAACTTATCTGGGTAAACCCAGGACCTTGTCCGTAAAATGATGAGACATTAACTTCTTACATCTAAAATGTGTCCGTCTTGTTCTAGTGCGATACATTTTGACTTAGAGGAAAAGAGATAAACACATTTAAGTAGAGAACACTTCTCTTTGTCCGGTCTTCATGATATTTCAAACAAAGTAATTTAATGTCTTTCACAACTAAGCAATGTTTCAAGTACCGAGGTGTAACTCGAAAGACGGATTCCTTAAAAAGAATAGGGTTAGCAAACAGCATAGTATGGATGCTGTTTTATCTAAAGTTGACTTGGCGCAGCCCTGTTGCATTGCTGCTGGGTGTTCACCTAAAAACATATTAAATAATTAAGGCAGATCCAGAAGACGCATAGTTAAACCAAAAAGAAATTCATCCTTACTCTACAGATATTAATGGCATCGCTTCGTTTCAATTGTCTTTCTATATTACGCTAATCCTTGGAATCATATACATTGTTTGAGCCTGTCATACAAATTGCAAAGTGTTTAGTTATTTATATTAACTTCGAACATCTATACGACTTGCAAACGATCAAAATATAACTGAAATGGTATGTGCCTCAATAATTTATTGTCTGAATGTGATTTAATTATGTTGGAGTTGTCGATACGGGACAAAATTATTTAAAATTCAAAGAACTTAAAAACGGCAAAAACGCGTTACTGATACCGCTTCCATTGTCTATAGGCATATGCTGTGTCCGCTTACCATCATTTATTTGCCACTATCGCCTAAAAAAGAACTCCGTACATATTTATTAATTTATATTGAATTGATTCAGGTTTTACTTTGCGGAAATTCATATTTATAGAATACAAAATATATTATAATTTGCTTTGTCTCACTCATTAAGCGGACAAAGCAAATTATAATATATTTTGTATTCTATTATTAATTTATATTTGCCATATTTTAACCACAGTATAAACTGGGCTTAATCAAGCCACTCGATTACCCCGCCGGTTATAGCTCGACCGACGTGACTAATCTAATCATCTTAGATTTATCAAGCACTCTATTTCTTTGACGGATTTCCTCACTGGCTTCGCTATAAAGGGTGCCCAATCAGTATGTACGTTTAGAAGTCATGGAAGCGGAAGGTTGGTTGGGGTTTTATTGAAGGCTCTTTAATATTAATTGGTTGGTTTTATTTCGTTATACTAACAATTTATCCAGAATGTAACTGCTGATACAACATAGGTGAAAAATTAAGGTTTGCCGATTGAGAAAGGTTATGGTTTTTCTTTGTTTTGTTTGTTAGAGTTAAAAATTGTAGTAATGTTGGTTAGGTACGCGTATTTCTCATTTAATTTTGAAACGCTATCTTAAGCCCCTTTTTCAGGCTCTCGTTTCACGACAGTAAAATCTGGTCTATTATGGGAACACGTTTGTTTGTAAAAAGAAATTAAATAAGATGTAAATCGAGGTATATAGAATTAAAATATTACGTAAGAATGGGTTTGCCCTCTTCTCCAGATGTGGGCATGTGGACATTTTTTTAACCTCCCGCTCCTTCGGGACCCTTACGTCAGTAATGAATGACCCCTAAGCATCAAGTCACAAGGAAAAGGAAGAAAATAAATAATGTCAATGAATGAAATGAGTTTAGTCAAAATTTAATTTGAGCGTCGTTCTAAATTTGTTTTGACCGGTTATAAGTTATGACTGTATAAACATAAAATACTGTGTATTCATTTTCATACCAGACAGCACATGTACTCTTGTTGAGGCAGGTGGTGCATTGTTAGGCCCACAAGTGTAGACTCCCGCGTCGGGCCCACGTGCTCTTTGCACCAGCAGGCGACTAGTGCTTCTAAGGCCTTTTTCAGTCACTAGGGAAATCCCTCCTCTGTCGGAGTCGAAGTTTATCACCTTGAAAAGGAAATGATAAAGGAATTAATGGCTCTTTAACACTTTTACTGATTGTTTATAATTTATTTCCACACGCCCCTTACACTTATAGGTAACCATTTTCAAACAGTATCCTTACAGTATTCCAAACACACTGATTTTAGACCATTCACACACAAATCGCATACTTCAATTGTTCTTCAAACGAATTTACACCCGGGAAATACTACATCTGTCACAAAATATTGACACATTTATTTTATGACGTAACAATATTAATTTTTATATCGTACGGACACAAACAAAAAAAAACTAATAACGAAAATTTATGATGTTCCTTAATTTTTAGACCATTTAAATCAATAAAATCACGTTTGTTTTATTTAAACCTATTCTTTTAAAACTTGACCTTTATGATATAATGTCAAATCTCAAACTAAAAATATAACATGTTTTCAGTTCTCATACGTATGTAGAGGCATGTAGAGACAATATTCGCCATCAAACAATATGTTTGCACCAGTTAACATATCGGTACTAAATTAGTAACATAAGGTACTAAATATTGGGTTATGCGTTTAATTAATACTATTATATCGTGTACAAACATGTGATATTATTCGGTAGCGAGCTAAGCATTTACACCCTCCGGCAAATTTACTACAATCATTTAATTAAACTGTATATGTTAACTACTGTTCAACATACTTAATAAATTATTGAATTTCCCCTAAAACCTGGAATCTAGTTTATTCAAAATCAAGGGTAGAATCGATTACGTCCCTGATAAATGATCGAGTGCAGGAGCTTTAAACTGGATAGAATAACTGAAAATGTAAAATATCCTCTATTCTTAAGAGAATTAATCATTTATACGCCAGATTAATTATATTTTCATTACAAATTAAATCTGTTGAGACCTCTGAAATTTGCACATTTTTTTTTGTACTAAATTATTTACATTATTTAACGGAATTAATAAATAATAACTTGAATTATGAATTTCTTGGCTCATGCAACATTTGAGTATGATAAGAGGAACTACGATCCACATTACTAAGCTATAGGTCAAGAGAGCTTGAGTGATGTGTACGTAGATATTGTTAAAAATGTCAGCGGACGATGTCGATTAAAACCACAGAGTATAATATTTTTTTTGTTATATCAATTTGATCACGCGATCGAAGCACCTCAAAGTCTTAATACCCTTAATCTAGGGATTTGTCGCCAAATTTTGTGATTAGTCGAATTTGCAAAGTAATTTAACGGTAGCAGAATTTGAGCCGGCCTTTATTCGAGGTTCCGCTTGCAAGCTTCGGAATTTTTATGGAACTTTTCAATTAAATTCCCTTCGTTACGCTAAACAATGCTAATCTGTTTCGGTGGCAATCAATACAAAATGCAGGGTTTGCTGATGACATGCGGTATAAATTTCAACAAATTGTACAAGAAAAAGACAGATCGGTCACAATAAGCCTTTATGTAGAAACTGAAAACTAGGGAAAATTTCTTCAAAGAATTTATTGATAGAAGAAGAACAATTTCCTTTAATAAGTAAGCAGTGTTATAGATTACGACGTCTAGGTCCGGGATTCGATTCCCAGAAATAATTCATAGGTTTACTGTGTTTATATAAAATAAAAAATAAACATAGTTTGTAATAAGGTTAATCTGATCAGGTGTCGTTAACTTTAGAATCCTCCATATTATTTGTTTTGATAAACTTATTGGCGCAATTTTCATTTCAACATCCATCGCATCACAGTACTACTATGTTGGAGAAGATTAATTTAGTACTTGGCTACAATAGTAAATTATATGTTACCTGTTCACCGTGTGTCCAGGTAATAGAAGTAGGTGGTTCTGGTGTGTGCCGGACAATACAGGTTAAGTTGATTGTAGATCCAGCCTGAATGAAAAGCTCTGCCCCACTTGATATCGATGTTTCTGGTTCTAAATCAAATTTTAAATCAGTCACGTTAGTACAAAGTTGAAGATGCCAATGATAAATTATCTTACAAAAGATTACAGTCAAATAACACGAATAAAGGTTTGCAGAGCTCCTCGAGAATGAAGGTATTAGTAGTGAGGAGACATGGTCTTCCCATGTCTTGCTAACACAGTGATTCGTCTCAACATACGGTAGATTTTCCTAGTAATATCCTTGGTATGGTATTGGAATACTTTATTGCCATGGATTTAGCTTAGTACTAACCTACGATGTTAAGGATGACGGCGTGTCCGATGGGCGGCGTGGTGGAGATCTGGCACTCGTACTGGCCGGAGTCGCGGCGCTGCGGGCTGCGGATGCGCAGCGCCCACTCCTCGGAGCGCGGCTTGTGCTGCGCCTCGAACCGCTGGTCCGACGTGTACGTGTAGCGGCCCACCGTCAATAGGTGGATGTCGCGGTGACGTACCCATGACACCTGATACAAAAAGATTCTGTTACCAATACAGTAGACTTGCTATATGGCTAGACAAACTTGTATTTCGAAAATACTAATCGAAAATACTATTTATTATTATATATTATTGAATTACCAATTACGAATTAAGCTTAGAGTTATATAAATTGTATAATTTTACCTACGATACTATTTCAGTCAAGGAGATACATAAAGGCGACTTACGACTATAAGGCGAACGCAAACACCGCCTGCTTTTATATTATTTCTTTGAAAAGACGGTAGAGTGACACATTTGAATTTTGAAATGAATTCCCGGACCATTTGTTATTCGTTTATGTAAGACTTATATTAATAGAACCTTTCTAAGATTTCTCGGGACGCCATTCCGTTTCTATTGCCAGCCCCTTTTTCCTTTTGCATCAGTCAGTCTTTTTCTGTGCTTTACTAAACTTCGTTCATTAAATATGGAAATCTCGAAGTCCCCAAGGAACACAGTTGCAGTAAGAATTTATGCCATTACAAATTTGCAGAATGGAAATTGTTTAAGCCAATGGTATTATTTTTACACACATAGTGGTGCCAATTCAGTCGTACAAAATTACTAAACTTAACTAATTTGACAGTTCTTAAAGTCTTGCTATCCTTTTCTCATGTGCGGGGTTAATAAGGGTAGCATTACCTTAAGAACTGTCAAATTCGTTTAGTTTAGTAATGTTGTACAACAGAATTGGCACCAATCATTGTTTTAAGGTCCAAAATTCTATGCGCATTGTGAATAGTATAATGTATAATGTATAGAAACTCGTTGTAAATTAGTATTAAATTAGGTAAACTTCAACGGCTGACTTCAATGGATATCAGTGCCGGTAGTTAGTCAAAATTGTCATACTAATTTTTAGTTCCACTTTTCTCCGCCGCAGCGCTGTTCATTTTTCAATACAAAAATAGTCGAAGGCGATACGAAAACTTTGTCGAAAAAGATCATGCTACCGGCACAGAGCAAGATAGATTAATACCTATAAACTAATGGCTTTGGCAAATTTTTCAGAAGTTCAAAGGCCTTCATCACATTATTTGGGTAACTACTAACTATTCCTTCTATGTATAATGAGTAATTAATTGGAATATGATTAGGTTCATGTATGAGATTGATATGTGAATTAATCAAGTACCTGTTACCGACGTTAATTATTCTGCGAAGATAAGTCATTTCAGGCCGACTAAGCGTATTCTTCTAACGTCTCTTCCCATCACGAAGAGTATCAAAATCTTTGGCGTCTTGCTTAATGAAATGATATCGTATAGCGAATAATTCTCATTAAAGAAAAACTTTATGAGAACTGAGAATTAATAATTTCTGTTCAAACTCCCTGTACCTATATTCTTTTATACCGCTAATGTGGCAAACAAGCATACGACCGGCCTGATGTTAAGCGGCTACCGTAGCCTACAGCCACTAGAAATAACAGGGGTATCACTAACGCGTTGCCAATCCTGTTGATGTTGAGGAATCACTGTGCTAGCAGCATTACTACTAGCCCAGCGTATCCTCGTGGAGCACTGGCAACCTTACTCAGTCGGGCGGCTCAAATTTTAATGGGTAAACCCACGGGAGATCCCATGTCGCCCTACCGCTAATTAATTATTTTATTCTTATTATTCTGTTTAAACTACTTGTACCTATATATATTAGGTCCTTACATATGAAATTGGCGTTTTGTATGGGAGGAACAAAAAGTCGAATATTTTTTAATATAATATATTTAATTAATCAAAGTATGAACAATTATTTTCTATGCACTTTTGCCATCTCATAGGTAGTTCATTGATCCCTTTACTAAAAAAACCAGTCGGACGGGAATCAATAAAATCTTTGAAGGCGATTTGGACTGCCCCATCGGAGTTGAATTTTTTCCCTTGCAAGAAGTTATCCAAATTTCGAAAAAAATGGTAATCTGTTGGAGCAAGGTCCGGGGAGTACGGAGGATGTCTTAGACTTTCCAATTGAAGCTCTTCTAATTTAGTAGCCGTCTGTAGCGCAGTGTGTGGTCTAGCGTTGTCGTGAAGCAGCAGTGGCGTGGAGCGATTGACCAGCCTAGGTTGTTTAGCCGCTAGCTTTTCCATCATGGTTTGCAATTCCTGACAATAGACATCAGCCGTAATAGTCTGGCCAGATTTGAAAAAACTGTAATGAACAATACCGGCACTAGTCCACCAAACGCTTACAAGTAACTTTTTTGGGGTTAATTTTCGCTTGGGGCAGGATTTGGCTGGCTGGCCAGGATCTAACCATTGCGCTGAGCGCTTCCGATTATCGTAAAGAACCCATTTTTCATCACAGGTAATGATTCGGTTTAAAATACCTTCATTATTGTGCCGGTTTAGTAATGTAACGCAGCAGTCGACGCGCGTTTGCCGGTTTGTTTCAGTCAATTCGTGAGGTACCCACCTTTCAAGCTTTTTAATCTTCCCAATTTGCTTCAAGTGAATTAAAACAGTTTTATCACTAACATTGCAGCCTGCAGCTAACTCGGACGTGGTTTGCGATGGATCCGCTTCCACAATAGCCTTCAACTCTTCATTATCAACTTGAGTCTCAGGCCGTCCACGGGGCTTGTTCTGCAGGTCGAAATTTCCAGAACGAAAACGTTGGAACCAAAAACGAACTGTGTTTTCTTTTGCAACACGACCGCCATACACATCATTCACCCTTCGAGTTGTTTCCGCAGCACTAGTGCCACGGCGGAACTCGTACTCGTAAATAATGCGATATTTAAGGTTTTCCATTTTGTAAAATGAGTGACGCAAACAGAAAAAAACAGAAGAAAAAAAACAAATGAATGACGATCATCGAAGCACAAATACATGAGTCTATAGCTGTACAAATTTGAATTTGGAATTCCTTACCAAAGAGGAGAAATTCGTGATTAAAGTGGCCAGTACGAAAAACGCCAATTTCATATGTAAGGACCTAATATAATCATGATGTTTAGATGCTTATGTATGAAGCAGATGGCAATTCGTTTATAATATCTAAAGCGTATGTGTATCGTTCCTTGTAACACATGAATTGTATTTAGTATCACAGTAGTATGCTACTACACTAAAAAATTACAGGCTACTCTAAAAAATAACAGGGTTATTCTAAACTTCTTTGCTTCTTAAAAAGTTCCAAGCGACACTCGGTCCCGCCATTGACCGAGAGAAGTGTTTCGTAGAACACTTTTAATGGTTTCTTCCAAATTTTCATTGAGCCCATTTCATTCAGCATCAGAGCTTAAATAAAATGAGGCTTAAGAGAATATTGCAGTAATAAACCTGGAAACTGCCGTATAGATATTTTTTTGTTGACATGGCTAATTGGGAAACAGACATAACGACGTTTAGCTGAAAGTCTTTCTAATTAACTCTACTTTCGTAACTAAAATATTATGGCCTGCTAAATAATATAAGATAAATAAATTATATTATAGTACGTCTCATAATTTAATCTAGGTTGAATTTTGAACTGTGTAAGCATATTGTTATCAAAATTGTTTTACTATTGTTAGATGGAACATTTTGGCTAAGAGAATCTTAATAAGGGAACTAGATATTTTTCTAGATAATGTATAACAATAAAAATAAAACATGATCTAATTAAAACATTCAAATTTCAATATCTATAATGTCTTATGTATGTTATATCTATAGGTTGACGTTCTAACTCAAACATAAAATAAAATTTTCATCGAATATACTTTAAATATAGCAATAAGTACATTCAAATAATCTGGATCTACCACCGGATTCAGAAGGTATTTTTTTGCTGAGAAGAATCCGGCAGTAGACTCATCAATTACCTACACTTAGTTTTCAATGAGAACACTATTCAAACACCCTTAAAATACAATATTTTTTATGACGTACATTTATTATATATCCGTAATAACGATACCTCCTAAAAAGGACGATCAATTCGTGTTTTAGGAGCGTCCATTATGGATCGTGTAAGGTTTGAGTATTATCAATGGCTGCGGGAAAATGCGTACTTCCCAACTGAAACGATCGCTATCAACCGACCTTATCATAATCGTAAAGATCCCAAAGCATAACACTCGACAATTTTATGTTCGCCTTGTATAAACATGGATACAATTTATTATCCGAGCTTGTAGCCACGAAGGAGGAAGATAGGGTGAGGAATCCTTGTTTTCAATAAACTTACTGGCCAGTGGGACGCCAAATTCAAATATTAACGTTAAAAAGAATGTTATTATTTCATTCTTTAATTCCTAAATTTAAATCATTGTTTAAAAATCCTTACGAAAGACCTCAATGAATTTGTTTACTAAATCGTGTTTAATTTACACACGGGTCGCCTTATTTATATGCTTTCACATTTCAGTGCTACCTACGTACATTAAGGTAAATTATATTCATTGTTTTGAATAAGTTACGGTTTTATTTAAATCCAAATAAATGCCAAGACGAAGAAAGGTTTTTAATTTACATACCGCTGTTGTTTAAATATGGGTCAAGCGGTAAAATGTGTTGACTATTATCACGACACGACATAACAACTTGTTACTTTATTAGTTGTCAAACTATGATTCGAGGGCAAATATTATATTTAAAGAGGAAATTATATCATTGTGCTCACCATATCATAAACATATGAGAGCAAATTGATTAGTATCAGAAGCTGCGAAACATATGCCTCGTACAGATACAATGACCCCTGATAATGAGGCGTATTGATTGTTATTCCGAGAATAACAAGTTATTTCGTATCTAATCGTGGTTCTAAGTGTCTAGGATTAAGATTTATAGATAGTAACATGGTTCAATATTGAGAGAAAATACTCAATAAGCATGTTCTGCGTAACGATGGTTAACAGACGACAATTTTTTTTCGAGTCTTACCTATAATAGTTTTTTAAGCGGTAATAGTTGTGTCGAAAGTTTTTACACGTGAAAATAAACTTAGGAATTCTTAGCCAAAATATATACAGGTTTTATTTTACGGCTAAAAGCAAAAGTGCGGTTACACCTTGTTTTATCCGGCTGGAGCAAGGTTTGTATACAAACCTTGATAAACTGACGGAGATGCAAGGTTTCTTACTAAATTTCAAAAGAACTGTTTGACGTTACATATTTATATTTACTCACTGTCCTATTCTGCAAGTTCTTCACTCTACAAAGCAGCCTGACTGGATGCCCAACGAGTCCAGTAATATTCCTTGGGGTACTTGGGTCAAAGTACGGAGCGTCTGCCGACCCTTGCCATTCTTGCAGGAACTCTGCTCTGAAGCGACGGGAAGACACGTCCATCGTTGTGTTGTCTGGACTTTCGGTGCCTGAACCAGCTTGGTGGAAAAACATTGTCAATTTAACTCACGTAACTTTCGTCACAAGAGCATTAGCAACTATTGTCTTCTTGGTTTAGTAAGTCTTGTCACATTAAAATTGTATCTCTGTAAAAATAACGTTTCATAATTACATATATAAGAAAAATATGCTGCAATTAGATCTGAGCTAATTCGTAACTGGAATATGTTCATAACATAATATAATTCTGTTTATTAACATAATTTAAAAAGTGACGCCACTTTTGTCTGTACCTAGTTTACAGATACTTACGTTTTTTTTTTAAATACTCCTTTTAAGTGTAGCGTAGTAAACAAAAACCGTGACAAGGAAACATTATCATTTCGTGTAACACCATGTTAACCGCGATGTTCACGTCTTGTTCCTAATCTTTGTGTGAATATACACCAATCGTGTTGGTACTCTCTACCAAAATATATTTAAAATGGGCTTCCTAGTATTACTTCCATGATAATTGAAGTTGTAACCTAACCTTACGTAACTTTATGATGCTAGTCCATTGTAATTATAGTAGGGCTAAGATCATAGGCGACTTTTGACAGCTGAAGAAAGTGACAAAAGCCAACGGTAACACGCCAATTAAAATCGATAGAAATACAGATCTGTCAAAAGTCGCCTTTTATCTTAGCCCTACTGTAATAAGTCGTATCTCAGAGTAGATAATATACTTCGTATTAATATCGGATTCTATCGCATCCTTAGGTTCAAATGCAAGTGAATCCGGGGAACTTTCAAATAGCCGAAATACCTCCATCGATCGTCGTAACACTTCGTATTATGCTTAGTATTTATTAACTTGCAGAGGTGACAAAACTTTAAATTAGTTTGACAGCAACTTTGCCCACCCCTGTCATGTATTTCTGGAGTGGTAACACTTTGAGCATCGTTCCCGAGCACGTTTTATGGGGCTCTCAAACTTGTGTTCTTGTTTTTATTTTGTTCTTAATAATACATGACTTGATAGAAAAAGAGGGATACATTAAAAGATTCATGGCGTTAGGTATTAGCAAAGCCTATTTTATTATGAAGGGCCTGTTTCACCTGTAAGTACAGTAATGTATATAAATAAAATTAATAAATCTAGTAAGGAGAATAAGTGCATTAGATTTTTAGTACCACGAATGGTCGGAACATTATCAGTATTAAAAAATATTGAAATCTCGGCCGCACTCCAGTTTTTTGCACTTAAGCATATTTTTGCTTAGCTTAGTTTAGTCCATTATCATATGCATAATTTATTGAGAAAATAATACTCGTTTGATGAAGACCGGATTGTATTTATAATATTATCAACGCACTTTTAAATTTGGTATAATTTTTACGTGAGTTTCATGTAAACGCCAACAAGCCTAATCTACATAAAACCTATTATTTTAATAATACGAAGGTAACTTCATTAGCGTAGCTACTTAAAAATTGTGTACCCATTCAAAAACTCCCCGGGGCGGTCAAATATGGGTACATTGTAAAATTGTAAAGAACCATTTCAAATATTAATTTGCTCTATTCAGCACACACAATGGATGCAAGCACCGTTCCTCCATACCTTCACTTTTATCTTTTCATACATTTTTCCTCCGCGGCCATACAAAGTCAGCCAAGCGAAAGAAAATAAACACAGCGAATGAATAAAAACATCTCGTATTCTATGATTTACGAGTTTCATTCGGTTTAGTGTTCTCAAAGTGATGAATTATCTCGGAAAGTATTGGATCGGTAAGTAAATTCTAATTTGTTGGTAATTTGGATAATCTTTGTTTTTGTCTTATTCGTATTGACAGATTTATTCGCGAAGCGATAAATATTGTATTTATTAAGATGTTGTGCGTGTGTTCTTCATAATTTTACATGTGGAACTCTCTCTGTTAGGTCTGTCATTTAAAAAAAAACCGATTACTGTTTGACATTAGTAACTAAAACCATATTTTTTATGTTGCTGCTACGTCACAATGACGTCGAAATCTTTGCAACCGTCGTGCAACGTCATACGCAATAAGCCCACTGTTTGTGACCTGTTGTAATTTTCAATATTTATTTCATCCCTTGAGACTATGACAAATGATAGGCAGATAGATGCTCGCTTATATACTGCAGCAGAGGATTATAAAGCTGTTACATCGAATAATGAGAGATTGAGCCAAATCGAAATAAAGTTGAAGTCACTTTCAGTTTAAATTTTTTAATCTAAACTATGTAAACTGATTATTATAATGTTACGTTATCCGAATATATATATATATATATATATATATATATATATAAAATAGCTTATTTTGATTTGAATAAACGATTCGAAAACACGAAAAGAACTAAAGGCGTAGTCACACCTTTCCGACCACGTGAACCTGGATTACAATGCTTGCTATTGACAGACCAATCCCATTTGGAAGCGCTCGCGACTAATTTAGATTCGGACGAGATTTATGTATGGACCAAAATATTTTAGAGCGCGTGGGTGCGCGTCAATTTGATCGGAGCTTTTTGTGTCAATATAGGGCTTATGGTGGATTCTGGCGCCGTTTATGACCGTATAAAATACAATCGTGAACTCATATAAACGTGGTGCTTTAATGTCATACGTTACTAAATCAATCCTTGCACGTCACTTGCGTGGCACTGTTCTTGATTTGATTTTAAATTACGAATAAAATGTATGGCAAAACAGTTTTTTTTCAATTATAGAAAAATATTTATTGTTTTTTTTGTAATAAAAAATTATAAATGCATGTAGAAAACAAATACTAATGAAAAGCTGTTCACAAAAGACGTCGCGAGCACCGTAACTGTACCATCAAATTTAAGTGCACTTTATGAGGAACTGTATTAGTTCTATAATTGAGTACCTTACCTATCCTACTAACCATCTATGGTTAGTAGAATCTATTCTACTAACGATATAGCTCCACTGGCGATGACACCGGCTACGGTGTTAGTGTAAATTGATGTACCCAAATATGGTCTCTATACAGTTTGTACTAGAAACCAATATCGCTCGCTTATGATTACAGTTGATGGTACCTGCGTTGTTCCATACCTATAAATTTGGCACGTCCTTTCACCACATTGTTAATCAATACCATTTCTTGTGTTTGTGCACAATAACTCAAAAACAAAGATAAATCACTTTTGATGAGTAGCGTCAAAGACTTCTTTGAATACGAAAAAAAAACGAAAAAATATTTCGCATAACCTCGGCTACGTTTTACGTCAACTCTTAAAATGTAAGAATAATATATGTATACTTACCGACGAGGAAAAAGTATCCATGTAGAAGAGATAGCACAAAGGCGGATTTGACACCGCACTCCGGGCGCCCCATTACGATTCCTCATAAGCTGCGGTTCACTGAAACACGTCATATTGTTAATAACTCTCAATATTTTATGTCGTTTGGAAAATAAAAATACCTGCTTCTACTTCACGCCGCCCGCTTGGGGATTGTCATTTTGATCTGATCTGTATTGACAGGCTTTTGAACGTTCTTTTTTTTGTTATTTCTTATTATGATGGTACGTAGTCACCATAGCTTATAGCCGCTAGCAATACAGAGGTATCACTAACGAATTGCCAACCCTGTTGTTGACGAGGACTCACTGAGCTAGCAGCATTACTACTAGCGCAGCGTATTCTCGTGGAGCAGTGGCAACCTTACTTACCGCAGAAACACAACACTACATCAAAGTAGTATTATTTGACTGCGGTCTTCTTTAAGGTGTTGGTACAGTCCTCAGTGGGGCAGCTCCAATTTTAATGGGAGATCCCAATCCGCCCTAGCTCTTTTTAAAAGCTCATGGTGTCATTAATCACCGTACTTAAGCTTAGAAAAACTCATTGATACAGTATGGGATTGAACCTGGGCCCATTAGATGACAGGCTGTTGCTTCAACCACAAGGCCACCACGCTGTCTGTGTTTCTTCACAGTTCGAAATGTATTGTCTTTGTTCTGGCATAGCGTCATAACGGATCATGCGATCCGTACTAGTATTAGAAATGCGATTACTAATTATTTACCTACTAAGAACTAAATTACAAAAATAAATTTGCACAAATTGTATTCAGAATCAGACAGATTCGTATCAAAATTCATTGGTTCCACAGATACACGAGTTGTGGAACCCAAAAGATAATTTAACTACCCAAGTACAATTGCCTATTAGGGTTCGCGTTACAACATCTCATTATAACGGCGGGCATTCAAGAGATACCGAAAATATCCTATACGTACGTATCTACGTTCATATAACTAGCGTGATAAAACAATGTCTTTATGGCAGCTGTAAATGAAATTGCCTTGTAATGTTGGGTGCGGATTGAGGACTTGTTACACTGGCCTTTCGTAGAAGCAACGTTGATAATCGAAACCATTTCTGTACTGTCAAAAACAAACCACGCTTGTTTAGCAAGTATCGTATGTTTAGACTATAAATCGAAGAATATATCCACAAGGTACCTTACTACCCTAGTACCGTATGGTACGGCACTAGGGTGCGGTGCGTCTAGAACAGTAGAGTACTTGATTTAAGTCTTTCAGCAAAGCTACTAATACAATCACTACTATTGTGATAAAAAAGGTTTATTTTCAAAATCTCTTCTTTTTCAGCTGGCAGCGGAAATTGCGGGTAGAAAGCTAGTTTATAGTTAAACTAGCTTTTTCCCGCGGCTTTGCCCGCGTTCCAGATAAAGATAGCCTATGTCCTCCCACAGGTTATAATCTATCTCATTGCCAAAATGGAATATTATAAAACTGGGAATTCTAGTTCACTTCACAGGGTATCAACTAGAATTCCCAGTTTTTTTTAATATTAGTTACAGCACTTAAATCTGTCAATAAGATATCTATATTATCATCCTGTTTTCGTCTATAAGATTATTTCGTTCTGTAAATCTCATAATGTGTCTAGCAAAGACTGATATTGAGACTAGACAAATATATTAAGCGTACAATATTTAGTGATCTTACCTGTATGTGGGTGGAGTGATAGAATTATTTGATGCCCAAAGCAATATCAAATAACATTACAAAATAAATATATTGCACGGAGACTATTTGAAGATTTTGATTGTATTCGACGAAACGTGAATCGGCAGTCGATTCGCTGTTCCATGAAACTAGTACGGGAAGCATATATACACGTTATAATAATAATCGTATATTTATATATTCGCTATTATAAATTAGCAATATTAAATAAACTTTATTATAGTACCATTTTGTTTTATATTAAAATGAACACGAAGGAAATATTTTTAGGATAATAATATTACCTATTTAGAACAAGGTGCTGAGCTGTAATAAAATAACCTAACAAAAACACAAACAAAATTCTACAAGGCATCTTACCCGCCTATTTCAATATTATTATAGTTCCACTTAAAATCCGTAAGATGTCACTATAGCTGAAAAAATATTCGTGAAGAATATTCCGCATCGAAACGAAGCCTTAGCATTTTTTCTTGTCATAAAAGTGTCGTGTGACGAAAAAAAGGAAATGTTTATTATCATTGTTTCGCGTGTAAGCCGTATGAAACTCGCAAGGAAACGTTCTTTGTTGCAAGACCTAACGTTTATGTCTTCAGCCATAAATTGGGACTGACTTTACTTATTGTTTGGGACGTTATTTAGGCTGTGTTTGTTTATAAATCGTGCGAACCAACGAATTGTATGCGAAGTATTTAGGTTAACTGTGGGAAATTAAATTGCTTCGCTGTATACATTTTTATGACAGATTATTAGAAACATTTTTGATTGCTTTGAATTGTTATTATACTGAATGAGGGCACACAAACTAGAGGCATGACAAAAGGTCTTAAGTGTTTTCATGAGAATTCCAAATTGAGGAATAGCTATATAATTGCTGGAATATTTTGAGTTCTAAATTATAATCCGTTAAATACAAAGCAATATGAACTTTAATTACAAACGAATATAGAATATAGTAATAATTCTGGGGTACTCCCCTAATAGGTTCGGTAGGGTAAAGCAGAAAATGTACAGGTAGAAGAACCGCAGCCGTCATTGCGTATTTAAATAAAGGCCTAGATAAAAAAATAGGCAGTAACAGTTTTAATTTTCTTACACTGACCAAAGTTTTTTTTTTTCAAAACGGAACAATGTTTAAAAAACGAATAGAAAAGCACAAAGGTTTCCAGAATATAGTTCCGACAATAATAATAATATAAAAATTATTTATGTACTAAGATTTTATTTACCCTGTGTGTTGAGTGTATACAGTCGGAAGGTGTTGCTACAGACCGATTCAGTGGATCGAACGTTGGCCTACATTTCGGCATCCCCGAGGGCTTAAGAATTGTACGAGCAAGTTTTATTAGAAAACAGACGTATTTTATGCGCTTTGACACAAAGCGTTGATATACTGTTTTATTTTATGACGATTTTATCCCAACCATTGATCGGCTCTTTATTGAGGTCCCCTTTCTGATATAGGTATCTCATACCTTCATTAAAACTTTTTTAGGGACTTATCTGAATAAAAAAAATCATTGCATTGTTTTTGAGCTCTGATAGCTTAATCGTTATTCCGCCAATTGGCTTGAACTGTAATAAATAATTTACATAGATCAAATATGCAGAAAAGCAGGAAAGTGGGAAGGCGAAATGGGATCTCCCGTGGGTTTTCCCATTAAAATTGGAGCCGCCCAGCTGGGGACTTACCGAAGTCCACAGTCAAATATGTTGTGTTTCTGCGTTAAGTAAGGTTGCCAATGCTCCATGAGGATACAGTGCGCTAGTAGTAATACTGCTAGCACAGTGAGGACAATCAACAACAGTCAAATCTGTCATAACCTACACTACTGCTACACAAAACAAGCACATAACGTCTAACTTACAATCAATACTGTAATATCCTCGTTCGTAGATATGGAACGTGTTTACCATAATGGATTAGCATTTCAGATACAAACCTGTTTGATGCACAATTCAATTCATGTCATTGCCAATAACAGTAATCATCGTTCAACAGCTATGTTCCACTATGGATGTGAAGTGTTATTATACTGGTAACAATGTCTGAATTCTAATTATAGAGATACAATTGGTATAAAGCTTAGGATATATATCTGGAGCTGGTATTAAAAATTGATGCGCTGAATTCAATAGTCTGGATACTTTGGAATCGCAATCTGAATTCAAGTATATATCCACCTATGCGTTTAAGCAAAACAAGAATAAAAGAATGCTTAAAATCCATGGCTGATACTGCACTAGTAAAATTCATTTTCAAATTTTCAGATGCACTGTACTGAATTGTATTAAATAAAATTCTCCACGCAGTTAGATTAGAGTTGTTCAGAATATGAATTTTTCAGATTGATTCTGACGTGTAATTGAGACTCATATTCTGATCTAGTTAAATTAACTTAACTTTGTAACATTTTGAAAGAATTTAAGAAAATAGATCTGTTTCATTTGGAAAACCCATATAAATTCTTTCGATGTTTCTGAAAATTTTTCTTGGATTTCTTAAGACGTAAGCCATTTCAGTGAAACATAAAAGACATAGTAAGCTTCAATAGCCCAAGTAACCACTGAGCCTGCTTTACATTTAAACATGGTGAAAATGGCAGACGGGAATGATAGACAATCTTTTCTTGATAGACAATTATTATCGGGTCTTACGCATGGGTAAGACCCGATAATAATTATAATCATCGAATAATCGTTTACAAAAAAAACTATGTTAATTTATTATGCAGTAGCTGTGACGTATGTTAAAGATATCAAAGTCGGTAAGTTTACACAAACGTTACGAGTAATAAGGAAAGACTAGGCCTTCGTGCTCTACTTGTTTAGACTTACCGGAAATTACTCAACATCAAGAGACATTATTTTATACGTCATTACTTAGAAACTATGTACCCATACTTAAAGGGTAGAAGTGGAACAAGAAATAAACTAAACTTGGCCGGTTAATATCATTTTCTTTACCGACATACCGAGCAAATTTAGCGGTTAGTAGTAATCTAAATTGTCATTACCAGCGTCTAACCGACTAATCGACTAACCGCCAGTTGATGAAAGTCTATTACTAACAAACCATTTTATACCAACTATTCCTAATGTACTCAGTTTGAGTACTTCAGTCAGTCTGAAGTTTCAAGATTATATTTATTGTATAATCAACCTTTTGAAAGAGACTGTCAGCCGCTAACTATCGTCTAGCTAGAGCTTTGTTGCCTCTATTGTTGCAAACAGTGACAAGTCAGTGACATGACGTCACTCGCTAATGAAATACAAAACTATTTTGAACCTTACACTTAAGAGATAGGAATACATTTTATTTGCATGGCCTATGTTTCACGATAAGGAAAAAGTAAAGTAAGTAAAATCGGAATGTATTTTTTTAAAGTTTCCAATTTTCGTGAATCGGCTCTGTGCGTGGTACCATGTATAAAAAATTCACATAATATTTACACAAATTACTGAACCGTGTCGATACGGAGCATTCAGGCGATATGGCATTATGGTTCGTTCCCCACGTATCATAACCGCAACGGCTATCAACACACTGGAAACCAGAAATTTACCACTTATATTTGGATAAATGTTATCGAATTGCCTACTGAAATTTCTGTGGTTTGGAACGGTGACTGAAATATTATCAATAAATGTTGCCGAAAATATAATATTAATATCTATATCTGATAAATAATATAGTGGAACACGGAGGCGCATACTCCGTGTTCCCACGTGGCAAGAAATGTTAGTACGTATAGATAAAAGGTTGGTAAGTAACTTCCTAGTTAAAAAGATAACTGACTGTCGCCTGATAGTTAAATTTTTTTAATGGATTGAAACTATGAGAGCAGAAGAGAGATTCTGTGAAGTTTGAACTCAGCGGAGGAGGAAAATGGGTTTGCATGGCGGAACACTCGTTACGCCGTCTGTCACAATTCAGTTGATCAGAAAAAAGTAAAGGTCATCAACGAAAAACGTATTAAATAACAGCTTTTTATATAAAACACTTAAAAATAAAACGTTTAAAATATTAAGTAATATTAGCTTAATCTTAGCGGCATAATGTTTATAACACAAAACACAACACAACGAAATCTATTCGTTGGCCTCTCCACATGCTACTAGGATTGAAAAAGAACCTTACCGCAATAGTTATAAGACTCAATTTACAAAGGATAGGTATATTAATAAACTCACGGTTGAATTACGTAGGAACATACATAAGGAACTTCATAAAATCCTACGGGTACATTAATGGGATCATTGGAAGACAATTTAATATTAGATACAGGTCCAGGGTCACGATGAGTCACGTGACTAGGCTTAAAATTAAGCTAAATCAAGCGAAAATTCAATTGAGTCGTAAAAGCTTAACATAAATGGACGTGAAAATTTATCAAATATTTTTTCCACTCGATACATCGAATCGATTTGATGAGAGCGAAGGGAATCGAGCTTCAAACGTGTTCGTTGAGTGGTAAAAAGCCCGATATGTGCCACATAGGCGCTTTTATCTTGCTTAGGTGCTTCACAGTTTTATTATACAATTCGGTACCTATTCTCAGTTCTAGTTTTGTCATCTTCCATTTGTGTCTGTCTGTTTAAGTCACAAGGTTTAGTTACAGGAATGATTCTATTTAAATACTCATGGACACTCTTCCCAATTTATGGTGCGAAATGAATGATTTATTTTCTTAAATTTATATCGTTATAAAAACAAATTATGATACGTCACCGTATTTCAACCATTATGAATGACAATTTATGAATGAAAAAAACGTTACCTTGTTCATATAACTTCATTAAATGGTACATAAATACGAAAGTAGGTGAGGTACACATCAGGACAAAAATAAAAGGCGAGTGTCTGGATCAAGATAAGACCTGATGATTTATTATTTTCTTTTATTGTTCAATATTTGTCGCGCATAATGATATATCGTCTTTGGAAGCTCATGATTGGACGACTGTTAATAAAAACGTGGGTATACCTATCCACATAAATACTTTTTTTTAGTATATACTAAAGACCCAGACGCTAGGCAAACATATTTGTCACATACATGGGTGCCCTTGCGGGAATCGGTTTTAAAGTTTGCAACGCGCGAGTGATACCTTTGGTGTTGCAAGCGTCCGTAGGCTACGGTAACCATATGCCATCGGCGGGCCGTAGGGTTTATTTTCCATATTAGTGGTTTTATCAAAAAAAACCTGCGGCCACTAGCGTAGAAGTCAGTAATACTAACCACTAAACCAGCGGTGTCGGCTATTTAACTTGGTTTTGGAGTGCCTCTGAACTTTCATGAGACGTTTACAATAAATAGTTATTCTTAAAAGAAGAATATCAGCCTCATAGTCAGATGTTTTGGGAAAAGAGTTAAATTAAGAATGTCAAAGAATTAAGACCGTGTGCAAAAAAGTTATTATACCCTATAGAACAGGTTAGAAAAAATAAAACTGTGATATTTCATTCAAAGTGCTTCATATGCGTTTATGACCTAAAGTTTGCCAGTAGATAGTAAAGTAGCTCCGAGACAGTCGGCGATAATTGCATCGTAACTTTGTATTTATATTTCAACTTTTCGACTCCATAAATGAGGCTTACAGAGTTAATAATTCAGATATTTTTTAATTTTGAATCAAGCGTCGTGTAAGTTGTCAATTTAATTTTCTTGGGATTCTGATTTCATACTACTATGATAAAGCATTTTTATATTTTATTTGCCTCAACTCCACATGTGAAACCTTTGTTCACATTAAACACAGAAATTGAAGAGAACAAATGGACTACTAGAGGGAAACCACCAATCTCCGAAAGAGTTAATTAAAATATGTCCGTCTACCCCACTCAAGTGGTTAACCAACCTAATTAAAAATCCTCTCTTCACCTCAGCCGACCTATATATAATTTCGTGGAAAATAGAACCATCTTTATTCAGCAATCATATGTCTGAATACTCGATTTGCTTTCGACAAAAGAAAACTGCTTATATAATAGGTTACAGAGCTACTAGGATGCATAATAATTCTATAGGTTTTTATGTGCCATCTTAATTGATAACAATTTAAATATTTTTTTGAATAAATAATTGTTCGTTTACGCCAATTTACGATTATTATAAAGCTTGCTATATACTGCATAATTCAAAATATATATTAACCACGAAATGAAGGTAAAATAAATTACCATAATATTTTAGAAGTCAGTGCAAAACTGTAGTCAAATACAAATACTATGGTAAGTAATTACGAGCGTAAATATTGTCGCAGAGAATATAAAAAATACACAGACTGCGGTTGGTAATGAAAATGGATAGCGCGCTGCGTCAAAAAATATTCTGGAAAGCTTCGTTCATTATCTTATGTCATAAAAACTAGCCTTTGAAATTGTTGCAATATTTGGTTTTCATCGATACTTTAAACCACAATAATGATATCTTTTTTATTTTAAAGGTACGTTTAATTTAGGCTAGGGTATGACAGGAGTATTACCACCGTCGTTAATAGTTCAAGTAACAAAAATAATCAATTTTAGCATTCAAAAAGTGTACGATTTAAAAAAAAAAATGTATTCGTTCAATTTTAATGTCAGATCATCGTTCACATCAACGCACTGAACACCAGTGACCCTCACCTCAAATTACCTGCGTCACAAATCACATCGTTTGGGCCACAATCGCACCCATTGTCAGTCATTTGGCCGGTTAACAAGTAAATGTCCGTCTGTCTGCCTTTTATTCAATTTGGACGTAATGATACAAGGGGTCGTGCGTTCAATCGGCCTTTTGTATTGGCACGTAGCTAGGAAAAATTGTTTGCCATATATATCTTCGGGATACGGTCTCGAATATAAGCGATTGATTGAGTGTGATCGAACACACCTTCATTAACGTTTTAGTCCGCCCTAATTGGCTGTCAACCGTGACTTAAAACAACTGTATAAGTTGAGTAAACAGTACAGCTCTGAAGGAATACGCTGATTATAACCCTATTTAATTCAATGGAGTCCCAAATTGGCAATGACGACGAAAAATATTAATTTCCTGGAATTAATAACAAATTTGCGAAAGTTTATTTAGTCGAAATTAATGTTATTTGCAAACACAAATAACATTAATTACAGGTAAGGTTACAAAAACTCACAACGAATTTTTGAGATGAAAATAAAATATATTTCGTTTTCTTTGTGGAAGCTTTTATTGCATATTTGAAACCAGAAACAAAATTTACATTTCTGAAATTAAATAATTATTTTTTGCTCAATTAAAGTATTTAAAGACCTTCTATTCTTGCTCGAAAGTGTTGTTAGTGATAAATGATTTATCTACCGCTAAAGTCAAATTTGTAGCCAATATCCGTAATTATTTTCTATTCTACTGAGACCTGCTTTCACGACAGTGTTTGACTTATAAATTGGGAACGAAAGAATGTTTGTTGGTCCTAGTATTACCGTAGTAAAGCTCTTTGTGGAAGTTTCGTCGTTAACTTATTTTATCTGTGGGTCGAGAGATATTAGTACACTCGGCGTCAGATACGACTGCTACGTGTATTGGTATATTTGCCATGAAGCGGCCTAATTCACTTCAAATTAGGTCATGTAATACAATTACGTTATATAACAAAATATTGCACACCACAAGCATTTTCGTTTAGACCAATGTTTCTCAAACTTTTTGGGTCCCTTTGGAAAAATACCAACGCCCCCCAAAATTCTTTATCACTCTTTATAGAAATATGTAGGGGAATAAGTGAAATGACCAATAATGGCTTAGGTTGAGTTACTTCAGATTTCGCATATCGTTATACTTTTCATCATCAACTAATTCTTAATTTAGTGCCCCCTATTACAAATTCAATCGCCCTCTCCGAAATCCTCAGCGCCCACTGGGGGAGGTACCGCCTACTTTGAGAGATTAGACACTTAAAAAAAAACCAGAACATATCAAACTTAAATCCAATGCTAACTGTACTAAGATAAATAAAAGCTGTTACCGAAATAACAGTAGGGATCCTAAACAAATACGGTTTGGCGATAAAAAAAGATAACCATGAAGTTAGGAACGAAATGTGATGCGAAAAAAATATTGCATTGACTGTTTTCAATTATTACATACATGCTCAGGAATTACTGTGGGCCATTATAATGCTTTTGTTTTGTTAGGTTAAGCTTTTTAATTGTCAGTTTAAACTTAATATAGGCGGTGAGAATTCTGCAACTTTCACTACACCTCGATGAAAGAAAACTGTTCTATATGAGATTCTAATCATAATATTATTAATACTTGAAGCTAAACTTTGGTATCCCTTTTTACCAAAAGAGCGCGAATGGAGCTATGAAATTAGGCACAGTTAAAGTTATGTAGTAGTGCACAAAGTTAATATTTTTATGTAATGTGTTAGAAATACTTTTTTTAATTAAAAAATATTACACAACTATTATGCGGTTGACATGTCACTGTGAATGTCATAGTTATCTTATATTTGGAATTATGGTCGAATATAGATCAATAAGCGACTGCTAGTGAACATAATTATTTCAAAAGACAGCCATTCTTTTGGCAACAAATAGTACTCACATCATTATATAAATCCATCAATTGAACACGTAAAAATGGAACAAATCTTTTCCTAAGTATATATCGTAATGGAAATTGCGAGTAGTAGGCAGAATGGCGCCGAACTCAATGTTATTTGTACAAATATTTGATCAAATGATTAGAATTATCGATCCAACTACCAAATTGTCATTCCATCGCTATGTAAATGGGTACGTCATAATGACTAAAACATCTACGTATTCCCTTATGTAAGCCCTCTGGGTCGCCTTTGGGGTTGAACACAGGGGTGAATTGTGGTCTTATAAAGATTATTACAGGATAAATTATATTATATATTGCTATTATGGTGATGGAAAATATCATGAGGAAACCAGTAGCAAGAACAAGTTTCGATTACATATTCGTTTCACTTTCGACTATTTTTGTTATTTTATTATAAATTTATTTGCCACGCGCAACTATCTGCCTTATATAGAGTGGCCCTTCTATAAATGTAAAGCTAGAGGGTTATTATACACCCGAAATGTTAAAGGAGTTTACTCCTTAAGAATCAAATTTCATAGGCTACCGGTATGGAAATTTTATTAGGTCGGTAAAGCAGAGACTGTATTGCCAACGAAAAAGACTAAAGCAATAAAATCCAGTCTTGAGTCGGAGTTGACAAATAAGGTTTATTAAAATTATGTTTTGTTAAATTTTATCCTAGAATATACAATATTTCTTACATCCTATCCTATCCTATCCTAAAATAACCGTTCATTTTGCATTAGCATCAAAATTAATTATGTTAAAAATCTTTAGATATTTTATAATACCTCTGTTATATTTCATTTTGAAAAATATTAGGTAGCAATAATATTATAACACAAAAAAATCTTTTGTAGATACAAAGACCACAATTTATGTCGGCCAAGGATACCTGACGGATAACCTCTCCAATAAAAAGTATATTACTTCGTTAAAGACATTAGTTAGGGAGAGATTACTGGCTTATCCTCAACCAAACTGTTGGATAGACTTACCTTAACTAAGATCTCTGCGGTTGGTAGATAACAAATTCATCTCAATCGTAATAATATTATTATTCTTTGAGTTTAGTCTCATTTATCATAACCTTTAGAGTTATTGCCATATTCCTTCCTATTGTGTGACATGAAACGTTTAAAATATTATAAATTAAAGTAAAAAGAGAGGAAGGTTGAATTGACATCTCCCGACGGTTTTCCCATTATGATCACCCTGGCGATTTTATAACATGTATAATGCTGGTTACAATTTTTGTACATCTTGATTCTTGATAAATCAACTCGCAATTTTATTAAAATGTATGAATAAAAAACGATTTTTATTTCAGAATTACACGTTTTTTATGTGTTTTTTAAATGTAAGTGTAAACATCGTGAAAATCAGAAATCTATCGATCTATACTAATATTATAAAAAGGAAAGATTTGTATTTTTGTGGGTTTGTATTGAATAGGCTCCTAAACTACTAAACCGATTTCAAAAATTATTTCACGGTTAGAAAGCTACATTATCACTGAGTAGCATAGGCTATATATTATACTAGCTGCCTGCCCCGGCTTCGCACGGGTAGACAAAATAAATGTCTACCCGGGCGAAGCCGGGGCGGGCCGCTAGTATAAAATAATCTGCTTGAAGAATCAAAGAAACGGAATAAAATATCTGTAAACCTAAAAAGCTTTAAACATATAATATGTAGGGGCACATTCAATACACATTCACGCTTACCGCAAGTGCTACACAAGACATCAAAGAACACCAGTACATTCATTTGATTGATGTCCTCGAGCAAAGCATTTCCTCTCGGATGTTTGACATGAGCAGAGTAAACCAATCGATCCATCCGGAGTGGGCGATCAGGCAAACAACTTAGCGTTTACAGAGGTAATGAAGCTGAAAATATGCTGGTAAAATAGTGGAAAACCATACAAGGGAAAGTTTGTCCAAGCCAGATAATAAACAAGGATTTATTACGGGGTTAAGTGTGGATATCTTGTTATGCATGGGTTATTGTACATTTGCCACAGGTTAATTCGCCACATTTTGTAAACACCATACATTGAATGTAAATTCGTCACATGTATTAAAAATATGTGTAAATTCGTCACAGGTAAGTAAGGGTAATTGTAAATTGATCACAAATAATGTGAAGTGAGAAACCTGTAATTTCATTTCCTTAATGTAATAATTTTGAAATCCTGTATAAGATAAAAGTTTTGTGTAGCCTAGTAAAAACTAGGACCAAGAAGTGAAACGTGGGGCAAATTATACGCTATTTAATGAACTGCCGCAGAAAATTACCGATTATCCTTTTAAGATTTTGATTCTATTATCAAACAGAAACTATGTCAAACGCATACTGTAATGTACCAGAATATTTATATTAATATAATAGCAAAACATGGCAATGACTTTCTTAGGTAATGAAAGTATAAAGTTTCAGTTGATGAACTTTCCTATCGGCTACTGGATGTGTTCAATCTACGACATGTCACAGGGACTGCGTCTAAACTGTGCACTTACTCGAACATGCCTCATTGAGCGATTAAATCTATGTGTTGTCTGAAATATCAGCTGAATTTGATCTCATCATATCATATTAAAAATAATCAGACAGGCAAGCTCTAAAAGTATATACAAAAAAATGCATTGGCCGGCACTTTCAGATTTGGACCAAAATGGATGAAGTCCTTTGTTTCATAAAAAACAAAAAAAATCGTTAGAAGCTCGAGAATTCAAATCCAGAATAACGATAACATACAAAGATAAGCAATATAAAATGCCACAGTTGAGAAAACACGTATATACATTCATTATCTGAACGAACGTGGGTTAATCGCACTGTCACCCACATTAGGCTGTGATTACATACTCAAGGCATATTTAGTGGGGTCTGCGCTTGTTGTTATACGCATAAATTTAAATACCTTTTACTTTTACCCTTTTACTTTTCATCTGTTGATTTACTTATTAAAGATGATTAAGCTGATTTATCTAAGTTCACATCCGTTCGAATAGATGAAGCTTGTGAAATTAAACCTTTTTAATACCAAAATGTGGCAAACCAGTGACAGGATACTTTTTTCTTAAATATCACTAAGGTGGCACACAAGCATACGGCGCACCTGATGGCTTACCATCAGTTATTTTTTCTCCTAGTATTTCTAGCAGCTATAGGCTACGGTGACTGCTTACCATCAGGTGGGCCGTATGCTTGTGTGTCACCTTAGTGGTATATAAAAAAAGACTGTATGCTTTACCACTTTAGTGGTATAAAAAAAAAACGATCATTAATTCGTCGGTAAATACATGATGAGGAATTTCTATGCTTGCGTAAAGGTGGAACTGGTCTCCTGATAGCCAGCTTGATGATGAAGTATTTGAGGCACGAGTAAGTTGAACAATGGAACAAAATATTACCTTCTTATATCAGCTGGTTTAGTCGATTTATAGTAGGTATTTTACGGTTAATAGCCGAAGTGCAGTGCCAGTTTTAAGCCGACTGGAGCTAGGTGCAGCATACTTATCCTTCGTCATACCGCCTGGAATATGCTTGTAGTCCGACATGGCCGTGATAGGTTAGAAGGCTGAGCTTACGTTTTTCTTTTGTTTTACAGAAGCCCGAAGCCCGGCTGCACCTAGATCCAGTCGTACAAAACTAGGTGCAAACAGGTATAGGTACAATAAAACATAAAATGACACTAAAAGAGGATTTTCAAAATAATTACTACTCGAATAAATTAGCAAACAAAACACACTGCTCATTAATGAAGACATAAAAAACAAAATTTCATTATTGTCGCGCCCAAATTACTGTTGATATTTAGCAAGTGTAATTTAATTTGGCTAATGGAAGAAAATGGCGACTAATTTGAACAAAAATCTCTTTAAAATTAGGCTTGATATAATACTTTTAATGTACGGTGGTGAATTTTATATCATATGTTTAAGTACGTACTTGCTGTAATGACAAAGGTCGGTCGTGTGAATATTTTAGGTGCAGTTTTCTATATGGATAAAAGTATTTTATGAACCTTTTAAGACAATGACTCGGCCCATAAGCTACGGTGACCACTTACCTCTAGTACGTAGTAGTGGGACGTAGTATATTATCTACTCTGAGCCTCTAGGCAGGCTTTGATTATATACTTGTATATAATCAATATATAATATACTTGTATAAATCAACTTACCAACAAAATATTGCATCATTTGCACCGGCCCTATATATTGGCAATAGGTCAGGCAATAGATGTTAATATTAAGCGAACCTAGTACCATCATACCATAGTATAATAAAAAGGTAACTGGTCGCTGTCTGTACATGGAAGATATATAAGAAAAAAAAAATTGACAGCCTTTATCAACGCAGTAGAACCAAAAACAATGATTGTAACAATTTTCTGTGCGTTTGTGGGCGCCAATCTCAGAAACTGTTACATACGTACAGAAATCAAACCATGGCGCTTCATTAGCTTTAAAAGTACAAAAATCACACGTGCAAAGTCGCGGGAACATCAAATTTTACCTATGAAGAAAAGATAATAATATACAATCCAAGGTAAATGTAATAAAAGAGCACCTGAGTTGTTAGCTCTTAAAGTCAATGTTATTGGCATTATGGATGCCTTGAGAAATGAACATTATCACACAAACAAAGTAGCTAGCAGGCTAGCTATTATAAAATTGACATTTTATTACATACTAGCTGCCCGCCCCGGCTTCGCACGGATGGACAAAATATTTGATAAATGTCTATGCTCCGAAACTAATGTCTACCCGAACGAAGCCGGGCGGGCAGCTAGTATAACAAATAGCCTATGTTACTCAGTGATAATTTAGCTTTCTAAGGGTGAAAGATTTTTTTAAATCTGTCCAGTAGTTTGGAGCCTATTCAATACAAACCCACAAAAATACAAATCTTTCCGCTTTATAATATTACTAGCGGCCCGCCCCGGCTTCGCACGGGTAGACATTTATATAAAATATTTTGTCTACCCGTGCAAAGCCGGGGCGGGCAGCTAGCCTATGTTAATCAGTGATAGTGAAGCTTTCTAACGGTGAAAGAATTTTTGAAATCGGTCCAGTAGTTTCGGAACTTATAGACTTGTATCAAATATTTCGTCTACCCGAGCGAAGCCGGGGCGGAAAGCTAGTATAATATATAGCTTATGTTACTCAGTGATGATGTAGCTTTCTAACGGTGAAAGAATTTTTGAAATCGGTCCAGTAGTTTCGGAGCCTATTCAATACAAACCCACAAAAATACAAATCTTTCCTCTTTATAATATTATAGTGTAGACTAGTGTAGATAACAACGATATTTTTTAGATATTTAAGTCTGATCCTCATTCATCAGTCATATATTTACACTACCTAACCCGATTGTAGTGAACAAAGCGACTGGTGAACATACTCATGGGCATTTGTGTGTTGCCAGTTTTTTTATTTGGTCGACTCATTGCCGTACATATGTCTTTCAAATTAATTAAGTGCTTCTCCGTTGCGAGAGTAGTCTTCAAAATAACTCTCCGTGTATAAAAGGTCTGGTAATAATACTGTAGGTTCCTTAGGGAACTGCCGGATCATTTGCCGACTCATTAACTTGTATGGAAAACTATGGGAAAGTTTCGGAACGCTGTTAGATCGTATTAAGACGAAATGTACAGAATTCTCATGAGATTCAAGGAAATTCGTTCTTGTTAGTACAGAAATAAGCTTTTATTTACTTTAGCTCTTCAGAGTTTGGAATAAAATGCTGTAATGGAGTAGTGTCTTTAAATCTAGTTCGTGTATGCTTTTTAAATAAAATGTTGATGTAAATATAAAGTCGGGTGAAATAAAATATAAAAACATTATTTTAAAAAGTATGTGCTTGTCTACAATAAGCTGCTGTAATGTGTTTTAACTTGTCAGCTTGAATAAATATTTCAGTAGATTTAAGCCTCAAGATTAACTTTACTATCCGAACCATTATTTTCTGGGATAAGAAGTATATATTAGATACCTAATACGAGCTAATAAAGTCTAGCCCATAAACTATCTGTTTAGAAATTGACGCCAATCCACTGCCTTGTATGCTGTATGAAATAAGGATAAACCAACGAATATGCTTTTGCATCAATATTAGTTTGCATGTCTACAAAATCTTGCTGAAGAATCCATTAGCGTTTTTGTCACCGTGACTCAGCAAAGATTACCACTGAAACTACATAAAAAAATGGCTAAATATAACATGGAATATTTACCATCATTCATCACAGCTTTTCCGTCACAAACGTAGTTAAAAAGTTTTAAGAGATTGATTAAACAAACACTGGCTCCATAACTTCTAAGAAAACATCTAACTTAAAATATCGCAGCACTGGTACACTTAAAGTTTGAGAGAGTTCATTTTCTAATGTTTTGTTGTGTGACAATTAATTAGTTTTGACGTGAGGTGAGAGGGGTAGGGGGTAGGCGCGGTGCGTAGTGGCACAAGCGAGGCGCAAGTTAATCGTCCCGCGAGGCGCCGCGCGGTAGACTGCAGGACATCGGTTCCGCCCGCCTCGCCGCGCAAGCGCCCGTCACTCACACCGTGCCGTGTTGCCGCGTACCCATCACCGCACATTTTTCTCATTGCCCGTTCCAAGCAAATTGCAAAACCACCGACCGACCGTTGAAGGCACGAGAAGCGCGCCGAGGGGATTCTCCCGCAATGCAATCACCCGGAGAACAACAAGGCGTAATAACGAGCACGCCTTTTTATCACTACAAACGCCTAGATTCACACTCGACTTGATGTTATAATCGACCAGAAAATTAGCATGAATTCAGAGCGGCGAAATTTAATTTCGGGTCCGGTTGACGCTGATTACGAATTATGACAAATTTAAATAATTATTCTATGAAGGAGGTTCATTGCCGGCGTTTAATTCGTAATATTTTACGCCGGTAATGAAATAGCTACAGTTGCCAAAGAAAATAAATTACCTAACGGACAATGTTTATAGATTTGGTCGGATACCGGATAGTAAAATTAAAAAAATTAGGTGTGGCACTCGGAGACTGCCGCGGTAGAGCTATTGCATAGCATTGTTATCAACTTATGCAATTATAATTATTTATTTATTTTATTAATGCAGTATTTTTTATATACCTATATACTTTCTCACAAACAGCTGATTACGGTAGTTTTCCAATACAACCAATGCCAACTAAAGGCGGGTTGCTGAACTAAAGAGACAAGCGTGATATTTCAAAAAGTCATTAAAAGTTCTGGTATTTATCGATAGATGGAACTAAAAAGTATCACCGCTGTGCCGGTCGGAGTGGGGGGTGTTAGGTTTTTTTCGTTACGGAATTTCTGGATTCGGTGCCCGCGATAAAAGCTATGCAATAGCTTAAAAATCATATTATATAACACAAGGCTAGAAGGCTAATCATACCACAGTAGCTTATGGACGCCGTTTTTTTTTAATCGCACGTATAAATTTTTGTTTTATTAATTAGTTTAGTACTCAAAATTAACAAGTAGAAAATGTTGGTGACCGCCCCCGAGTCGTGCCGATCTCCACTCACGTGCGATCACATCCGAAATTGTCCGAATATTTTCAATCCCGTTCACCGCGCCTACATTCAAATCAAACTGATCGCGTTATGTGACGCGATAAAGGGCCGAATATCCGGTAGCCGGATATCCGGCGCACCAGCCTCCTAGCTTGCCGAATATCCAGTATCCGGCCAAACAACCATACGTTTCATCTCTAATACTAAGCACCATGCACTCAAAGTAATCATTTCAACTCCTGTCGGTATATAAGCGACACTCTCTATATAAGTAATTTTGGGCTCTCTTCGATATTTGGATATTCCAGGTACCTGAAGTTCCGGGAAGTGGACGTTAAAAGTAGACATCATCGTTCTCCTGCTCTTATCCCATATTATATGTGGTCGGCGCAATATATATTTCTCTTCCATCCTTCTCTATCAGCCGTTAGCGCCGAATATCCGGTAGCCGGATATCCGGCGCTCCAGCCTCCTAGCTTGCCGAATATCCAGTATCCGGCCAAACCACCATACGTTTCATCTCTAATACTAAGCACCATGCACTCAAAGTAATCATTTCAACTCCTGTCGGTATATAAGCGACTCTCTCTATATAAGTAATTTTGGGCTCTCTTCGATATTTGGATATTCCAGGTACCTGAAGTTCCGGGAAGTGGACGTTAAAAGTAAACATCATCATTCTCCTGCCCTTATCCCATATTATATGTGGTCGGCGCAATATATATTTCTCTTCCATCCTTCTCTATCAGCCGTTATCTCTGTTTTCACTTCCTTTCTGGCCATGTCATCTTTCACATAATCCATCCATCTTTTCCTAGGTCTACCTCAACCCCTGTATCCGTCCACATTCATACATAAAACCTTTCTTACCACGTTATCTTCATTCCTCCGCATAACATGCCCACGACATGACATGTTAAAAGTAGACATATATATGGGCTTAAAGGGTCAAGAACATCAACTATTTATTGTTACAACCAATACTTTCAATAGAAACGAAATTACGGCAGGGGGGCAATTACTGCGTGATTCGAAAATAATTACTATTAATATAAAAAAATGGATCTCAAATCAAAACTATAACAACACCAACTGTACCCGCGACTTATGGCGTATGCGTGGAATGTTTTTTTTTCAAGGGTATTTTTTTTTTTGTGTGGAACCCTAACATTTTCCCTAACTAACATATGTACCGCCTAATAGTAACAGTTATTTGCCGGCGAAAGTTCCATTCAAATCGGCCCAACCGTTCGGATGTTGTTCACAGTTTCATCTGTTTTTTGATTGCGCGAATACCTAATATTTTTTTCAAATTAAAAGTAGCTTCAGTTACCCTTTATAGCATCAGCTACTGCCAGTGAAAGTCCTGTTTAAATTGGTCCTGCTGTTCGGATGTTGTTCACAATTTTAATGGTTTTTTATTTGTTACGCGGAACTTTTAGTCGCCTTTGTTCCGCCTATTAGTATCAGCTTTCTACCAGTGACATTTCAACCGTTCCGATGTTGCTATAAATTTTTATGGGTTTTATTTGTTGCGCGGATCTCTTATTATATATTTTTCCTAAATATAAATATAAAAAATATAGTCTATGTAACGCCATTATAGCATCAGCTACCTGCCAGAGAAAGCCCCGTTTAAATCAGTCCAGCCGTTTCGGAGATTACCCCAAACAAACAGACAGCCAGACAGACGGTTTTTTCTTCAAATTGGGTGTCTGTCATTAGTATCGTGTTCATTTTCATATGTATTTTGTAAAAAGCTGTTATTTTGGCGTTTCAAACAGACACTTCAATTTCATTAATTTGTAATTGATTACGAATTCCACGGAGTGTAGTTAAAATTATTTGGAATTAGCTTTAAAACATTACATAGCAGTCGACATTAGGCGATTGCTAAAACAAAACATATAGCCGAATTGAAAATGAGTGACGCAAAGGCATTTTTATTACGAGATCATATAAACAGATGCCGCGTCATCTATTGGCCTTTGAAATTGGTCGGCTTCGGCCGTTTTGACATAATTAATAACAAAATAGTGCAATTATCACTGAATTCCAACATTTACAACACGTTCATTATTATTCTGTCGAATGTATCTGTCCTCTTCATTTTGTACACGGGCGCTATAAAAGAAAAGATCCTGATATTTCCCGATATAATAACATTATTGTATTTCAACACGTTGGGTTGCTTAGTGGTTATCAATGTGACATTCTTTAACAGAAGCTCGGGATCGGAAATCTTTCGTTCCTGCATCGAAATAGATGCATTTTTTGGTGCAAAAAACACCAAGTTCCTACGAGATATAACGATGAGGATGTATCTGACTCTGTGTTACCTCATCGCTCCCTTCCAGACCTCGGTCGTGGTTTACATGTACCTTGTGTTTGTGGTCCCAATGTCGATCCACGTCGTGGGCAGTGCTTTCTTCATCTGGGCATTTTTCATTTATTACGACTACTGCTTCTTCCTCTACAATTACTCGTTTCTAATATTACGAGCGCGATACTTAAATGTGGCGATAATGAAGATAGCAAACTTCAATCCATCACTTTTACCACGAAAAGCCCCCTTCAACGGTCTGTTCTGGACTGATAGATTCAACGATTTAGTGGATTTCCATACGAGAGCTGGAAGAGAGGAATTCAATAAAGCTTTCAGGATAGTATTCTCTCAACTGCGGCTTTTGGAATGTAGCTATAGATTCCTCGTGAGTATTTTTTAATTTAATATTAGAAATCGAAGAGCCGAAGAGCCCGTTATATTAAGTGTTGCCTGGTATTCTAGCGAAGCAAGTGCGAATTCCGCCGATCTGTACAAGAGAGGTTTTCTAACTTAAGTGCAGTGATTAGTCACACCACGAGCTCGACGGTGAAGGAAAACATCGTGAGGAAACCTGCATACCTCTGAGAATAAGCGTATGTAATGCCTAATGGACGTCGACGGACTCAACACCGGTCAAATTGGCACCAAATTATCTTCGGTGAAAGGTGGGTATTGTAACACGTCTGCCTACCACTTCGGGGACCGTTGTGGGTAGGCGTGAAGATAAATATTATTATATAGTGAACGTTTATTAGGATTTTATTTTTAATTTGATTGGGATTCTTGAAATAAATATGTGTACTTTATGATCTGATGATGCAAGGGATGACATAATTGCACCAATGATTTATGTAGAATAACTTGCAAAATAACACATTCTTATCGATTATTATAGATACTCATGGGTCTCGCGACAAACGCAATGGGTGCGTTTGCAGCGGTGCAAACATTCGTCGTCTACATGAAAACTCCTGTGAGTAATGAATATATAATTCGATTACCTACTAGTCTTATCCGTCAGGCGTTTTCACATAACATAATATTCCGAATGCGCACTATTTGCTGAAAAGAATAGACCTGTAAAATTTGTTTAGTAATTTTGAACAACAATAGACACCATACTGTATTTTTGAACGAATACGACCTTTCTTTAACAAAAGTAAGTGTCACAACAAGGTCTAGCTTAATAAATAGCATAAACCCGTTTGTCACAGGGTGTGGACCTGGTGCGAGCTGGAGCCATAACTGGGTGGCTGATGTTAAGTTGGGTCTTTATGCTCATATTGAGCCAGATAACTGACATGTTCCACCATCAAATAGAACAAACGAAACTGATTTGCTCTTACACACAACTGAAACCTACGAATTCTGGTAAGTTCTTTAGTTATCTTGTTTATAACGACTAAGGCGGCAAACAAGAATGCACGGCCATGCTTAGATACCTTCATGTAATACGTCGAATAAGTTAGTACATTATTAAATCTGTAAAATAATATTTTAATACAAGCTTTTGAAGCATTTAGTGTGTCTGATGCTGAGCATTGAGGAGATCCCTTGTCAGAACCCAACACTGAATGCAGCAACCATGTCATATGTAAGTTACATATATATATATATATATATATATATTTATATATACTAGCGGCCCGCCCCGGCTTCGCACGGGTAGACTTTTATTAATGGTAGTCCACCCATAAAATTTAGGGGTGGACTACCCCTAACATTTAGGGGGATGAAAAATAGATGTTGGCCGATTCTCATAGATACCGGATAAGCACAAAAAATTTCATCAAAATCGGTCAAGCCGTTTCGGAGGAGTATGGCAACGAAAACTGTGACACGAGAATTTTATATATTAGATATATATACCAGTTACCATATGGTCATTTTATAAATAAAAATGCATTGGGTTCAATTCTGTTGTTCAAAATTACTAAACTTAACTAATTTGACAGGTCTAAAAATATTGCCTTCCCTATTTCATCCCGCATATGAGAAAGGGATAGCAAGACTTTTTAGACCTGTCAAATTAGTTAAGTTTAGTAATTTTGAACAACAGAATCGACACCAATGTCATCTAAACAGTATCAACATGTAAAAATCCGTAACAAACAAACACACAAACATTTGAAGATAAATAAAAGCTTGTTTTTTTTTATTTCAGAGCAAGTGTTAAACCTGACAAAGAGCATTCTACGCACGCTGGAATTTCGTGAGACCCGTATTTCCGTCTACGACCTATTTATTTTAGACACCAGGTTAGTCCTGAGTCTAGTAGCTTCAACTTTTGTCTACGTCACGGTCCAGCTGCAATTAGCATTCCCGAAAATTGAAGAAATTCACGGTTCACTGAACAACACTGTGTCTTGAAAATTTCAAGCACCTGTAGTGAGAAGGGAAGCATTGTCAAAATATACGTATTACACAATTTAATGTGTCTGCATAAAATACACATACTCAATACTTGCACAATATAAAACACAGTTTGACCATTTACTTATAAATAGTGTTTAATTAATTAGTGTAAACCTTGTAGTGCCCTTGTACAAAACAATATTTTTATAAATATATATAAATATTTTTCACTCCTTGCTTTGCTCAAAACGTATGTAGGTGTGGGTGTGGCGTACAAGAGCGGGTTTAAACAGCATATCATACTCTATTAAAATTTATTCCTTAAAAATATGTATGGCTCTGTAACACATTTAGCCACCAAAGCTGAAAGGATTTAAATCCTTTGTGCTATTTGAGATATAATAAGACTAGCGATCCGCCCCGGCTTTGCACGGTTAGCTTTAGGCATATAAGTTAAATACATAGAAAACCGAAATTAATTTTACATAAAAACCTTTCTCTTGACTTACTCTATCTATTAAAAAACAGCATCAAATTGCGTTGCGTTGTTTTAAAGATCTAGGCATACACAGATACAGGCAGACGGCGGGAAGCTTGGTTTTATATTATGTTGTGATTCTTCTAATACAGAAGATTTTAATACGTACATATCACGACGCTAAGGCCCCACACGTCACAGGGTAAGCAGAGAGTATAGTGTCATTTCACTCTTGACTTACACATTGTAATATTTTTTATTATTAAAGGAATGATTTAAAAACATACTTGGATCTCCGAGTAAATTATATTCTTGCGCCACATTTTTATTTAATGTGACATCTCATAGCATATAACCAGCGGACGTCTGAGACGCTTCCAACGATACCTCATTACAAAACTACTAATTGTCAAATTACGATTCGTAGTTTTGAAGTTATGAGGGAACAGATGAACATACATACATATCGGCCAAAACTCCTCATTTTTGCTTCGCCGTAGTCAGGTAAATACACGCACATAAAAGCAAACTTTAAACGTTTTCACAATAAATAAAACAATTTCTTGGCTTATTGAGTGTTACGGCGCAACTGCTGGATATGGCTATAAAAAATAAAGAATGATAAAGTCGGGGTCGTATCGCGCGCATTTTAATGCCGCCGACGGCGATGAATACTACAAATATTTTAGGAGTGGAAGCTCGTCACGTAGATTCACCTCCCTCGAGGTTGGGGAAATGCCAACTCGTACTTGACTACGATATGAAATGATAGAAGGACGGATGTTTGCTACAACTGGAAGCGGTTCGATTGTTCGAGTCTTGACTTCAAGAAATAGATTTTTCCCTTTGAAATGATTACGTCAATAATCAATACAACGCAATTCGCACTACCCTCAACAACACGTATTTAGGTGAAGACTGAGTGGACAACAATCATCGGACAACATGATATGCACTTTTGTTTGAACATATTTTTAAAACAAAGGATGGTTATTATACCAATTACTAATGAAAACATAGACTGTACTCATTTCACATTATTTCCTTGACAAATTTCATCAGATCTGTTTTGCCGTATGGTCAAGATATGGCGATAAACATTTTATTGAAAGCTGAAGGCACGCTCTCGGTTCCTATGCCTCATCCGTCCTCTTTAACTCTTCATTTGTACAGGCTCAGAGTAGATAATATAGTACTGTATTAACGTGCCTCAATGATATCTACGCGACACACATCTTACTTGCAACTCATGCAAGACGGGCCTAACTAAGATTATCGGTGATCATTTTACTTTTTAAAAATATATCGAAATACGATTATTATAGATAGTTTTTTCAATTTCTATTAAAAACACGATGAATTTACTAATATCCACAGTTATACACGATCATACGATGATTTCAAGCGATTCCAAAAATATGAATGTTTATTTTACAATCTCTTCAATCTTCAAATTTATTTCCACAAGAATATTATACTAAAAAAATAACCAAGATAAATATTCACAGATATAATGTAGACCCAACAAAGGAGAATTTAATGTTTATAAAATTGGTAAGCAAGGCTCGGGATTATCCGACTCAGCGGCTTTTGAATACAGCTGGAATGCATGCTTGTGACAGTTATGGGGGACTATGATGTACAATTTAGAAATCTGTTTACTTTAAAATGTTTATAAAGGTATTTTAGAAATTATCTACACTAATATTGTAAAGAGGACTGATTTGTTTGTTTGTTTGTATTGAATAGGCTCCGAAACTATTGCGGGAAAATTCTTAATTCCTACGGGAAAATGGGTGTTAGTATACTATATTGCCACGCGGGTGAAGACGTGGGGAAAAAGCTAGTGGTTAATACTTTGGTATATATATATATATGGTTATTTCTTTGTACATATGTTTAATAATTAAGATATATTTCATTTTTTGTCAATGCTTTTTCATATTGCCCGCTTGGAACACACTAGATTACTTAGATTTCAAATTAAGGACATAACTTTGCAACACGATTTGACACCTAATATAAAGACTTAATCCAACACGGTATACTAAATAAACTAATTTGTTCATTCTAAAAAAAACCTTTTCATTGATATTAATAAAAATGACGTACTTTATAAACATCCCATAAAATCCCCATAATCGGTACGATAAACAATTTCGGGTAACGAATGAAGTCATTGACCGTAGCTGACCTTGTCTCATAAAATACCTTATTAAAGCGGCGAGTAATTTGGAAGTATCCACAACGGATATTTAGGTCCTTGTGTGATCTTCTACGTTTAGTTATATCGGTAGGGGACAAACAGGGTCTTATTTATGGACGTCCCTAAAATCTAATAAAGTGGCCAAATTTGTAAATATCTCGTTTCTCTATTTTATCAAATATTTAATTTAAATATTATGTTGATAACGAATACTTGTGTTTCAATTTTCTAGCCATTAGGGGCTGTTGTTCTTTATAATTGTCGCTTTTGTAAAATATATAATCAGATTCAATTAATTCCAGATGGCGACTGGTCTTGTCATCTTTGTAAACGTGATTTCTTATGAATGTACTAGTTGAAAAGCGAAATTTATTATTTTTAGCAAGTCATAGGCGGGTAATCGTGTGTAAAGAAGAATTGGTTGTATTTTAAACTTGCCTATATTTTCTTCTGTTTTCAAACGTCCCTAAAAGTTTCGATTTTCATTAGTGGCCAACAGAAAAATATTCATACTCGAAACATTCTTTATATAAGAGTGATTAATTATTTATCACCTACTTACTACAGTTAGAGATAGGACAGTGTTAACAAAAATGGCTTATTTTTTACTGATTCACTCAATTATTAATTCTAGCATGTCTGATATTGGTTATGAAAGCTTTGGAAAGTTTAGCAGCGGATGGTGCTGAGCGATATCTTAAAAACTAATTAACTTGAAGTTCTAGATTACGAGCGCATTGTAATGCTTCGTGGAGGCTTATAAGTCTCGCCTAATACCTATCTAATATTGTGAGTTTATTTAGCTACGTCAATTACATTTAAGGTATTGCTGGCTCATTGCTTTTATTTAATTCTGTGCTCAAATTCATATCAAAGAGCCTTTCAGCTGTCGCAGAGTGACAACAAAACTAACCTGTCCCCACTATCAGTATCTCGTCATATGTAAACGCTAGCTGACAACATGCCTCGGGCAAGCAAAGGCTCGCATAAAGCCTGCCTTGCATATTTTATAGCCGTCTGGCGCAGCTGAGTCGTTTTTTTGATGGGAAGATTTCATGTCGCGTATTGGAGGCGAGTTTGGTTTGACATATCTAAAGAGGGACACTTCACTCACAACTGTGAAACTAGGGTTTTACTTACATAGGTAACAAATATTTTTAAATGTCTATTTGAAACAAGAATACGGTTAGGCTTGAATTCGTATCGATTTTTTAAGCACCTGTACTTTTGATTTAGGCCTTTCTTTCGCAAAGAGTAGGCTCCAATTTGTGACCGTTAATCCATTAAAACTTTTAAGGACAGGTGCTGTGCTTTTTATATGGGAACTTGGTGGCTTACCATGACGTAATAGCAGACGTTAGTTTTTGCCTTGCAAACCTGATAAGAGTGCGTATAGGAATGATAATAGGATCATTATGGGTCGTTCCTTAAGCTACTTACACAGCGATTCTTCTACTCATAATATCAAGAAATTATGTACATGTAGTGTACAAATCTAAAAGAATGTCTTCATACCTATTCTGAAATTATTTTGAAGGCAGAGTGTGAGACCAGTTAAAAGTCCTGACTAAAGTAACTATTATAGATCCCCACAGGGCATACGTGACGGGTAAAGAGCCCAAATAAGTACAGTTCTACGTACACACACATACCCAATCCTTTGGGATTGGGTATGTGTGTGTATGTTTGTATGTGGTATGTTTGATGTATTCTGATACATCAAACTGATGAACAATTCTTAACACAAAAGGACCGCACGTCTCATACTAAGCGTTCAGCCGTTTCGGTCACGGTGGCAATTTTAATCCAATGTAGTATTGAGTAAGCAATAATGTTTTCTTTTCCCTAATACACCAAAGGTGATATTCCTTTGCCCCAAATTGAAATTGTAGCTAATAGTAATTTCTAGCCTATATGTCAGTTATAGACATTGGGCGAGCAGGCTCAAGAAATTCGCTACAAGTACGGAAAAAGTCGGTTGACAAAGTCTCAGTAGTTGTGTGTATAATGTAAAATGCATAAGGAATTTGATTTAATCCCGTTTATTATGCATAAGTTCCGGCTCCTAAGGACGTTTATTGTTATGCATAAATCTGTGGGCTTATTGTGGCCCCGCGCGGCCAAGTATGGTAATAGGACCCTACGGTTATTTGGAAAGATTTAACTAAAATCTTAGTTTTGTTTAACTTCGGAAGGTATTATAATTACAGAAACTTTTTGATTAAGACTCCAATTTTGTAGATGGAAAGAGAGCAAAATTTCCTCCTTCGCAAAATATTGATTATTAGTTTTCATTACGGTTTGAGGGTAATCTATAATTAACTTATTTTATTAATGTTAAAGTTAAAGTCAAGTAACATAAGTGTTATGGACAACCAATTGGAACTTTAAAGTATCTAGCCTCTTAAAGGGGAATCACCGTTGAAAGAGATGCGAGAGAAAATTGTAGATTTATTGATTGTATGAAAACAAAAACGCGTTCGATATCGATATATTCCAGTGACAACAGTCAACTTAGGGTTTGGGCTGAGCTTTAAACTTAAATCAATATTCGATTTAATCAAAACGAGTAAATCGAGTTGAATACATTTTCCGTTGTTCACCGGTCCTGCAGGAAAACTGATCGTGGGAATATCCATATAGTAGGAGTAAGTAAATTACATACAATACAATAACAGAAGTATAAAAATAATAACGACTTTCGACGCGCTGGTTCTGCTACGTGCTACGTTTTTCGTGCTACGGTTTCCATGCTACGCTGTATCAAGCGTAGCTTTTATGATAGGCAACGTAGCAACAAACTTTCCACGTTACAACACGTACTCTTATAAGGTTATTTGTGAAAGTATTTGTCTTGTCATTTAGCTCATGAATAAAAAAGTAATAAGAAACCATTAAATACATGCTTTCTATCTGGTTCTGATAAGGCGAGAAAGATGATGTTAAATGTCGATAAATTACTGTGTAGGCACGTAATATACAAGCCTCTTATTATGCCCAACATTTCCTGTCTACGAGCAATACAAAATCTGTAACATCCCTAATTCTCGTAGCGATTACGAACAAGAGTCACTACTATGATCGTCATAAGCCTCCTTTGAGTGTCTGCTACAGCCAATTAATCACCTAAATGTCCAACATTTGGCGCCTTATCAATGACAGAGGCATTTAATTTCGGCAACAATAGGCAGTCTTCGAAATTTTTGAAGGAAACATTTCATTTTCCAAATGCAACATTTGACTCAGGGCCAAGGAGAGCGTAGCACGGCTCTGCTTCATTGTCTATCTGACCTTAATCCCACATTTTTTGCTGCTCGCTTGCAGCGTATAGGGGTAACATACAGGTGGTTCAGTTATGGTCGTTCATGCGACGATAGTCTTTCCCCGATTTATGTCATTATGACATAAGTCGGAACCGTATTGGGTGACTATTACGACCTCCTATAGCGATATTGTCTTTGCCAATATACTTTTCGAAATCGCCGGAATATTCTGACTATTTAAAATTACTGGTTTGTAAAGTCTGTACAGATAATGATTATCTGATTTTGAATTGTGATGCTTTTGAGATAAAATCTACTAACAAGATAATAATATGGTTTTAATGAGAAAAGTCATACTGTTAAGTGTTCTATGAAACATTTTGAAAGTTCCACACAAAGCGGCATGCAGCTATCAGGCACCTCGATCATGTCGGGCACCATTTCAGATGAAGAATTTAACTCATTGGTTTAAGCGCACCCGTCTCAATTATTCGCCCGTGGGTTGTCTTGCTCTGTACGTGACAATAGAAGCCCGCGAGTCGGCAGCCACCTGACGGGTGTCGCGTGACGACGGATTATTGAGTCTGTAAATCAACCAGATTGGACACGTACACTAACCAATACATCACTTTGGAGCGAAATTTCCAAGATAACTCACACTTTAGCACCGTGGAGCAATTTTTCGGACAATGCCTTACAGTTGTATCTGATAACGCCTCGTAAAATCCAATCTTTTTAGCAAAATTGAGTATTTAAATTGGATTGGCAGTTTAGAAATGGCATGGTTGAAGAGTTTTGTTTTTTCATTGGCTTTTTTATTTTCAGGTCAGTGACCGCTCTACGTTATATATTGAACGTTGAAATACTTTTCTTAAGACACAGGCTAGATGACTAAAACCACATATTGAATAAAGTGTATATTATATTCTGGTTCTGGCGTAAAACAGTAGTGTGGCAAACTCTCCTCTGATAGTCTAGTCTGATCTGAACTTATCTGTACTTACCTTACCAATGGTTAGAATAAAATACCTGTACTTGTTTAAAAAAAAGAACAAAAAACAGTTGTTTTAATCGTAAAATTAGGGTCTCCAAAAATCCTGAGACATTTGAATTCGTCTTTAATTTAGTTAATTCAACCACATTTCTTGTTTAGAAACTTTACGACTATAATAAATGTAAATACAAAAAGGATGCTTTTTAAGTCAGCAAAAACGGGTTATTTCCCAAACTCGGTCGCTGAATAATATAATTTCACAAACGGCACGTGGGCGCGGAACTGTAAACAACTTTTAATGATTTATTAAACAAATAACTATGTTCGTTTGCTTTCCCGTTACTCATTAATACAATTTGAGTTCGCATGTATTATTTTACCCTTTAAGTAATATTATTCTGGCTTGAAATTATTTTATTTTCGGAAAGATTTTGGAATGTGATTTATTTTCTTACTAAAATGTTATAGGTATATCAGAAATCATACTGTTAGTCTTTTATACACAGAAGCAATCAATGTAGGTCACATAAAACGTAAATATCTCAGAATATAAGGTATTATTATTAGATTATAAATAAAATAAACCCTGGTGTTGCAAGCGTCCATAGGCTACGGTGACGGCTTACCATCAGATGGGCCGTATGCTTGTTTGCCACCTTAGTGGTATAAAAAAAAACAAAAGTTTAAAAAATCAATAAAAATATGCGAATGTAAGTGGAAGAGAAAGCCATGGAAGGGGAAGGTCAAGGTTTAACTTTCTAGATCACATTGCTTAAGTACTCAATGAAGGTTAAACTACTCAGAACTGGCATGTATGAATGTGCAACCCAACAGTGAAATTGCGCTCAATACACTTCGCCTACCTTAAAAACACTTGGCGACATGATGCGTTGGTTCTGTAGTACAAATTCACTATACTAAGCTTATTGGCTACTAAACATATAACTAATGGACGAGACCGCTGGTCTAGTGGTTATTACACCTGAATGCTACGCTAGAGGTCGCGGGTTCGATTTCCGCCGGGGCAATAATTTATGTCACAAATATATTTGCCTTGCGTCTGGGTGTTTGGTATGTATTATAAGTATGTATTTACGAAAAATAGGTATATAAGTATTATATCAGCTGCTGGTTCCCATAGTACAGGCTTTATTTTTAGTTTGGGGCCAGATGACGTTGTGTGATAATGTCCAAATGTTATTATTACTGTTTTATTATTTGACAGGATTATACATAAAGAATAAATTAAATGTACCATATATTTGACAGGATTAAAATTCTTACTATCCTTTTCTCATGTGCGAGGTTAAATAAGGATGGCAATATATTTTGTCCTGTCAAATTCGTTTAGTTTAGTGATTTTGTAGAACAGTATCCACACCATTGTGTGGGTAGGTAAAATTTATGATTTCTATTTGAATAAGCTGATTTTTAGTTTTTAATATATTATTTATTTGTCTGTGTACCCTGATTCATGTTCCCGGCAATAAGTTAAAAGCAAAATGAATTTTAAAGTTTAACTGTCAGTGTTACAAAATCGAACCCAGCATTACAGAGTTCGAACGGGTTCCAATCACAAAAATTCTAGGCGAAATGCTATTTTCCCGCGACTTCGCCCGTGTATCAATATAATAATATAGCCTATATTACTCAGTGATAATGTAGCTTTCTAACGGTGAAAGAATTTTTGAAATCGCTTTATTAGTTTCGGAGCCTATTCAATACAAACATACACACACACAAAAATACAATCCCTTGCTCTTTATAATATTAGTATAGATTTATCTGACTATAGACAAAGTTAATTAAATACCGGTTCAAACATTCATGTAGAATGTTGCTTGATTAATTTGTTTCCTTATTGGCGTCCTAAAACTCTTTTATTAGGGTAGATCCTCCTCGTATGTAATGTAAGCTTAATTTTAGTTTTTTACCAGTTATACATAACTTGCAACATCTACATAATTTGCAAATTGTCTAAGCTATTGTTTATGGTGTTGTGACGTTTAAAATAAGCTTATGTCGGAGGCAGTGATAGTTATGGCAGAAAGCATCGAAGCGGCACTAATGGCCCGTGGACCGAGCGTCATCGTGCTTCGTCGGACGGTACTTTTCCGTTACCGAGTTCCCCTTCCTACTGACGCCTATAAAAAGGCCTGCGCTATTGTATCGGCACGCATTTCCAATGATTGCGTCTCGGTGCACGGACCACTGTCTAGTACGGTAACTGTCACTGGCTTCTTTCACTGATGTTTACGCGAGTAGATAATCAGTTAGAGAGAGGTTTCCTCTTAGTGTGTAAATCGCTAATGTTTCATTAACGTTACATTGCTATTTTATATCGGTTATGACCTTTCGGTCCTAAAAGAGTAATTGCCGAGTTTCTTGCCGGATTCTTCTCAGCAAAAACAACCTTCCGAACCGGTGGTAGATTCTGACGTTTTGAAAGTACTTGTCTAGTCAAATAAAGATCATTTTGAGTTTAAAGTATTAGCTATAACCCTCGTTTCACTTCTGATGTCATACCCCCGCCGCACCTGCGTTCCGACACTTACATAATACTATTGACTTCTTAATTTGAGTCGACATACTTTGTGGATAATATATTTATTTGACAACGCTCGATTATCTTTACAAATTTAAGACAAATAATAGTACCTACCACCAATTAAACATACTTTCTATCTTTTCTAAGCAACTTACAAAGTGATTAATCGATATTTCCCCAAAAGCCTCCTAAAGTCAGTGAAGTTATTCCATATAACTGAAACGAACGATAAAAATACCACGGTTATAAAAATACAATAATATATAGGCAACGCGAAGCAGTTATGTAGCAACCCTATATGAGTAGGGCAAGATCATGCCACAAGGGTTGGTTCGTTCGAGTGACAGCCAGCAGTTTCTCATTAAACGCAGGAAGCCTGCCCGCGGCCGCACTATACTAATCATGACGTACATTCTACAGATACGAGTAAATAGAGGTATAAACAAAAAAGATAACTTAACTCTCAAAATGTCAACATTTTTAGTCCCACTTTTCGCCGGTACAGCGCTGTTCATTTTCCCATACAAAAATAGTCGAAGGCGATATGAATAGGAAGTCGAAAGTTGTTCTTACTAAGGCTTGAGTGCATAAATATTTTTGTATAGTGCTTATCAAATTATTAAAATAATGTGAAAAGCCGACGTAATTTAAAAAAAATATGTATACTATTCTCCCAGGTTTAATGAAATTAACTATAGGAAACCGTTGAATCGTAAAAAACAGATAACTTGTAATATTACTATGATTTCCTCGCGACTTCGTCCTTTAGTTTTAGATTGGGACCGCTTTTTTGGGATAAAATTTGTGTATGTTTGACTCACGGCACTATATAGTTTTTTTTAATTAAAAATTGTCACGTATTTATAAAGTTGTTAATTAAATCAATGAAGCTGATGCAGTGAAATTGAAAAAATATCAGAAAACTTACGCATTTATGATATTAGTAAGAGGTTGATGTGACATTATTTTAAACAAATGTTACTATTGCAAACTGTTTTTCCTTTAATGCTACGTACTGACACCAACTAAACATTTAACAAAACGTAACAAGGCTTTAATTAGCGATGTTAATCCATTTCTGTGGCCGTACCCTCTGTTGTGGCAAAGCAATGGATTAC